>CM028132.1:150330000-150930000 GCA_016271365.2 Neoceratodus forsteri | reverse complement strand
TCACTCCTCCCCCAATGACCATGGCCCACTCCAGTCTGTCTGACACATGTACATACATTGACTTTCAAAACAGCTGTACTATAGTAAGCAGTACAAGTCATGTTTATCAGCATCAGCAGATGGGTGGGGGTGCATGCGCCATGAATTTCAACTTAATTTACCACATTGACACTGTTAGCGGACTGCTGTGACAGTCATGTGTTAAGTTAGTAGAATCTACAGGCTATACAGCACATTACAGTAGTTGTTAAACTGCACCATTGGTGTTGTCATCCCCCTCACTCTTGAGGAGTAAGAGAGTGGAGCATTGCGTACCTGTCTGTTGGTTGTACGAGGTGACTCACCTCATTGTTGCTTACACTGCACTTACTTTAAATTCACCATTAAAGTGATGTTCCAACCTAGTGCTGTAAGGTATTGGGCTTCATAGCCCAATACCTTATAGCTGCGTGAGCTGATAGGAGCAAAAATTTAAATTTAAAGTTATTACTTTTTGTTGTGGAAGGGATTGTAACTGATGCCAAAGCCTCGGCCAGCTGATCCCTTCCAGTTTCCTGGTGCACCCGCTCTGCCCAACTCTGCCCCAGTGCTCTCAGAAATTGTGACGTGTGGCCGGGGAGAGCCCCATACAAGTCTATGTGGGCTATTTTGAAAGCCAGTTTTTAGCAATTTTAAACAGTCTATGGGGAAAATGAAAGCAGTCGCTTAACTAGTAGGGTAATAACTTTTAAATTAAAATTTTGGCACACATCAGCTCATGAAGTTATAAGGTATTGGGTTATGAAGCCCAATACCTTATATCAGAAATTTCCTTTAAGTCACAGTCTTTCTTGTGGTGACTAGAGGCGATTTTAAAGATAGCACTGCAGCGCAAGTTGGCATAAATGGTTTGAATTGTGTGAAAGTGTTTGGCCCATTTGATTTTAAAATGACAACGTGAATTTTGTCTGACAGAGGGTTACACTGGATGAAGTGACAGAATTAAGTTACTGCCGTTGCTGATGTTGCCGCTCGGGAAGCCAAGTGTCATGACTTGCATTTTGCAATGGCTTGAAGTCACTCATGACACTTGAGTTCCCTCCCTGTCATTGTCTTGTCATCGATCACAAGCCTCCCATCAGACCCACTAGGCCAGTGTGAGAGGGCAGTGGGCTGGGTAGTGTTTTTCAAGGGAACCTACACAGACAAATATTTTGCATGGACACTGGTTTTGAGGGGAATAAATTCAACTTTACTTCAGCAAAGACACAGAAGAGTAATAAAGGAGTTTACATTCAGTGTGATGTACAATTTAACACAATAGATTCACAATGGTCAGTCTGTTTGCTGCTGCCAGCCTCCCAACTATTTGTCTCTTTTAGCTCTTTCCTTGTCCCTTTTATGGGGCTCCTGTGTGTGTGTGTCTCAAAAACACTTTCCCCTGAGTGCCTTACCAATAGCCTCTGCAATCAGAACAAGCCCTAAAGCAGGCAGTTTTTTGTTTTGTTTTTTCAAATCCCCCACAGCTCCTGCTAACACCTTTATTGTGGTGGTGGTGTGGGGATAATGGGTGTGGAGCATGATGGGTGCGGAGGACAAATGTGGAGATGAGGTGCTACTGTAAGTGATGATCATCCACACTAGCCTTGTATATGTATAGCCACCAGGCTGTTACTACCAAGGTCAAATCCGAAAGTTTCAGACTAGATTGGCAGAGAACAAGTCTCATTAAGTGATGCTGGAAAAGAGAATAACTGAATAATCAAACCAGATGATCATTATCCAATCCAACCAAAATATCTGGTTTTAAGTTGTATCGGAAACAAATAATGCCATAATTTACATATCTGCAGTTTCCAAACATCACTATTCAAATTACTCTGCCACAAACCTTCAGAGTAACCTTAACTTCCCTGATAAGTTCTCGAAGGTTATTCACCCCCTTTCTGACTCCCTATTCAATTGCTTGCCCATGTTCACAAACCGGGGAATTTACCCATCTCTGACCCACCATATGACCTGATAAACACTGACACAGAACTACTGAACTTGAATGCTGGATACCGTTTACTGCCAATGCTGGTATGTTGTTGAGATGGGGGATTCAACAGGTGGAGTGCCACAGGGATTAGTCATGGGACTCATCCTGTTCAGCATGTTCATTAGTGACATAGGGGAAGCTATCCAAGGCAACATATGTCTCTTTGCTCTGATGATACAACACTATGTAGCAGGGTAGATATCAAGGAAGGGGTGAGAAAACTTCAGAAAGACAGAGATGCTGAAGGGAGGGGGGGCACAGATCTGACAGTTGAGATCGAGCACCAAGAAGTGCAAGATAATGCACTTAGGGAAAAGGAACCCATGCATGGAGTATTGGATATGAGGAGTCAGGCTGACCACTACAACAAAAGAAAGGATCTGCATCTCATCATCAGTGACTGCCTCAAGCAAACTAGTCTGTGCACTAAGGCATGCTGGGGTGTATTGGAGGGGTTTTGATAGCAGGAAAAACAAAGTGAAGCGATACTTCCCCTAAACAGATTGTTATTGAGGCCTCACCTGGAATACTGGCCCCAGTTTTGGAGCCCTTACATGAGAAAGGACAAAGACAGGCAGGAGTCAGTGCAAAGAAGGGTCACCAAAATCAGCTAGAGGCAATAAGACAGATGCTATGAGGAATGGTAAGTGGCCCTGAACATGTACTCGCTGGAGACCAGATGCGGGGAGGGGGGCATGATAGGGACATAGATGTTTCTGACACCTCTCGAACAGCAGCTGATTGGCCGGCCCTGTCTTCACTGCCTTGCTTTGGTCTCTGGGCACTGCGCCCATTGTCTTTGCATTAGTTTTGCCACAAAATTTCACCCACCGCCCCACCTTACTTAAATAGACCTCTAACCACACCCTCCCTCTTACATACCCTGCCTCCCACTGCCTATTGGCCAACACTCGTAGCTTCCTCTGCTCTGCCTATGCCTCCCATCCCCCTTCTCTCATCCCATGTAGTGCTTACTGATTGAGGTGCTCTCTTTCTCAATCTCTCTTTCTATCTGCCTCCTGCTAGCCAAGTTACTACCTCCTGTTCAACTCACTTCCCCACTCCTACTGTTCTAGTACACAAGCCATGCGGATTCTCTCTGCCTTTTTCTCACCTCTCCTCCTCTTCCTTGCCCTGCCCCCCTTCTCTCTCTTCCTGGTCCTAGCCACCCCAACCCCACCCCGCCACCCTCTACTCTGGTTTCCCTGCTACTCAGGGAACCCTCCACTTCCACTCGAGACTGGTGCTTGGTCCACCGTTTGGATATTCCTAGTTACTTACCCCAACCACTACTCTCAACAAGTGTGGCCACCTCTCTACACTGTATACCTTGCAGTCCATATGGGATACCACCTGGAACCTTGCAACCTCTACTCCCGGAAACAATGATCAAAACTTTCTCTCAAAGAGCTGTAACTCTGCTCCTTAAAACTCCTACTCCTCCTCTTCCTCATCTCAGGCAGCATCCATCCCAATCCTGGCCCTAGAAGCTCAGGCCACACACAAACTCCAGGTGCCCTTATCCTTGCTACCATTAATATCTGCAGCCTACTACCAAAGCTGGATGCACTCCAAGCCTTCATATGCCAACACAACCCTGACATCCTTGCAGTGGTGGAAACTTGGCTGACGCCTAAAGTTCCTGACTCGGCAGTAACAATACAGGGCTACAATGTCCACAGGCTGGACCGGATATCCAAAAAAGGTGGTGGTTGCGTAATCTATATCAAAGACTCCCTGTCATGGCACCCTGTAGCAACTCCATCACTTTCTGCCTCAGCCCAGATTCTGCTAATAAATATCGTCCTAGGTCCCAACCATAAAGCCCTGACTACTGTCTCCATATACATCCCGTCCAGGGACCCTAAACATGGCTTCAACGACGTCCTAAACTTTATCAACTCACATCCTCCCGAAACTGAACTTATTCTACTAGGGAATTTCAACATAAACTGGTTAGCATCGGGCACCAGTGCCTATAAAGACTCCATCTCAGCTGCTAATCTCATGCAAATGATAAACTCCTCTACTAGAATTAACTACAAGACTGGCACCAGTACCCTCCTGGATTGGGTTCTCACCACTCACCCCACAAGGATTTCTCGTACAACTGTTCTCCCAGACTCTCTCAGTGACCACCCCCCAGTCATATGTGCGTGATCTAACAAATTCCTTAAGCCCCCTCCCAAAATTATCATTAGCGGAGTCCTTCCTCGTGGAAAATTTCCACATCTCAAACAATACCTGCTTCTACAAGACTGGCTACCCATCTCCGAAGCAACAGATGTTAACTTGGCTCTTGATCACTTCATCTCAATTTTCAACAAAGCCTGCGACCTCTTTGTCCCTGCTAAAAGGCACAAAACAAAATCTCTCTCTAACCCATGGCTCACTGTGGCTCTTCTCTCACAGCTGAAACTAAGGGACCACCTCTGGGCAGTTGCCAGGGCCACTGGCAAACAACTGGACATCCAAATTACAAACAAGCACGAAATGCCTGCACAAAAGCCATCTGGCTCACGAAATCCACCTATTACAAAGATGCTCTCACCAATACAGTACATGGGGAAATGGTCATGCTTTCTGGGACAATATCAAGGATATCATGGGGAAGCAGCCAAAAACCTCTCCGGCCATGTTAATGGTTGATGGATTCTCAACCCTCGACCCCAAGGTGATCGCAAACATCTTTAACACAGCTTTTTCAGACCTTAGTGCTGTCCTACCCCATGACTTTTTCAAAAACAGGGCCTGCTCCCCAAATACCTCAGCCCCACAGTCTAACCATCCTCTCTTCTACTTCAGGGAGGTAAGGCTGAATGAAGCTCACCGCTATATTACTTCAGCTATCTCTAAATCTAGATCTAGTAGTGACACCCTGGACCTTAAGCTTCTGTTGCTCACCCTCGATGAGGCAATTCATCCATTAACAAAAATCATAAACCTCTCTCTCAGCTATGGAAAATTCCCGGACTTAAGGAAAACAGCTACCGTGACACCTGTCCATAAAAGTGTGGATAAGACGAATCACTCAAATTATCGCCCTATCTCCATACTGCCCCCACTTTCTAAGGCACTCGAGCGCATTGTGTCTGATCAACTTACTGACCACTTGGATAAATACAATATACCTTGTCCACAACAACACGGTTTCCAGAAAGGTCACAGCACCACCACAGCCCTTCTTGAGTTCATTGGAATTGAATTCATTGCACAAATTCCTTGACAATGGCCTTCTCACAGGGGCCATTTTCGTCGACCTCTCCAAGGCCTTTGATACAGTACACCTTGAACTACTAATTGACCAACCACTTAATGCCGGGCTATCACCTGACTCTTCTCTCTGGTTTAAAAGCTACTTAGAAAACCAGTCGCAGAGAGTAAAAATTGCTGACGCTCTTTCTGACACCCTGCCTGTTCGCTCGGGTGTTCCACAGGGATCCATACTGGACCCCTCCTTTTTAGCCTTTCCTTAAACTCCCTCCCTTACCACTGCCCTGAGCAGATCATACTATATGCCAATGATGCTGTTGTATTATCCACTCACAAAGATCCTGAAACTCTTCAACACAACCTTCAACTTGGTTTCAGTTCTGTAGAGACATGGTTTCTTAATCATAAACTGGTCCTCAATGACAAGAAGACCAAATCTATGCTGTTCTGCTGCTCTCATAACCCACACAAGCTACGCCACTTGGCTATCTCCACCACCCACAGGAACACTCTAGATCAGGTGGGGTCCTTCAAATACTTAGGGATACAGCTTGACCCTAATCTCTCCTATGGACCTCACATAGATAATGTAGCGAGAGCTGCTAATACGCTGCTTGGTCTCCTCTACAAACTCAGACAACACCTCATGCCAGAAGCTTTAAAGGTTGCAGTCCTGAGCTCTGTGATCTCTGTAATAGACTATGGTCTCATCATTTATGACTCAGCCACAACCACAACCCTTAGACGCCTCTCAACTGCCTTAAATAAGGCATGTCGGCTCATCACTGGTGCTCACCGTCTCACCCACACATGTGACCTGTACACC
Organism: Neoceratodus forsteri; assembly: GCA_016271365.2. Classification (NCBI taxonomy): domain Eukaryota; kingdom Metazoa; phylum Chordata; order Ceratodontiformes; family Ceratodontidae; genus Neoceratodus; species Neoceratodus forsteri. Next base: position 150,923,941 of record CM028132.1, on the reverse strand, counting down.
AACATCGGCTGGCTCCAACTATCAAACTGCATAAAGTTTCTCACCTGCTCCATGGCAAAAAAAATCTACCTTGGTCTTGCACCTTCTGGGGTCTCAACTCGGTTACAACACTGAACCAACAAACGGTGCCTTCGGAGATCCACGCTACAGTTACTGAAAGTCCCCCACTGTCACGCTTCACAGGGACAATGCTCTTTTGCTTATCGAGCACCACTCTGGTTCAATGGCCTCAGCCCCACCATCTCCTCTGCCCCGACAATTGTTATGTTTAAAACTAGGCTCCAGGACTATCTCACTACCAACAGCTCCGGTGACTGCCCAACTTAACCTTGTTTCTCCATTTCCCTGCCTGCTCTAGTGGTCCCCCCCTCCCCTCCTCACTGGATTCTACCCTCACATCATGGTATACCCAATGCTGCACTTTTTACCCTCTCCCCACCCTACCTACATTCCTTCTCTCCCCCCTTCCCTCTCCCTATAACTCTGGCACTTATTATCTCTTGTCTGTTTTCTCTGACAAATGCTGCTGGCTGCCTTGCTTAGAATGTTACCCTTGAATTGTATTAATCTGTAATCTGTTTGCAATGTCCACATTGTTGTAATGTCTGTCTTGATGTTCCCCATAATTTGTATTTCACTGACATGGAACCTTTGTAAAAGAGTCTTGGTTCAAAGGTATTTGTAATCCTAGACTTGATAAATGAGTGGTATAATGAAGGTGTAAAGTGAAGACCTGTTTGTTTGAAATAGGGACAAAGTCATAAGAGGACGTGATTGGAGGTTAAGTGGGAGTAAAGTCAGGAGGGATGCAAGGAAGGTCTACTTCACTGGAGGGTTGTGGAGCCATCAAACAGATAACTGGTGGAAGTGGTGGGGCTGGTTCTCCAAAAGTATTCTGCCATGACTGGGATAACACAAGAGTGCTCACAGTCCCATTGGGGAATCAGGGGGTTGTTGTCTGTGTGAAGAGGAGAAGGAGGGACAATCCATCAGGCCACTAGGTCCAGGGATGAGGTATAACATGTGCAGACTCGATGGACCATTGGTATCTTTCTGTCAACAGGTTCTTTGTTTCTACAGTATGTATGATGTAATGATGGAATTGTATTGTGTTTACTTCTATTTAATTCAAAGGTGATGGAATTCATTTATATTTTGTAGGCATTGTGTAACCTTTCTATACAAGGTGTTACCTTTTTGTACCTTCAATAAATAAGTGAGCTATCATAAAGGACACTATTAAAAATGAGCCACGGCTAAACAGTTGTAACATATTTCCTTGATTTTCAATAAACAGTTGAATTGTAAATTTGTAGATACTATACTTTTTACACTTTGCCATTTTTATCAACAGTAATACAATACTGTACAGTATCTGCCAGCATTGCTGTTCCTGTAGTCTTTGAATATTGTGTAATATTATTTATGATCTGTCTTCATAACTTAAATATTGTTGCTTACTGTTCAATTGATTCTCGAATCAATCACAGAAACATGGAAGGTGATGGCAGGAGCCTCTAGATCCATCTGGTCTGACCAATAATGTCTGCTGCCCCCACCCTTTTTTTCCTTTTATAAACTTTATTTAATTTGGACTCAAACAGACTTGCAGTACTTCACTTCCCCCATCCTGGGAGGGATACAATGTATGTAAATAACTGAGGTACCATACTTAATTCACCTCTAACAGAGGTAACAATAAAGTGACAGTAAAGCGCAGCTTAAAGAACAGATTATGGTCAGTTAAATACTGTGCTTGTACCTTTATCTATACAATGAGATATTTAAGCAGTAAGGCATGACCAGGGGGTTATGTTAATGTTCTGTTAATCACCCTCTAGGGGTGTAATGTGGGACGAGGCATAGCCGAGTGTCACATGCCCCTAGAAGGTGATTAACTGAACATTAACATAACCCCTAGGAGTGCCTTATTGCTATTATAATAAAAATGTTTTTAAAGTGTTAAACCTTGTTCAGCATGTGGTTAAGCTCTACATGTATGAACATACGAACATACGAAATTTGCCAGCAGATAAAGGCCTGGAGGTCTATCAAGTCTGCTCAAATGTGCAGCTAGCACCCCTTATTCTGCAGCTGCCCCTACCTTCCACCCTTTCTCTGCATTAACCCTCCCCCTTATCCTGTCCCATCCCCTTTTGAAGCAGTCCACTATTCTACTGGTTACCACTTCTGCAGGTAACGCATTCCACCCAGCCACCACCCTCTCTGTAAAAAAGTGTCTCCTCATCTCCCTCCTGAATCTTCCTCCCTCCAGTCTCATATCATGGCCCCTGGTGTCCCTCCCCTCCCTTACTTTGAATAGCCCCTCTGTACCTGTCTTGTTTATTCCTTTCATGTATTTAAAGGTTTCAATCATGTTCCCCCTGTCCCTCCTCTCCTCCAGTGAGTACATGTTCAACTCCCTCAACCTCCTCTCGTATGATAAGTCCCCCAGTCCCTTGATCATCTTTGTCACCCTGCGCTGCACCCCCTCCACTAACTTAATGTCCCTCTTCAGATATGGGCGCCAGTACTGCATGCAGTACTCCAGGTGTGGTCTAACTAATGACCTATACAGTGGCAGAATCACCTCCTCCCTTCCTCCTCGAGGATATACCCCTTGCAATACAACCCAGCATTTTGTTGGCCTTTGCAGCTGCCTTCCTACATTGTGCCGAGTTGTTCATTGACCCTGTAATGAGCACCCCCAGATCCTTCTCCTCCTCTGTCTTGGCTAGCTGCACTGCCCCCAGCTGGTAACTCCTCCTTAGGTTCTTCATCCCAAAATGCAGCACCTTGCACTTTTTGACATTAAACCCCAGTTGCCAGGTGTCTGACCAGGTTTCAAGTTTTGCCAGATCATCCTGCAACCCCTGTCATCCTCCTAGGTCATCCACCACTGCTCCTACCTTGGTATCATCAGCAAACAGACTGATCTTGCTCTTGATGTCCCATGATATGTCTGCAATGAATATCCTAAACAACACTGGTCCCAACACCGAGCCCTGTGGAACATTGCTCATCACTACCCTTGGGTGTGAGAGCTCCCCCACCACCACCACCCTCTGTTGCCTTCCCTGAAGCCAGTTTCCTACCCATCTCACCAGCTTTGCACCCGCCCCTGTGCCTACTAGCTTACTTCCCAGCCTTCCATGCGGCACCGAGTCGAATGCCTTACTGAAGTCCAGATACAGGACATCCACTGCATGGCCCCTGTCCATTTGCCTAGTTACCCAGTCATAGAACTCCACCAGGTTGGTTTGGCAGGATCTGCCCTATATGAAGCCATGCTGTCTGCTGTCCTGTAGTCCTTTGGCCTCTAGGAGGGCCACCAGCCTCTCCTTCAGGATAGTCTCCATTAGCTTACCCATGATGGATGTGAGGCTCAATGGTCTGTAGTTTCCCGGTTCATCCTTGGGGCCACTCTTGTGGAGGGGCACCACATGAGCCATCCTCCAGTCCAGAGGTACACACCCTGAATGTAGTGAGGCATTAAATAGGTCTGCCAAAGGTCCTGCAAGGACCTCTGCCAGCTCCTTCAGTACCCTGGGGTGGATGCCATCTGGGCCTGGCGCCTTGTCCACCCTCAGTGCCTTCAAACCCTCCCGAACTCTGCCCTCCATGATTTCCCCATCTGTCACTCCTTCCCTGTTTCTGCCATTTCTCCCACCTTGGGTGTCACCCCTCTTCTTTTAGTAAATACTGAGAGAAGTACTCATTTAGTGCTTCTGCCTTATAGCACCCTGCTTCCACCCAACCCCTCCTTCCTAATCCTTTATGTGGTCCTTACAGCTCCTTTTCTCCCTTTGTACCTAAAGAAGTCCTTCTTCCCCTTCTTAATGCCTTGTGCCAGCCTGAGTTCCGTAGATGCTTTGCTCCCCTTACTGCCCTTGTCACCTCCTTCGATTCCATCAAGTACTCCTCCCTGTCCTCCTCCCTCCCTGTTTTCTTGTACTTCCTAAAGGCAGCTCTTTTCCTCCTTACCTTTTCCATTACGTCCTTGCTCAACCAGCTTGGTTTCTTAGCCCTAGCTTTCTTGCTCTGGGCCTTGCAGCAGGTTTTGGTTGCCTCCACTATCCCCAGCTTTATGAGCTCCCACCTCTGGTTAGTGTCCATACTAGATTTAATTCTGGCCAGGTACACTTTTACCACTTCCCTCATCCTCTCAAGGTCGGCCCTCCTGAAGTCCAGCACTCTTGTGCCAGATTCCACTCCTTCCTTGCCCATATCCAATGTGATCCATACTGAGTGGTAGTCACTCCCTGACAGCGGTTCCTCCACTGTAAGTTCTCTCACAAAGTCCCCATTTGCCAGCACAAGGTCAAGGGTATTCCCTAACCTGGTTGGTTCACTGACCATTTACAGCAGGGAAGCTGTCCTGGAAGGCATCCAGCAGTACCTGCTCCTTCTGTTCCTGGTTGTTGGGGTACTCCAGTCCACTCCAGGCATGTTGAAGTCCCCAATCACCACACTACCCTTCTCGCAGGTCCTCCTGATCTGTCCCACTAGTTCCCTGTCTAATTCCTCCATCTGAGATGGTGGCCTGTACACCACTCCCATTCTAAGAATCCTTTTCTTGGAATCCTGGATTTGCATCCAAAGTGACTCCGTACTACCATCCTCCCCTTCCTCCCTTACACACTTCAGTCCTTCCTTCACATATGGTGCCTCGCCCCTCCTTTCAAATCACCCTGTCCTCACGAACTAACCTGTACCCTGGTACAGACAGGTCCCAGTCATTGTATTGGTGGCCCATGTTTCTGTGATGGCTGCAATGTCCACCTCTCCTCTGCCATGAGCACCTGTAACTGCAGTTTTCCTCCCAAGGCTCCTAGCATTAAGGGTAACCACCTTCCACCCTCCCCCATCCTGCCCTCCTTTACTAGCATCACCAATAGTACTTGCCATTTGTCCTTTGTCACTGTTATGGGGTAACTCATATAGTTTTCCCAACCTGTAGTCTCTGCATATCTCTTGCCCAACTGCCACCCCCACTCCTGGTTTAAATTCAACTTCCTCTATGTACTCCTCCATCCTCTGTTTCAACACTTTCTTTCCTCCTCACTCAAGTGTAGTCTGTCCTTGGCATAGAGACTACTGTCCTCCCAGATCCCTCCCTACCCCCCAACAGCCCATACCCTTTAGCACAACATCAGGTTCTTAGCCATCCGTTAAATTCCTCTATTCTCAGATTTCTTGTTGTGCTTGCCTTGGGCACTGGAAGTATCTCTGAAAAAGTTACTGATCTTCCTGCCCCCTCACATAATTGTGCTAGTTCCTCAAACCTCCTCTGGACTATATCTACTGTCTTGTCAGGCAGGTCGTTTGTCAAAAGATGTATAATTAAATAAGGCTTGTCTCTACCCCTTCTAGCATATTTCAGAACATATTGTCCCACCCTTTCCACTGTCATTCCTGGCATGGCCTCCACCCAAATGCGACTATGCCTCTCCCCCTTGCTACCCCACCTGACTCCTCTTAGTAATGAGTCCCCAAACACTAAGATCTCCATCACTCTTACTCCTTCTTTGTCTATCTATCTCTTCATTTATTTTTTTTCTTCCTGTACATTATTTCTTTTGGTTCTTGTTAGAATCTCTTCCAGTAGATCCTCCTCTTCTCAGTTTATTCAGGGATGACACCATTTTCCTCTAATTCTTATCATTTCTCCTTCCACCTTCCTTCTAGTAATGTGGAACTATTTTCTGAAGGTTCTTCACAAATGCTCACCTCACTTTGTAGTATCCACTTGTTCCTTCTTCCATCTATGACTTTGCTACTTTTCTTCCTCAAGTCCTTTTTCCGATGAGTCTTTGTTCTGACCTGAGCTTCTAGTCTTTCTTGTTTTGTCCTTGAGTCTTGCTTTCCTTTCTGACTCTTCTCTCACTATTGTTTGCTTGAATGGTTCTCCTCATCTCCCTACTTCCTCCTCTCCAGTATTGGGCTAAACCCACTCCCAATCTGCCTTTCCTGTCTTAGTTTCTCTTGCAGACCTTCGATCTCCTTTCTAAGTTTCTCTATGTGGTTGCACACTAAACATCCTCCCACACTCCAGACATTTTTTAGAAAGATTGGTGCACCACATTTGTTGCAGCCTACCACCCTACCCATTGCTGTCGTTGCCCACCAGAGACCCACACCCTTCCAGATGCAGGATATCAAACAGTCCCCTAAGTCTCCCCTCTCCCTCCTCTATCAGTCCAAAACATTCTTTTCTTTATTTCCCTTACCCCCTTTGTTGTACACATTTAGATAGATTGAGCAACTGCTTTTTATATTCCTATCCTTCCTATCCACACTCAGAAAGAGATTTTAAGTAGCTATTGCACAGTCTTCTTCAAACTCCTACTCCTCCTTTCCCCAATGCAATAGCAATGCAAAGAAGTAACAATGAAAGCTCTTAGATTTGCAATTACTTCCCTTATACTGAGATAGCAGTCACCTCTTCACTTGCTGCTGTTCCTTTCCTGGATGTCTGCTTCTGCTATGACAGGTGCATGTCCTTTGCCTGTTTGAGGAAGTGATGTCAGAACCCCTGGTATAAAGGAAATAATGGACCAGAGGCGGGTGGGGTGAGGGGTTGGGGGGTGGGACCAGCCCAAATCTTCAAACAATCAGGTAGCTGAGGCCCCTGGTCAGACCATTAGCACCCTTCCCCCACTCTGCACTAAACTTTGCAGATAGTGAAGCCAGCAACAATGAATCACAATTCTACTCAAAGCCCCCAAAATAGGTTTGCTACCCAAAGAAACAGGACTCCCATTCAAACAACTTCACCAACAACACATCAAAACAGGCTTGAAATTAGAAGATATAGGTCTCCAATTCAAAGAAACAGACCCAGTTAAATCACACCAAATAGGTTTTAAATCAGAAGAAATAGGCCTCTACAAATGCAGCCTGCTACACAGTGAAACATCAAACAAATGAGCCTACTTATAGCTACCAAATCAGGTTTCAAAATTCCAACAGCCCCAAATAATACGCTGCTAGCCCCTTAGAAGTAGTAAGAAAGAAAATAAATAACCTTCTACCAAGTAGAATCCACAAGAAACAATGTAAAAACAACATGAAGAAGCTACTGTGCTGTAACAGATCTGATCCTGTCCCCCTTCTAGTACCTATGTTAATGTCAATAAAACATTAACATAAGGCTGTTAGAATGTTTACAGCCAATCAGAAAGCTCCATTTCTCAGACCCTTTCTATAATATTCATTTGTGGCTACTTACAACATTTATACTATAGGAGAAGTAAACTTAGACTGATAAGAAAGATAGGGATTGTCAATGGATCTATACTCCCTCTTCAAAAGGCTGGGAATCAATCCTTTGAGATAGCCTGCTCCAAGGGGCACCATATTCCTTCATATTTCCCCAGTTGATTCCTAACTAGGTACTGAGTTCTTTCCAATTTCATTACCTGTAGCAGGGAAGTTGTCCATGCAGCTATAGTGGGGGGCTGTTGGAGTCTCCGGTGTAGTGCTAGTTCCTGCATTCCCACCACTATACCCAGCATCCACAATTTTGGCCCCCTCATGGGTTTCCAGGTCCCCTGACTTGAGAGCCCCAGTAATATTTCAGGTGGGTCTAGTCTGGGTGCACAATTCAGAGTTTTAGAAAGAATGCCTACCACCCCCTCCCAAAATATCTGAACTTTTGGGCACTCCCAAACCAAATGGTAGAAGGTGCCCTCTTGTGCAAAGCACTTATGGAAATATGGGGAGCACCCCTGGTCAATTTTGTGTGCTAATTTGGGAGTATGGTACGTCTGCATAAAGAAATTGTACTGGATAATTCTCAGACGGTTATTGACCAAACACTTCAAAATGTTTTTACATATTAAGTTCCAGTCCCCCTCAGTGAGTGCATCTGGGTAAATGTTCTCTTCCCAGGATTTCCTAATTCTCTCCATAGGGTCCAGGAGGCACCCCAGTAACACCCTGGGTATTAGAAAAGTTTGAGAATAACTCTTCTAAGGGTGTACATTGTACAGTTTGTTGACCAGCCCTTGTGGACAACTCTGCATGTATTTTAAGTCTGAAGTAGAGGAAATAGTATGACGTAGTTAGCTTAAATTCCTTCTTTAAGGCAGAGAATTGGCCCACCATCCCCCCACCACCTCCAGGAACTGGCCCAATTTGAATAAGCCCTGGGTTCTCCAGGCTTTGAGGTCCCTACCATCGTGTTTTGAGAGGCTGCCCTCTCCCTCCATCACCGACTCCAAGGTCATATCAGGTGATAAGTGTGGAGGGGTCCCCAACAGGGCATGAGCATCTGACCATGCTCCTCCCAGGTTGCCCTAGTGCAAGGGTTCATAATCTTAGGAGGAACCTTATTCCTTGTGTAGTTAAGTAGAAGGGCATGGTAAAGATGTGTGCCTCCTCTAGACTCCATGTGGGGGCATCACCCCCCTCTTTCAGCAAATCCTGTATGTGAGCCAGTTGTACAGCTAAGTAATATAGACTCATGTTAGGTAACCCCAGACCCCCTAAGTGTGCTGGGTTCCATAATGTTTCCTTCCGAATTCTTGGTTTCTTACCCTGCCACAGCAACTGAGTGCAAGCTCCCTCTTGCGCTCTAAGGTACTTCTTAGGGAAATGGATAGGAATGGTTTGAAAGAGGTAGAGGGCTTGTGGTAAAATATACATTTTAATCATATTGACTCCTCCCAAGACAGTTGGGGGAGGGCTCTCCAAGTAATACAGTCCTCCCTGATTTTCTGTATCAACGGCCTGTAATTAATTTGGATAATGTGGGAGAGTTTGCTGGGGAGGAGGATTCCTAACTATTTCATTGGTTTGGTGGGATAGATGGTAGTGCATGCAATCATAATGGGTGTTCTTCTTCCTCCTAGTGGAAGCCACTCACTCTTGTACCAAATAATTTTGTGTCCCAATAGTGGACCGTAATCCTGAAATATTTTATCTAGGGCCAGTAAGGCCTCCCCAGGGTTGTCTAAAAATAAAAGTACATCATCAGCAAACAAGGAAATAACATGATTTATCCCTCCCACAATGCATCCCCTTATCGCTGGGTCTCCCCATATAGTGGATGCCAGAACCTCCATAGTAAGGATGCAGAGCAGGGGCAATAAGGGACAACACTGTCTGGTCCCTCTGAATAAATCAAATGGAGCTGAGGTGGTGGTGTTGTTGGTTAGTATCTGGGCCTGGGGGTTAGTATATAAGGCTTTAAGCCAGGTGGTGAAGGGTGCTCCCAATCCAAATTTGTGGAGAACTGCAAACATAAAGGACCGAAGGCCTTTTCGTTGTCAAGTGCGAGAAGGCCTCTATTGGGACCCCCCCTCCCCCTTGTTCCACTGATCAATAATGTTCATTGAGCATCTGAGATTGTGCTTAGCCTGATGGCCTTTGACGAATCCTCCTGATCGTTATGTATTAATTCTGGGAGTACCCTTTCCAGTCTACCTACTAGTGTCTTAGCTAGTATTTTGTAGTCAGTGTTGAGGAGGGATATAGGGTGCTAAGAGTCGCATTTCATAGGGTCTTTTCCCAGAACTCAAGGAGTCCCAAGTGTACCTATAAAACTCGGCAGGAATGCCATCTGGGCCCGGTTATTTCCCCTTATTGGTCTGCCACATGGCTTCTCTGATCTCCTCAGAAGTGATAGGTAAATTCAAGTTGTCCCATAGGTCTGTACCTAGGGAGGGTAAAGCAACCCCCTTGAGGAATGTCTCAGGAATACCATCCTGTGGCACTTGAGAGGTGTATAGTGTGGAATAAAACTCCCGGAAGGTGTCGTTTATCTCCTTCTGGTCACATGTATGATTGTCGTCTAGTCTTACCATTTTAAGAATGGCCCTTTCTGCCTTTTTATGTTTCACAAGCCCAGCAAGCCACTTACCCGCCTTGTCCCCCTCAAAATGTACATAGGATTAGGTAATTAGGAGGTCCCGCTCCAATTTCCTAGACTCTAATTGGGTTAGGGTGCCCTTTAGTAATTTTAGTTCTTTGATTAATTGTGGTTTGGGGTCTGCCATGGCCGCCCTCTCCAGCTTCTGGATGTCCCACTTAAGGAGGCTTCTTTCCTAATGGACTGTTTTTTTTGATGTGCAGCATATGAGATTGTCTCCCCTCGTATAAAGGCTTTAAGAGCATCCCATACAAAATTAAGGCCCCCACCCTATTTGCCATCACAGCTAGTAAAACGTGAATCTGTAAATGAGGTTAATTGTGTGCTTTTTATGTTTACCTGGTAAAACTTTTTTTTTTGCTATCCATATCCTCCTACTCTCCACCCTATGTCCATCACCCCATCTTCTCTGAGACATACAGTATCACTCTCCTCCTCTTGCCCCTGTGGCTTACCTCCCCCCCCAATGGTGAGACAAGTCTATCAAAGCTTGGGGGCCCAAAAGTCAGCTTTAATCCAGCTTTGAACTGGGGCATTTTCTCTGATGATTCATCCAACACCAAGGGACATCATTGGCATGCACACATAAGCATGCTGTGGCACCTGTGTCAACTACATTCTCACCACTTTGCCAGCTCTCTAACTCCAATACCACCTCTGGTCACCCAGGTGGCAGTATTGTAGCAGATGATTTTTATTTATTTGGAAAATGTTTTACCAGGAAAAACATCGTGAGCTGTAAACAGTTAGTTTTGGGGGTGTTACAATGTTGGGAGAACAAAACAAACACACACAAAATACAGAGCAATACATTACAAGCACAAATATGATGGTTTCCACCTTCCTCCATGGAGGAGGAGGAGTGCATCCTCTGCCCTTTCATAGAAACATAGACTTTGACAGCAGATAAGGACCGCCTGGCCCACCTAGTCTGCCCATTTTCCTACCTAGAGGATAAGCTGCAGATCCTATTTAACCAACAGCCTATTTCTTCCTACCTGTCACAAAAATTGCCTTATGTCTGTCCCATGCATTCTTGAATTTCCCACAGTTTTAGACCCCACAACCTTCTCAGGAAGGCTGTTCCATGCATCCACCACCCTCTCTGTGAAAAAATACTTCCTCAAATTGCCCCTGAGCCGTCCCCCCTCTATCTTCAAATTGTGTCCCCTTATTCTTGCACATCTCTTTTTCTGAAAAGATGCTACCCTCTTGGACTTTGTTGATTCCACTGAGGTACTTAAACATTTCTATCATGTCCCTCCTTTCCTCAAGGGTATACATATTAAGCTCCTTTAGTCTCTCCTCGTATGGCTTCTCTTGCAGATCCTGCACCATTTTAGTTGCCCTACTCTGAACTGCCTCCATCCTGTCTATGTCCTTGCGGAGATGGGGTCTCCAGAACTGGACGCCGTACTCCAGATGGGGTCTCACCAACTGTCTGTACAGGGGGATAACAACTTCCTGTTTTCTGCTGGTGATGCCTCTCCCTATACATCCCAGTATCCCCCCAGCCCTCCCTACCGCCTTGTCACATTGCTTGCCAACCTGAAGGTCATCTGACATGATTACTCCCAGGTCTCTTTACATTTCTGTTGTTGTTGCTACTCTCCCCCATTGTGTAATCTTCCTGGTTTTGTTTCCAGGTGCATTATTTTGCACTTCTTTGCATTGAATCTAAGCTGCCATACTTCTGACCATTCCTCCAACCTTGCCAAGTCCTTCTCATCCTTTCCATGCCTCGTTGTGTATCGACTCTGTTGGTTTTATCCCCCCTTCTTAACTGAGTTGGCTATCTTTTCCTCAGTTTGGGCCTTTGCTATTCTGACTACCTTCCCTGCTTCCTTCTGCCTTAACTGGTACAGTTCTCTGTCCTGCCCCTTCTGTGTTTCCTTAAACTTCCTAAATGCTATCTTTTTCTCCCTAACCTTCACCGCCACCTCTTTTGAGAACCATAGTGGCTTTTTCTTTCATTTTGATTTGTTTATTTGTTTCACACAAAGGCTTGCTGCCTCTGTGATGGCAATTTTGATATTTCCCCATTGTTGCTCCACCCCTCCTTCTAGCCTGTTTGTTAGTGCTTTTCTAAGGCACTCTCCCATCTTGCCAAAGTCAGCCCTCCTGAAGTCCAGGACCCTCACTTTTGTATGGCTTGACTTTGTAGCTGAGTTTATCGTGAACCACACTGTTTGGTGGTCACTTGTTCCCAAATGGCTACCCACTTAGAAACATAGAAACATAGAATTTGACGGCAGATAAGGACCGCTTGGCCCACCCAGTCTGCCCATTTCCCTACCTACTGGATAAGCTGCAGATCCTAGTTAACCAGCAGCCTACTTTTTCCTACCCCCACCCCCCAGAATTGCCTTATGACTATCCCATGCATGCTTGAATTCCACCACTGATTTTGACTCCACAACCTCCTCCGGAAGGCCATTCCATGCATCTACAACCCTTCTAGATCTGAGATCCTCTCACTGTCCCCATTTGAGAGTATGAGATCGAAGATTGCTCCCTCATGAGTAGGTTCCAAAACTAGCTGTCTGAGGCATGCCACCTGAAGGGCATCGAGAATGGCCCTGCTTTTGGATGTGGCTGCAGCAAAGGTGCTCCAATTAACATCTGGCATATTAAGGTCCCCCTTCAACAGTATCTCCCCTTTCTCTGCCATCCTAAGTATGCCTTCTATCATATCCTTGTCCATTCCTTCCCCCTGACATGGGTGTCTGTATACAACCCCTGTGCGGATTGTGGTGCCATTTCCAGTCTGTAAGGTGACCCACAGTGCCTCCTCTCCTCCCTGTTTACTCTTTTGCTCAGTTGCTTTTATCCCTTCCCTTACATAGAGAGCTACTCTGCCCCCTCTTCTCCCCTCTCTCCTCCTCCCCAAGGAGGCCCCTGATAATCCTTGCTCATTCCCACACCCAGGTCCTTCGCATCCCAAGTGATAGCTAGGGCCAGTGATTTCTGGATATGGAATTTCTCAAATTGTGTTATAAAAATGATGCAATTTTTGATACTTCCAGACATAACAGTTGCTATAGGTTTCTTATCAGTCCTCATTATACTGCAGCAGATTGCCAACACATACTGCAGTGTCCAAGAGAACAGAATTCCAATGACTAGGTTACCATACCATCTAGTAAAATGTGAATTACTAGAGCTACTAAAAATGTTGAGAAGTATGTAAGTGTAAGTGAATGCACATTTTTGGAGAGAGAGACACTAAACAATTCAGGTGCTGAAAATGTGGGTCCACTGCTTCCTGAGAGGTATTCCATAGCATCTAAATATTTACTTTAAAAGCAGATTCATTTTTTAAAATATCCTTTATGGAATAAATCAATGGTTGCACCAATGCAAGAAGCCAGATTACTATAAAACTGAACAGAAACAAAGGGACTAGAGCAAAGGTGTGAACTATTGCCCATTCACCTTAATAAGGCACTAGCATCAATACCTTTCATTCTTTTAAATACTGAGCCAGTAGTGCTGAGTTTTATCTGAAGTTAGAGAACTTTGAAATGTGTCTCAACACAGTATAGCCTCTCTGAACATTTAAAATGCACCAACTTATAACGTGAACATTTGCATAAAATGTAGGTTGTGGAGGTGACATAGGTTTTGTTTATGGACTGAAAAAGGCAAAAAAGGGAAAAGCAGCAATTTGGATGAAATTTCATTATAAACTGCAATTTCAGACATACAGTACTATCTAATTCAAAGCAATTTCAGAGAAACTCTGGTCATTTTGGCAATGCCCGGAAATCACAGGACCTACTGTTAGCCTTACAGCTGTACCAACAAGACAGTGAGGAAAAATTTTCAACAAATAAATTTACCATAGCTAAATAACCATGTCCACTTTTTTTGATTCCACTCTATTACCATTATTTTACATGAATTTTGCTTTGACACTATTTGTTGATATTCCACTCCAACCCCCAATTTCATTTCATTTGTTTACCGAAGTGACACGCTACTCCAAAGGCCCTTTTTCAGGTGCAACCTGCAGCCCCAGTATAAACCAGCCATAGTAAATAACACAGTTTACAATTACAAATATATACAATAAATTACTTCTTGCAATATGCAGGAAATACTTTAAGAGAAGATATTCAACACTGCAGGCTAAAAAATTCACAGTACATTACAACAATGCCTATGGGGTAGGTGGCTGATGGCATTGTTGGTCAGCCACTTGCCCACCACAGTCACAGATGCAGACTTTAAGGCCAGCTATAGTCTCCCACACCCATGGCTCCAGAGGAAAAAATATTTTTTCCCATGGAATCAGGGGTAGGTAAGAGTTAACAAAAGTGTGTTTTATCTTCAATAAAAACACAAAGACTTACCACAGAATATCAATCTCCAGAGCTTCTGGGGGTCTGGCGGCCCCCAGACCCTCAGCCATTATATAAAAATCTTGCACAGTACATTACAATAATGCCTGTGGGGTAGGTGGCAGATGGCATGGTTAGTCAGCCAGTTGCAGCTGTAGTCTTTAGAGTCAACTGCAATCTCACACCCCCCTGACTCTGGGGTAAAAAATTCCCTGGAATGAGAGGTAGGTGAGAGGTAAGTAATGTGTAACAAAAGTGTGTTTTATCTTCAATAAAAGCCCCAAAACTCAACACAGAGCATCTAAACAACTACAGCTTCTGTGGGACTGGCAGCCCCCAACCCCCGGCCTTTTTGTTGGGAATTTAGGAATTTTCTGGCCTACCAACATTTTTGCCCCACTATGCCCCCGCTGCATTACCCTGCAGGGACCCACAGAAGTGAATATTGGATCATAAACAGGGTGCAGGCAATTGCAGAAGAAGAGAAAGCCATGCACAACCTACCTGGTCCACCTCTGGGGAATGGAGGAGCTAGACAGATTGGCAGACAGTGCCATGGATGTGTCCAAACTCAAGGCAAGGGACTGTCACAGTCTTCAAACGTCAAATGTGGGCAGGTGGCTGCCATGGTGAGTGACATACAAGCCCACTATGCCACCCTCTACAGAGCATAGCCCCTGACAATGTCTCAAGAGATGAAGGCCTGTCTGTGGCTTGACATAGAGGCATCCATCAATGCAGCCAGCCTAGAGGCATGGACACTAGCCACCATAAAGTACAAATAGTGTGATCTGTGGTCAGCCATGAAAAAAAAGCTAGCAGCAGACACACAGGTACACAGTGATGTATAGGAATGGATGGTGGGACACCCACACAGGGACACACCCTAACACCCATGGAGAGGATGGTAGGAGATGCCCTCACAGAGGTGACCCTACATGGTGAGGTTGAGGGCATGGACATAGTGCCAGGTATGTAACACCATGCAGGGACAAGGACTGGAGGATCTGTACACCACAACGTTACCAACCCCCGTGTGTTGCACCCTACAGACATGGAAACACCGGGGCACACCCACAGCTGGGTGACAGCACCCAATGTGAAGGCCACACTGCAGCATGTGCCATGCACAGAAGACTGGGGACAAGAGGACAGCAGAGGTATGTGACTGCTAGTGTGTACATACAACACCTGTGAATTCCCACAGTAAGGCAGTTGTAAGTAACACATGCACCTCATGATGTCCCCAGGTACAGAGCAGGAGACAGAGGCACCTGTGAACACTGAGACTAACCTGGAGACCACACAAGTATGGATGGTGGAGGAGACGGAGGAAGAGGAGGATGATGACAATGTCCCCATGGACAGCTAGCCACGCCCAACCACAGTGCCACTTGTATGCCACTGGCACAACAGGTTGTTCAGCCCACACAAATCATCCCACAACAGCCACAGGTGTCTGCCATGAGTACATGTACCACCACCACTGTGCCAGCATATGACAGTGGGGATGAGGGCTCCTCCACCCAACCAACCATATGGCCATGGAGGACCCGCACACATGGTGCCCTCCATAGATATTATTCTGAGGTGCCCCAGCTTGAATGGGAGAGGCTGGAGGCAGAGAACAGGAACACTGAGGCATTCCTGGGCCTGATGGACAAGGTGCGTGGCACGCAGCAATGCACTGACAGACTGTGCAACCTTCTCGAGACAATAATGGAACACATGTTATCTGGGGACAACACAGGAATAAAGGCATCTCCCAAGCCACAACAGGATTCAGAAACCCAGCCATCACCAGTCTGCCACACAGTGTCTGATGCAGAGCCACAAAATGCCACACCACAGTCGCCAGTCATCCTCCGAAAGCCCGGTCACTGGGGGCTGACACTGCCCAGCTGCCAGCCATCAGACTCCCAGGTACAGAAGTGCTGGACACTGATATGGCCATGCAGGAGTCCACAAGCAGCAGAACACCATTGGAGCAGGTGGACACATAGACACTGCAGAGGTCAGCCACACAAGCCAACTGCTGTCCACGTGGTGGTGGTGGCAAGGTGCCAGCAGCAACATAGCACCTTGGCACACTCTCCTCCACTCGACTGGCCCAGCAAAAGTAAATGGAACAGTGAGCACCAAGCACCTTTGTACCACGCATGCATCACTGTTGCACACAACTACTGTCACAGTTGTATAGCACAAACCCCCACGATACAGCCCTACACATTTCCTTCCCTTGACACAGGCTACCCCACACACCTAGGCCCCTCCCGGGAGGCACTCAGGGCCAGCTGTCATCATAGTGCCCCATCCACCCACCCATTCCCACCCCTGACACAAGCTCCCCTCCGCACACATATGTCCCCCTGGGGTGAGTGGCACTCAGTACCAGTTGTCATCACAGTGCCCCACCCCTAATTGCCCCCACCTGGACACAGCCCTGCAACACTGGTGCCATATGCCTGACACCACCTGCCCCCTCAATGTATGGCACTCAGGTACCACCATCAGCATTATGGCCTGCAGCCACAGACCACCTACTGGTGAAATAACCCCCATACAAGTGCATCACATGCCGAACATCCACTCAGTGTATCAGTAGCATGGCTCAGATGTCCATCACTTGTGTACATGCCCAATGAGACATCCCTCTGTCCTGAAGCATGGGTACATGTCAGCACGCAGCAGTGTTGTGGAGCATGGCGCATGCCATGAACATCCTGCATACCTTCCCAGGGGTAAGCAGCATTGTGCCACCTGTCCAATCCAGGCACCAGAACCGCATCTTCATCATCCTTATGGTTCTTTTGATGATGACATGTGTCCTCTTGTGAGCAGTGTTGTACACCTCCTCTGCAGTGCCATGTGGTTCCAGGTATGGTATCAACAGGTACCACTGCAGTGGGTATCTTCTATTACCTATACAGAGGGTACAGAACAGACACTGTGAGGACCTGTGGCAAGGCAGCTGCATGGCTGGCATAGATGCAGCAGGCATACACTCACATATCAGCCACCCCCCCACCCCATGTTCAATGAGCAGGGTACACAGTCTAAACCCATTGCAGATGCAAGCATTGTGGCAGGAGCAGGGGTGCTTGGTATACACATTAGTGATGATACCCAGGACATCGCACACTACCTGGCAGTTTATACTGAGGTACCCCTTCCTGTTCCTGTATGCCTCTTCATCCACCGTTGATGCCATGATCAACTCATTCAACTCATGGGGCTGTCTATCACCCTCAGTACATTTGGCATGCCATGGATGGCATAAAATGTCTGTTTTATGGCCC
This sequence comes from Neoceratodus forsteri, assembly GCA_016271365.2. NCBI lineage: Eukaryota > Metazoa > Chordata > Ceratodontiformes > Ceratodontidae > Neoceratodus > Neoceratodus forsteri. Next base: position 150,906,425 of record CM028132.1, on the reverse strand, counting down.
GTATGCCAGTGGTGGCTGTTGGGAATCTGATGTGGTCATGCACATGGTACAGCAGGACATTGGAGATCTGCACCACTGCCCTGGACACTAACGACTGGCTGACACCTGTGACACCCTCTGGAATGAGCCAGTGGTGTAGTTGGAGAGTGCATAGAGCATTTTGTCTCCATGGACAGCACCTGGAACCATAGGGTATGAGATGCCAGAGTCCCATACAAGGTCTCACAGGTGGACAATAGTGGTACAGCCAAACCAGAATTGCTCAATGCAGTGCATGTCATGCATGGAAAAGGCAACCATACATGGCCTGAAGATACATGGCTGTGGACCAAGCCACCCCAGCCACTCTTACTCCACCTTGACTTTCAGCAGAGCGACATTCATAAGCATCCCTGGACGCGTCCTGCAACACAAGGCAGCCTACCTGATGGCAGGTGTGCAGACATCAATGTAGCTGCCTATGGCACACAGCCTTCACAATGCATGTGTACACCCTAAAATGGGTTTGGGCTGACCACCCCTGCACAGTGCACAACATGCACAGGTGTCACCGGCCCATACCTGTCACATTCAGGTATCAAGATGGCAACAGTTGGAAAGGGCAACTACTGCTGTGTGCCCAAAGTTGGCCATTTTGGGGCATACCCACAGAAGCTTCAGAGGGTCACCAAGGGTTGTTATTTGGACAACCCCCAAGGGGGGACATTATGAGAAGTGGAGATACCACTCCAGATGGGTATGCAACCCACAGAATTTGTGCTGCGTGCATTCCATGTGAAGTGTGGGTCATACATCTACCCTTTTTCTTCATTTTCATCTCCCACAGGAACAAGGTGGATGACCTGATGAGACGGCCTTGGTGAAGCAGGAGCAGCCATATTGTGGCAATGCTGTGGTGGTGGTGCCATGAAAGGCATGCTGGCAGCAGCTGCTGCCATATTTCTTCACTCTGCAGGTCAGGAGCAGGAATATCTTCTACAAAAGATGAGCTGGGGGAGATGTGGAGGATGGCTGAGCCCTCAAAGGTAAGTGCCGGGGATGGTAGGGTACCTATTTGTGGCACATGTATATGTTGGCCACTTCATGTGTATCCTGCTCATGCCTGTCCTCCCTGTGTTCTTCTCATTGCAGGGCTACAGAGGTCTGTTGAGCTGGCTGGCACTGGTGCAGCAAGGCTGGACCTGGACTACACTGCCAATGTCCAATGAAGACTCACTGGAGGAAGGGTAGTCCTAGTTGGAGCCAGACACACCCGACCATCAGATGACCGGAGCAGTGCACTCACTGAAGGACAAAAGCAAAATCAATTCAAACTGGGTAATTCCAATATGAAGCATTTATTATGACACCACACCAAACAGATTGGACAATACCCCAGCGCTTCGGTCAGAGGATCTTTGTCCCAGTGACAAAAGTCCTCTGACCAAAGCGCCATGGCATTGTCTGGTCTGTTTGGTGCTGTGTCACTATAAATGCTTCATATTGGAATTATCCATTTTAAATTGATTTTGATTTTGTCCTTCAGTGAGTGCGCTGCTCCAGTCATCTGTATGTTGTTAAAGTGGGTTCTGTTATAACCCTCAACTGCACCACCGGTGCCTGCAAGAGCCCAGGGCTTCCTCTGGATGTTTGTGAAACTCACACCCTCCATCCACTGCCATGCAGCTGTTCTCCACTGGCTGTGAACTTTATAAATCATGCACAGTACATGCCCGATTTCCACTCTACATCCTGTCCATGAGCCTTTGCCTTTTGTTTGTTGTGCGCTGTTCACTTTGTTATTCAGTGTGCTAGTACATTCAGTGTGCTAGTGGTTCTTCTTTCAGGGCAGCGCTGCTGTGCTGTGGTTTAGTGGGGGGCACTGCTGGTCTGTCGTCTGTGAAGAGGCTGGGGCCAGGGATGTCATCTAGGTGAGGCCAGGGGTGCAATCAGGACACCTGTGACATTATTCCACCCCTGTGCTGTCCACTGCAACCCCTTTCCACATCTGAGACATGGTGTCAGTGGCATGTGTGTCCTGACATGTGATGGGTGGCTATGCTTTGCAACACCTGTCACTGCCTGTGGTCCATGGGGAGGGATACTGTTACCTGTTCTTGGTGGGGGGCCATTGGGGGTCTGTGGCAGTTCCATGGGTGACGTGTGCTGCTCCGTTGTCTGCACATGTGCCACCTGTTGCAGGCAGTGGTGGTTGCCGGCATGTCTGTGGCATGTCTGGTATCTGCCCTCCAGTGCATAGCATGTCTGTCACTGGCAGGGGCATCTTGTTGCGCAGCCAGGGGTTGTGACTGGGACCCTTTTGTGTGTGTTTTGCATTAACTGTTGTTCACCGCATCCCCTGAACACCTGTCCCAAGGACTTCCTAAAGGACCATTGTGTCACATGTGATGTGTGGGGTGCTGGGCATCCCCTATGCATGGGAGGCACTGCCACTATAGGACAGTGTGTTCCAATACCTGTGTATTTCCCTTGCCACCTGCATGCCATGTAGTGCATCCTTCAGCTATGCTGTGCAGGTCCTTACGGCAGCCCTCCACCTGCTTTACAGCTCCACACATTGCATGTACTGGACTGCTGTACATGCCATTGTGCATGTGTGCATGGGGTGGTGCACATGTTGTTATGCAGTCACACCCCCTCCACCTGTGCATAGCACAACTGCGGCGCAGCTCCACATAGCTCACCTACACATGCAGCTATGTACACTTTGTGCATCCAACTCAGACTTTCCGTGTCTGCCTGCCACATATATGTCTGTATACATATGTGTTGCATGCTGTGCCTATGTTATGCAGCAGACATGCATAGCACCTTATATTTGGACCCACTGCAGACTGTCCGGTATACAAAGGAGTTCACACTGCAGACCTACAGTAGGCACCAGGATAAGGTAGGTATGGGTAGGAAGATTGAAAAGGAAAATTAGGAGACACCCTATCTAGAGTAGGACAATGAATAAGGATCAGTCAAGGGGTAAGAAATTAGTAGACACCCAGAGCAAGTTAGGCACAGGTAGGTGGGTTACAAAAAGGGAAAACAAACAATACCCTATCTCAGGCAATAATAAATGGAGTCCACAGTGAATAAAGGGGGTTACTAGTGGGGTACTGCAGGGTTCAGAACTGGGTCTGGTCCTTTTTAATGTCTTTATAAGTGACACTGCAGAGGGACTGGAAGAAAAATATGCTCTTTGCAGGTGACACAAAGCTCTGTAACAGGGTTGATACACAAGGTAGGGTGGAAAGGATGAGAGGGGACTTGGCAAGGTTGGAGGAATGGTCAAATGTATGGCAGCTCAGCTCCAGTGCAAAGAAGTGCAAAGTAATGCACCTGGAAAACAAAAACCTAGGGGAAGAGTACACAATGGGGGTGAGATACTGACAACAGCAAAAATGGAAAGGGACCTGGGGGTAGTTATATCAGATGACCTAAAGGTGGGCAAGCAATGTGAGAAGGCAGTAAGGAGGGCTGGGGGGATACTGGGATGCATAGGGAGAGGCATCACCAGTAGAAAACATGAAGTTGTATCCCTCTGTACAGACAGTTGGTGAGACCCCATCTGGACTACTGCATGCAGTTCTGGAGACCACCCCCTCCACAAAGACATAGACAGGGTGGAGGTTGCCCAGAGGAGGTCAACCAAAATGGTGCAGGGTCTGCACTAGATGACATACAAAGAGAGACTAAAGGAGGTTAATATGTATACCCTCAAGGAAAAGAGGGAGAGGGGTGACATGATAGAAACTTTAAAGTACCTCAAGGGAATCAGCAAAGTCCAAGAGGCTAGCATCTTTCAGAAAAAGAGATGTGCAAGAACAAGGGGACACAATTTGAAGATGGGGGGGGAGGATGGCTCAGAGGTAATGTGAGGAAGTATTTTTTCATGGAGAGGGTTGTGGATGCATAGAACAGTCTTCCTGAGGAGGTCATGGAGTCAAAAACAGTGGGGGAATTCAAGAATGCATGGGACAGACATAAGGTAATTGTAGTGGGGGGTAGGAGGAAGTAGGCTGTTGGTTAACTAGGATCTGCAGTGTATCCATTAGGTAGGGAAATGGACAGGCTAGGTGGGTCAAGCAGTCCTTATCTGCCATCAAATTCTATGTTTCTATGTAACAAATTTTAAACAAGCAAAGGGAGAGGTAGAACTTCAATGGGCATATAAAGGAGGCAGTAAGGCGCAGGGAAATTTCAACAGGTACTAAGATAAAAGAAGGAAAGAGCATGGGAGTGGGGCAGTGCAACGGGTGTGGAACCACAGTCTTTCAGGGCACTTTCTAGAGACTTAGATGTGCTCCATCTATATGCACCTCTCTGATTGAAAGCAGAGGTTACTGGACCCAGGGCTGAAATGGCAAGGGAGCAGAGAACCTTCTACCTCACCCATGGAAAACCAAGTCTACTCCACTATAGGATGCCTAGGTAGGAGCAGAGTGGCTGGGCCTTGGTGGGCTTCAGGATGGTTGGGGTGGCAGGAAGAATACAAACTCCTCAGCCTGCACCACTGCAGAATCCCTTCACTGTACTGGTGGGACAGGAAAGTCAGGTGGAGGCATCCATAAGAGTAGGAAGGACAGTGGTGCGGGTCCTCAAAAGTAAAGGCACCGGGGAGGGAGGAAGAGGCCCCCAGACAAGGAGGAAGCAGCCGCTGGTGGGTGATGCTTTTGTTACTTAATAATGGGGAGGGATGGGTAAAGGGTGATAGTGAAAAAGCAGGGATACTGAATGAATACTTCTGCTCAGTATTCACAAAAGAAGAGGGTGGGTACCTAAACCAATCAATAGAAGTACTCTGGATAGGGAGTTGATACCAGTTCATTTACAGCAGAAAGGGTCCTGAAAGAACTCTTGAAATGGAAGGTGGACAAAGCAATGGGGCCTGATGGGATTCACCCCAGAATTCTAAAAGAACTAAGGGGAGAACTAGTGACACCATTGACTACCCTTTTTAACAAATCACAGGAGGATAGTGTGGTACCTGAGGACTGGAGAAGGGCAGATGTGATTCCCCTGCACAAAAGTGGGAGCAAGTCAGAGGCAGGAAACTACAGACCTGTTAGTTTGACCTCAGTGGAAGGGGAAATGATGGAATCACTTCTGAAAGAATGGAATCACTTCTGAAAGAATGAATTGTTGACTACCTAGAGGCCATCAGGGTACAAGACCCAAAGCAGCATGGATTCACATTGGGAAGGTCATATCAGACAAATCTAATAGATTTCTTTGACTGAGTGACCAAAGTAGTAGACCAGGGAGGGGCTGTGGACATGGCCTACCTAGACTTAAGCAAGGCATTTGACACAGTCCCACACAAAAGATTAATAAACAAGTTAACCAGCCTGGGAGTAGGTCCCAGGGTAGTAACCTGGATAAAAAACTGGCTGGACAACAGGATGCAGAGGGTAATAGTAAACAGAGTCCACTCTGAAGAAAGGGGAATTGCTAACCTGTACCACAGGGTTCTGTGCTGGGACTGGTCCTCTTTAATGTCTTTATAGGTGACATTGCAGAAGGACTGGAAGGCAAAGTATACCTCTTAGCAAATGACACAAAGATCAGAAATAGGGTTGGTACAGAAGGGAGGGGGTGGAAATGATGAGAAGGAACTTGGCAAGGTTGGAGGAATGGTCAAAAGTGTGGCAGCTTGGATTAAATGCAAAGAAGTACAAAGTAATGCAACTGAGAAACAAAAATCCTGGGGAAGAGTACACAATGGTGGGGGGGGGGAGGTATTAACAATAACAAAAATGGAAAGGGACCTGGGAGTAATCACATCAGATAACCTAATGGTAGGTAAGCAATGTGAGAAGGCAAGTTCAACAGTGCTACAAACCCACAGCAGTTAGAAAAACATTTCCAAAGCAAAGTTCAAATTTTAATTCCACAATTATGTTGGTTACATTAAGTTCACCAATCCACACTGCCCCAGCGCTTCGGCTGTTCGCCTTCTTCAGGGGGTGAGGACATAGCTATATATTCACTTACATTTTATAGGGCAAAATAGCCCCAACATCACTTCATTTTCTTTTCAAACCAAAGTTCATTTGTTTTGTTTTAAAGAAACTGTATACTGTCTTTAAATGTTTGCCTACATACATCTTTCAATATGTGGAAATAATTAGTTATAGCACAATATTAAATAAATCTATTACAAAAAATATATACAAAACAAAAAAGGTAAAAAAGTGACACTGTTTGTTAAATCCATATCATAGACTTAAATTCTTAAATCTTTGGATATCTCTCTCAGTCAGATTAAGCTATATTTATAAAGGCAAATGGCCCATGAGGCTGTCTTCTCAGCATCTATCCAGGATACATCATTATTCTTAGTAGTTAATAGGCTAGGGATTATATTCTTTGAAGTTATCCAAAAGAATAAGGGTCCGTCTGGAAGGAGAAAATCAGATAAAGGGAAGGAAGGAGTGAATGAGGTTACATCAGTATTGTTTACCTCTGAAAAGTCCAAAGAGAACTTCTCTTCTCTCCACTAAGTGACTAATGTCTTTCCAAGGCATCCTTAGATGGGAAAACAGGAAAGAAACATACAAGTTAGTCTCTATATCAATTTAAACTTCATTAATCTTACTGCAGTATTGTGGAAAGACTTTGAGTGTAAAGCTAGAAGGTAAGAAGTACTGGTGTGGGAGAGATGGGAGAAAGGGAAGAAGGGAATGAAAGGGAATTAAAGGGGCATTGGGGCTGTGGTGGGGGGTTGGGGGTTGTTGGAGTGGGGGAAGCAGGAAAGGAAGGGGTGGGGTTTATGGGGAAGGAATGGGAAAAAGATGTCGGGCATAGGGTACATAATAGAGAGAAAAAGGAGGCAAATCACATTATATAAATTAAAACAATGGTAAATGACCACATAACGGATACACATCAATATTTTCTGGACTTCAAGTAGGGTTTCAGATCCCAGTAATCATTCAAACCTTTAGGTTTCATTGTATCTAAGGTATAAATCCAATAACCCTCTCTTTCCAGTAATAAATGTTGTCTATCTCCTCCCCTGTGGGGTTGTTTCACACGTTCCAATCCCATAATTTAAGGCTCCTTGCATCAGAATCATGTGCTTGAATGAAATGTCTTCCTACAGGAGTATCCATATGTTTATTTACTATCGAGCGCACATGTTCCTGCACTCTTTCTTTTAATGTTCTTGCCGTTTTGCCCACATAATAACAACTGCAGCTACACCATAGTAAATATACTACGAAGGCTGTGGTACAGGTTATGAATTCCCTAATCTGTACTTTTTTATTTCTATTGCAACATGTTAATTCCTTTCCTGTGTGCATGTACTGACACATGTTGCATCTGTAGCATTTAAAAATTCCTGATGGTTTAACGGGTAACCATGTAGTTTCACTATCTATTTTTCTTTTAAATTGACTGAGTATTAACTGATCCCTTAAAGCGGTTGTTTTTTTGAAAGTTATCCTTGGTGAGTCTCCTATCATATTTTTCAATATTCTATCATTTTTCAATATGCTCCCATTTTTCCACACCACACTTCCTACCTGTCCAGTTATACCATTAGATTCTTTCGAAAAAGTAGCTGGAGTACATACAGTTTCTCTTTCTTGTTCTTTTTTCCTAAGCAGCTCAGATTGTGTTTTATTCTTTACTTTTTCATAGGCTTGTTTCAATACTTGATCCTTGTACCCTCTATATCCTGAAATCTACTTGTAACCTCCCCCCACCAGCCTTCCTTGTTTAACTAGCAGGACTGCTCCTCGCACCACATGATGCCAAAGAGAGGGATGGGGGTTGTCACTACAAACAGATTACAGTACATCTACTTCTGAGCCTGCCATACACAGACAGGCTAACCAAGTGTGGCAGTTACCTGGCTCACACCTGGTGGGACCATTTACCATGGCAATCAACCTAGGTCCCTGGGAGAAAACGTTTGCTCACAATTATGCTAGGTTTGCACTTCTGGTCAAGGGCATGCAAGTAAATCCAGACACAGTGGAAGCAAAAACAATACTGTCCAAACCAGATTGGGATTGTAGAGTGTAACTTTTATTCACATACACAAATAATCACAAAACGAAGATGAATCCCCACAGGACTTCTCCCACTGGTAATGCAGATTTACTGAGGTACAGGGAACACACACAGTGAACCCTCAGGTTCTGACTTGAACAGTGAACACTCTGGTTCTGAATTACACAGCAAACTCTCTGGTTCTGAAGAGCACATACAGGCTCACAGAAAATCCAGCCCACATCTGAGTAATTATTTCCATCAGGCACTGGCCAAATGCACTGAATGAAAATTGAACTGGTGCCCAAACTGAACCTGGAGAGGTAAACTGGTTACTCGAGATAGGGGGTCTCCTACCTTTTGCTTCCAAGTTTATACTCGGCCATTCATCTGGTTAATAACACCCTCACAGAAAACTTGTAGATGCTATCTTGAAATGTTTTTCTCACTTATACTACATGACTAAAAGTTCTGTACTTGGACAGTCTCTCTCTCTCTCTAGACTCCAACGTAGGCAGACACTTTTAAAAACAGAAACCTTCTAGATGACAGGGTCTCTTTGTCAGAAAAAATTCACCAAGAAATGCAGGTGCCCCTCCTGGGCTGAACACAAAAGTACTCACAGATTCTGAAGTTGTCACAGGCAGCTTCACTAGACAGACTGGGTGAGGGGATTGCCCCTGAACCCTGAAGATCGCCCCCATCCCTCCTGGGATGAGGCAAAGGAAAACTCACTTTGAACGGTATCCACCACTTCAATCTCTGTCTTCTATGTTCTTCTTCTAGGGTGAGATCAAACTAACCAAAACACAGTGGTAGCTCTCTATCAGAGCTAAAACTGAGGAGCTGCTGCTGCAGGCTGCAGCCTCCTCCAGGAACTCCACTCTACAGACTGAGCGAACATTCTAAAGCTGTCTCCCTTGCAGCTAGCTCAAGTGTGCCTTATGCTGCTGTGACAGTTCCATGATTACATTATCACTCCAGCTCAGCTGAGACTGAAAAAGAGAGTGTGACACTGTGAAATCCATTTACCTGGCATTTCACAAGCTGCCTTTCCCTGCCTGTCACTGGTTCTAATGGGATTCTAGTAACCCTTGGGAACAAGGGGGTTACATACTTATACGTTCTGCAGCCTGATCTTCAAATATATCATTGTCAGTGCAATTTCTCCTAATCCTGTGAAGCTGCCCACTCAGCAAACAGGACACCACTCCATATAATACAACCATGTTCAACAGTGCTGGCACGCTAAACCCACAGCAGTTAGAAAAAGTTTCCAAAGACTTCCAAAGTAAAGTTCAATTTTAATTCCACAATTATGTTGGTTACATTCAGTTCACACCACTCCACTGCCCCAACGCCGACATTGCTTCTTCGAGCTTGGCCATAGCTATACACACACTTACAATTTATAGAGAAAAATAGCCCCAACCGTACTTCATTTTCTTTTCAAATCTAAGTTCATTGATTTTGTTTTAAAGAGACTGTATACTGTCTTTAAACATTTAGCTACATACATTATTCAATATGTGGAAATAATCAGTTATAACACAATATTAAATAAATCCATTACAAAAAATATATACAAAACAAAAAGGGTAAAAAAGTGACACTGTTTGTTAAATCCATATTATAGACTTAAATTCTTAAATCTTTGGATACCACTCTCAGACACATTAAGTTATATTTATAAAGGTAAATGGCCCATGAGGCTATCTTCTCAGCATCTATCCAGTATACATCATTACTCTTCATATGCCAACCTATTTATGGGACATTGGGAGCAAGAAGTATTATTTGATGAAGAAATAAACCCCTGTAGAAGAAATGTAATAAAATGGGGACATTTTATAGATGATTGTCTATGTGTTTGGCAGGGAACCTTGGAGAGAGCTAATGAATTCATAAAATGTTTGAATATGAATGAATGGAATTTGAGATTTACTCATGTAGTGCATTAGAATGAAGTACAGTAAATTTTCTAGATGTCACATTTACTGGTAATAGTATAAATGGCAAGGTAATAACAAAGGACTACAGAAAATCTATGTCTACTAATGCCCTAATACACTATAGTAGTTTCCACTCACAGAAATTGAAGAATTCAATTCCCTATGGGCAGCTTCTCAGGATTAGGAGAAATTGCACTGACAATGATGTATTTGAAGATCAGGCTGCAGAACGTATAAGAAGATTTAAGGATAGAGGGTACAAGGATCAGGTATTGAAACAAGCCTATGAAAAAGTAAAGAACAAAATACAATCTGAGTTGCTTAAGAAAAAAGAACAAGAAAGAGAAACTGTACATACTCCAGTTACTTTTTCGACAGAATATAAGGGTATAACTGGACAGATAGGGAGTGTTGTATGGAAAAACTGGAGCATATTGAAAATTGATAGAATATTGAAAAATGTGATAGGAGACTCAACAAGGATAACTTTCAAAAAAACAACCACTTTAAGTGATCAATTAGTACATAGTCAATTTAAAAGAAAAATAGATAGTGAAACCACATGGTTACCCGTTAAACCAGCAGGAATTTTTAAATGCTACAGATGCAACATTTGTCAGTATATGCACACAGGAAAGGAATTAACATGTTGCAATAGAAATAAAAAAGTACAGATTAGGGAATTCATAACCTGTACCACAGCCTTCGTAGTATATTTACTATGGTGTAGCTGCAGTTGTTATTATGTGGGCAAAATGACAAGAACGTTAAAAGAAAGAGTGCAGGAACATGTGCGCTCGATAGTAAATAAACGTATGGATACTCCTGTAGAAAGACATTTCATTCAAGCACATGATTCTGATGCAAGGAGCCTTAAATTATGCGATTGGAACATGTGAAACAACCCCATAGGGGAGGAGATAGACAACATTTAATACTGGAAAGAGAGGGTTATTTGATTTATACCTTAGATACAGTGAAACCTAAAGGTTTGAATGATTACTGGGATCTGAAACCCTACTTGAAGTCTAGAAAATACTGATGTGTATCCGTTAGGCAGTCATTTACCATTGTTTTAATTTATATAATGTGATTTGCCTCCTTTTTCCTTCCATTATGTACCCCATCCCCAACCACTTTTTCCTATTCCTTCCCCACAAGCCCCAACCCCCCTTCCTTTCCTGCATCTCCCACCCCAACAACCTCTAACCACACCACAGCCCCAACTCCCCTTTACTTCCCTTTCATTCTATTCTTCCCTCTTCCTCCCATCTCTGCCCCCCACACCAGTACTTCTTTACCTTCTAGCTTTACATTCAAAGTCTTTCCATGATACTACAGTAAGATTAATGAAGTTTAAATTGATATAGAGACTAACTTGTATGTTTCTTTCCTGTTTTCCCATCTAAGGATGCCTTGGAAAGACATTAGTCACTTAGTGGAGAGAAGAGTTCTCTTTGGACTTTTCAGGGATAAACAATACTGATGTAACCTCATTCACTCCTTCCTTCCCTTTATCTGATTTTCTCCTTCCAGATGGACTCTTATCCTTTTGGATGACTTCAAAGAATATAATCCCTAGCCTATTAACTACTAAGAATAATGATGTATCCTGGATAAATGCTGAGAAGATAGCCTCACGGGCCATTTGCCTTTATAAATGTAGCTTAATGTGTCTGAGAGCGGTATCCAAAGATTTAAGAATTTAAGCCTATAATATGGATTTAACAAACAGTGTCACTTTTTATACCTTTTTCATTTTTATGTTGCTTGCACGCATGTGCAAGAAACATAGTGCCATCATCCGAGTTTTCGGAGGTGTGTCAGCCCGTCTTCCAATGCAGTCAGTGTGTTTGCAGGCGCAGCCCCAGTTCCCCAATCACTGCTGCAGCTGTCTATGACAAGCTGAAAATGCAGTGGCATACAGTTGAAAGGGAGAGCTCCGCTTGAGTGAGCAGAGCTCTCCCCTACACACACGCAAGCGCATGCACACTGCGTGCTCATGCGCCTTCCCTCACTGTATCAGCCACGACGGGGTGCACAATCCCGTCGGCTCCACACCCCAAACGAGGTGCCATGCTGGGGCCCACCCCAGCATGGCAAAATGTTTTATGGCCGACGGGGTGCCTAATCCTCCGTCGGCTGCATGCCCCCAAAGCATCCAGGTGCTGCGCTGGGAGCCCACCCCAGCGTGGCAACAGATGCCATGGCGGCGACGGGGTGCCCAATCCCATCAGCTCCATGCCCCCCACCCAGCCATCCTTCTGCCACACTGGGAGCCCACCCAGAGTGGCAAATGTCCCGTTATCGTTAAAGAAAAAAAACCTGAAAAGCAAAACGTCCCTCGCAGTGTCTGCACCACCGCGCTCACCCACCGCGCACCCTGCCTCCCCACCCACCCAATACACTCCGAGTCCAGCGACGATCTTCGGTGGACGGAACACATCTGCACTCTTCAAAGCCGACCGCGAACTGAAGAAATGCCGTAAGCTGTATAATGGGATAGATAGGGTTTTTAACTTTGTTGCATATCTCAGGCATTTTTGAATTTTGCACCAAATTTTCAACATGGGGTTTTTGGGACCCCTCCCTCATGAATTCCTTGAACTGTCATGGCGTCCATTCGGCCCGGCGGGTGATTTCCAGTCACTGCGCCAAATCACCTTTCCAGAATGATTAATGAAATGACACTGCCAGTGTTCATAAGGTGGGCTCTCAAATGCCTATTTTGAAAATTTGGTGAAAATTCCTAAAATGACTGCTTTACAGCGCATACAGTAGTTCCACGCACGCCGTAAGTTGGCTTAATTTTCAATATTTTTACTCAGATTTTCAACATTACATTTTACCACACCTTCTTATGAGCAGTACAGCTGTCATTTTTCATATCTCACCCAAAACGTGTTTCCACCCATGTAGTGCACAATGGCGCAGTCGGTGTGCAAAATCAATGTACGGGACACATTAAGAAAATCACAGTGACACTGTTCATGATCAGAGGTCTTAAAATGGCTATGTTGAAAATTTGATGAAAAAATTCCTAAAAATGACTGTTTTACGAGCGTGCATTGCGCAGTTCCTACGCATGCTCGTAAGTTCGCGAATTTTCAATATTTGCACTCCAATGACTTCCAAATTCCTAAACAGCACATAGAAGCAAGCAACATTCGGCATTGACAAATGCTTGTTTATATATTTTTGTAATGGATTTATTTAATATCATCTTAAAACTGATTATTTCCACATATTGAATAATGTATGTAGGTAAACATTTAAAGACAGTATACTGCCTCTTTAAAACAAAACCAATGAACTTAGGTTTGCAAAGAAAATGAAGCGTTGTCAAGGCTATTTCACCCTATAAAATGTAAGTGTGTGTATAGCTATAACCACGCTTACTGAGGAAGGCGAACAGCTGAAACGCTGGGGGCAGTGTGGAGTGGTGAACTGAATGTAACCAACATAATTGTGAAATTAAAATTTGAACTTTACTTTGAAAGTCTTTGGAAATTTTTTCTAACTGCTGTGGGTTTGGAGCATCAGCACTGTTGAATTTGGTTGTATTACATGGAGTGGCATCCTGTTTGCTGAGCGAACCCACTCGTACTCGTGGTACAGGTAAATCTTTAACAGAACTTACAAATGTGAGAAGGCAATAAGGAGGGCTGGGGGATACTGGGATGTATAGGGAGAGGCATCACCAGTAGAAAACAGAAAGGTGTTATCCCTCTGTACAGACAGTTGGTGAGACTCCATCTGGAGTACTGCTTGCAGTTCTGGGGGCCCCATCTCCACAAGGACATAGACAGGATGGAGGCAGTCCAGAGGAGGGCAACTAAAATGATGCAGGGTCTGCACCAGAAGCCATGTGAAGAGAGACTAAAAGAGTTTAACATGTATGAGGAGTCTGAACATGGGAGAAAAGACAGGAGCTCTGTCCAAGATGGCACAAACATGCAGCTGCCTGTGAAATGCTCCTAACTCCCCCGAGGAATGCAGCAGCATACCAGCTAACCTACCCAACCAAGCCATGAGCCTTGCAGTACCTGTGTCATGCTATCACAGTGAGTGCAACAGGCGCTTTTGACAGGGGGTTGTTTCCGCTCCATCCTGAAGCTGGAGTCAGTTACGCAACTGAAAGCTAAAACTGCATGGAAGGTCCTTTAGGGACATAACCTAAAAATAACTCCTAAGAGAGCAGTGAAAGCTAAAACTTACTTAAGGTCTTCTAAACTTTCAGTGTCCGGGGAGCTGATGAGCAGCTAATTGGATAGACGTGCCTGAACGCTGCTCCAGACCAACGGCAGGTTAAAGTGCATTAAAATTATTTAAAACCAGCTTCTATGCACAACAGCTGCAACTAATAGTTGGAGGAAGGGATCATGGATGAATATCTTATGCCAAATACTGGGAAAAGCCAAAGAATGAGGGAAAAGCGGGGAAGAAGTCAGCGGCCCCCATGGTGGTAGAAAACACCGGTGTTATTTTGCTATTGGCTGCAGAGATAAGTGCGCTAGGCCACAAGGTGATGGGACAAGTAATTGCAGTGCTCGAACCCAGGCTTCTAAAATTAGAGAGCAAAATAGACCTTAAGTTACAGGAGGTCTTGGAGCAACAAACATTGCATGCCAATAGGATTGCCAAAGCTGAGGATTGGATATCTAGATTAGAGGACAAGAATCTGGAGATTCCCGGGCAAGTGGCAGCTTTACAGAAAGAGATGGAAGACCTCAAAGAAGCATTTGACTATCAAGAAAATTACAATAGGCATTTGAATCTACATCTGAGGGGACTGCCAGAAGGTATGGAGAAAAGAGATGCGATGGGTTTCTGTGCCAAAGTTCTACCAGAGTTGTTGGGGCTTCAGTTAAAGAATGATCAATTTAAACTAGAAAGAGCCCATCGAGCAGTCATGCCTCAATCACCAGAAGACCGGCCCCTGAGGCAAATTATAATGAGGTTCCATGCATTTCAAGATCGATAAATGTTTCTGAAAGCATATAGGAAGAAAGGAGTGCTGGAATTAGAAGGGCTACACCTGTTCCTCTCCCAGGACTACTCTGCCTGACTTCTTAAATGGAGAAAGATGTTTAACCCACTAATGAATCAGCTGCAAAACTGGAAGGTGGAGAATTTCCTAGTCTACCCTGCGTCCCTTAAAATCTGACATGAAGGAGCCGCTTACTCCTTCTGGGAGATTACTAAAGCAGAGCAATTCGTTAAGGACTTGCAGAAGAAGCTGAATAAATAAAGGCACTAGACCAAGTCTGAGACTTTTATTCCTGTGCCATACCAGGGCTTACTTGATTATTTGTCTGTTCTCCCCTTTAAGTGTTTTGGGGTTTAGACTTTCATTCTTTCTCTCTTTGGGGATACCTGTTCTGGAACCTGTTTGTTTACCCTCGCTCGTTTGCCCTCATCCGAAATGTCATGTTGCCAGAACCTCCCTGTGGTGCTGGGTTTGCCTAACACATGTCTAACATGGTGAGACTATTATGAGGGAGAAAATGTACTTTTGGTAGTGAGGAGAGTATGTGAAAAGTCTGGCTCCGAGAGTACCTTTGGGACTGTCTGAATCATGACTGTGCCTGGTAGAAAATCAACTGCTGTCCTCATGGTGTCTAGAGGACGAGACTTGGTGCCATATTTTGAAGGATCGACTGGATTAAGCCACGAGGATTAAAGGAAGATGCGCACTGGTTTGCAATGGCCTGACAGTAGGTGATCTCAAATGGAGCCTGGGGGAAGGGCTTAGTGCGTGGGTTGAGAGCGTGGCCTGTTCCCCTCCTCATGATGTCTGGGGCACTCAGTTTTAGGTAGGGGTACCAGCTGGACAATAAACAGGAATGAGGATCCCAGAAGAGAATTGGACTAGAGGAACTATTTGGTGGAGGGGGGTGTATCTCGATATGGAAAAAAGGGTTTGCAAAAGATCTTAATCTAGTTCATCTCCCCTTTTCTGTTTTGGTTACTATTTACCAGGGCACGATCTTAAGGGGAGGGAGAATGGAAGAGTGAGACTGATCTTAATGTATGTTAATGCTTCTTGTTTGCAGGTTAGAAGTTGAATATTTTATGCTGTATCTGCTAAAAGCTTTCTGCAAAATCGTTTCTAAGAAGTTAGCTGTAGTAGTGTGAAGGGGGTTTTATAGATGGCAGCCGGCCGGGGCCAGAACAGCAGGGCGCCACTACCAACAGAGGGACTATAGACACTCATGCTAGAATGGCAATTAGTGTCAATGCATGGGGGAAGGGGGTAAAAGGTGGTTAAGAGGAGGGGATATGTTTATAATGGATGATACTGGGGGGAGGGTTCAGGGAGGAGGAAGGGGTGGGAGGGAGGATATTGATGTGTTGGGGGTGAAGGGGGAGAGAGGGGGCTTTGGTTAAGGTTACTACTTTAGATATAGGATGTTTGTATGTGTTAAATGGTGCAATCCAAAATGTATATAAGATATGGCAGTTGTTAGGATATCGAATGTTTCAATATACTAAATATGTGGAGGGTGGAGTGATGGGACGGGTGCATTTAAGGGAATGCCAGAGGAATAGGAATAGCTAATGCACAGGAGTTGACAGTGGTCTCTTGGAATGTGCAAGGGATTACTAATCCAGTTAAATGTTCCATGTTGCTCACAGCCCTTAAAAGAAGGGGCACACGAGTGGCACTACTCCAGGAGTCCCATTTATCGGATTTGGAACATAATATTATTTGGGGATGGGTTGGTAAATGTGTTGCGGCCTCCTATTCCTCTCGTAAATGAGGAGTAGCTATCTTGGTAAGCAAACACCTACCGTTGTAGGTTACTAGAGTGGTGAAAGATCACAAGGAGGGGTGGTATATTTTTCTTGTAGGTCAGTTATATGGGGAACAAGTTACTTTTGGTAATATTTATGCACCAGCTGTATATGATCCCAAGTTTTTTTCCCTTACTTCTGGATTTGCTCATCATGGAATAATTTCCTGGTTTAATACTGGGAGGAGACTTGAATAGCGCGATGGACCTGGTGTTGGACCACTCTGAGGGTAGGGGTAGGATGACGGAGGGCCTCAAACAATGGCAGGTGGGGATGGCTGATAAGGATATGGTTGACAGTTGGAGGATGGTAAGCCCTGGAGCCAGGGAATATACTTTTTTTTCTAATCCCCCACGGCACCTGGTCCCGAATTGATTACATGTATGTATTAAAGGGATGGCACGATAGAGTACTAGATGTATCCCATGGCCCAGTTCACATATCCAACCACGCCATGGTGATAGCCTGAATACAGATGTGTGGGAAGAGAGATCTGCCATCACAGTGGAGGTTCCTCTCCTATATGCTTCTCAATAAGGAATTCAAAGAGTTTTTGGGGAACCAGTGGCAGTTATATAAGGAAACTAATGAAGGCAGTGATGTTTCGCGGGCAACATATTGGGAAGCAGGGATAGCCTTCATGTGGGGGTCCATTATAGGGTTTATGGCCCAGATTAAAGTGGAAAGAAGGGAGAAAAGATTGGGATTGGAGAAACAATTAAAGGACTTGGAAAAACATATGGCTAAGGGAGAGAGGGGAGGAATAACACAACTTCTAATGGTCATAAGGAAAGCATTGAATGCGTTGGTGGTGGGGGGAAGCAAAGGCCGTCTGGTTTTATTGTAGGCAATGAGTATTTGAGTGGTCTAACAAACCAGGTCCACTTCTGGTGCGACTCATGAAAGATGGTAGATGCCCTACCAGAGTGCTGGGGGTTAGGGATAAGAAGGGGGTATTGCACAGAGAACCTAAGGAAATTGAGAAGTGCTTTTGGGGATTTTATAGTCGGCTGTATCAAGCTGAATGTACAGGCAAAGAGCCTTTGCCAAAGGACTTCTTAGATAAAGTGACACTCCCCAGGCTTACTAAGACTCAGGCGACGCAGTTAAACCTACCCATCATGAAAGATGAAATCCTGAAAGCCATAGGGAAACTACAACGGGAAAAGGCAAGTGGACCTGATGAATTCCCTGTGGAATTTTACAAAGCATTAGCAGGCCAGATGGCAGAGGCACTGAGTGGGGCATTCCAGGTAATAGAGGGTGAGGAACATCCAAATCTGTCCCAAACTTGGTATGATGCTATGATATGCTTATTCCCAAAGCCGGGCAAGGATGAGGCAGAAAGTGCATCATATAGGCCAGTCTCCCTCCTAAATTGTGATTTGAAAATTTTGGTGAACGTATTAGCCACACGGTTGGAGGATCTTCTCCCTATGTTGGTTCACCCAGACCAAACCAGGTTCATTAAGGGGAGGTCTTCCTATCATAATATGTGGCATCTGCTTAATGTGGTATGGAAAGCTGGACAGATACAAGGAAGAACATATGTCCTGTCCATGGATGCCGAAAAAGCATTTGATAGGGTGGAGTGGGAGTAACTTTTTGAGGTGCTGGCCCAGTTTGGTCTGGGTGAATCATACATTCATTGGGTTTGAGCCATGTATCAAGCTCCAAGAGCCTGGATCTTGGTCAATGGGACTCCCACGGATTACTTTGAATTGGGTAGAGGCACGAGGCAGGGGTGCCCCCTTTCTCCCCTACTATTTGCACTGATGTTGGAACCTTTGGCTCCGGAGATTTGGCAATGTCCGGAGGTTCAGGTATTGAGGGGGTGAAAGGCACTGATCATAAAATCACCCTTTATGCGGATGATATGCTTCTATTTTTGAGGAGCCCTCTGACCCGATGCCTCCTCTATTAGAACTGGTAGACTCTTTTGCAGCATTTTATGGATACAAGATAAATGTTACTAAGTCAGAAATTATGTGTTTTCCTAGGCCTGAATGGGAGGACGATCAGTGGGGGGGGTCCAGGTGGCTCAGAAGAGCATCACATATTTGGGAATACAGGTGGGAAGGATAGTGGAGTCTTTGTATGGTTTAAACTATACACCACTAATCAAAAAGGTGGAGGCAGATTTACGAAGGTGGATGCAGCTCCCTATTTCATGGTTAGGGTGCATAAACTTCCTCAAAATGAATGTCCTCCGTAGGATGTTATTCCCCATGCAAATGTTGCCGATGGGTCTTGTGAAGGGGGATATAGGCCAGTTGAAGAAAATATTTTCTAGATTTATTTGGCGAGAAAAATTACCAAGGGCCCACCTTCAGAGATTGAAGGCAGAATCAACGTAGGGAGGGCTTAATTTCACAGATCTTTCCAATTACCACCTCTCTATCCAACAATGGTATGTGGCGGACTGGGAGCATTGACCTGCAGTAGCCAGGTGGGTTGACTTTGGAACAATGGGGCTGCTTGGGTCATTTATTGGTATACTTACATAGTAAAGGCCTTAAAGCCTAGTCCACTCAGGGTGGAAGTAACCCGCTGGTGACGGCGGTGTTAGAAGCATGGGAACATATTAGGAACAGGAAGGGAATTAAGCGGGAAACCTTTTTGCTACCGGTGGTGGGGAATCCTTTTTTTCTTCCAGGATTGGAGGTTAGAGACTTTAGGGAGTGGGAGGACAAAGGGGTATGGAATATAGGGAGTTTATTAAGGAACGGGATATTACATCTGCTGAGAGATATTGTTCAGGGGTTAGGATTGGTTGGACAACAATTGTTCCGTTACATGCAGCTTAGGGCATTTATACAGAGTATGGGATGAGAAGGGGGGCAGCCACAAGGATGGGATATGATGGAGGCCTTAATTAACATGGCATGAAAAGATTCCAGGGGTTTTATCTGGAAAGCAGTGAAGTTGGGGAAACAAGATTATCCAGATTACGCTTACATAAAGTTAAACAACTTTGGGAGAGGGATTTAGGTCAAAATATCATGAAGGAGAACTGGCAACTATTATTAGAAGGACAAGGGGGACTTCTGGTATGTAATAGATTCAGGGAAGCCTTTTATAAATTTTTACATAGGCTCTATTACCCCCCGGTAATAGTTTACAAGGCACACCCCTCAGTTTCCCCCATGTGTGGCAGATGTGGGGAGGAAAGGGGAACATATGTACATTGCTTCTGGGCATGTAAGGTGTTACAGACCTTTTGGGGAGGGATACTGGGAGAGGTTTTGAATATGGTGGGGTTCCCCTTACCAGTGGACCAAATTATGGGCCTTTTTGGAATGACACAAGGGGAGGAAGGGAAATGGGAAGTGCTACCGAGATGGTGCAGGGTGTTACTAATGCTAGCCAGACACTGCATACAGAATACATGGGTGAACTGCCCAGCAATGGTGTAGCATGAGTATACAGACCTTAGCTTTGGAAAGGATGACCTTGGTTATTAGGGATAGGGAGGAGGCATTTTATAGAGAGTGGACCCCCTTCCTAACTTTGACTAGTAGTCAGGAAGAAACCACACTTTGAATGGGCCTTGTTTAGGGGAAAAGGTAGAATAAGGTAGGGTTGACTCTGATGGAGATAAATGGTTAATAATGAACTACTGTATTAGGAGAATGCACTCAAGACTATATTTATATTAATTTCTATTCTATTTTTGGTATGATAATGTTCTGTAGGGAATAAGTTTAATATGATTTAAATGATTGAACTGGAAATGTATCATGGATTGCACCTTTATGCTTGCATGTTTGCTTATTTGTATGTCTTTGTCTGAGCTGTGTCTGTTGTTTACCTGTTTTGTGTGTTTTTTAAAAATGTAATAAAAAAATTATACAAAAAAAAAAACTTTCTGTGTCTAAAACACGGGCAAGGTTGAACGTCGAAACCAATAAACTCAATAGACACTTGGAGCTGAGAACATCTACCACTTTTAACTTACCAGTTTCCCTATCAGAGCTGGAGGAGAATACAAGGAACAGTACTGACGTTCCACAATCTTCCATACTGAAGAAGATAAACAAGCCACACATCCAGGCAACTGCTCCTAAATTTCTGATGAAAAGTTCCAGCAGATCCAAAGCAAAAGAACTGGGTCATGGTGGTATAATGTGCACATCAGTGAATGTTGAGCAAGACCAAATGGCTGGAAATTGTGGAGCGACCACTGTAGGCGGTAAAGTTTCAGCGGTGGTAGCTTTGTCTGAAAATGACAATACAATCTGTCAACTTGATTTGGAAATAATGGAGGATGGAAAATGGTAGGTCTCCATGAATTAAGCAGAAGCTATTGAATTACCAGTGAAGTCTGATGCCAAGCTTGCCACTCGCGTAGCAAGCAGAACAAGAGTGGATCGGCCACCAGCAACCGAGAACCAGAGCGAGGACCAGAAATAGAGGTATCCAGCACTGATTTTTCTCTTACACCACAGCAAAAGGTATGTACAGATGAGGGGTCAGTAGAAAAAGCTAACCAAAATATATTAAATACCAAAACTGAACTAATAATGCAAACGGGGGCTAAGGAAGACAACCTTTTACAAATGAAGACAAAGGAATCAAATGATTTTGAAGAGAATAAGCAATTGAAAGAAAATCTTGTAAATGCAAACTTTCCAGGTAATACAAGCACAAATGAGATGCCTTTAAACAGCATGGGGGTCAAACCAAAAATTGCTCAGACAGTAACTAAAATCCCATTAAAACTTGCCACTGAACATAATGTTTCAAAAAGTAGCTTGTTATCTGGTTCCAAAAGTTAACTGGAGGAAGAACTTAGTTTTGCTTTAGAGAATGAAGAAGAAGATGATTCTAAGTCCCCCCCCCCAATGGGTACAACAAATAGTAAAGAAGATTGCTAGTTTGGACAAGAAAATGACAGAGGTAAATGAGAAAACTTACAACAAGGTGGAGAATCTGTGCACTACTATAAATACTTTACTTCAAGAAAATCAATTACTAATAAAAAAAACTGTATGATGCCCAAAAGAGAATAGCAGCATTAGAAGACAAAATGGTGCCATTAAAAAGACAAATTAAACATATTGAGGATTCCCAGAGAGAGTTGTTTACAAAACTAACCAATTCTGAATCAAGAGCCAGACACAAAAATATTAGAATCCTAGGGGTTCCGGAAGTCTGGGATGAATAAGACAATTTGGCCAACACTCTGAGAAAAATAATTGCTGCTTATACTGATACTGACCCTGCTAATCTAAGATGTGAATTTGACAGAATCCAGAGAGTCTTCTGACCTAATATGGGCCCTCATGGACCACCTCATCCTATAATAGCAAACTTCTTCTAGAGCGAAGACAAGGACCTCCTGATAAATGCTGTGTACAGAAAAAAAGAATAATCAATAGTGCTAGCACAGCAGTGTACAATGACTTACCACAGGACATATTGCAAGACAGAAAGAAGTCTGCTGACATTCAGAAAAAGCTATGGACTTTGGGTATAAAATCATCTTTTTTCCACCCAGCAAAATTAAAGGTGAT
The DNA here is from genome assembly GCA_016271365.2 of Neoceratodus forsteri. Lineage (NCBI taxonomy): Eukaryota > Metazoa > Chordata > Ceratodontiformes > Ceratodontidae > Neoceratodus > Neoceratodus forsteri. Next base: position 150,884,167 of record CM028132.1, on the reverse strand, counting down.
CCTAGAAGGCACAACGCATATCTATGATACACTGGAAATGGCAAGGAGGAACCTGAGAGAGAAGATTGAGAACTTTGACTAAGAACTCTGTGAATAATAGCTTTAAAGTTGTTTCATAGTTCCATAGAGTTATTACAAGCTTAAGAGGCAGATGCCTTTTGAGACCTCGCCACCCGAATAGGTGGATTTGAAATTGAATTTAGTGATTGTGTTCTGTTTATACACTTAGGTAGCATAGTTCAATTAGGAAGGCTATAGGAAGGTAGGTTTAGCATCGGGGGGATATGTAACCAGCTTAGTATTTTCCAATCAAGTGATTGGAATGGTATGTGTAACAATCTCAAAATAGATTTTTGTAATTTTTTTGGGGGGCAGGATACTGTAATGCTTGAAACAAGAAATTGGAAGTTTCTATAACCAGGAGAACTCTGCACAGGGTTGATTATGCTGATTGGTTTACAATAAATGGAGAGATTTTTTAAGTTTAGTTGTGCCATCATGAATGTCAATGGTATGCATATACCTATTAAAAGGGCCAGAATATTAAACTATTTAAAAAAATCAAGAGCCACATGTATAGCTTTACAAGAAACCCATTTGGATGACAAAGAGGTTTAAAAATAAGAAGGAAATGGATGGCTCAGCTGTTTTTCTCAACAGGTACTAGGACAAAAAGCTGGGGTAACATTGATTTTTAGAAATGTGCCTGGTATTACAATACTAGATAAATATTCAGATAGTCAGGGTTGGATTGTTATGCTTAAAACTAAAATTTCAAACCAAACTATAACTTTTGCATCGGTTTATGTACCCTTTTCCAAATACAAAACCTTTCTAGCTGAATTAACCAAAGGGATAGTAAGTCTTCAGTCTGATCTAATTATACTGTTGGGGGATTATAACATCTTACTACATCCAGAGATGGACAGAACTTCCAAAACTCCATATTTTAATAAGTTACATACCAAGTTATTAAAAAACTTTCTGAACCAACATGAATTGGTGGATGCTTGGAAAACTTTGTACCCTTCAACTGGAGAATACTCACACTATGACAAAAAAAAGGTTTTTTTCTAGAATTGATTACATTATGGTTTCTAAATCATTAATTATGGACATAGAACAGATAGAGAACAAATTAATAATTGTGTCAGGCCACGCATTAATAAAAGCAGAAATTAAAATTATGGACTCAAACAGGAAAAAACAAGATCATGGAGGTTAAACAATGACCTACTAGCAGAAAAATGAATTACAGGATAAAATAATAACTGGAATCGAAGAATACTGGAGGTATAATTATGAAACTGACAAGACAATTACTTCCCTATGGGATCCTTTCACAGCTGTAATTTGTGGCATTATAATATCGTACCAGGCCCATAAAACCAAGATTCAAAAACAAGAAAAAGATCTGGAACAAAAAAATAAAAGACTAGACCATAAAGTTACAGTAGATCATGATAAATATTACCACAATTGGATAACTGCAAAGCTTATTAAAATAGAAAGAAACAATAAAGAGGTACTCAAAATATCAGAAGATTAAAAAACACTAAGATATATCCAGGGTGGAAAAACAGGAAAGTTATTGGTAACCCAGCTCAAAAAAAAAAAAAAAAGAAATTAACCTAATTACAGTTTTGGAGGATAAAAATGGCAAACAATTTTATAAAGATGAAGAGATGGGACACTTGGTAATTGAAGAATATAAAAATATATAACAGCAGAACTTATACACTAGCATTTAAGAGATTAAAACATACCTGATTAACAGTAACTTAAACTACAATGTGAAGAATCCAAATTTACAATAAGTGAAATACTGGATACAATTAAAGCACTTCCAAAAAACAAAAGTCCCAGCTTAGACAGGTTGGCAACAGAATTTTTTCAGATTTTTAGTAAGCAATTAGCACCCCAGTTATTGAGAATCATAAATGAGTTAAGAGACGGGCCTGTACAAATGCCTATTTCTATGCAGGAATCCAAAACTATACTCTTACTAAAAGAAGGAAAAGATCCTAAAAAAGTCTCTAGCTATAGGCCAATAGCACTTTTAAATACATATTACAAGACTATCACTAAGATTTTAGCAAATAGGATGAAAGGTCAATTGTCATCAGACATTAATAAAGAACAATATGGTTTTATTCAGGGTGGCATGATTTTTTAAGCCATAAAAATGGTATAATCCATGATTTAAGCCATACAAACAACTAAGGAACCGTATTTTTAGTGGCCGTAGATGCTATTAAAGCTTTTGACACTTTGAATAGGCCCTTTATGTTTGAAAGTCTTAAGGTGTGGAAAATTCCTAACTTCCTGGTTAATATGATTCAGAAAATATACACTAATACAGCTGTTAGATTTATAAAAAAAAAATGTTATTACAGAACCATTGCGTATGAAGAACTGTGTAAGACAAGGATGTCCCCTGTCCGCCATACTGTATATTCTATCTCTTGAACCTTTCTTGAACCATATCAAGATGAACAGGGAGATAGAAGGAGTCCACTGCCAAGGATTATACAGAAAGGTAAATGTCTTTGCCGATTATATTTTACTGGTGATTAAAAATATAAACCTAGCTTTACTGAAATTCCTGGAAGAGGTGAAAGCATAATCATCGGTATCTAGTTACCACTTAACCAGACTAAATCTATCATAATGTCTGTTAATGTTCATCATTGTCCATTGGCACCTGATATAAAAAATGAATTTCTAAGTAGCAACAGTTTTAGATATCTGGGTATTACAATATGTGGCAGACAGGAAGAGATGATAGCTGCCAATTATAACTGTGTTAAAGATAAAACTCGGATTCTTCTGGATAATTGGCAAAAATTATCTTTGCCCCTTACTGGGCATATTGAGACTATAAAAATGATAGTCATGCCACATTTACTATATGTCATTCAAGCTATCATAGGCTGCCCACCTCCGTCTTGGTATGATTCAGTGAGAAGAATCTTTAAATAAATTCTTATGGGGGGGCAAACCTCGTATTTCTTGGAAGCAAATGACAACTCCTATGAAAGATGGATGATATAGTTACCCTGAACTATTAAATTATGAGATTGCCCACCAGATCAAACTATGGTAGGAAAATGTCTTTACAGAAAAAGAGGTGGATATAGAAGAATTTCCCTTTTGGAAAATAGAGGGGAATAGAGTAACTACTTCCTTACCATTGGAATGTATATCAAAAATGAAAATTTCCCTTTATTCTGTGCTATTGGGAGCAGAGCAAGAAATGAAATAATGAGACTTAAAGCAAAAGGGGACCTCCCTTGGTTATTTTTTAAAATCAGCCATATTAAAGATTTATGGACCAAAGAAGACCTTAAATCTATCCCAAAATCGCATTATGTAGGGATAACAAGATGGTACCACCTTATTAATGAAGAATGGCTGTTTATAACGTATGAGAAACTAACACAACTTACAAAAAATGTCCCAGGAATTCATTATATTCATTATGCTAAACTGAAGAAGAAATTTAATGATTTTCAACAAACTATCAAAAAAAGATCATGTACAAATTTAGGAAGGTTGGTAGAAGAGCACAAAAAAATGGGTTGAGTTATGGAGGAAGAAATTACTACAGAATATATACATTAAAATAGGCATAGTAGATAATGATCCTTGGGATAAAATAAATGTCAAATGGAACGATGAAACAGGACTGAACCTATCTGACCAACAATGGAGGAACCTTAGAGTCAAAATTAACAAAGATTATTTCTATTCAAAAAACAGAACAATAGAGAAAAAAATTCTAGATAGGGCTTATTTTACCCCTGAGGTTCTTGGCCATATAATTAAAAATGATACTAAAGAATGTTGGCGTCAGTGCAAACAAAAAGCAAACTTATATCATTGTATTTGGCACTGCCCTGAAAAAAATATATATGGGATAGTACTGCTAAATGCATATCAGAAATTACTGGGTTTAATATCCCAAATAGTTTCTTGCTAATGATTCTCAATGGTACAGATGGGTTGGATATGGAAACATACCAAAAAAAAATTCTTTATGCAGGGGCAGGGTGTACTAAAAGACATACACTAAGCAATTGAAATGCTTAGGTTGTAGAGGAACTACACAAAGACAAATGGTGTTACCAAGTACAAGAAGTAGTATTATTATTTGAAGATTTAGGTAAATATATTTCTGAAAGTCTAAATGAAATCCCTGTGGAGGAAATCAATGTAAAAGAGGAATACATCCCATTGTGTGAAGTGAATTAAAAGTTTGGGGTTTTGCTTGTTTGTTTGTTTTTTCTCAAAAGGGAGGGGGGGAAGGGAGAGGGGATTACATTGTGTATTTTTCTTTGTAACACAAAACATGTACCTTGCCTGTAAATTGTATTATAACTAATCATGTTACTAAAATGTTGTTTACAATAAAATTAGAAAATAAAAATATTTTTGAAAAAAAAGAGCTTAAAATATATACCCTCGAGGAAAGGAGGGAGAGGGGGGACATAATAGAAACCTTTGAGTACCTCAAGGGAATCAGCAAAGTCCAAGAGGGTAGCATCTTTCAGAAAAAGAGATGTGCAAGAACAAGGGGGCACAATTTGAAGATAGAGGGGGGATGGCTCAGGGGCAATGTGAGAAAGTATTTTTTCACAGAGAAGGTGATGGACACATGGAACGGCCTTCCTGAGGAGGTGGTGGGGTCAAAAACAGTGGGGGAATTTAAGAATGCATGGGACAGACATAAGGCAATTCTACTGGGGGGTTAGGAGGAAGTAGGCTGTTGGTTAACTAGGATCTGCAGCCTATCCAATAGGTAGAGGAAATGAGCAGACTGGGTGGGCCAAGCGGTCCTTATCTGCTGTCAAAGTTTATGTTTCTATGTTACGATGATAGTCTTGTCAGCGGGGAGAGGAAGGCAGAGGGAGGTGAAGTTCTTGAGAAGTGTTTCAGCTTGGAGGAATGGAGGGCAGATCCAGAGGATTACTAGGGCAACAGGAAATGGAAGGGAGATAGATGTCATTGTCCACCTGTGGACAAATGACCTGGCAAGGGGCAGGGTAGGGATAGTGTAGGGAAATTTGAAGGAGCTGGGGTGGTGCCTCAAGCAGGTAGCACACACAGTGGATTTTGCCCTGGTATTACCTGTATATAGCCGGGGAGAGGAAAAGACACTGCAACAGGGCTTTTAAAAATTGATTGAAGGAAGAGGCCCAGTGGCATGGAGGGCTGAGGCATTGGTGCCTTACCTCCTGCCATGCCAATACGGGTTGTGTTTGTGGTGCGAGTGGGTTGCTGCCTGGGAGTTGGCCAGGTAGGGAGAGGGTCAAGCATCCAGAGGACAGCTGTCCTCTCCCAGAGAGGGTGTCTTGGCAGTCCCACTGAATAACTGCCCTCAGGTGGAGCCCTGAGGGAAGAATTGGTCAGGGATGCCAAAAAAGGGAGTGTGCTGTGCGACTCACTGTGTCATGCGTCAGCAACGGGGGGGGGGACACAGGGAGAAAAACAGATGGAAAACACCTCAGTGGTGGGATGAAGAGTGACCCCCACAGGCTCTGCACCAGTGGCCAGGCAGAGCCACAGTCCTGTGGCAAATTACAATGGCACAGGTAAGTCCCAGAGGAGCAAGGTGATGGGGCTGGGGGAATCGATCATATGAGAGCTGGGAGACCAGGGGAATGAAGTACAAATAAAAAAAAATTGATTGAAGCCATGGTGCATGGAGGAGGGCTTTGGCTATATTGGGGACTGGGGGTCAACCTGGGAAGATATAGACTTATATAGGGGAGACAGTCTGCAACTTTCCAGGAAGGGGACCACTGTCCTTAGTGGGAAGTTTAAATGCTACCTAGAGGAGTATTTAAACTAACCAGTCTGGAAGCTGTAGAACTAAGGAAGGCAACAACTGCCCCCAAATGATGAAGCAGTAGGGAGGCAGGACCCAAGAGGAGCAAATTCCCCTAAGGCAGGGGCACAAGAAGACAGGGGTGGGAACAAAGCAGAGGACAAGGGGTTATAAATCAAGGAAGCAAGAAGGAAGGAGTAAAGAGAATAGGTGGGTCAGGGGACTCATCAGGTAACAGCACAGGCAGGGGGAGCAGTGAAATAGGCAGGGAAGGAGGGAGGGAGTAAGGTACTATATGCAGAGCCATATGTGCCAATGCAAAGAGTGTGGGAAATAAAATTCCAGATCTGGAGGCCATTGTGGCAAAAGCTAGCCTGGATTTGGTGGCCATAACTGATAGCCATGACTGGGACATGGCCATACTGAGCTACTGCTCAGGAGAGACAGGGAAGGGTGGGAAGGAGGAGGGGCTATACTATATGTAAGGTAGAGAATCAAGGCCATGGAAGTGCAGGAGCACTTGAAAGAAAAGAAAGGGCCGGAGGTGCTGTGGGTCATACTGGAGACAAGTGCTGGTGCCGCTATCCATACTGGAGTGGTATACAGACTTCCATCAAGGGGAGAGGAGTTGGATAAGGCACTTTGGGAAGCCACCATCAGGATTGCAAGCAAGGGGAAATGCTTCTAGCTTCTGACTTCGGTCAGCCAGATGTGGACTGGAACCTTCCAGCTGCACCTTCAGCAATGAGCTGAGCCATTCTTGACTCTCTACAAGGGTTTTTTTTTAGGCAGTTAGTCAATGAATGAATCTACTAGAAATGGGGCAGTGCTGGACCTGGTGCTTACAAACAGGGATGGCATTGCAGACATCACAGTGGGCAGTTCTCTAGGTACCAGTGATCACCGTACAGTATGATTTAAGATTAAGATAAGATCAGAGGCAAACCACATGATGAGGATGAGAACTTTAGGAGGGCAGACTTTAAAGAAATGGAAAACTGCCTCAGAAACTGTCTCATGGGGGGTTTATCAGAGATGGGTAAAAGTACAATGGGGAAAGATAAGGAAGGGTATAATTAAGGCAACCAGATTCTGCACGAAGGAAGTGAGTAAAAGCAGAATGAAAAGGAGGCAATTGTGGTTATCTAGGGAAGTGGCCATGGTTGTGAAGGAAAAAATTGTGTCATTCAGGGAGTATAAAGAAATGCAGAGGGAGGAAGGCAGGCAGGTGTACCAGGTAAAACAGAGGGAAGCAGGAAAGGTAGTGAGTGGAGCAAAGGCACAGAGGAAAGGTTAGCCAAGGGAGTAGCTATAGGGAGTAAAACTTTCTTTAGGAACATAAAGGAAAAGAGGAAGACAAGGGAAGGATTGTGAAGATAATGAGGGAGGCAAGGGGGAACTGTACAGATGAGGATGAGGACCAAGAAAAAGTAGACATCCTGAAGAGGTACTTCTGCTCATTCTTCACAGTGGTTTGGGGGGAGGGGGTGGGATGGACCAGACAGAAGCAGCAGAAACAAAGGGGAAGAGGAGGTGGACACAAGTCCATTTTACAGAGGAAAGTCCTAAAGGGACATACAGCTCTGAAACTGAACAAGGCTATGGGACCAGATAAGATATACCCAAGAGTACTAAAGGAACTCAGGGAGTTGTTAGCTGCCCCACTGTCTGCCTCATTCAACAGCTGTCTGGAAACAGGCATGGTTCCAGAGGACTGAAGAAGAGCAGACATGGTCCTTCTACATAAGAACGGCAGTAGGAAGGATGCTAGCAACTATAGACTGGTCTACTTCATCTTAGTGGTGAGGAAATGAATGGAAATGCTGTTAAAGGAAAGATTGGCAGAGCATTTCGAATCCAGTGGGTGGCAAGACTACAAGTAGCATGGATTCACGGGGGGAGATCATGCCAGATGCATCTAATTTATGGCTTTGACTGGGTGACAAGGGAGATAAATCGGGAAGGGAGGTGAACATGACCTATCTGGACTTTAGCAAGGCCTTCAACACTGCCACACAGGAGACGGATAGAGAAATTGAGCAGCCTGGGGTGGGGAGGCATCCAAAGTGGTGAACTGAGTTAGAACCTGGTTAATGGATAGGAGACAAAGGATGGTGTTTAACAGCACTCACCCTAATGATGGGAGAATGACCAGGAGGTGCTTCAGGGCTCAGTACTGGGACCAGTCCTCTTCAGTAGCTTCATAAGTGGCATTGCAGAACTAGAAAGGAAGGTATGCCTTTTTGCAGATGACACCAAAATCTTTGATTTATTTATTTATTTAAATTTTGGTAATCGGCTGGGCCCGCTGAGACCATGACGGTCCCTTTTTCAGGGGTGACCTGGGGTTAGTTACATGTACCTAGGGAAAAGGAAAACCAATGCTTTGATATATAAAATACAGCAAAAAGAATGGAGGCCCAGATATTTTGCTAGGCTGCACCATGCAACAGGGACGCGCCAGCGCAAGTCCGAAAATGCACCATTCTGCGATATTCAGTGCAATGATAATGAATGCATGCACAACTGAAGGGGAAGGAACCATGCATAAATGGTACAGTGCGATATTCAGCATCATGCGCCATGCGCAATAGGAGAGCAAATGGAAGTTGCACAATAGCGGAAATGATCCCAAATAAAAAGGAATAAGAGAGATGTGCAAGAACGCTACAGGGAAGCCACATGTTGGTGAACTGCAGGCAGCCACACAGGCACACAGAAACTTGGAGCAGGACAGGGCAGGAGCAGGACAGAGCACCTGGAACCACCAGGAACAGAGAAGGTGTGGGGAGCCTGTGCCACAGTGCAGGACAAAAGGGGGAAGTGCCACACAGCACTGAGGGCACAGACAGTAGGCAGTATGGCCACGACAGGGAGGTGTTCCCAGTGCAGGGGGAGTAGCAGCAAGGACAGCGGGGGGAACACAGAAACAGCTGCCGGGGAGGTAACACAAGCCAGGGACATGGCCAGTGCCACCATCCAGATGGAGGCAGTTATGGGGGGGTGAGAAGGCAGGCAGCAGGGGGGCGTGGCCGTGGAAGGGCCCGTCAGCGGTATGCCCCCAACAGGCAGTACCGAGCCCGCACCAGCTTCAAGCTGTACACTGATACTGAGATCGTGGGCTGGTACCTCCTGAACCGGGCGATCCTGAGGCGGCTCTGTGAGCTGTGCAGTGATGTGATACAGGCACCCACACGACAGAGCCATGCTCTGTCAGTGGAGACCAAAGTGACAGCTGTCATGTGCCTGCTCACCACGGGTACCTTCCAGAGACCAACAGGGGACCCGACAGGCATAACCCAGTCGGCCGCGTCACGCCTCCTCACCCAATTCCTCAGTGCACTGCTGCCACATGCTGCAGAGTACATCCGTTTTCCCAGCACACTGGTGGAGTGCAAAGCAAACATACAGGATTTCCACAGGGTAGCATGTATGCCTGGCATGCTCGGGGCAATAGACTGCATCCATGTGGCCATCCACACACCACATGGCCCCGAAGGGGCCACATACATGAATCAGAAGGGGTATGCAAGCATCAACTGCCAGGTGGTGTGCGATGCCAGGGGGTGCATAATCAATGTCTGTGCCATGCACCCTGGGGGAGCACATGATGCCTTCATCTGGCACCAGTCCACACTGTGCAACAGGTTTGAGAGTAGGGACATCCCCACTGGCCACCTAGTGGGTGAGTATGCAAACCACGCAGAAGGACATTGAGCTTGGGAGGGGCATAGTCAGAGGTGACATGGGTATTGGCCTAGATGGCCCAAGGCAGGGCGACACTGATCACCAAACTAATGTTCACACTCTACACACAGGTGACAGTGGATACCCACTCCGTCCCTGGCTGCTCACACCATACCAGTGGCCTGCGACCCCCTCACAGCAACGCTACAATGAGGCACATAACACCACCACGCAATGTCATCGAGCGGGTGTTCGGGATGCTGAAGGCACATTTCTGTTGCCTGGACACGTCTGGCGGTGCCCTACAGTACAGCCCCTCAAAGGCCTGTGGGCTATTCCTGGCCTGTTGCATCCTGCACAACATGGCCAATGACTGTGGGATAGCCATACAGGTCGAAGAGGGGGACAGCGATGGGGACGATGAGGACGCTGGTGAAGATGGTGATGGGTAGCCCCCCCTTGGTCGAAGGGATCCCCGACTGATCCAGATGGCACAGCTGCATTGGGACACCATCACAGAGGAGCACTTCAACCAACCCAGGTAAGTCATGGGGCCATGTGCAACCACCAGTGGCAAGGGCACAACCCACAAACATGCATGGACAAACCCCAGGGGTGCATGTCGTTAAGGCAACTGGCCGAGCATGGAACCGCACGTGCCATCAGGGATGGGCAAGGTCTAACATGGCATGTGGTCACACACACACATGCACACACACACACTTCACAAGACATGCACAAAGGGTAGGAGGCACGCCGACCCCAACCGCCACCCCTAGCCACACACATATCCCCAGACCACCACGCCCAGTGCCTGTCATTGTGCATGTGTCAGACGCTGGGCACCATTGCACAGTGGCGGACAGCGCAACGCAGGCATCATCATGCACAAGCCACAGCGGACAGCAGCCGGGAGGGTGTGCAGATGGAATATGTGTGTGCGTGCAGGGCTGGGTACCCAACCCGTGCAGTGCACGTTGAACAACACAATGCACACAGGGCAGCATCAGACAGTAGCCGTGGTGGGAGACAGGTCAGTCACGTGCCACAGTGCCACCGCCACCATGGATGCATGGGCGGCCCCACCGAGACCTGCCAGCAGTGACAGGCTGACCAATGGCCTCATGGGGCGGCACCGTCAGTCCCCCAGGGGTTCCGCTGCATGAACGCGACCGTGCTCGTGCAGGGGTCTGCAGCACACCGAACATGCCTGCGCTAGGCATGCTCAGGATGCCCACAGCTGTACCCGGTGTCGACAAGGAGGGTGTCGCACAACGCCAGGAATGGGGAGTGGACATTGCACTGCTCGGTGTCTGCGACGCATGGGCAAATAACTGTGTGCCCATTGTGGCCATGACAGCTGTGATTGCCTGTATCTGCCTGTCAATGGCAGTGGTCAATCCTCCCGCATCTGGTCTATCCCTGCCAGGAGCAGAGCGGTGTCTCAGCTGCACCGCTCCTCTGCCTGGTGCAGAGCCGCACTGAGTGCACCCACCGCCGTCACAAGCCGCACCTGCTGATCAACTGATTCTTGGAGTATGCGGGTGTGCTCTTCTAAGAGGTCATCTGCCTGATCGGCTTGCTGTCCCTCACGGTGTTCGTGGCCCTGATGGGCACTGCACACCAGGGCCAGGCCTGGGCATGTCCACAGGCGGTGTACTGACGCCACCCCCTGACACTGTGCCCCCATGGCCATTGGCCGACTGCTGACACTGCCCCTCCGGCTGCCGCTCTCCAGGGCTCAATGGTGCCGATGCAGTGGCCGCAACAGCCCCACTGTCCTGGACACACACCAGTGCTGCCCCACTGGTGCAGACAGGCACAGGCTGGGACTGTGATGTCACGAAGGCCTCCATGGCGGCACCACCCATGGCCATGCCCGTGATGTCACCTGCTGTGTGGCCATCCTCGGCCCACACATATCACTGTCCATTAAGTGAGCTCCATCATCATCAGTGATGGATCCGGCACCAGCCCAAGTCTCAGCATGCTGGCATCCATGGACGCTGGGACACGGGCAGAAACTCCTCCGCACCTGCTCCACCAACATCAGTCTGGATGTCCAGGCGGGCCCACTGTCACCCTGACCCTTGTATGCCTGTGGAGGTGGATGGGCCCTCCTCTATGTCCATGGTACCACCCTCAGTGGAAAAGCCCACCACCACTGACCCATGTAGATGCTCAGGAGCTGTAAGAGAACACAGTAGCATTAATGTATCTGCCCTACCCTGCCCCCTCCCACTGACAGACCAGGACCTATTATGCAGTGACGGGCTACCACCCGTCTGGAATCCACCACCTGGAACACCCTCAATGGCACAATGCTGCATGCTGCCAGCAACCCTCTCTTCTTGTGGGGTCAGGCGTTGCACGTCTGGCTGTCCCCCACCGGTCGCAGACCGTGCTGCCCTGATGGCAGCCACCTTGCTCTTAATCCTCTGCCTGTCTATGTCCATCTTTTTTTTGCACTCCTGCACAGACCGCTGGTGGCTGCCATGCATGTTGATGACACATGCCACCTCTTCCCATGCAGCAGCATGGGCCTGTGGTGTTCCCCGCCGTCCTCTGAGCAGCGGCTCCTGGTCGAGGTAGGCCTCAAACAGGGCATCTGTTTCTGCCTTTGTGAAGTTAGGCCTCCTCTTCCTCCCACATCTCTGTTCCTCTTCCTCCACCTCACAATCACTCATTATTCATCCTGTGAGAATGACAGGTGTTACCTGTGACTGTGCAGTCCCATGCATGTCCCACACACCACAGTCCATACTCCCAAACAGCATGCAACTCACCACAATAGACTGCAATACTCGACTATGGCCAGTGCAGCCCAATGTCGCATTTTTATAGCGCAACGCATGCAAATGAGGTGAGGCGCAATTTTAAGTGGATGCAAATGCAGTATCTGCGCCATTGAGTGGCTGATTAGCTGATTTGCATATGCCGGCTGAATATTGCGCTGTTGCGCATTGCGCAATTGTGTTGAACGTGCTCAGGCAAGGACGCATTTCTGTGACATGCGCAGTACACACCGAACTGTGCATGCCCAGGGTGATGATGCAGATGCCTGCCATGCTGCTGATGTGCTGTGCATGGGAGGCAATGCAGGGCACGGCCACCAGTGTGCCAGTGGTGCTACTGTGCTGTTCACATATATGGTGCTGTGGCACTGGGGCACCGTAGGTGAACTGGGGCCACTGCACAGTAGGCCGCTACAGGAGGTGGCACACAGGCACCCAATCCCACTACACGCATTGAGTACCAATCGCGCTGTGGCGGTCCATGCGCGAGAGACACTTGACCCTGTGCCCAACCTTTGCCCCCAGGCACCATGCATCCACATGGGTGCACCACTATCACGCTGTTTGATGACAGCGTGATAGGGAATGGCAGCGCTGTACCGCGCAGCATCTGCACGTGGCGGACCATGCTACCAAGTGCCATTTTGGCTCCAACCAGCTTTAGAGATGGCACAGAGGAGGGCTGCTGTTTGGAGCCAGGTGAAGCTGGCCAGTTTGGTGGCCATAGTAGAGCCCCATGCTGGGGCACTTTATGGAGATGCACCCCTGGACAGGGCCAGGAGTGCAGTATGGGAGGAGGTGGCAGTGGCACTGGAGGAGGCCACTGGAATCGGGCTCATAGCCGAGCAGTGTCACCACTGATAAGGGGACCTCCAGCACAGGGACCCAGACAGGGTTACCCATCTGTGGGCACATGCCAGGAGGGGCACGGTGCCATGGCCAGGTAGGTGCCCCATCCATGCACTGTTAACGTCCATACGGGTATCACGGTTGCATGTGTCCAGCACATGGGGGCCGTTCAGTGTTGGCCATGGTGGTGGTATCGGGTTGGGGGGTGGATAGGTATGGCTGTGTGGGATTGCACACACACGGGGGCGGGGGGACTTTGCTACCAGATTGAACTGATGTTCCTCTCTCCATGTTTGCACCTTAGGCCCAGAGGAGCGCCGGTGGGCGAGGGAGAGGAGGTGCCACCAGGAGGACCAGCAGGCCGGGAGGGATGCTGGACCACAGAGGCACAGAGACCAGCCTGATGATGGTGAGTGCCTTACATCCATGATTACTATTGCATGCTGTGTAACAGGGTGGGCAGCGGGGCATAGCCACCATCCATTGACACCACTGCCATGCACGCAACTTGTTACAGTCAGCACTGTCCAGTGGCACTGCATGTCTGGGAGTGTGTCAATGGTGGTCCATGCGTGCATCGGGTACATGGCTGTGCCACTGCCTTCGCACCGCATAGCCATGTCACTGTATGGCCACGGTGGTGCTGTGCGGGACATGGGTGGTGGGTGTGTGCAGCAGTCTGCATGGCTGTGGGAGCCTGGGTAGGCAGGTCTTGTGGACATGGTCACTGTGGGTGATCGCACACCATCACAGGGGCATGGCGCATGGCTGTATGCCATGCACAATGGGTGGGCTGCAGGGGGCTGGACAGTCACATGTATTGACTCTGCTCCCTTTTCCTAGGTGGACAATGCTGGATGGCCCTAGAATGGGGCATGCAGGAGCTGCTGCAGCTGGCGCGGGCATCTCTGGCACTGCTGGAGAGGATGGAGTGGAACAGGGTCCGGAGGAGAAGCACCCAGAGGCACCACAGGAGTGGAGTGCGGGGAAGACAATAGACCCTCCATGACCCCTGACACACATAACCCCCCTGGACCCACCCTCACACCCCTTCTTCCCTCTCCCATTTGTACACCCCTGCCCCATGCCCGCCCCCACTTGGTTTGTGGCCCTTTCCCCCCATCCTTGTATATATTTGTAAATATGTTTGAGTGTTTATATTTTTTTAATACATACATTTTGTTATGACAACTGTGGTGGTCTCTGATTTGCAGTGGGCAACAGGTGCTCAGCTGCAGTGGTGTGCATGGCGTCGGGGTGGTGCAAGCATGGGCGTGTGTGTGTCTGGAAGGTAACCACCTATGGTGTGGGTGGGGGGATCAGTCAGTGTCTGTGGTTTGTGTGTTGTTCTCTGTGCACTGGATTCCTGTGTGCAGTGGTCCACAGTGCATGCACTGTGTGCATGGCACCACTGTCAGACCATCCATGGCCTGTGCAGCTGACACCCTCTTGCATGTCTGTGATATGCACGGTCTGTTGGCATGTCAGTGGTGGCTGTCCATGCTGGACAACCACTGTACCCGGCATAATGCCAGGTTGCCTCCCATCACCAGTATGGTGCACGTCTGCTTCAGGTGGCATTGTGGCCTCTGCTGTTGTTGTCCCCCCTCCATGCTGTCGCTTGTGTCTGTTGCAGGGGATGTGCTCCACTGTCTGTCACTTGAGCTCCGGCCACATGTTGGTGGCATACAGCTTCATGGTGCCTGCACAGGGTGGCTGGCACACCTGTGCCATGTAGGGGTTCTGGCCATGCGTACATGGCTGCTGTGGCCACACATCAGTGGCTTGGTTGACCTGCTACTGTGTCCCTGTGTTGGTGTGCCCTTGAGTATGGGTGGGTGTTTGTCCATGCACTGTGTTGCATCCTGTGTGGTGCATGCTTCCATGCAACAGTGTGTGTCTGTGCTGGCTGTTGTGGCCAGTGCTGGGATGGCATGTGTCCTTGGGAGGGGTATGCAGGGTGCTGTACCGCTGGTGGTGGGGTCCGGGACATGCCCTGTTGCATGTGGGGTACCTCATGTGCCGACGCATGGTCGGTCTCTCAGCTGTACCTTGGGGGGGACATGCAGGGTGGCACTGTGTATGCAGTTGTTGCATTGCTGTCTGCTGCCGCCCACTGTAGGGTGCACATGGTGGGGCTGCCTTGCATGGCTCCATGGTGCACAGCATTGCATTGTCACAGTGGGGGTGGTGGCATGCATGGGGTGTCCTGCACTGTTGGGCGCTACTCCTGGGCAGGGTGTATGGGGATCGTGGTGCAAGGTGTGCTCTGCTTGGTGGGATGGTGTGGCACAGGGTGGTCAGCCCTCCTTGTGTGCCAGTCACAGCTTGCCAGGAGGTGTGCTGGGGCACCATGCACCAGCTGTGGGTTGGTTCCTGGTATCCATGGGCCGGTGGTTATTCCAGCTCTCCACTGGTTGTGCAGTGCATGGGGTGTGGGGGGTGATGTCTGTTCTGCTGTGTGCTCCTCTGCCCATCTGTGGCATGGGTGGTGGGCCCCTGCATCCTGTCCCTGTGCATCTCTGGTTGTGCTGTTGCACTGCTGCCCTGCTCCACGGGGCGTCCCTGGTTGTGCTATGGTGCATCTGGACTGCTCCACTGAGCATCCCTGGTTGCGCTATGGCACATCTGAAATGCACAACTGCACATCCCTGGCTGCGCTATTTTTCAGGTGGCGTGATATTCAGTCGTGTTCCACAGGCACATCTTGACCTGCGCAGTTTTTCAATATCACGCTTCTTGCGCATGGGCGCAGTGGACTTGCGCTTGCTCCTGCTGTTGCGTACTTTTTGGGTGCAATTTGAATATCCGGGCCATAGCGTATAGGTATATACATCAGCACTATAGAGTATAATACAACATTTACTTTTTTTTATACTTGCTTTATTAGTGATCCAATACAGAGATATATCAATCTTCCTTCATAAATCTAAAGTTATGCATGTTTTAGAGAATTATCACATTTTTAGGAAAAATTAAAAGCAAAAAGATAAGAAGTAGTAATCCTTCATATCTCTACAATTATTAGAATACTGAATGATTTAATATCATCCATCACTTATATAAAAACCATGTACAATAACAATTACCAGGTTAATATACATATAACTTGAATTAATCCAACAAATTTTGTGTATCAGTTAGATTTATCATGGGAAACCCCCCATGAGCAAAACCAGGCCCTCCCAGCACCCCAGTCAGTTATTATCCCTTTGTTTACATAAATATAGTTCCAGTAAGTTTTTTTTTTTCTACTTCACTTTGGAGGCTTTTGTCCCTTAACTCTCCTAGGTCCGTAGTTCTTCTTTTCCTTCATATAAAAGCCACCTTGTCCATCTATTCTGATATACATGGTCCAGTTGCCTGAGAGAAAAAGTTATTTTCTCCAGACCCATTATATTATCTATTATTTTTACCCACTCCTTTAGATCAGGACTGCTACTTACTAGCCACCTCTTACTAATTGATTTCAATGCTGCAATTATTAGAATTGACCATAAATATTTAGCTTCTCTCCCCTTTATTTCCCAAGAGATAATACCCAAAACCATATGTTTGGGTCCCAGAGGTAGATGAACCTTGAACAGCCCAGGTACATGTCACCGAACCCCCTCCCAGAAGGAATTAACTCCCGGGCAGGTCCAGAAAAGATGCGCCTGGGATGCATGTTCCTCTCTGCATCGCCACCAGCATTCAGAGCCCACCCTTGGGCTGGAATGACCAAGTTGGGCAGGGACCAGAAAGAAGTGAGTCCTTACTTTCCAGCCAAACTCCTTCCAGGCTGAGGAGGATGAAGTACTCCAAGTGCTCCTCCACACCTGGGACCATTGCGAGTCTGTAAGAGAGAGAGGTCCAAGTCTCTCTCCCATAGATTCTTAATATGTTGCAAGGAGGCATCCAGGTCATTTATGTAATTACTGAATAACATTGTAATCACATGTTAAGTATTTGTCGAGCTCCAGATATGTTGGAATGGTAGTTCCCTTATTTCCTGTCCATTTTTCTTAGTTCTCTTCCTTAATTGGTCATTTATATAGTCCCTTAACTGGTAACATCTTCTTTGGTCTTGTGAACTTATCCCAAATTTTAATTGTAACATCTCAAAAGACAGTAACGTGGAGCCATGGAATAATTGGTACAGGGAGTGTAGTCCTTTTTTTGCCTGTCTCATGAACCAATCACCTATTTGTGCCAGGGCAAAATTGGGGTCATAGGCCCACCACTGGAATTTCCATATTTCCATATTTCAAGAACCTCCACCGTCCCTGAATAGGTTGTGGCTTCCAGGAACTTCCTATCTTCAAACAAGGCCGCTTGAAGGGAGACCTCTCTGGTTTCTGCTAAGTCTATTTGTTTCCTGAGGGAGATACATTTCCGGTTGCCCAACAACAGTGCTGCCTCATCTGGAACACTATCCAGTACCCCTGTAAATGAGGGAAAGCCAGGCCCCCCTTTGTTCTTGGGAAGGAATAGAAGTTTTTTTTTTTACTCTTGGGCGCATTGCTCCCCACATGAATTTAATAATAATTTTGCCAGGACTCAAGATCTTTCTGTAACACAACACAGGGGACACATTGAAATAAATAAAGTAGCCTAGGAAAGGCATTTGTCTTTAGCGCTTGACTTCTGGCATTTATAATTAGGGGGAGCAATGACCACCTTTTAAAATCTGCTTTTAATTGTTGCACTAATGGGGGATAATTTAAATCAAATAAGTTAGCTGTGGTTTTGCCTATCTTGATCCCAAGGTATTTGAATGCTTCCATATCCCACTTCATTGGAAATTTCTGCTTAATCTCCAGGGATGGGGTGTAGAAAAAACAGAGGACCTCCATTTTACTTCTGTTCAAAGTGTAACCCAAGAACAGGGAGAACTCCTCTATTTGCTTAAACACTTCTCGTAGTGAATTATCTGGTTCTGACAAGTAGAGGAGAACATCCTCCACAAATAAAGCTAATTTTTGTTCCCTACCCCCCATAATAACCCCTTTCACCCCCTCCATTTTGTCTTATACTTTGAGCTAAGGGTTCTATATAAAGGGCAAATAATAATAGGGAGAGTGGACATCCCTGCCTTGTTCCTCTTCCTAAGTGCACAATTTCGGAGAAATGTCCATTTGCATGTACATAGGCTGAAGGGGACCTATATAACGTGAAAAGAGCCCCCACAAATTCCTGTGGGAACCCAAACCGGGAAAGGACCTGGCCCAGAAAGGCCCACGAGACTTTATCAAATGCCTTTTCAGCATCTAAGCTCATAAGTCTTTGTGTAACTGATCTGATCTATAATATGAGATGCTCTTCTCAGGTTATCTTGGGCCTGATGCTCTGGGACAAAACCCGCCTGGTCCATTCCAATTAGACCTGGGAGATACTGCTGTATTCTTTTGGCCAAAATAGAAGTGAAGAGTTTATAGTCCATATTTAATAGGGAAATTGGTCGATAGGAAGAGCATCTAGTGGGGTCCTTTCCCAGTTTGGGCAGCACAGAAATGATTGCTCTTGTCCATGAGGGGAGGTATCTGCTCATCTTCTCTGAGCACTCCCTTATATAAGCTCAGGATGTTTGGAAGTACCTTCCCCTTAAATGTCTTATAAAACTCCGATGGTAGACCATCAGATCCTGGACATTTACCAGTTTTAAGTCTAGCAATTTCTGCTTTCCCCTCTGACTCTGTGATAGGGGCTAGCAATGACATCCCCTGTTCTTTAGATAATCCCGGGAACGTCAGTCCCTTCAAAATTTCTTGTACTCTGTGTTCACATGGTGCTTTATCTGGAGTATATAGTTTGCCATAAAATAATTGGAAAGCATTCGCTATTTCCCTTACCCCATAAACCATCTCCTTTTTCTGTGGATGCCAAATTGATGTTATTGTGGCTTTAGCCCTCTGTGCCCATAGCCTGCTGGCTAACAATTTTAGTGATCTCGGCTCACTTTCATAGCACTGTTGTCGTAGAAAAAGGAGCTTGTGTTCGACTTGGTAGTCCAGTATATCACCTAGTTCCTTTTTAAGTGTTCTCAGCTGCTTGGCCCTCTCTTTATCTATTTTAACTTTTTGGAGATCTTCTAGCCTCCGAATTTGAGCAGTTAATGTTAGCTTTTTAGCCTCCCTGTCCTTTTTTTTTCTGGATGCTATTGAGATGAATTTACCCCTTAATACTGCTTTCACAGCATCCCATCTCATTGCCTGTGAGGTATCTTGCAATGAGTTTTCTGACATATAGTTATCAAAAGTCTCCTTAATACTATCCTTAACCTCTTGGTCATTAAGCAATGATATGTTGAGTCGCCAGAAAGTATTTCTCTTGACATCTCCCATATCAATCCTCATGAACAGGGGGGTATGGTCAGAAAGACCTAAATCACCCATCCATATGTCCTTTACTCTGTGCAACCCCTCATCAGGAACCAGAAAGTAGTCCAGCCTGGAATACATCTGGTAAGTGGCTGAAAAGAACGTATAGTTCCTCCCTTCGCCATTAAAATATCTTCAAATATCTTGAAGCCCTAGTTCTTTCATCAATTTCTGAACCTTCTTCGCTGTCCCATGTATCGCTCTTGGGATTTGCGATGTGATATCTAGAGCAGGTTTCAGGGCCAAGTTAAGATCCCCCCTGCAGATTATGGTGCCCTCTGCCCAATCCAATAGAGCAGTCAAAAAGGTCCTTTATTCTTGGTATTTGGAGCCCGGTGGAAAATAAACAGAGGCCAGGGTAATCACTGTTCCCCCAACCTACCTTTCATTAAAGCATAGCAGCCATCTTTATCCGATAAAGTATCAATTTTTTCAAAATGGGTTTTGGCTGGAATTAGGACTACCATCCCCCTCCTTCTGCCTTTCTTATAAGAAGATGCCACCATTTCTCCAAACCCAAATTTCAGCAATTTGGTATGCTGTTGTTTCAACAAATGCGTTTCTTGCAAAAATATAAAGTCTGCTGAGGTCTTCTTCAGAAAACTTAAAACTTTACTACATTTAACTGGGTTGGTGAGGCCATTCACATTATAGGAGCAAATCAATGAACCTGCCTTAGCCATTACTCTTGATAGTGGGATAAAAGCAAATTTTCATAATACCGTGTCCCAATACCCCTAATGGTCCATTTCCCAAACTGACTGAAATCACTTGTCTGATCATCATTTGTACATTGAGGATGATATGAATTACCTGGTAAAACAAAATTAAATAAAGAATATTTTGAAAAACAGTAACAGCCAACAGGGCCCTTATCCAACATCTTAACCAATAAATAATACACTTCCAAGGTAGAAGATTCATAATAATGAATCTCTTTTTACCCCCTCACCTCCCTCCTACAGATCTTAAGAGGGAGTGGAGAGTAAGGTGAGCTGTATTTGCCCCTACAACAGAAGCCCTCACCTAAAGCTGCCCTCTAAAAATATGCAGCTCCATATGGGTGTCAGAGGGAACCCCCCTCCTTAACCCTTTAATAATTGCACTGATATAAGAAAAACCAGCAAGGAAGAAAAGACAAAAAAGAAAAAAAACAGCTTAGGTCTCTTAACAAAGGAACAAACAACCCTCGACCTGTTCTGGTCTCCATGTATTCCTTTACTTTATGAAGGCATGGGCCAGAATGACCTAACCAGTGCCCCTTGGGTCTCCGAGAGCGCCCCCTCCAAGCCAGCTAAGCAACCTCCACCCGGTGGGTCACAACACCAGGAGCCAGTATCTATTTGTTGTCTTGAGTACAATCTTTGTATCATACCTCCAGGAAGCTTTCTTCAAGATGCATATATTTATCAATTTTAAAAATTTCTAGAGCGTGTCCTCATGTGAGAGAGAGGGCCTCCTTTGTTAACTGTCAGGGCTGACACCTCAGTGCCATATCTCATTTCCAATCAGGTGGGTCCCAGTCGTCCCAAGGGCTATCAGGCCCCCAGTGCAAACTGACCTGTACCTACTGTGATTTAACTTTCTCATACATAGAAACATAGAAACATAGACTTTGACGGCAGATAAGGACCGCTAGGCCCATCTAGTCTGCCCATTTCCCTACCTACAGGATAGGCCGCAGATCCTAGTTAACCAACAGCCTATATCTTCCTGCCCCCCCTACAAGAATTGCCTTATGTCTGTCCCATACATTCTTGAATTCTCCCACAGTTTTAGACCCCACAACTTCCTCAGGAAGGCTGTTCCATGCATCCACTACCCTCTCTGTGAAATAATACTTCCTCACATTGCCCTGAACTGCCCTCCTTCTATCTTTAAATTGTGTCCCCTTGTTCTTGCAAGTCTCTTTTCCTGAAAGATGCTACCCTCTTGGACTTTTTGATTCCCTTGAGGTACTTGAAAGTTTCTATCATGTCCCCCCTCTCCCTTCTTTCCTCAAGGGTATACATATTAAGCTCCTTTAGTCTCTCCTCATACGGCTTCTCTTGCAGACCCTGCACCATTTTAGTTGCCCTCCTCTGGACTGCCTCTATCCTGTCTATGTCCTTGCGGAGATGGGGTCTCCAGAACTGGACACAGTATTCCAGATGGGGTCTCACCAACTGTCTGTACAGAGGGATAACAACTTCCTGTTTTCTGCTGCTGATGCCTCTCCCTATACATCCCAGTATACCCCAGCTCCCTACTGCCTTCTCACATTGCTTGCTAACCTTAAGGTCATCTGATATGATTACCCTCAGGTCCCTTTCCTGTTTGTTGTTGTTACTACCTCCCACCCACTGTGTATTCTTCCCTGGGTTCTTGTTTCCCAGGTGCATTATTTGCACTTTTGCATTGAATCCTAGCTGCCAACGTCTGACCATTCCTCCAACCTTGCCAAGTCCCTTTTCATCCTTTCACGCCTCCTTGTGTATCAACCCTGTTGCAGATCTTTGTGTCATCTGCAAAAGGCATACTTTTCCTTCCAGTCCCTCTGCAATGTCACTGATGAAGACATTAAAAAGGACTGGACCCAATACTGAACCCTGCGGTACCCCACTAGTAACCGCCCTTTCTTCAGAGTGGACTCCATTTACAATTACCTTCTGTGTCCTGTTGTCCAGCCAATGTTTTACCCAGGCTGCCACCCTGGGACCCACTCCCAGGCTAGTTAATTTGACTAATAATCTTTTGTGTGGGACTGTGTCAAATGCCTTGCTAAAGTCTAGGTAGGCCATGTCCACAGCCCCTCCCTGGTCTACTACTTTGGTCACCCAGTCAAAGAAATCTATTAGATTCATCTGACATGACCTTCCACTGTGAACCCATGCTGCCTTGGATCCTGTGCTCCACTGACCTCTAGGTACTCAACTATTCTTTCCTTCAGAGTGACTCCATCACTTTCCCTACCACAGAGGTCAGACTGACAGGTCTGTAGTTTCCTGCCTCTGTCTTGGTCCTACTTTTGTGAAGGGAATCACATCCGCCTTCCTCCAGTCCTCGGGTACCACACCATCCTCCCATGATTTATTAAAAGAGTAGCCAGTGGTT
Source organism: Neoceratodus forsteri (assembly GCA_016271365.2). Taxonomy (NCBI): domain Eukaryota; kingdom Metazoa; phylum Chordata; order Ceratodontiformes; family Ceratodontidae; genus Neoceratodus; species Neoceratodus forsteri. The sequence continues at coordinate 150,861,554 of CM028132.1, read as the reverse complement.
TCACTAGTTCCTCCCTTAATTCTTTTAGAATTCTGGGGTGAATTCCATCAGGACCCATTGCTTTGTCCACCTTCAGTTTTAGGAGTTCTTACAGAACCCTTTCTTCTGTGAAAGGACTGGGATCGACCCCCCTATCAAGAGTGCTTCTGTTAATTGGATTAGGCACTTCCCCCTCCTCTTTTGTGAATACTGAGCAGAAATATTCGTTCAGTATTCCTGCTTTCACTGTCCCCTCTGCCCACCCACCGTTCATTCTATTCAGCCTCACTATCCTCCCTTTGTCTTTTCTTCGCTCGCTGATGTACCTATAAAGGTTTTATCCCCTTCTTAACTGAGTTGGCTATCTTTTCTCAGTTTGGGCCTTTGCTATTCTGACTTCCCTCCCTGCTTCTTTCTGCCTTAACTGGTACAGCTCTCTGTCCTGCTCCTTCTGTGTTTCCTTATACTTCGGAATGCTATCTTTTCTTCCTGACTTTCACAGCCACCTCTCTTGAGAACCATAGTGGCTTTTTCTTTCATTTTGATTTGTTTGATTTGCTTCACACAAAGGCTTGTTGCCTCTGTGATGGCAGTTTGATAATTCCCCATTGTTGCTCCACACCTCCTTCTAGCCTGTTTGCTAGTGCTTTTCTGAGGCACTCTCCCATCTTGCCAAAGTCAGCCCTCCTAAAGTCCAGTACCCTCACCTTTGTATGGCTTGACTCTGTAGCTGAGTTTAACGTGAACCACACTGTTTGATGGTCACTTGTCCCCAGATGGTAACCCACTTCTAGATCTGAGATCCTCTCACTGCCCCCGTTTGAGAGTATGAGGTCTAAGATTGCTCCCTCATGAGTGGGTTCCAAAACTAGCTGTCTAATGCCTGCCACCTGTAGGGCATCAAGAATGGCCCTGCTCTTGGATGTGGCTGCAGCAAATGTGCTCCAGTTAACATCTGGCATATTCAGGTCTCCCATCACAGTATCTCCCTTTCTCTGCCATTCTAAGAATGCCTTCCATCATATCCTTGTCCATTCCTTCCCCTGACATGGGGTCAGTACACAACCCTGTGCAGATTGTGGTGCCTTTCCAGTCTCCAAGGTGACCCACAGTGCCTCCTCTCCTCCCTGTTTACTCTTTTGTTCAGTTGTTTTATCCTTCCTTTACATAGAGAGCTACTCTCCTCCCCTCTTCTCCCTGCCTGTCTCTCCTGTAGGTTATGTACCTGGTATGTTAACATCCCAGTCATGGTTCTCTGTGTACCATGTTTTCTGTGACTGCCACGATATCCAGGCATCCTCTTCCATTAAGGCCACCAGCTCAGGAGCTTGTTGCCCAGACTACGGCATTGGTACTCATTACCCTCCATTTCTTGATGGCCTTACCCCTTTTGCCCCATCCCTATCCTTCTTGCCTTTGTCACTTTCTCCATTTACCCTGCCCTTCTCCCTATCGACACCTCCATGTTGGTGTTTGCCACACACTTACTACCGTGATTGTTTGGGGGCTAAGTTTTCCTGCTCCTTTCCAAGGTGCCTCCCCCTTGGCTAGTTTAAAAGCTTGCCAATGAAGCATTTAAACCTATCACCTAGGATCCTGGTTCCCCTTCCGGACAGATGCAGCCCATCATGCCAGTATAGGCTTGCATCACTCCAGGTGGACCCCCAGTCCCCAATGAAGCCAAATCCCTGAGCTCCACACCAGTTTTTCAACCACTGATTGAATCCCATGGTATGGAACACCCTAGCCTCTCCTATGCCATAGATGGGTAGCACCTCCGAGAAGGTTACCGTGCGTGCTACTTGACTAAGGCCCCTCCCCAATTCCACAAACTCTTCCTGCACTTCTCTAATCCCTTTCTTAGCTAGGTCATTTGTCCCTAGGTGGACAATGACATCCAGCTCCCTTCCCTGTGCAGCTGCTCTGGCAATCCTGAGGATTCGCTCCCTGTCCCTCCAAGCCATGGCGCCAGGCAGGCACCTTACCTCCCTCTCCCCTTCCTTGCCCAGTTCTACCTTCCTAACAATGGAGTCCCCCACCAGGAGTTGTTTCCTTCCCCTGCAGGGTCCCCTGCCACCCTCCTGTGGGTCTCCTTTGTGGAGGTTCCCAGCATCCTCCTTGGTCTCCACTGTGGGTGCCTCCCATGAGGAACCACACTTTGCCAGAATGGCATAGGGTGTGGAGAGGTACAACTGGAGGATGCGCCTCTGTTCCACCACCCTCACCTCCCTGGAGCCCACTGTGGTCCACAGCTCCTCTTTCTTGGCAACCTCTGAGGCAGCGGCAGTGGCACTGGTGGTCCCTGGATGAGAGGAGGTCCCACAAATCCTGGCCAACTCAGCCTGGAGATGAGCAACCTCCTCCCTCAGCCCAGAGGGTGCCTGCAGATGGAACAACACCGCATCCTCCAGAACATCTCCCGGAAGACTGCTGCTCCACAGCCACTGCACTGCACCACTCCAATCATGTCTTATTTCTGGCCCCTTAACTGTTTGCAATCCTTACTCTTTCCTCTGTTTTTTTTTTCTCTCTCTCTCCTTACTTTCTGCCTGTGTGCCCTTTAAGCTCCTGATTGTCCTGTTCTGAGACAAGAATATCCTATATTTCTCAGTAGACCACTTACTTGTTCAGAGGCAGACCTCCAGCAGCTAGAGGGGGCCAGAGAGCTACTCTTGCCCTTCTAGGATGGTGGGTCCTTGGTGGTTCTCATGTTTATGCCACCATACGGTCCATTTAGCCCCTGGTCCCATGACCAACATGTGTAACTCAATCCTCACGGAACACATTGCTCCTTACTGTGCTATGTCTCCTCCCTGAGGTATTTGGCTCCCAGCATCAAGCCCCACCATGCCCCAGCCACCAGCAGCCTAGGAGAGAGAGCCCCCCCAGCACCCACGGACATCGATCATCCCCTGCTCCGCCCCTCTGGGTATATCTCCACTTGTTAAACAGCTTTCTGAAGTTTTTAATAACTCAACCTGTGTCTTATATAGGATAAAAGTGAAAATGCAAATAAGAAAATGCTAATAAGGTTTCTTTGTCCTTTCATCGACTTGCCGTTATGATGTTAGTAGTCCCAGCCAACTAATCAGCTTTATTGCCAAGCCTGGGTATTTAAGAGACTTTTCAGGTGTCCCCTTCAGCCTCCAGCATTTCTTGCAGTGGTGAAACAGAGATGCGCCACTCCCCTTGAACCACCGGGGGTTCTACGCTTCTGTCCTTCAGTCCCTTGGCTCCGACTGAGTTCCATAAAGCAGACGTGTCCCCTTTCTCCTTCGCCCCATGGGGCTTTTAGGACCGGCTATTGCCCAATTCTTGTTTTGTAGTTGTTTCTGATTTTGCTCTGTGGATAACAAGGGTATACTAATCCCCAGTGTGCATAGGAACTCTTCTGCAGCTTCCAGCTCGTTAAAGCAAATAGGACCCTTCTCCGTTAGTATCTTCAGTCGGGCAGGATACTCCACAAATGCCTTGTGGTTTTTTTGTTGTAGCAGCTTCACCACCGCTAAAAGCTGTCTCCTTTTTTGCAAGAGTTGGGGTGAGTAATCCTGATCAAAATATAGATGGACATCTCTGAAATTAATTGCTTTTTTTCCCCAGGCTAACATTAGGATTTCTTCTTTTATCTGGTAATCTAAGAAGGCTAGCACTATTGAGCACGGTCTTGCCTTCAGGTCTCTAGGGTGGGGAATTAAAGATCTGTGGGCCCGTATAATATTCAATACTTTATCGTCGGGGAGATTCAGGATCTCATGTAAAAAGGAGTTCATAAATTCAACCATGTTTCTGGACTCTGTTCCTTCCGGTAAACCGTGAATGCAGATGTTATTGCTGCAGTTTCTGTTTTCAAGCTCCTCCAACTTTTGTTCAAGTTTGTTTGCCCATTGATGAAGATCTAAAAGTGCAGTGTTGTGGGTATCTGTGGTATGTGTATAATCCAACATTATAGCCTCCAAGCTTGTCGCTCTCTGTGTCAAATCAGCAATATCTTGTTTTTGACTGGAGACATTTTTGTTTAAGCGTTACAAGGTTTTGTTCATTTGTTTTAGTGTTGTACATAATTGTTTAGCTGTTATAATGCAATCTTCTTCTTCTTGGCTTACCCTTTCTGAGTCACTGTTCTGTGCTTCCATCGCTGGTTGTGCCATTGCTCATGGACCTGGGTCTGTTAGCGTTTTCTGTTGCTTACCCGTCCCTCCAGAGTGATTTTCTTTCATTTTATGTTTAGTCAGCATCAGGTAATCTGTAATTCTGCGTTTAGTCGACAGGATGGATTTTCTTATTTGCAGATTGTGACAGATTTTAGTTAGGTTGTAGAGGAGCCCCAAAGCTAAGCTGCCATACAGGAAGTAGACCAAACCAGAAGTCCCAATACAACATTTACAACAAAGTGTACACATCTTTGTTAGGAACAGACATTCACATTTATCAAACCACATAGACAAGTGCAAGAACCAGTACTTAATTATCAATCTTGTTGTCCCTACATCTCCTTTGACTGCATTTCCTAAGCATCATCACCCTTAGAAGAATCCCATTGGTAGGCCTCAGCTAGGGCAGTAGCACTGAGAACCAGGGCTTAGGTGTAACTTTAGCCCTTTCTTGAAACCAGCAAGAGAGATGCTATCCTGTAACTCTTTCGGGAGATCATTCCAGAATTTGGGTAGGGCTACTCTAGCTGACCGTTGACCCAGGGGTGTTTTGGCTCTTGGGATTTTGAGTAGTTTCCAATCAGTAGACCTGAGCTCTCTTCTATTGGTTTTGGAGGCAAGCAGATCCCGCAGACTCGGGGGGGGGGGCATCAGGTTGTTGTAGCTTATATGCCAGGCACAGGGAGGGATATGCTAGTCTGGAATAGGGTGGACACTCAGGAGCAAATGGAGAAATGCATAGGGATCTTGGGAAACTGTAGGAGTGGCTAAGATCATGGCAGTTAGGGTTCAGTGCCAGAAAGTTCAAAATGATGCACCTAAAGATAGAAACTCATGAGCTGAGTACAGGATGGGGGGATGTACTGACAGTCACTAAGCAAGAAATGGAGCTTGGGGTTATCATATCTGATTACCTTAAAGTGGCAGGGCAGTGTGACAGGCAGTGGGTAGGGCCAGTGGGATGCTGTGATGCATAAGAACAGCTATCTCCAACAGGAGGAGGCAGGAGCTGTTGCCACCATATCACTTGCTGGTGAGATCTCACCTAGAGTACTGTGTCCAGTTATGGAGGCTGCACCTCAGAAAGGGCATAGACAGGGTGGAGGTAGTCCAGAGGAGGGCAACTAAAATTGGGAAAGAGTTGCACTGAAAGCCTGTGAGCATAGGTGCCAGAACCTATGAGCATGGTGGGGGGACCACAGCAACCCCACTTTTGCCAACGAGCATTCAAAAGTGCCCCTTTAATGCACTCAAGGTCAAGAGGGAAGCAATCTTTGCCTCCTTTGTAATTTGTTGGTGTGCAGCCCAGTTTACAATTGAAATAGAAACTCTCAGCAGGATTGCACCTAAAAGTACTTAAGACCACCCCAATTAAAGAATTAGCAGCATTCCCACCAGCCGCTCACCCATCTTCTATGAAAAGAATTTCCAGAACAAGCAATGTGGCTCACTTTCAGATCTGCCTGTTCAATTCTCTGCAAGACTGCATAACCAGAAATGTTTGTGTTCTGCATGGCTAAGGAGGTGCCTTCCCCCCACCACCACCACCACCACCACCAGTGTTCTAGGATTTGACTAGGACATTATCTTCAAAAGTAAGTCCACTAACTCAGACAGAACAATTATGTGTTTTGGAGTGGAGGGGAATGGAAAGTACCTGTCTCCTGACCAGAGTACCAAATATATTAAGCACATTTTTCTAAGTAAATGGTATAATTTCTTTAATTCCTGACTTGATTGTGAAGGCAGGTGTCTATAGAAATACTTAACCTATTAAGGCAGATATTAACATAATATTTCTATTGTTTTAAAGCTGCTATTCCCAGCTTTAAAAAAGTATAAAGATTAAGTTAATTGGATACTACTGCCTTGGAAATTGCCCCTCAAAGTCATATCAGGAGTTGAGCAAAAGACACATTTTATTCAAGATATGCTTAGCATTTGGAGTCAGATAAGTTACACTGGGCCCCAGTCAAGTCCAGCAAGGGACAAACATCAGACTAAATTAATATGATGCTCTTGTGTGTGCTGTTCTTTCATTTAAAGAAAAGGCCAAAACTCAACTGTGGGGCTTTTTTTTTTTTTTTAGTATTTTATTTTAGCCAACTATTCAGGCAGGAATAAACATAAATTAGGAGTCTCAGCCTCAGCAAGTTGCAAGAAAATTCCACATTTCAGCATACAGGTCCGAACAATTCCATAAAGTTACTCTAAGGGCCCCATCCATGAAGCCCTATGTGCACCACATATGTGTATGTTGCGCTTTCACATATCATGGCGCTTCCCCTGTGTCAACGCTCCCCTGTGCCTCTGCAGCTGTCATGAATTGATGTTCTGCTCCCTCTGCTCCCAGTCCAGTACAGGCATGCATAACTACTCTTTAGCCTAACTGTGAGGGATGGGAAGTGGGATGAACTTGCACTATACAAAATCCTGAAAGATGTCAAGGCACCCATTCTGCAGCTCCAAATGTGCACAGTCTCTGCCACCCAGAAGTCTGCCATAGTGGCTCTTTACCCCAGGCAGTGTAGGATTAGCCAGTCTGGCCAGTAATCAGCTCTCCCTTGCCCCATAACTCCATATTAGGGTCCAAGGGCTATTAGATTACAAAGAGGGTAGCCAGTCCAGTGGTGCTGAGGGCTGAGGCATCTATGCCTTACCTCGCACTATGCCAGCAAGCTGGGTTCAGGAATTACCTCGGGTCATCGGGGTGCTGGGGTGGGCGGCAGGGTGGGAGCAGGATTGAGCATTGGCTCTCCTTTCCCAGGAGGGAGTGCTGACCATTTGCAGTCCCGCCATCACTGGATGGAGGTCTAGTGGCAGGTGCAGGTGGTAATGGAGCGACTGGTAGGGTGGGGTGTCCCATAGTGCATGACATACATATGCCTCTACATACGCACACTATGCCAGGGATGTGAGGGATTGGAATCGGGGAGAAAACAGAAACAATACCTAAAATACCTACAGAAAAAAAATATTACAAAGAGGGCCATAGCAGCACAGTGCCAGTTCTTGAGGTAGCACAACTCATACTGCCCATTTGCTCTCAAAAGCTTCCCTCTGAATCTTGCAATGCATGTCAGCTTCTCCATATGATACATATTATTCAACATGCATCACCATTTCTCCTGTTTAGGATGAATTTCTGACCACCTACTGATGATAACATTTCTTTGATGCAATAACCAGGAACCAAAATTGATGTTTCTTTGTATTTTTGTCAGTTAATCTTGACAGCCACCTGGCAAATGATCATCTGGCAAAATGTTTATTTCTTTTGCAGATTAGTAAACTTCATTAAAAATGTTTGTTAGTACAGCAACTAAATGTTTATTTTTATTCCTAAAATCTTCCCCATGTCCTTCTCTTACCCAGCACTCCCAATATTTTCTCAGCTTGTTACTGCATACCCAAAGTTGAATTTTGAGTCATTTTTCTGCACAGTAGAATTTTTGAGCATTCCCCAGAATACATATATATATATCTGTCAATATTTTTATTATTTTTGAATGTTTTTTTTTCCAACAATACAGAACATGTAAACACATAGTACAGATAGACATGGTAAGCAAATGTGAGCCTTAAAACCATTGCTAATACAAAGTCATATATCTATATATATGACTATGTATCTATATTGTGACAAGGTACCTTTGTAAATGAGCCTATGTCGCGAAGGTTTTCCAAACTGCTGTCTAAATAAATAAAATAAATAAATATATCGAAAAATAAGCTCATTAACCTTTGGAATTCGATGCACATATAGATTGTTACAAGTGAAAACTGATGCATGTAGCAAGAACATCTGGTAAAGAGGGGAAAACAATGTGATAAATTACATTGAAAGTCAGACCATGTATTTCATCATATTCTCTTTATTACTATATCTAAAATATAAAATGAAAAACTGCAGCTTTCCAGGTAACCACACCCAGACTCCCCAGTTTGTGGGATGATGAACATTAGTTCAAATCTGTTTTCACTGTTAATCCAGAGGCAATTTATTATATTCTCTTTGCCTTGTCTGCTGGATACCTGTCACTTTTGATTTGAATGACTCTGACCATCTTGCAAAGTCTGGAGATTTTATGCCATGTTTTTAAGAGTCCCCTTATATCATTTCTACAACTTACAGGGTTTTATTTCTAGCCATTGTTTATGTACTAATAGTCTCTTGTCTGAAAATAGAAATGTATATTTGAAAGGCAGCTTTTGTATGTCTTTACTTTAAAAACATGCAAAACTGCAAGTCATTTCAGGAGTCTTTGGACAGGTGAATTTAGTATAAATAATCAAGCTCTCCGCTATGTCATTGCAACTGCTAGAGTTGCCTTGCAGTGATAAAAAAGCCTGACTATTTGTTTCCCTTTGAATTAATGGGATCAAAGATTCCTGTAATGGCTTCAAACTGTGCTTTTGTGGGTAAGTGTGATGCAGTATTTCTCTTGTGTTTTGCATTACAAAATGTGTGACTGCAGTACAGGTATTTCTGTGTATAAAAACAGTGACTTGCAAGAGCTACCTTTTCTCCCTGTATCCTTTTGAACATCAGCTCCCCCCCCCCCACAAAAACACACACACACATTTGGCCCCTGTTCCAGCACCTAGGCCTATGAGTAGAGACTGTGTGATCTCAACATGTACAACCTGGAAGTAAGGAGAGTGAGAGGGTAGATGATAAAGATCTGTAATTACCTCACAGGTCTAAATGGTATATGAGGAAACTCTTTCAAATGAGAAAGAGCACCAGGACCAGAGGGTATACGGTGAAGTTGGGGATTAAGAAGGATGTAGTGAAGTATTACTTTGCTTAAAGAGTTGTAGATGCCTGGAACAGACTGCCAGCAGAAGAGGTGGAGGCAAACACAGTAGGGAGCTTCCAGCATGTGTGGGACAGACAGGGGAATATTAATAAATAGGCAGGAAAGAGGGAGTGTTACCGGAGACCAGTTAGAGTCTGTGAGACAGACTAGACAGGGACCATCTGGACAGATTGGGCGGGCCAAGCAGTCCTTTTCTATACGCAAATTCTATGTTTCTATGTAGTATATAACACATTTTCTCCCCTGCAGAACTGTACAGTATTTAACTGGGCCCTCCCTGCAGCCCTACAACATTTAACTGGGGCTCTATTGCAGACTGTGCAGCCTTTAAATGTTTCACTGCACATATTATTGGGTTTCACTACAGACTGTTGTATATTATATAACTGGGCGGGCCCCACTACAGACCGGTGTATAAGTGCCAGGGTCCCAACTACAGATATTTCAGTACATAAGTGGTACCATGCCGCTTCACTTTCCTTGATTTTACCACACTAATTTCCACAGTTCCAACTACATTTGGCATTTCTGCTGCTGAAGAGTATAGATTTGCAGCATAAAACAATACCAAACTTTGTTGTTACAGTCAAGATCTTCTTTAGAAAATGTAATTATTTTAAGCCAGGAACTATGATAAGCTTGTTGAGTTTATACTACTAAAGATGGGTCCCTGATCTGTGCCACTGGTACCTGATTTTTAGGCACTACCCCGATTTGCAAGAACGGAGGTTGAGTTGTATGAACTCTTTCTATTTCAAATATTTAGCTTTATTTTTCCGGTGGCTCTTATGGGCGGGGCTTAATGCTGCCTTACCTGGTTCTCAACCAATAGAAGAAGGGCGACTGTGTTACGTATCCCTGGGCTGGCGGCCGAGCTGGTGAAATGTGAATGAGAAATAGGAGGGCGATTTAAACCTCTAGACAAGTGGAGCTGGGAGCATACCGAACAGGGAAGAGAGAAAGCAGGAGGGAGGTTGCACATCGGAACACAGCAGTGCAGCAGCATAGATCGAGACTGACTGGCGTCCCAGACAGGAACTGCAGCTCCCTGATCCCAGCCAAGGAAGCCAGACCGGAACATCCCAGATCAGCAAAGTGACCACACTGGGCTACCGACCTCTGCTCGGGGACCACTGCATCTGCACGGGGGCTAGAGCCGCGGGCAGAGTTCAGAGTCAGAAACCGGACGGTCTCCAAACATCTTGCTATGCAATTCTAGGTACCAAGGAAGAGGTGATCTGTCGGTAATCTCCCACTTTACATTCGATCTGTCGAGTGTCTTGAACAAGCCCAGCAATGGAGGAGTAAAGGGGACTGATGCCTTGGGATTGCTGCCCCTTCCGCTCTTTTTAAAGCCTTTTTGTTTTGGTTTTAATTTCCTTTTTTTGCACTTATTATTTTCCCATCGCGCTGCTTATATGAGTGCAACTTTTCAGCCCCCTTCCTTAATGATGATGCAGCGTCCTTTGGGAAGCAGCACGGCCTTCAGCATCGACTCGCTGATAGGTAGCCTTCCCCAGCCCAGCCAAGGCCACTTCGTCTACACTGGCTACCCCATGTTCATGCCTTACCGGCCGGTGGTGCTGCCCCCTCCACCCCCGCCTCCTCCCCCCAGTCTGCCCCAACCGGCTCTGCCGCTTCCCACCCCATCACCAGATACCCAGCTTGCCGGGGGGGTTCTGCTCCAGCCTAGCCCAGGGCATGGCTCTCACCTCCACCCTGATGGCCACTCTGCCCGGCAGTTTCTCTGCCTCCAGTCAGCACCAGGAGGCCGCCAGGAAGTTCGGAGCTCCAGGGATGCAAAGCGGCTTTGACAAGGTGGAGGGGCTACAGGCAGAAAGTGAAGATGGCAAGTCTTTCTTGCAGGGCAAGGAGAGCTCCCTCCTGTCCTTCTCCTCCTCGGACCCCGTACAGACGTCTCTAGGTAAGTCGAAACCAAATCAATATTTATAACTATTGTCATTATCGGGTACACAGTATACCAAATAAATCTGGATATGTGCTGAGAAGCATTAAAAACAAATATTGGGACAAAGCGGCCAGTAATGCAAATGTGGTTGTTTAAACTGCGTGAGTCAACTCTCCTGGAGACCGTCAGATTATTTCAGATATAGGTTGTCACTGAGTAGGTGTGTGTGTGTGTTTCTGTATATAACAATTAACTGACAGATCAGATTTTGAATTTGTGGTAGACTGTCTAAAGACAGAGAAACTCATAACTGGACTTTTTTATATTCTGGAAGATTAAGCATTTAACCATATATTTTGTTTTAAATAGGCTGTCACTTAAAAACAAAGCTCCCCCAAATCTCAAAAATACCAGTTTACTTTTCAGCCAGGACTGTGCAGCGTCCTTTACAAAAAGCTGAAACTTTCGTTTTTGTATCTACTGCAATCCTATAACAATATAAAAGTCGCATTTTCATACAGAATTAATATAGATACATGTGTGTAACATGCTTTTAAGAACTTATTAGCTATATATAGAAAGAGGCATACATAACTCAGCAAATACATGTGCTAAAAACAGGGTATTTTTGAGGCTACATCTAGAATTTCTATCACACTGTATGTTGCTGCGAAAGAGGAGTTTTGAAGATGGGGAAAGTTTGAAATTATGTATTTTTATAAACTGATAAAATTGCTCTTGCAATGCTTGCATGGTTATTATTAGTAACTGCCGCTACTGCTGGGCCCAGACTTGAGATTCCCACGCACAATATATATGTGTATAATTATTTGGACATTTACGCCAAACATCTGTTTGTCCTGCGTTATTTGGCATTAAATCGATTCCAGCGAGGTTCTCGATCTTTAGTTTAAATGTGCAAATATATGAAAACACTGAGTGACTTTACATGTTCTTGACATCAGGCTATAATATACTACACCATATACCACAGTTTATGTAACTGATCAGTGTCACAAAATTGCGCCCAAGTATTGGGAAAGCTTTAAAAACTAGTAATTTTTCACTTTAGCTTGTTCATATTAAAACAAGTTTACAAGCAGACTGAAATGTAATGTTTTAAATTATATTGCTATTTGAAAATATAAAAAGTATTCCCAGTTTTCACTGAATGTCATCGTGTAACCCTCTGACAAGCATCAGTTAATATGCTGTTGACATTCACTGACAACCGTGCATGTGTGTGACTGGTGGGGGGGAGGGTAAAAAAGTGGCAAAACATGCTAAAAACAATAAATGGGATTTCACTTGAAAACGTGTCAACATGAACATCAAAAATAAGAAGTGGAATTCCTTGTATGTTTGTGACGACTATTAACTATGTAATGTAAATTGTAACATCATGTAATGTCACCTGCATGACCCTGTGATGTGGGACTGGGTTTGGGACAGTTCTTGAGAGCATTATAAACCTGAACATATTTATAAATATCGATATTTTCTCAAACGTTGCTAGATATATTGATACATACTGAGATTTTGATAAATACGAAGAGTTTCAAAAACACTGAGCTTTTGATACATACGTCGACTTTTTCACAAATTCCGAAATTTGCATTAATACTAAAATTCTTAACCTACTTTTTAAAACATGTTAAAATTTAAAACAACATTACAACATGTCATCCTTTACGTATTTTATTGATCACCAAATAGTCCCCACGACACCACTATCTTAATAATAGTTAGTTGGTATTATCAGTGAAAGATAAAGGGGCAGATGTGTCCAGTTTAAAGATGGTCATCTGGGTGTTAAACCGTTGGAGAGACGAGCGTTTTATTATGTTGTTTTAGAATTGTTGTGAACTGGAAAGGCACACTGAGCAGAAAGAAGCTCGTTTTCAGGTGGAAACACCTTTCATTGAGAAGAATACTAAGCAACCTGTTCAGAGTTACATAATTTGCAAATTGGGATATGGGTTTCAAACCCAGGTTCACAGCTTGGTGCTCTAAATTATAGTGTGTACTGTTTCCAAGTTAAATTGAAATTAAAATGATTTTGCATCTCCTAAATCCAGAGGTTCAAAATGCACTCCTTACCTAAAGGTCTTGCTGTAATTTGTTTTTAAAAAGGTGTCGTGAGGAGCCAAGGCAAAGAGGAATCGAGGGCAGATGAGGACTCTAACAGGGGCAAAGAGGAAAGTTTCTCACTGGACAGCGATCTTGATTACAGTTCGGATGAGAACGGGCCGAACCCAACGGCTGCAGCCCCCAAGGAGGAGGACTCGAACCTGCATGGGCTGGAGGAGGGTAGTCAACAGGGAAGCGGCTCGACCCTAGCTACCACCACGTCCAGCGGCAAGAACCGGCGGAGGAGGACGGCATTTACCAGCGAGCAGCTCCTGGAGCTGGAAAAGGAGTTCCACTGCAAGAAGTACCTGTCCCTCACAGAGAGGTCCCAGATTGCCCACGCCCTCAAATTAAGCGAGGTGCAAGTCAAAATCTGGTTCCAGAACCGCAGGGCAAAGTGGAAACGGGTCAAGGCGGGCAATGCCAACTCCAAGACGGGAGAGCCCAGCAGGAACCCAAAGATCGTGGTGCCCATTCCGGTCCATGTCAGCAGGTTCGCTATTCGGAGTCAACACCAACAGCTGGAGCAGGCCAGACCCTGATCCAGGTGGGAACACCTCAGCGGATGGCATGGGGCACGCAATCTGGCAAAAAAATCCAGTGGCTACTAAAAACAATGCTTAAATGTCAGTATGGTCAAGGGTTTGGGTGCCTGTACCTTGTGCAATTGTATGAAAGGGCAACTATTACAGGGGCTATGGACAATAAACTTTCTGGCCTACATGTCAAAAGCTACCAAACATGAAGACGTTTTTCCTACACTTGAGGAACTTTGAGTTGTGAATGAATGAAACCACAAAATAGAAACAAACGAATCCGAACTTGAGTCACAGAGACAGCAACTTTAGAGCTGACCCGATCTGATGGAAGGCTGTCTTTAGAGACCAATGAATATTTATTAAAACTCACGATTATCTGTATATAAGTGCTAAAATGATATAAACTGCTCTGGGACCAAATTAACATGTTTCAGACATTCCAAGAAGATACCACAAAACAGAATCATTCTGAACTTCAGACCACCTTGTGTTATTTTATTATTTTTTAAATTCAAGCTCAAATGAAGCAAACGAATGTTAATGTACTTTTTTAGTTTGACTGTAATCCCTGAATTGCTAGAGTCGGGAGAGTTATGTTTTCCTGCCGTTTTCCCGCAGTTTCTGGTTTTCTGTTCGATTGTATATGAGAACATCCCGACCCCATGGCGTGTTTATGTTTATTTATTTCAGTGTCAATTATTTCTTATAAGTTATCAAAGTAAAAAAAAGTCTTATGTGAATAAAACGGACCAGCAATTATGTACAGAACTAAGTGTATAATTCCATTCTGTTAGGTATATGTTTATTACAATGTGAAATATATTTTGTCTGATTGTTTATTTTATTATTTTCGTTGTTGCAGTTGTTTATTTTTTAATTTTAGTTCGAGGGTATTATTTTTTATTTTAGTTGCAGGGTTAAAAATCTGTGGTTTTTTTTTTGGGGGTCAGACCGTGTTTCTACTTGCAATATCTAATACAGGAGCTGTCTCTGATTCCAGTTCACCTAGTTTATCATTCAACCTGGGTGTAATATCTCCAAAGCTTTTTCAAGCAGGATAAATTGGATTAGTGCTATTCAAAGATAACATAATGGTGAAAAAAAAAAGAAACCAATGGTTATTGTACCTTTTACTGCTTTTAACTTCACAGGAGGAAGGGTGGACGAAAATATGGTTAATTATTTTGATATGCTTCATTGCAGTGTGGATAGACAGGCAGACAGACAGACAGACCGACAGACAGATAGATAGATAGATGTGAAATGGCCTGACTCAAAATGTGCAGTTTACCATCAAGTGCAAGGATGCAGGACCATAGCTCAGGAGTGGCAGAGCCACCAGTGGGTTATGAAAGTCCTGTCCCTAACAAGTGATGATAAAATGCATATATGGAGGCAGACCTTGCATATGCAATTTATATGCAATTTATACAACATCAGTGTAGTAGTTGCAGCTTTAAAATCTGCTGCTTGTTTGAAGGTTTAAAGCTTTCATTTCAACTGCTGTTTTCAGTGTTTCACAGTGCTAATGTGATATCTTTAGCATTGTGAAAGCTGCTTTCTAGCTGATTCATTATTCCATTGTAATGTACCTAGCCTTGAAGATATTAGGTATGACAACAGTAACAACAAGATATCATGATATATTGAGATTAGATACAGAGATATAGCTTATCTTCTCATTTTTGTCTGGAAGTCTTCCTGTGCCTGCTGGGGTGCCAGTGGGCACACATACAAACTAGGAGTCGGGATAAAATGACAGTATACAAGTGATACAGTATAGTTGCTGGTGACAACTCTAACAGCAAGATATCAAAAGTAGGTTGCTGTGAGTGTCATCATTAATAGTGAACCAATCAGAGAGTAGCATTCACAATGCAAATGTTATCACAATTGTCTCCCGCAGCACTGAAATCAAGGAGCAACAGTTACATCATCAAACAATCTAAACGTTTAAAAGTTATCCCATAACGGTTGTCTGGTTTACCTATCTGGTTAACAAAAAATAATTAATTAAATTGATGTCCTGTACATTAAATATGTAGTGGTCTGACTGTCATCACTTATGAGGGGGCAGGCCTTACATAACTCACTTCAGGCTCGGTCACTTGTGAGTTAAGCACCTGTTTCTCATACTTGAAGATATAGTACATTACATATTTTGATCAGGTCATTGCATATATTGGGTAGAGTACGCTTAAGTTAATTGAAAAACAAATGCATTAGGCGCTGTGGTGCATAATTGAAGGTATAATTATCTTGTGTTTTAAGAGGATCACATGGTCTTATTTAATTATTGCAGCAGGGTTTCAAAAATCTGGTGTCTCCTTTAAATTCGACAGTTGCTAGATTTCATTGGACGAACCGTTACACTTTTCTTGGAAAGGGCTCAGGACAACGACAAAAACCTCACACACCTATACTATCTGGCCTGACTCACTTATACTTCATAACACTATCTGATAACAGCATATTACATAATAAGCCATAAATCATACAAATCATACTTACGCCCCCTCTCCCCGTAATTCTGATAACTACAATATTTGACACAACTGCCAACATGTGCTAATGTTATGACGAGGCACAGTGTCATCAAGTGGTATGGTCTTATTTTTTACTTATTCGGTAACCCAAAGTTACTGTTGATAATTGCTGTCCAATAGATATAAAATATTGTTAGATGTAATGCACATAATGTTGATTATAATGTGTCACACATAATATGCCCTCAACAGAAACAGCAGAAAGTCGATATCTGCTCACGTTTTATAAGCGATCATACATTACCACTACAATTACAATCAAACTGTCCTGTTATCGATCAGTGATCTTGAACCTCGCCTAACTGGATTGGCCGAAAAGGCCCGCTTCTCTTTGATGCGGCCTCTAATCCTTTAATGCGAACATCTTGTTTGACAACAAACAAGATTTAATGGAACAAATGTATAGATTGTGTAACGAGACTCTGATAGCCGCTAAAAATAATGGTCACCCAAATTTAAAACCAAATCCAGCAAGATAAATCTATGGGGCAGGGGGACACACTTGGCCTGAAATATATAGGGATCAGCCCTTCCCGCACCACATAGTGAGGATTTGTAACTTGGTACGGAAAGCTGCAGCACCGGGTGATTTAGGACTGAGGTGGTGGTGGCCGTGTTACAATTACAAGCTTAAGTCCCAGTAAGTAAATCAAACTTAGCGAAAGGTCAATACCATTATTGACATTATTGACTTTAGTCCCACACTTCATCATCTTTATGGGGGAGCGGTGCCTGGTAACAGCAGGTCCGAACTATACCAAAAATGCAAAGCAAAGGTTGCAGATAAGGTGGTGGTCTTACTCGAATTCTGATCAGTACTTGAGCAATGGATTGGGTTTTATATTTCTTATAGCAAATTAGTAGATGTTTGCTAAAGGCTGAATATTGTCATCATACGGGCGTGTAGCATGAAACCAATATTTCTGATTTTTTAGTTGGTATTCAGTGGTTAAATACATGGGAGCAGTAAACAGTTCATAATACGGCCTGGAATGGCTGAATACATATACAGCTTGGGGGTGGGGTACAAAAGTGATATTAAACTGTGAACTACCTGAACCCAGCGGGATCTAATAAGGGATCTAACAGCATACTATTATTATATATGGTAAAGCAGGTTGCAGTTTCTTGTGTACAACACATGGTAACTGCTGCGTTGACGAACATCAAAATAATTCAGAGAAACTGTCCAATTGTTTTGTTGTTGGTTGCTTATTTAAAATCGGAACACAAACTGTAGTCTTATGTGTTCAACTGTAAATCCCAATGGTGCAACGCGTTTTAAGGAGATTCCTGGAAAATAAGCAAAATAGTGTGATCTCCTGAGACCAGAGGAAAGTCAACGAACCTTCTGTGCGTCTGTCTTTCTCTAACCAGGTATTTTCAGAGCTTATTTCAGATATCCCTGAATTTCAGGAAGTTCCTGCTTTACCCTAAAACAATGTGCAGTCCTTCCCACACTTGGTGTTTCTGATCCTGAAGAGTAAAGGGGATTGAAAAACACAAGGTCAGACAGCATGTCTACTGCTTCTTCAGAGTGTTATTTTTTGTTACAGTAAACACCGTATTTAACAACTTCTTGAGCCAATACACGTTTTTAATCTGTGACCCGCTTTGGGGTAATTTGGATAGAACTTGTGTGATGTGTCCCTGAATATTGTCATTTATACTGGATATTTCTGACCTATCCCTGAATTTGGCCATCTGTCCCTGATCTGCCACACAGGCGGATGAGAGGTGTGTTTCAGAGTTCAGAAAATTATTTGTGAAAGCAGCAACACTCTTTCTGTATCTCACAAAATAAGGGGGGCATGTATTGTATCAAATGATTACAATTAGTAACTCAGTTTACAACTCTAATAGTTGGTAAAAATGAAATTAAGATCTAAGGTAGAAGCCACCACAGCTGGGGGTGCCTGAGTGAGGGAGAAGATAAACAAGTTTTGGGTGGGGGGAGGGGCGGGGAGGCGGTGAGGCCTGTCATCATCACCATCATCATGGCTTTCATTTGGCTGCCTAATGAGTCACATCACAGGCAGAGAGAAAAATTGTCAATCGGGCCGGCTCTAATGAATTTTTTTGCAAATTGTAATCAAGCCAGGCCGTCTCAGCTGGCTGATTAATGAGACCCAGGAGGCCTGGCCGGCACCTCGGCTCTTCATTCCCTCCCGTCCTCCTCGCACTAAATTAACAGCAACTTGTCTGAACATCAAATTAACTCCCAATGATTAATTCGAGGGTGAAGAATAGCTCGTCCTAATAGGCACTGGCCTGAGATACCGCATCAAATGAATACCCTTCCCATTTGGTTTGCCTCCTTTAATCCAAGGGTGGGATTTGACATCACTATATTTGTTGTAATAAAATTCCACTTGCATCTTTACACATCAAACCTTTGCAGCGCCCAGCGGGGGAAGAGATCCGGCTACTGCAGCCATCTTGGGGCCAGGATTATGCAAACTGTACCTCGCTATTCATCCTTCTCATTTCTGTTCCACTTGCAGGGTTTATTTGAGTTTTCCTCATTGACCCAAAGGGGACAAGGTCAGTGGAGAGCAGGACCCCTCTATCTTTGAATCTGTCTGGCTCCCCATTTAAATAGTGCTGTTTGCATGAACCGACGGCATCCACTCTGAGACTATTTCAGCTAAGCCTATACCGCCAAATTGCCCTGCACTGCGTTCACATATTAACAGAAATTAAAAAATATGTCCATTGGTACTATAAGGTAAGCTTTAGCACACAGTAATCAGACCGCAAGCAGGAGAACCAAGACAAGATCCTGACCCAGCCCACATCTGCTATTAAGTTTGCTGTTAACAAGAAGCCGAAGTATGAAGAGAAATATACAGTTACACATTTACATTTGATTCCATTTTAGGTTGCCTCTTGAGTCTTTCTCCTGTTTTTTAAGATGCATTTTATCCTCCGCTTTGAGTCTGCTTTAGATTCTGCTGAATAATTACAGAGCTCCTTTAAATATGGCAGTCCGGTGTTTTCATCAGTATTTTCACATTGTCAGCTATTTTTAATCAATCAGTATTGGATATCACTACACTGTGACTACTTGTCGTGCAACATGCACTGTACTCTGACCTTATAGGACACTGCTGGGCATCAGGGGTAACTCAAGACCACAAAAGACAAAACACTGTCACAGGGAACGCAAAATGAAGTGTGGCACTATCCTGGTCAAAAACTGCAAGCGTGTGTGTGTGTGTGTGTGTGTGTGTGTGTGTGTGTATGTTTGGAAAACAAAAATTAGCAGATCAACATCAGTGGTTACAACAGAGTGCCTAATAAGGCACATGAACGTTTTGTTTAACACCAGTAATGCCTTATATAGCAGCATGCTGTGGACTGCACACATCCTTGTGCTCCAGTACACTGTACTTCAGATCAAATAGACCATTAAACCATTCACATCTACTGCAGAGGCTCATGGTGCATCCTAAGTACATTAACCTGGCTATATAATTTCTGTGCCTAGGAATGCGGCTATTGGATTGTTGAGGAGGACCCGGCACTAGTGCCATTTCTCCAGAATCATACGTGTTGCAAAAGCTCCTTTCGGTAGATTCATAAGGGTTCCGAAGCTCCTCCACTCATTATATTTTATATAAGAAAATGCAAAGGCAATCTTATTTTAAGGGTTGCAGTGGAGAGCATACACATTAACTTTTAGGTGATTAACAGTAACATTTATAAACATGTGTGCACTCTATTTTCCACAGTGTTTTAAGGGTATCTTCAGGGTTTTATTGTGTCCCACATTTTGCCTTTCGAAGAGCTCCTTTTAACACTTTAGTATGCTCCGCAGGCATTGTGTTTCTACTATTTCAGTTTAGGAAGAGGATACCATTTTTTTAAGTTTTCACCCAAGGTTTAAAACACATCTTTGTTGGCTGTCCAAATGTCTGCATCTACATTATTTTCCTGTTCTACAACTGATTTTATAGTGGCTTTGTTAATGACATCACAGTGCTTACCATGATAACATACTGATGTCACAAAGGGCAATTGTGAAGTTAATTTGCCATAGTCGGAGACATCCTGCAGAATCTTAAATATTTAGTAGACCAAGGGTGGGATATTCAGACTGCGCCAGGCAGGGGCGCAAGCCTGGGCGCAGCAACTGGTATGAGCCAGGGCATGGACCAGAGGATAGTCACCGGTGCTGCGCCATGGCTCAGCACTGTTGAATATGGCACTGAAGGTGCAGGCACTGAGCACGCCAAAAGCAGTGGCACTGCAGCAGCACAAGTGGCAGAAGGGGAGCAGGGGGCTGCGCCAGCACAAGTGTGGCTGCGCTAGATGCAGCAACTGTGATATTCAGCCATGGGCATGCAAATGAAGCCATTATGCATGCAAGGTGTAAATGGGGCCATTTGCATGTCATTATGGCCCCATTTGCATGCGGTGTGCCCATCCCTGGCGACTTGCGCCTGGCGCCCTGCCAGGCTGCAGCCATCAGGAACTGACAACTTGCTGCCCCTTGGTGGGCTCTACTCCCCTACGGCTGATGGTGGGCATGTGTAGAATGAATCCCCAGTGGTCCAGTGGACTGCTATCCATTGCCTGATTGCGGGCATGTGTAAAAGTAATCCCTGGTGGATCAGTGGACCAATCCCCAATGCCCGATCGTGGGCATAAGTTTGATCCATCCGTGGTGGTCCAGTGGACTGAACCCCATTGCCCAATCGTGGGCATATGTTAGAACTCCCTGGTGGTCCATTGGAAAGCCACCCTGTGCCTGATCATGGACGGAATGAACAATGGACACCCTGGTGGTCCAGTGGTACTCCTCCCACCGCCCACTGGGTCCCTGCCACCCTGCACTCCCCCTGTCAGTGGCGGATGGCAGCACTCCACCTGCAAGCCACCTGGCCGCCCACTGACTGACAGCGTACAGTAGGGCTGTATGCCTGTTGGTCCACTGCATGGGCCAATGGGCATGCAGACCATACTGTGCTACACAGTCCCAGAATGTGAATGAACGCTCATTCACAATTTGGGACTGTGCAGTACAGTATGGTCTGCATGCTCGTGTCATAGTCACGAGGACCAATAGGGCATACAGCCCTACTGCTACGCTGTGGCAGGTGGCTGGGTGGCTTGCAGGTGAGTGCTGCCACCCACCACTGATGGGGGGGTGCAGAGTGGCGGGGGACTTAGTGGGTTGGTGGGGAGAGGGGTACCACTGGACCACCAAGGTGTCCGTTGTTCATTCCGCCCATGATCGGGCACTGGGGTGGTTCCACTGGACCACCAGGGAGTTCTAACATATGCCCGCAATTGGGCATTGGGGTTTGGTCCACTGGACCACCAGGGATGGGTCAAACATATGCCTGCAATTGGACTTTGGGGTTCGGTCCACTGGACTACCAGGGATTACTTTTACACATGCCCACGATTGGGCAATGGGGAGGCATGACGCCCCCTGGGCAGGGGACATGTCGACTGTGTCCTGGGTGGTCAGGTGGCCACCCACAGCAGGCGTCTGCTGTGTTGTACCTTGCAATATGGCAGCTCACCTGTGGGTGGCCAGGACTTGCTCCTGGTTACCCCAGACACATCTTTGTGCCCAGTGGTGCAAGGCAGGTATGTGCCAGCACATGCGCCGCACATCCCGGGCTGAATATCGGGATGTGCCGCATATGCATGGGCACGCGCCCTGCACTTGCACACCTCAAGAGTAAGAGGACGTCAAAACAAATAAAAAATCTGAAGTTAAACATAACTGTCATCAGTCTAATAGATTTAAGGTTTTTGGTAAAGAGAGACCGTCTGTAATGTAAGTCTCACTTTTGGAGCACCAGTGACCCACCTTTGGTTGTAGAGACGTTCAGAGGTGTGATGAGATGCATAGGAGAAAACCTTATCGAAGTGTCCCTGGCCTACTTGTATATCATTAATCATGTAAGGGTCCATGTTTTGAGCAGCTGGAGAGGGTATACATTTCAAATGTCCCTGACTTTCAGGGATGTCCCATATTTTGCCTCATAAAATGTCATTCTTCACTTCTAAAATTGGTGTTTTGGCCCCTTAAAGAGAATGGAATTTAAGCACAAATTATTGTTCAACATTGAAGTCATAGATCACCACTTTTTCAGAAAATCCGTTTTACACAATACATACATCAGTTATCTAGTTCCCTAGTTGACATTATATTTTTTCATTTGCCTCTCATTTACATAGAAACCTAGACAATGATGGCAGAAGAAGGCCACTGGTCCATCCACTCTGTCCATAAACACTAACAAACCTGGGACTTATTATCCATACAGGGTTGTAACCCACACTATCCACATCGATGATCCCCATCCTAGCGCTGTCACCCTGAGCAACCACTAAGCCCTTCACTCTGTCCCATAGAAACATAAAAGTTCTCAGCAGATAAGGACCTCTTGGCCCACCTAATCTGCCCTATATTCCCTACCTACTGTGCCACCACAGACCCTACTTGATCTCCAGTCGTCTCCCCCCTTGCCTTACTTCTAAGATCCCCTTGTGTCCATCTCATGCATGCTTGAATCCTATTACTGTTTTAGCACCCACCACCTTTGCTGGGATGCTGTTTCAGGCACCCACCACCATTTCCATGAAGAAGTATTTCCTCACATCCCCTCTGAGCCCTTCCCCCCAGCTTCATCGTGTGCCCCCTTGTCATTGAGCATCTTTTTCTATGGAAAATGCTACTTTCCTGTACCTTATTAATACCTGTGAGATATTTGAACATGTCTAACATATCCTCCCTTTCCCACCTTTCCTCTAGAGAGTACATACTTAGTTCCTTGAGTCTTTCCTTGTAGGGTTTTGATACAGGCCTTGCACAATTTTAGTAGCCTCCTTTGTACCACCTCCACCCTATCTTTGTCCTTCTAGAGGTGGGGCCTCCAGAACTGGACACAGTACTAAAGATGGGATTTTACCAGTAAACTGTATGGGGGTAGTACTACCTCTGTCTTTCTGCTGGTGATGCCCCTTCCTATAGAAACATAGAAATATTGAATCTGTTGGCAGATAAGGACCATACGGCCCACTTAGTCTGCCCATTTCCCTACTCACTGCTGCAGCCCCAGATCCCATTTGGTCTGTGGCTCTCCTGCACTGCACATCTCCAGGGTACCCTTATGTCTATCCCATGCACTCTTGAGCCCCTGTATTGTTTTTACACCCACCATTTCTGCTGGAAGGCTGTTCCACAGCTCTATCACCCTTTCAGTAAAAAAAGTACTTTCTAACATTACCCCTGAGCCTTCCACCCTTCAGCCTCATATCATGCCCCTTGTTCTTGTGCAGAGCTTTCTTTGAAATATGTTTGCCACCTGTACCTGTTTATTCCCCTAAGGTACTTGAAAGTCTTTAAAAATCTATGCACCCAATCATCCTGCTAGCTTTCCCCACTGTCTTAGCACACTGCTTTGCTACCTTCAGGTAATCAAAAATGATTATCCCTAGGTCCCTTTCCTATTTTGTAGTTGCTAATACCTCTCCGCTTAACTGGTACAATGCTCCTGGGTTTCTGATCCCCAAATGTATGACTTTGCACTTTTTTGCATTGGAACCCAGCTGCCCTTCTCTTGATCATTGTTCCAGCTTTTTCAGATTGTTCATCAATCTCCCCCCCCCTCGGTGTGTCCCTCTTGCAGATTTTTGTGTCATCCATGAACAGGCATATTTTCCCTTCCAGCCCTACTGCAATGCTGCTAATAAAGACATTGAAGAGGGCAGGTCCTAATACTGACCCCTGTGGCACCCTGCTGGTCTTGTCTTCCAGAGTGGACCCCGTTTATCACCACCCTCTTGATTACTATTGCTTAGCCAACTTCTTACCCATTTCACTACTTTTGGACCCACTCCTAGGTTGCCCAGCTTGCTCACCAGTCTTTTATGTGGAACAGTGTTGAAGGCCTTACTGAAATCCAGGTAGGCCACATCTACCACTCCTCCCTGATCCACTTCTCTGGTCACTCTGTCAAAGATCTCAATCAGGTTCTTGCTGTATCTGAAGCCACTGATTTTATTGGAACCTACCACATCAGCTGGCAAATTGTTCCATGACTCCGCCACCCTTTTCCTTAAAATAAAACTTTCTCACTTCCCTCTTGAATCCTCCCCCCCGAAGTTTCCAGTCATGCCCCCATATTCTCGATGTGCTACATATGCTACATACTTCCTCACAGTCTGCCTTGCTCGTTCCTTTCAGGAACTTGAAGGTCTCTACCATATCTCCCTTCTCACTTCTGGCCTCCAGCAAGTACATGTTCAATGCTTTGAGTCGATCCTCATAAAATCTGCTCTACTCTGCTCCTGAATCATTTGGGTCACCCTGTGTTGCACTGTCTCCAGCCAGTCCTTATCTTTTCTTAGGTGAGGACTCCAGAACTTGGCATAGTACTGCAGGTGGGGCCTCTCCAGTAATCTATGGTGAGTTAGTAATACCTCCTTCCATCTGCTGTCAACACCCCTTCCTATATACCCCAGAATCCTGTTTACCTTACCGTAGGCCTTGTTACACTGGTTTGATTATTATAGGGAGTCACTGATGGTAAACCTAGGTCTCTTTCCTCAGAGGTCATACACAGTTTACCCCCCAAATCCAGTCCTCTGTCCTCAGATTCTTGTTTCCTATGTGCATCACCTTGCACCTTTTGGCATTGCATTTCAACTTCCAAACCTTTGCCCACCTCTCTAGCTTTTGCAAGTCTCTCTGTATCTCCCTAATCCCCTTCTTGGTGTCTAACCTGCCACAGAGCTGAGTGTCATTTGCAAACAGATGCATCTTACCTTGGATTCCTTCTCCCATGTCACTAATGAACATATTGAAGAGGACTGGACCCAGGACTGATCCTTGTGGCACCCTACTAGTGACCTCCCTCCGGATTTGACTCCGTTAGCCACAACCTTCTGCTGTCTCCCTTCCAACCAGTTTCTAAACCATCTAACTGTGTCTTTCACTGTACCCAGATCCTTTAGCTTCTTCAGCAAGCTTCTGTGAGACACTGAATTGAAAGCCTTGCTGAAATCAAAGTAGGGTAAATCCACAGCATGGCCCTTATCCACTACCCTCATTATTCAGTCAAAGAATGCTGTCAGGTTGGTCTGACAAGACCTTCCTGCTTCAAACCCATGCTGTTTATTATCTTGGAGTTCATTGCTGTCCAGGTAGTTTATGATGTCCTCTTTAACTAGTGTCTCCATCAGTTTACCCACAATAGAGATAAGACTGACAGGTCTATAGTTACCTGCTTGTTCCTTGCCTCCCCCTTTATGGGGCGGGACCCTCAGTGTTTTGGAACTACCTCTGTCTGAACTGATCTATTGAATAGCCCCTCTAGGTATTCAGCTAGTTCCATTGCCAATTTCTTGAGCATTCTCATCATTATAGGCCTTGTCCTTAAATTTTTGAAGTAGAAGACTGAGCAGTGTGCATGTGCGTGTGTATGTGGGCGGGGGCTTACACAGTCACAGCTACTGATTGCACTGTCAGACCTGATGCATTCCTTGTTCCAGCATTAGTGAGGTAGTTAGTTCCCAGTCCTCAAAGGCATCCCAGTTAAGCACAACTTGCGTGTCTCAGGTGTGCGTTGTCTCATAGAGTGCAGGTGCCCGTGCACTGGCTGGCCTCCACAACCCCTTCCCCTGCAGTCTGCCGGTGCAAAGCCAGAAGTCTGGGAAGGGGATAGTGAGGTAGAGTGGAGCTGTTCTGGACCACAGGCATCCAACCCGATGTCCCTACCTATCTGCAAGTGAATCACTGCCTGTGCAGGGGGGCAGGGCAGGGCATGTCAGGACATGGCGATCTTCTGGGACTGCCATATCCTGGACAGGAAATATGTATTTCTAGAAACAACACTGGTCAGTGTTGATGATGCCCCCAGCATGCCACAACAGCTGTTATGGCTGGGAGCTAGAGGTGGGAGGGTTAATCACGTGCATTGTCATGCTTTGTGTCTGGATGGAGGGGAGGCACATAGCTGCTACTGGTGCCCCAAGGCAGGAATTGCTGACACCTCCTCCACCCTCACTCCACACTTCAGAGTTTGGATTGAGGATTGAGCAGAGCTCAGCTCCCATCCCCTGATACATACCAGTCTCACCCAACTGCATAGCAAGGCATGCAGGTGGGATTGAGTATGGAGGTAGCACACATCCCCCTTTGTGAATGTTGCAGGGTGCCCTGATAGTGTTTATCCTTCAAATAGGGGGCATTTTGTGGCTTTCCCTGCCCTCCTTGTGTGCAGAGAGGAGTGGACCCTTGGTTATGTATTTAGTAAATCTACACACCCTGATAGCCTCATTTAGGTGTGACACCTAGTTTTCAAGAGGGTCCAGTGGGATCTTACAGCAGCACAGTGACTTAGGTTCCAGTTTTGGTTTCCTGTTTCATACAGGATCAAGTCTCTACAACAGAAAAATAGTTACACATCAAACAACATTGTCCAAGGATTAGCAGTATTCCATGAATATCTAAAAAAATTTGCAGACGAGAACTGGAAGAAGGCAAAGAATGAAGTTTGCATTGGGTGAATAGCAGATGCAGGAACTGAGTAGATGAGAGAATATATTCCATTTAAAATGTTGGAGGTTTCTAGTTTTTTATAGCAAATGCAATGAATTCCAGATGGTAGGTACTATGACTGAAAAGGTCTTTTCCACATTGTTTTCATGATACATGAAGAATGTCTTTAGGTGGCTATCTTAGTTGAAAAACATAGAAACATAAAAAATGTCAACAGAAAAAGACAATTGGTCTGTCTAGTCTGCCCTATTTTACCCTAGGACCTATTGTCCAATCGCGGTTCTTGTCCTCACCTCCTCCTCCTCCTTGCCTCTGCTCTGCTCTACTGTTTCCTCCCTGTGTAACTACTAAGCCTTTTACTCCATCCCAACTATACTACTGAAACCATTATTGGTTCTTGCACCTACTATTTCTGGTGGTAGTCTGTTCCATGGCTCAACCACTCTGTCTGTAAAATAAAACGTTCTCAAATCCCTTCTGCATTCCCTCCACCAGCTTCCACTCATGTCCTTGTGATCTTAATTTGCCATTCCTGCTGAATATTTCCTCACAATCTACCTTGTTCATGTCTTTCAGGAACTTGAAGGTCTCTATCATATTGCCCCTCTCCCGTCTGGTCTCCAGTGAGAACACATTCGGAGCCTTAAGCCAGTTCTCATAGGATCTGTCTTGCTGGCCTCAAATAATTTTGGTTACCTTCTCTGGCTGCACCATCTCTAGTCTGTCTTTATCTTTTCTTAGGTGGTGACTCCTGAACTGGGCACTGTATTCCAGATGTGGCCCCATAAGTGATCTACAAAGAGGCAGTATGACCACTTCCTTCCTGCTTTTTGAACCCCTTCCCAATACACCCCAACATCTTGGTTGCCTTGTTGTTTGCCTTGTTACATTGGATATATTGTTTTTGGGAGTCACTCTTGATGACACCCAGATCCCTTTACGTAGAGGCAGAGTCCAACTTAACACCTGTCATTCAATATTCCATCCTAGACTTCTTGTTCCCTTTGCATCACTTTGCACTTCTTGGTGTTGAATTTCAGCTGCCAGACTTTGGACCATCTCTCTAAACTTTGCAGGTCCCTTTGCAACTCCCTAACCCTTTCCTTGCTGTCTACCCTGTCACATAGTTTACTGTAATCTCCAAAGAGACACATCTTCCCAGTATTCTTTCTTTTGTGTCACTGATGAATGTATTGAAAAGGACTGGCCTCGGTACTGAGCAATGTTGAACCCCACTCATGAACTCCCTCTCCCCATTTTGACCCCATTTACCACCACCCTATGCTGCCCCCCAGCCAGCTTTCCACCCATCTAATTAGATCTTTTACTGCACCAAGAACCTCTAACATCTTCAGCAACCTTCTGTGTGGCACAGAGTCGCATGCCTTGCTGAAGACAAAGTAGAGTAAATATACTGCTTGTCCCTTATCTGCTGCCCTAATTATATAGTCAAATAACACTATCGGGTTGGTCTGACAAGATCTACATGCCATAAACCTGTGCTGCTCACTATCCTGGACCCCATTTCTCTCTAGGTCCTCTCTGACTAGTGTCTCCATTAGTTTACCTGCTATAAAGGTAGGACTTAATGGGTCTGTATTTTCCTGGTTGCTCTTTGTCTCCTCCTCTGTGGAGTGGAACTACATCCACTACCCTCCAATGTTTTGGAACCACTCCTGTCTGTAGCATTCTATTGAACAGCCCTGACAGGGTTCAACTAGCTCTGATGCCAGTTCCCTGAGCACCCATGGAGGCATCCCTTCTGGCCCTGTAATCGTATCTATTTTCAATGTCGCAAGTCGTTTTCAGACCCTTTTCCCCATAATTGCCACCTCTCCCATTTCTGCGATCCCACCTGCAGCAGCCTTTATACCACTTCAGGCATGTGCTCACTATCCTCCACTGTGAACACTGAGCAGGAGAAGTCATTAAGAACAACTGTCTTCTGCTTATCCTCCTGTATTAACCTGCCCCTCTGTAAGCCTAATAATTCCAGCTCTTGTCTTCCATTTTTCCCTAATGTATCTAAAGAACAGTTTCCTCCCCTGACCCCCTCTGCAATATTCAGTTCTGCATCTGCTTTTGCACCTCTGACTGCCTTCTTGGCCTCCCACATTTGTAAATGGTATTCATTCCATTCCTCTTCCTCCAGGGAAAGGGGAGATATGATAGAGGCATTCAAATACCTCACAGGTATAAACAAGGTATAAGAGGAAAGTATTTTTCAGAAAAAAAGATGCTCAAGAACAAGGGGGCATGCTATGAAGCTTGAGGGGGCAGACTCGGGGGAAAAGTAAAGAAGTACTACTTCACTGAAAGAGTGGTGGATACCTGGAGCAACCTTCTAGTGGAAGTGGTGGGGGCAAAAACTGTGGCAGGATTCAAGAATGCATGGGATAGACATAAGGGAACCTTACTCATTAGACAAGAGAGGGCTAAGCCGGAGATCAAGTAGGGTCTACAGTGTTATACTAGGTAGGAAAAATGGGCAGACTACGTGGGCAAAGCAGTCCTTATCTGCCATCAAATTCTATGTTTCTCTTTAAGGCATTTTTTGCCCTAACTTCCTCCTTGGCCTTCCTTCGAGAATCAGATTAGTCTCTTGAACCCATTTCTCTTTGTAAGTGTTCTCAGGCATGCCTTAGTTGCATAATGGCCCCTTTAATTATTCTCCACCTGTCTTACAACCCCCTAATTCCATCCACTTACCCTAACTAGTCCTTGACTAGTTCTTCATCTGATCAAAGTCTGCTCTTCTTCAGATAATTCATAACCTTTATTATACTCCGACTAATCTACACAGAATGGGCAGACTCCCCTCAGATATATGTTCTAGATGCAATAAACAACCCAGTTCATTATTTCATCTTCTTTGACCTGTGAAAAGGTTGTTCCTATTTGAAACAGCATCCAATCCTATTTGGATTCTCTTTTAGGCTTATCGGGAGCCTTCCTTCCCAAAATATACTTTCTAGGAGAATTTGGCAACCAATTGACTGGCAACCAAAAACCTCATATGACTCTGATTTCAGCTTGTGTAAAACAAGTAATCCTTAGGCATTGGTGTGACCAATCCACCCCTCAGTTTTTAGAGTGGTACAGAGAAATACGGTTCATGCTACAAGTGGAATGATTAATTGCTAGTATGGCAGATCACATATCCAGTTATAAGAGAATCTGGGAACCGTTATATGTTCTCCTTACCCTTTGAGTAGGTGCTTTTGGTTCCTGGCCTCTTATCCCCTACAAGAGTGCCTGATACTAGAACCTTAAATTCATGGAGGTTTCAAATGTAATTGCTTATGCCTATTTTATGTCCAGTTTTTAGTCTCTTCTTGTGGATGGTGGGGGGGCGGGAGGATGGGCAGGCTGTAGAAGAGGGGGATTGTATTTGCTGTTTACTGCTCTCATTTGATGTACTATTAATGTGTTGTTATTCTCTTCAATATGCTCAATCATTTTGTTAATTTTCTGACCATTTCATGAGCCTTCACTGCTTTTGTTTGTTGTATTATGGTTGCTTCTCAGTGTTACTTTCTATTGTTAATAAAGTTTATTACATTCGAAAAAAGTCTTCTCTTTTGATGAAGCTATACTGGTACCCTTGGCTAGTTTGAACCATATGGTGTTATGGTCACTGGACCCAAGTGGCTCCCCAATTCTCACTCTGCCTACCATTTGTGAGTTGGTAAAAACCACATCAAGAATGGCAGTTTGCCTTGTGGGTTCCCTGACCAGCTGCGCCGCAAGAAGTCCTGCAGTGTATTATGCAGGACCTGAGTATTGGTACTCTTAGCTGCTGGAACATCCCAATCTACGTCTAGTAGATTAAGATCCCTCACCACTACTACCTCCTCCTTTTCAGCCCCTAGCTCCCCATCTCCCTGTCCTGATGGTCTGTAGACCACCCCTAAATACAGCTTCTTTACTGATGTGGTCAGGAGCTGCACCCACAGTGGTTCTGTCTCCCCCTTCCCTCCTCACATGGACCCTCCTATACCATCTCTCTGCCTTCCTTGACATAAAGGAATAGTCCACACCCCTTTCCATTAGCTCTGTCTCATCTATACATGACATATCCTGGTATTGCTTAGTCAAAGTCATGTTTCCCAGTGGCCTATGTTTCTGTGACCCAGATTGCTTGAGTTAATATTGCTAGTAATGAATGTAGCAGTGTCCACTATGGGTCTGTTATGCCTCTTTTGTTCTTTTGAGGACATATGATCCAGATTCTAAGGGACCGTTATACAACAGGGATGCTTGAGTGAGGCTTCTTAGCATTGTGGGATTTGGTGATGTCTGTTAATACCTCCTTCACTTGCATGCCGTACCTTTGTATTCGAGGAAATGTTCCAGAAAAGTTCATGTTTCCCACTGTAAAGTGGGTTATTAATAGAGGGGTATCCAAAAATATAAATAAAACCTTGTTGTGGTATTTCATGTGTATGGGAGAGAGGGAGCGAATCATTGTGGAGTAAATTGTCTGTAACGAATTGACGAGACACCACTGGAAGCAAGGATCTAACCCCTGAGGTCTCAAGGGAAGATGTGAGACATACATCTGCTTATAGTCCATATCTTTTCTGTATTTAGCATTCTCTTTTGCTATAAAACTTGGCACACTAGCATGAGAGCAAAGCAGTGTAAATTTCCCATAAACTTCATGTACTCTGGCATTTTGTCTATACTTGACATCCTGATTTTCAGCTTGTGACATCACACTGTACTGCAGTGGAAATTATTACAATGTCACAAAGGATTATGAAGTCAGGTGTAGGCAAACAGCCAGAGCAAATTAAGTCTAACAGACAGTGATCCTGTTTTCATGCTAATGAGCATTGTTGTTATGAAAAAACCAAAAAGCTGGCCAGCCTGGTAGCACTGAGGGTTGAGGCACTAGACGTCACACCTCACTCCACGCCAGCGACCCTGGTTCGGGAACTGACTCGGGCCACCGGGGTCAGCAGAGGAGAGATTGAGCATCCAGAGGATTGCTCTCCCTTCCGGGGGGGGGATCCGGGCCAAGCACCACTTCTTAGTGACCCCTGATGGAGATTGGGGGCAGTGCAAGGAACACACAGTCTTGTGATTAGGGGGTGGAGCGTTGGCAGATGTTAGCATATCAGTGCCTGGACATCATTGCACAACTGTGCTCCAGGGGGAAACCACAATGCCAAAATACCCTGGAGGACCAGGGAGGAGATGAAGGCTCCAGGGACCTAGCCTACATCACCAGTGCTGGACCATCCCTCCAACAGTCCCTCAGGCCCTCAACCAGGACTAACCCTCTAATCAGAGAAAGGCCACCAGGTAGGTGGGGTGGGCCCTCCCCTGGGGGCTGATCTGGGGGACTGGAAGGTCTTGGAAGAGGGTCCCAGAGGAAGGAGATATCAGGCAGGGAGTAGAGGTGACAGTCAAGTGAGCACTTCTGAGAGATGCCCTGATCCACCAGAGTGAATAAATAGAATCTAAAAGGAAAAAAAAGCTGGCACACCAGCAGGGTTGCTGACCATGATGTCAGTGACCTGGGTTCTGGACAAAGCCTGGAACATGAGGGGTTGATCAGGAGATGGGGACTCAAGAATCCCACAGAATGCTGTCTTTCAGTAAGGAGGGAGCCAGCATCCCCCACAGTGATACTACCACCAGGGTTACCACAGGTGGCAGGGAAGCCAGATAAGTCTGACTCTGGACAGTGGCCATGCAGTTGTTATATCTGCATGTGCAACAAAGGATCCCTAGTTGCTGTATCCTGGGAGCCATGAGAAGATAAAGAGTAAAACTCCAGTGCACAGTATGACGCTTGGCCAGCTGGTTATGATTATTGTATGATATTGGTATTATAAATAAATGGTCAGTGAATGAAATGTCAGTCTTTGAGATTTGGCCCTTTTAAATTACAAGATGTCAGCAGCTGAAATCACAGGCTGTATTACACTAACCAGGAGATCTCTGTAATGTAATTAACTTCCTTGAGACATTGCATTTTATGGCTTTTTTATGACCTCATGCTTTTGAAGTTGGAAACTAAATATACATTTTATTACATCAGGAAAGAACATCATTTAGCTGATTCCTGTTGGCTATCTCACACCTGGGTGATGGACTGCAGGGTTGTAAACCTCAAAGGAACTGGTTGATCAAAGACTCATAATTTGGGAAATGGGTTTTTGCTGATGTTCACATTATTTAAAATACCTCCTGGTAGGAAATCATGTTTATAATTTTTAATTCTAAACAGGAGGAGCTAGATGACTCACAAAGGGGGTGGAGAGACAGAGTTAAACTAATACTTGCATCTGAACTGTTTGATATAATCATCGTGGGACTCTAGAGAGACACAGCTCTCTGATCTAACTTTAAAACACACTTCCAGAGGTAATACCTTAGACAGCAAAGATCTAAATGTATTGTGGTAGGAGTTTTGCTTTGTAATTTTCCTTTATTCTTTTATATGATTGTGAGCTCTTTGATATATTGTTCTGTTTTTACATTTTTCATATTTTTATCATCTTTTACTAAAGTACCTTTTCTTTGAAAGACTGCCTGAGTGTCTGACAGTTCTTTTTGCATGTGATGTATAGGGGGTTAAGTCTGACAAAACTGTTTGATAGATTGATGGTGTTACTAAGCTTGGAAAAAGGTAAGACTATACCTAAGGTCTCTTATAGAGTTAAAAGGGTTCATTTTGGAAGCCTGGCTGAGTGCCCCTGGTGAAAGATTGTACCGCAATCCCCGAAGAGAGTACGTATCTGAGCCTGTTCATTGGGTATGCTAGCATAAGGTTCACAGTTTGAATCCCCCCAGAACTTGAGACTAAAGGTGATTTGGACCCAAAAGCAGACAGGGGGGTTACCCTGTCTGTTACCTGTTCATACTATTGCACTCTGAGGTTGGCACTGTAGGAGCACAGGGCCTGAACTGCAGAGTACATTTGTGACACACAGCAGCATGGTCTTGCCACACCCTGGCCCCCACTACTCTGACCTTCCATCATCCTCTGCATATGAGAGACCTTTGAGAGGTAATTTCCTGGTACACCTCCTAATCAAATTCATCACAGAGTGGGATGCCTAGTGCACCCCATAAGGACAGGGAAGCACCAGAGAAGAAGGGGGATGGGCTGGATGGTGGTCTAAGGCAGAGGTGGGAAGCTCTGTTGATGGGGGTAAACAAAATAAAAAGAAAAGCAAGAAGCTAATACAGAGGATATATAGCACAATGTATGGACAACCATACATAAGACTGTGTCTCTATCAAGGGGTAAGATGACATCATAGACCTCAAGAACAAAGCTCCAAGGTCTCTATAATGTCATTCACAACCCCACAATGGAGGCATCAGCCTTATAGTGCATGGAAAGGGCTACTATGTATGGAATTTGAGGAATTCCTAACCTTTTTGTACAATCGATGTGATGTCAAAGTGTTGTTGTACCATCTTGAGTACATCACATCAATGGTACAACAAGTTAGAACACCCTCATGGTCCCATTACCCTTGCTTGTTTTTTTTTTTTTTCATGCAAACTTCTGACAGTTGTTAGTTGAAAAACAAGAGATCAGCGATGGCTGCAACTATTTTTTCATACCTACTATTTTGGATAGTTACCATACGTCTTTCACTCCCCCCATGCACTCGATCAAGCACATGCCCAATCAAGAATAGGCACGATGATGTAACATCTTTTAAAATTGTTTAAATGGCTTCATATTACCACTGAACTTTGTTTGTCTGTGCAGTACCAGAATAGCTGTGGCAAGGAAGATGTGCAGTGACACTGCAGACTCCTGAATCCAACAATAGGCATGTTTAGATTTATTTATTTAAAAAAAAATGATTCTGTATCAGTGTGGCACCAGGAATGGAGTGTGGCTTGTTTATGGGAAGGGGAGGTGCAGGGGGGCAAAGTCTGAAACTGCCACGTAATGCTCAAAAAGCGGTCCATTATTGTTTAATGTTGCCCATGCACTATAAAAGACAATGGATGGGCAACAGTAAACAACAGCGCTGAGTTCTCTTCTCGCGGTTGTATGATAACCATAAACCTCTCAAGCTTTGCTCTCAAGGTTTACTAAGTTGTTATGAAAACCTCTCGAAGTGAACACAGCATTGTTGTTCACCATTGCCCATACATTGTCCTCTGTGTTGTGTATGATTGCACCTACGTTAATTTGTATAATATATAGGATAGTGTATGACTAACAGTTAACAATAGGCCTATTCTTTCCCTAAGTCGGTACTATGATTACTGATGACCTCGACAGCACAGCTCGAGAGGTCTCTCAGTCATCATAGTACCGACAAAGGGAAAGAATAGCCCTGGCGTTAACCGTTGGTCATACACTTTTCTTTATAGCGTATAGTGGAACTTCCAAAAAAACAGACAAAGCTTTTAAATAATTAGACACCTTGAAAACAAAAGGCTGCATCAACAAATACTTCACGTACCCCAACTGTCAGATTTGTTGTTCGGGGACACGTTTGTGGGACATCCGTACTGCAGCAGAACAAAAAGTTATTCTGCTGCACTGTGGACGTCACTAGTGCAGCAGAGCAACATTTTGAGAACAATAGATTTCGGTGCTTAACTAAGTTCCACTATACATTATATTTCTGTTTTAATTAATTTGTCTTCTTTCTTACTCCGTCTTGAACTGTGGTCAAATAAAAAGAAAACAACAAACAGGATAATGTAAAACATTTAATAAGTAAAAGCTCCATGAGCTGGCAATATTTCTAGTAGTTAATCTTTTAATGAACAGCCCACTTGTCGTATTTTCAGTCTTGCTGATATCTGTGTTATAAGGCATCTACAGAGTAGGTAAGCATGAGGAACCTGAATAGACATGGGATCCTATGCAATTGTAACACAGAAGTGACATACTATAGCTACAGTAGTACAACAGCATGCTGACTTCAGTACTGTGGTACAACACCTGGAAGTACAGTATATGGATTTCCATGCACAATGACACTGAGCAATATGCTATATTGGAATTATAAACTGAAATATGCCAAAAAGAGATGTTTTTCAAAAGTTTTCCTTCTGATGTCAGGTGCAGTTTAAACTTAACACTGCTTCTACATCTTCTGGATACTACAGTCTTTGTAAGAGTCCAAGTGCCTTCCCACCCTCAGTTTTAAGTTTCTCTATATTTTGATGGAAATTTCCAGGTAGAAGCATGGTCACTGTACAGGGGCCTTCAGAGTTCACCTCATCACTTCTCCTGAGGAAGCTAACCCGAGTTTCTAGGATATTGCTACACTGGCCTGATGTGGTGTGGTGCCTCCACCTGGGACAGTGATATGGGGTACCTGACTGCTGAAACACAAGGCTATCAACCCCAGGAAATAATGTATAAACTGCCTACACGGTCCCTCCTCCAAAGCAAATGACGCAGTAAGCAATGACAATTTCCAAACCATAAAATGTAAGCTGAAACCAATAATTTATTTAAAAGAGAAGGTATAGAAAGAACAAGGGGCAGCAAGGATAAAATGGATCAAATGGGGGTAGCAGTACCTCTATACTCCATGCAATAAAGGTGAGAAACAATTCAATACTTTGCCCACAACTCTGTCCACCCCCCTAGCACTCCTCAACCCAATGCAGATGCACCTGTTGTAATTCCCCTCCAAATGCCATGGGTGAGAGATCTCTCAATATTTGCAGTGGCTTCCACACTGGAGATACTGATGCTGCTAGCAGGGTATAGCTCGGTGGCATGCTTTAAACAGTTGCAGGAAAAATACTTTTAAACACACTGTTGCTGAACACAAACTTCAGACTGGTACTGCACTTGAAAATGGACCCTATTAGTAATCCAAAAGGGATTTTCATTGGATTCATAGGATGTTAATTAGGTCAATAGCATGAACCTTAACTGCATGGCAGCTGGACAAGAAATGATTATCTAATGACTTGTTGAATTGAGTCATTGTTTTACTTACTACTAATTCAGGTGGCAAGGAATCCCAGCTTGGCTTGTGAGAAAGCCACATCCCTCATGTTCATCCTATAGTGCTCTTCCCTTAACATTTTACAATGCCCCCTTATTGATATTGTATCTGGTCTTCATTTTAGTCCTGTGCACTCCTATAGGTCCTGGTCTTGGTGAGCCCTATATACAAGGCACATGTCTCTCCATTTGCCTTCTGTGCTGTAATGAATATAACCCCAAATCCTCCAGTCTCTCCTCAAATGAGAGCATACTGATAGTTTCCACAAGCTTAATCGCTCTACGTTCGACCCCCTTGATCCTCCTCCCATTCATCTTTCAATGAGGCACCAAAACCTGGGAGCAGTACTCCAAGTGAGGGCACACCAGAGATGTGTACAGTGGGATCACCACCTCCTTAGCCCTTTTTTTTGTTTTGTTTTCTTATTACTTTTTTCCCCTGGAGTCCTCTGCTGTCCATCTGATGTCCCCCCCCCATGCAAGCATGGGGTATTAGACCCCCTCCCAAACCCCCATGACTTACTCTTCATGGCAGGGGGTGGGGAGACCTCTCAACCCACTAGACCAGATCCAGTATTTGGGGAAGCACCTTCCTGGGCTGTTGCAGAGGGGGACCATTGTCATCCTGCAGAGGATTCCTCTTTTCCCATTTTCTTGCTCCCTCAGAGGATGCAGTATGCAGTGACGCCAGCGTCAGCAGTGCACACAATCCCACGTGTGCTCCTCCAGGCATCTGCCACAGTCTCCCGCCCACAACTTCCAGCGTCAGCGTGCCACCTCCCAGCCTCCACTAGGGAGTAAGTGATTGCCGAGTGCTCCCAGCCCCCCCCCTTCCTGGAGAAGGAGAGCAGTCCATGAGATGCTCGATCCTTCTCCTCCCCTGCTGACCCACGGCGGCCCATGCTCGTTACCAAACATGGGGCATCCAGCGCCTCAGCCCTCAGCACCACTGGGCCGGCCCTAGCCCTGCTTTTGATGTTCTTTTTAATAGATGCCAGAATGCCATAGCCTTTCCTAATGATATTAGAACAGTGATCTGATGAGCTCAATTTGTTGTTGACCAGAACTCCCAGATCCCTTTCCGAAATAATAATTTGTAGTTCAATTCTCTCTATGTAATATTTAAACCCTAGGTTATTTTTACCCAGGTGCATTATTTTACACTTATCCAGGTTAAATCTTAATTTTTTTCTTTCTTGCCCCTTCTGCTAGTTGATCTATGTTGTCTTGGAACATTTTCACATCTTTTTAATTTGTAACTAGTGCTCCTACTTTTATGTCATCCACAAATTTTGTTATCCAAACTGTGTTGGTGCATGAGAGGGATGCTATCAATATGTTGAACAAAACCGGCTCCAACAATGAGCCCTGCAGAACACCACTAGTCACCTCCTTCCAACCTGAATAATGTCACTTAATAGTCACTCTCTGCTTTCTATTAGTCAACCATACCGAGATCCATCGTACCAATACCTCATCAAGTTCTGTCTCTCTTATACTAGATATAAGCTCAAAATGTGAGATACTGTCAAAAGCCTTTTGAAAGTCGACGTATATTACGTCCACTGCAATATTTTTATCCAGTGCTGAACTGACTAAGTCGAAAAAGTGGAGTAAGTTTGTAAGGCACGATCTTCCCTTCTGAAAGCCATGTTGAAGTACAGTATATTTGTCTGGCCTTTCTCTCTTAAGTGTTTTATGTATTTATTTATTTATTCATCCAATCTTGGATTACAATACCTTTGAGCAGAAAACTGCTCTTTTACAAAGGTTCCACGTCGTGAGGGTGGAAATACATACAATGGGAGCGTAAGAGTATCTAGCTAACTGATTATATACAGAAGATGTGAGCATTCAAATACATTGTGATTAGGTAACAGAGTGGATTTTAACACAGGAATTAAACAAGTCACAAGAGCAGCCTAGCTGGCATTGTCAGGCAAAAGATGGGATACTAGCATACCAGAAGGAGAGCAGGTAAGGAAGTGAGGGAGGTGATGGGGAGGTGGGGTGGTGCCTAGATGAGGGAGAAGGGGAGGGAAAAGTGCTCATTCATGAGAGGCAGAGGGAACTCCAGGGGGAGTAGGAGCCTAGTAGGAGGTAGGAGAAGGGTGGCATTATCCTGGGGTGGAGAGCAGACCATAGTCAGGAGTCAGGGGAACAGGGAGCATTTAACTGGTGCAGTCACAGCAACTTTTCTTCAGCAGGTGTTGTCTTAAATGGATTTTGAAAGGACCCAGTCTTGGTGTGGTGGCAAGATCAGAGCCGAGGTTGTTGAGCCAAAGTGGAGCCCAGTATGAGTATGGCTGCTGCCCTTGGAAAGTTCTACATCTTGGTACAGTGAGAAGTTGATGGTCAGAGTTTCTGGTATAATGTGAGCCTGAGAATAAGCTTAACAGGTTTTTGACTCCAGGAGGTTCCAGACCAAGAAGTGTTTTTTGACCAATAGGCAAGTTTGATAGTCTATTCTATTATTAAGTTGTAGCCACCCAGCTTGCTCATAAAAATTACAGGTATGCATTAGTTGGGCGAACCAGTGAGCAGTCTACAGGCTTTGTTGAGTGCTACTGCTATCCTACGTAGGGAGGTAGGAGCTGCAGAGCTGTAAATAACCAGTCCATAGTTGATAATAGAAACAATTGAGTGACGGATTGTGGTTCTTAGGGCTTCAGGTGTCAGGCATAGCTTGTGTCTGTGTAGGAGCCCAATTCTCATATTGACTGTTTTGGCCACACTCTCAATGTGCTTTGCGTAGGAGAGGGAGCAGTCCAGCGTTACCCCCAGGTATTTAAAGTGTTCGACTTGTTCAAGTGGCACTCCTGCACAGTTACTGATATTTAGAGACTGTGATTTGTGCTTGCTTCTAGCACCACTAAAAAGCATCGCCTTTGTCTTTTTGTAGTTCAGCACCAGTTTGTGTGCTCTGAACCAGTCCTCGACTTGTTCGAAAGCAAGTTGTAGCTGATTTTTGAGGCTAGGAGGGTCCTGATGGGTAGTGTAGATGACAGCTTCATCTGCGTAGAGTAGCATCTGTTGATTGCAGGATCAGGGTAGGTCATTTAAGAAAATGCTAAAGAGAAGGGGTCCTAGTATTGATTCCTGGGGTACTCCGTAGCAAACCAGTATGTGCCCAGATGTGGTGTTTCCGATCTTTACCTGCTGGAAACAATCAGCCAAGTAGCTTTTGAACCAGTTTGTGACACACTTAGAGAGGCCTACAGAGGTGAGTTGCTGTTGTAGTAGTAGAGGGTGACTGACTGTGTTGAAAGCCTTAGTTAGATCAATAAAGGCTGAGCCTATGAGGTTACCATGGTCAAGTGAGTTCTGTATGCAACTGGTGAATTCCAGCACAGCAGTGGTGGTACTGTGTCCTTTTCAAAATCCATGCTGTTCTGGACACTGGATATTGTATTGATCAAGATATTCCACCAGCTGATCTGCGACTATGCGCTCCAGTGCTTTTGACAGTGGAGGAAGGATAGAAATAGGTCTATAGTTGGCATGCAGTGCACGGTCACCATTCTTATGCACAGAAGTTACCAGGGCTGACTTCCAAACATGGGGGAATTGAGGCAGTTGTATGGATAGGTTCAGCAGTTTAGTAACGGGAATTAAAATCTCTGCAAGTGTAAAGGAGACAAATTTGAGGTCAAGGGTGTCGTTGCTTTTCCAAGCACCTTGCAAATGTACTTTCTAGTTTGATTGTGGATGACTGCTTTGAAATAGAATGGAGGGGGGATGATTGACTGGGTTCCGGGCTTTGGCCTCTGATGGGACTGGATTCCTCAAAAAAATTGTGTGGAAGAACACTACTTAAGTTAGTAAATGTTTTGTTAAACGTATTGGCAATAGTCAGTGGATCAAGAGTAGGAGCACAGTTAATGTTGAGCATGTGCGGTGCCTCTTTTTTGTCTTTCCCAATATCATCCTTTAAGTTGTTCCAAAAGTTCTTGCTATTGCCCCATGAGTTTTTTAATGCTTCCCTAAAGTGGTTGTTTTTTGTGCAGCAGATGGCATGGGTGCAGTCATTCCATAATCTCCTGTATTCCTGGAGGTCAGATTGCTTGCCAGAGTTCTTTGCCCTGAGCCATGAGTTGTCCCTGTTTTTTATGCAGCCAATTAATTCAGGTGTAATCCAAGGGCTGTTGCTTCCTCTGATCTTTGTCTTCTTTACCAGAGCATGGAGTCACAGGCAGCATTGAATTGTCTGATGAAGTGCTCAAGTGCTATGTCTATATCTTCCACCGTCTCAAGAAGGCTCCAGTCAATGCTGTGAAGCTGCTGTTTAAGGTGCTCAAGGTCACCACCCTTTAGCCTTCTGCTGGAAATTGTAATGGGGGGAGGTGTGTTAAATTTGTAAGCCCAGTTGCAAGTGATCGGGGAGTGGTCACTGAGTGAGTCTGGGAGGACGGTCACATTAGACATACGCTTCGGGTGATTTGTAAGGATTCAGTCCGGTAGCATGCTAGTTACAGCTTTATAATTAGTTCTGGTGGGTGAGTCCACAAGTTGAGTGAGATGTAGTGCAGCACTGTGTCCTTATAGGAGCCATCTGGGGGTGCCACAATTGCAGAAGCAGATCAGGGCAAATTGGATGGCTGGGCAGAGAAAGTGGGAGTATCAGAAGCATAATTAAAGGAGGCTTGGGCGGGGGGGTGGAAAAAAAAACAGGCAGTAGAGAAGCAGTAAGTGTTCTGTTTCATCCTTAATTACAGCTTCTACTATCTTACCCACAATAGCGGTGAGGCTAATAGGTCTATAGTTACTACAAAGAGATTTGGGACCTTTTTTATGGATTTGTATTATGTGGGTAGATGTCCAGTCACCTGGGACCACTCCTTGCTAAAGCAATGATTGGGCTATAACCTGAACGGGTGTACTTATGTTTGCTAACTCTTTCAGCAGCCTAGGGTGGAGGTTGTCAGGGCTGGTGATTTGTTATGATCCAGTTCCAAAAGCAATTTTTGTATCTTTTCCATAGAAATTTCCACCCTACAATCCAGGGGATCAGAATTGTCTGAATTTGTCTTATCTCCCTTTAGGTAAACACTTAAAATACACATTGAAAGACTCTGCCATCTGCTGGCAGTCATTAACCACAGTGTTACCCTGCTGGATTGGTTCAATGGTGGTGTTGCTGCCCTTCAGACTGCTCACATAGTTATAGAAAGTTTTTTTTTGTTGTCCTTAACACTAGTAGCTAATTTTGTTTGGCTGATTTAATAGCCTTCTGTAGCACCCACAATTTGTCTTTGTATTTGTTCCTGGAGTTAATGGACCCTTCCTCTCTGGCTCTCTTATAAGCCCTATTTTTTGCTCTAATTAATGTCTTTATTCTGTTATTTAGCCACAGCGGGACTTTTCCCTTGTTATTGTATTTGGTTTTGGTGGGTATGAACTTATCTCCTAATTCTAATAACCAATTTTTAAATACATCCCACATTTGTTTAACATCTAAATCATCAAATTCCTTGTTCCAGTCCCATCAGGCTGCTATATTTCTTAATTTAGTAAAATCAGCTAGGTCATAACATTTGATTTCGGTACTACCTCCCTGTTGTTTATTACTGTTAAATATGACGTCAAATTCTACCATTCTATGATCACTTCCCATTAATGGTTCTCTAATTTTACAGTTCCTTACCTGATTGCCCATGTTACTTATAACAAGATCCAGACAATAGTGTTCTCTAGTGTTTTCTAGTACATAGTTGTCAACACTAAGGGTATCGAGTAGGAATTCAGCTTCAGGGACTGTAAAGGCGTTTTTGGTACACCAGTTTATACCTGGATAATTAAAAGAGCAGCTGACGCCTTTGAAAAAAACTTTGGAAAACATAATAGCTGGACACAGTTCCACTTGTATTTCACATATCATCTATAGATTTCTCCTCTTCATTATTTATTACTGTAGAAATTCCCACAAAAACAGGATCTTTATCCCTTAGAGCTCATCTGCCTCTGTAACTTACTCCCTGCTTGACATCATAATGCTCTGCTGTGACATCGCAATCTGTTGCTATGGGAATAATTGTGATGTCACAAGCACAGTATTATGACATCACGTTGGTAAGAAGCAATAGGAGCTGACGAACCCTCAGGGAACAACTCTTCTGTTTTCATGCATCTGACCTCAGTAATAAATAATGAGGATAAGAAATACAGAGCTAAAGAGAAATATATAAGTTGCTTTGTGTCCAAATATTATGTTCTTCAAAGTTCTTCTTGAGGCATCAGCAGCTCTTTAAAGTACCCTAGTATCAGTAATCTACTACCTGGGTTGAGTTAAGTTTTTCCATAAATTCAACTGTTTTGTTGGCTGCCAGGGAAAGGAACCTATAGCATATCCCAATCTTTATTTTAGCTTCCTTAGGGGGTATTACTTCAACCCTTAGTTGCTCTATTTCTTGATCATATTGTTGCAGTAACTCAATAACTTTTATCTCATTCCTAACATAGAGTCCAATTCCCCCTCCTTTCTTGTCCACTCTATCTCTGTGATGTAGTTGGTAACCACTAATATCATGCCCCCATCCCTCATTTCGCATCCATGTCTCTGCACAAAGCAATATCTTCATTTTTAAGAATATACTGAAGT
Organism: Neoceratodus forsteri; assembly: GCA_016271365.2. Classification (NCBI taxonomy): domain Eukaryota; kingdom Metazoa; phylum Chordata; order Ceratodontiformes; family Ceratodontidae; genus Neoceratodus; species Neoceratodus forsteri. Next base: position 150,818,393 of record CM028132.1, on the reverse strand, counting down.
TCTTCCTTTTTGTTATTCGAACTTCTGGCATTAATTAGAAGTGCTTTCCAGTTTCTAAATGAATGTCTTGATTTAGTAGGGTTAGGCTATATCAAATCTACTCCCCCCTGCCCCTTCCCATTCAGTTTAAATAGTCTTTAATCACACCATTTATCCTATCCACCAGCATCCGAGAACCTATTCTATTTAGATGTAATCCATCAACAGAATATAAATGATGTGCATGGTCAAATAGTTGCTAGTGTTCAACAAAAGTAAAAGTTTCCCTAATGCATCATTTACGAAGCCATCCATTTATTCTTCTAACTTCAGCTATTTTTGGTTTTTCTGCTCTTGGAATGGGGAGAATTTCAGAGATGGCTAATGTTCTTCTCTTTGATTTTAATTCTTCACCTAGGGCCTCAAACGTTTTTTGTATCGTTGTAGTTGGTACTTTCCGCACATCGTTTGTTCTGATGTGCACAATAACTAATGGCTCTTTGTATGTTCTAGGAAACCTGGGAGTAGTCGAACCCTAGAGAGGTCGGTAGTGAGGTATCACAGGGCTTGGTCCTGGGTCTGACCCTGTTTAATGCATACATATCGGACATCAGGGAGGGTATAAGGTGTGAAATGAGTCTCTTCGCTGACAACTCCAAGATGGGAGCAGTAGTTGAGGGGGAAGAGGGGAGGTTGGCCCTGCAAGGGGACCTGGACACCCTAGAAAGCTGGGCTCACACATGGAAATTAAATTTCAATATCACCAAGTGCAAGGTGTTACATCTTGGGCAGGGAAACCCTAAACACAGGTACACCCTGGGAGGGGAGGCGCTGGAGGCCTCAACAGGGGAAAAAAACCTAGGGGTCATGGTGGATGCATGTATGAATAACTCTGAGCAGTGCAGGAGAGTGGCTAGCAAGGCAAACAGGATGCTGGGATGCATCATAAGGGAGATCACCTCTAGGAGCAGTGAAGTGATTCTGCCGCTGTACAATGGACTGGTTAGACCACACCTTGAGTACTGTGTACAGTGCTGGAGACCACACTTGAAGAGGGACATACAGCTCCTGGAGAGGGTACAGAGGAGGGCAACTAAGATGATACAAGGACTAGGGGATTTGACGTATGAGGACAGACTTGAGGAGCTCTGCCTGTTTTCATTGGAGGAGAGGAGAGACAGGGGGGACATGATTGAGGTCTTCAAGTACCTCAAGGGAATAAATAGGGTAAACATGTAGGGGATCTTTAGACTAAAGCAGGGAGGTATCACCAGAGGGCATGGTTTGAAGTTGGAAGGTGGAAGGGTGAGGGGGGAAAAGAGGAGGATGTTTTTCACCGAGAGGGTGGTGGACCCTTGGAATGCTCTGCCTGGTGAGCCGGTTCAGAGATCCACAGTGGAGGGCTTCAAAAGAGGGTGGGACAGACACAGAAAGCGGATGTACCAGATCATGGCCTGGCCCAGGGGGGTGGGGATGGATGATAGGGGTTTCTGGAACGCAAGGGAGGGGAGGGCCTCGGCACCCAACTAGGGATCTGAGGTTCAAGCAGACTCGATAGACCATAAGGCCTAATGTGCTGGCAATTAGTATGTTAGTATGTTAGTCTTTTAATGTCAAGAATCCCTGCATCAGGCAAACATGACACCATCACATTTTCTTTCCTGCCTTTGCATATTATTCTGTCAGTAAACTTTATGATTGAGTCACCTATGACCACCACATCTTTCTTAGTTTGACTCATCCATTGCTCTTCTGTTACCCCTTTCTTCGTAATAGGCTGATGGATTACTATATCAATTGTTGTCCCATTAGTTGTAGAGCTATGTACAATTGGTTGGTTATTTATGTTCAAGTTTGCACGGTCCCCCCTCTGGGCAGTTGCAATTGTGCGTATAGCTTTTGTCTTTTTATAATTCTGGCTCTCCTGTAGGGGTATATGGGGTCTACTTGTTTGCCTGTTTGAGTTCTCCTCTTCTTCTCTATTCACTTGAACTAGCAGCCCTATCCTATCAGTATTATTTTCTGTTTCAGTGTTACTCTGGGTTTTGTTTGCTGTGTTGAACATTGTGTCTGAGTCAAGGATTTCATATCTATTGATCATTTTCAGTTGTAGGTTGAAATCCCTTCTTCTCTTCCTAGGTTCCCTAGTTACTGTGCTCTGGTAATTATCTTCCAGTGTATCGGTATCACTATCCTCCCCTGACCTGTCCTTTCTTTTATCATTTGGACATAGTGGATTTAGTGGCAAGATGGCCTCAACAGTTCTTCTGCCTGGACTCCTCTCACTGGCACAGTCCTGCCCTGGGCTTCCCCTTAACTCCTGACACACTATCTCTCTCCCCACTTGTAGGGTTGAACCCTGGGTTTCACTCATGGTTCTGATGACTCAACCACTGCCTCTGGTACAGGGTGTTGGAACAGGCTGACTGGATGCAGTGCTCCTTCCTGGCTGGGACGTTGGCTTCCCCAAATTGGCTGGTAGCTCTTCTCCACTTCACTACCCTGCTTGTCTTGCTGAGGCTCAGGACCTGGATGAAGGCAGGTGCCTTCTGGACTGGAGATGCTGTAGGAGCTGATCCCCCTGCAGGGGAACTCTATTGAGGAGCAGAGAAACCCCAGCTCATTTTGCCTTTTAAACAACAGTTTTGTTGAAACTTCTTTTCTTTTCTCTCTCACAATTTACTCAGGGATCCCAATACAGAAACAGAAACATAGACTTTGATGGCAGATAAGGACCGCTTGGCCCACCTAGTCTGCCCATTTCCCTACCTACAGGATAAGCTGCAGATCCTAGTTAACCAACAGCCTGTTTCTTCCTAACTCCCACAAAAATTGCATTATGTCTGTCCCATGCATTCTTGAATTCTCCCACAGTTTTAGACCCCACAACCTCCTCAGGAAGGCTGTTCCATGCATCCACCACCCTCTCTGTGAAAAAATACTTCCTCACATTGCCCCTGAACCACCTCCCCATCTTTAAATTATGTCCCCTTGTTCTTGCACATCTCTTTTTCTGAAATATGCTACCCTCTTGGGCGTTGTTGATTCCATTGAGGTACTTAAAACTTTCTATCATGTCCCCCCTCTCCCGCCTCTCCCTCCTTTCCTCAAGGGTATACATATTAGGCTCCTTTAGTCTCTCCTCATATGGCTTCTCTTGCAGACCCTGCACCATTTTAGTTGCCCTCCTCTGGACTGCCTCTATCCCGTCTATGTCCTTGCGGAGATGGGGTCTCCAGAACTGGACGCAGTACTCCAGATGGGGTTTCGCCAACTGTCTGTACAGAGGAATAACAATGTCCTGATTTCTGCTGGTGATGCCTCTCCCTATACATCTCAGTATCCCCTCAGCCCTCCCTACTGCCTTCTCACATTGCTTGCTAACCTTAAGATCATCTGACATGAATACTCCCAGGTCCCTTTCCATTTTTGTTGTTACTACCTCCCCTCCCCTCCCATTGTGTAATCTTCCCCTGGTTTTTGGTTCCCAGATGCATTATTTTGCACTTCTTTGCATTGAATCCAAGCTGCCATACTTCTGACCATTCCTCCAGCCTTGCCAAGTCCCTTCTCATCCTTTCCATACCTCTTTGTGTCATCTGCAAAGAGGCATACTTTTCCTTCCAGTCCCTCTGCAATGTCACTTATAAAGACATTAAAAAGGACTGGACCCAGTACTGAACCCCGCGGTACCCCACTAGTAACCCATCTTTCTTCAGAGTGGACTCCATTTACAATTACCTTCTGTGTCCTGTTGTCCAGCCAATGTTTTACCCAAGCTACCACCCTGGGACCCACTTCCAGGCTGGTTAATTTGACTATTAATCTTTTGTGTGGGACTGTGTCAAATGCCTTGCTAAAGTCTAGGTAGGCCATGTCCACAGCCCCTCCCTGGTCTATTACTTTGGTCACCCAGTCAGAGAAATCAGTTAGATTCATCTGACATGACCTTCCCACTGTGAACCCATGCAGCCTTGGGTCCTGTGCTTGTAAGTCTGCCAGGCAGGCCAAGCCTGGACAGACTGTGACACATCAGCCAACACTCTGATACACAGTCCTCTCCCTGAGGGCTGACTGAACTGCCATGAACCTTGAAAAACAGTCCCTTTTTATGCAACTGATTGGCCTTGCTTTTTCACAGACAAACTGTCTCTGGCTCAAGCCACTCTCTGATTAGCCAAAATTAATTGGCAAAATTAATCCAACCTTCAACCCCTTCCCTTGGGTCTCTGTGGCTCTGGCAACTCATGGGGGGGTGCCATCTTTGCTTACCTTTCAGCCTCTACTTTTGCAGCTCACTGACACTCCATTTATGGTTCCCCAACCCCATTTTTAGCAAGTCCTGACCCCTCTTTGCAGTTCGGGGGCAAAGGCTGCACTTATTTTTCTGGGCACTTAACCCATAGCAAAGTCAAGACCTATGGAAGCAGGAGGCAGCCATCCAAGCCTCTCTTCCTGTTGGTGCACATATGCACTTGCTCTTTTTTCTTCTCTGGCCCCATTGCCTGTCCTGGGGCTGGGAAATACTTTCTACAGCACCCAATGGCAGGACTTTATTATTTCCATGCTCCACTTGCTGTTCTGAAGCCGTGATCTAAATTGGAAGTGGGCCTACTACTTGATTTTTACTCATGGTGCTCCAGCTCTGAAAATGCGCTACTATGCGTGAGCACCAGCTGACATTGCTGCTGCACTCCTCCAAGTCCCATTCCCCAGCCCTCTTCATTTCCTGGACCTTTCTGTCCCCTGCTTCAGCCCCCGGAACACTGGAGGGGGCCCCAGGTCAGAGGGTGCCAGGTGGTCGTAGCAGCAGCAGATTGACAAGGTGGAACCCTGGTCTGCATACCACCAGGGCTCCTGGATAGTGGCACTACTATCCTACTGGTCCCCTCTATGGCAGTCCCAGGGACCAGGGGGTGAAGATTTGGGCAACAAGGAGGCAGTACAGATAAGCACCCGAAATTGTGGGGGAAGGGCTTACACATGCATATGTGGAGGAAATTATGAGGTAGAATGATAAAACAAGGCACTAATGAGATGTATCAAAAAGTTACTTCCATTAGGTTTCTATAAAATATGCTGTTCATTATAGAAAAAAGGGATACTTTATTTTATACAATGTGAGAGTCAAACCTTACAGATAATAATTTATGTTAGCAACCAAAGCATTCTAAATTAAGATAAACAATTTTTCTTCATTTTTGCTATTTATCTTCACTTCAGACAGGTCACAAAGAAACCGATAACCAATGGGATAGCAGTGTGCACAATGCTTCATGACATTACAATGGCCTCTGCTACACTCAACGCAGAGCAGTGAAATCAAACTGAGGCTGTTAAATCTTCATAAAAAAGAACTAATTTAGAAGTTTTACAATTCAAAATATTCTGTATAAGTTGGACATACAATAGCCGAACTTAGAATATTTCACTTATTACTTGAGAGAGGGCAGGACTAACATAACTGACTTGTGGCTCTTCATCTTGTGAGTTATCCTCCTGCCCCATCACTCATGGAGATAAATGGCCTATTCTGAGGCAGGCCATTGTGTATCCCATATACTGTATCTGTGCCTCCATTTCATTTCATGTTTACAGATTTAAGAGAGAATTATCCATGCCCAATTAACTGAATATTTGGAACAATATCATTTATTGAGTGAAGAACAGCATGGTTTTGGTCATAACCATGGGACAGATACTGCCTTGGCTGAGGTTCACACACTCCGTATATAAAGCCATGGATAGTGGCTTGATGACAGCAGTGGTGTTCACGGACCTCACCAATATATTTATTATGCATGTACTTTGCACCTTTGTACACTGGGTCATGCTTGTAAAAGGTGCCTTATGGCACCAGTGTATCTCACCTGATTAACAGAATAAAAACAAGCATTGAAACATAGAAGTTGAAAGCGTGATAAGGACTGCAAGGCCAATCCAGTCTGCCCATTGTTTTCTACCTTATGAATGTGCCATAGGCCTTTACTCTGTCAATGGCCTATCTATTCATACTCATCTGTATTGCTCACTTATGCCTATTCCATGCCTGTTTGAAACCCTACACTGTATTCATACCCACCACTTCCTGAGATAGGCCATTGCACGCATCCACCACCCTTTCTGTGAAAAAGAACTTCCTCACATTACCCCTTAATCAGCCTCCCTCTAATCTCATGCTGTGTCTGCTTGTCCTGCTATTTTTCTTATATTACAACATGTTAGACTCTTTCACCTTGTTAATGCCCTTAAGGTGTTTGAATGTTTCAATTATATCACCTCTCTCCCTCCTTTGCTCTAGGGTATACATATTGAGCTCCTTTAATCTGTCCTCATATGTTTTCTGATGCAGTCCCTGCACCATTTTGGTTGTCCTTCTCTGGACTGCCTCCATTTTGTTAATGTCTTTGTGAAGGTGCAGCCTCCAGTACTGTATGCAGTACTCCAGATTGGGCCTAACCAGTGTCTTGTAAAGAGAGATTATTACCTCCCTCTTATGACTTGTGATACCCCTACTAATACACCCCAACATCCCCCTAGCCTTGCCTACTGCTTTAGTGGTCTGCTTGGATGATTTTAGGTCATCTGTGATGATGATGACCAAGTCTGTTTCTTCCCTTGTGATTGCTAGCAACTCCCCTCCCAACCTATAGGTGGCTTCAGTGTTTCTCTTCCCTATGTGCATGATCTTGCACTTCTTTGTGTTAAACCCTAGTTGCCACTCTTCTGACCATTTTGACAGTTTATCCAGATCTCTTCTCATTCTGCCCACCCCATCTGGATAATTTACTCTGTTGCAGATCTTGGTGTCATCTGCAAACAGACAAACCTTACCCTCCAGTCCATCTGCAATGTCACTGATGAAGATATTGAAGAGGACTGGCCCCAGGACTGATCCCTGAGGTACCCCACTTGTGACTTGCATCTCTTCTGACTGTATACCGTTTACCTCCACTCTCTGTTTTCTGCCCACCAACCAATTTTCCACCCAGTTGACCAACTTCTGACCCACCCCAAGCCTACCCAGCTTATTAATCAATCTTCTATGTGGAACAGTATCAAAAGCTTTACTGAAGTCAAGGTAGGCAACATCAACTGCACCCCCTTGGTCCACCACTCTGGTTACCCAGTCAAAGAAATCTATGAGAAATCTGAGGGTTGGAAACCCTAAAGTCACAGTTCCCTACTTTTGTCACTTTAGCCTGAACCCTAAATGTTGCATTAACAGATTTTTTTGCAAATAATTCCCTTTCTTTTTGAGATAGTATAATCATACCCTTAATTTAATGTGGGAGTGCAGGGACCTCTGGGCCCTGTGCTCCCATCAGTTCATTGTTTTTCAGATACTGTAATTGTATCCTTATTTGCCTGTGGTGCTCCTATCCCTCCATAGATGTGTATATGTATATTGCTGTGGAAAAGCGGGAATCAGAGGGTTCTGCATTTCCATGTATAGCATAACAGCAACCAAATTGTCAGCATAGCCTTTTTATTACCCAGCCTTATGAACCCAGTCGTGAAACTTTTCAAATTCCTACCAAAATGTCATTCTGCTCCACCATAATGTCATTCCACGCAGGGACCATGAAATCACCTTTCGGGATGTAAAAACACATTTTGGACTGGATTAAAAAATGACAGCTGTCACATTCATCAGGTGCTCATGAGGTGCTGTAAATAAATGGCTATGTTGTAAATTCAAGGTAAAAATATTGAAACTTATCTAATTTGCAAGTCTGCATTTGCAAAATTCAATGTAGGCTCATAACCTTGTTGCTTTTTAGTATTTCTACACTTTTAAAATGGTCTTCTGATGACCCCACCTCATGAACAAGAGCAGAGAAAATTTTCAACTCTTGCCCACAAGGGGATTTCTCACAGGGACCATGAAATTACCTTTCAGGACACATTTGCCTAATGTCAGTATAATTGTTCATGAGGTGGGGTCCCAAAAAAGGTATGCTGAACATTTAGGCCACAATATACAAAAATGACCAAGTTATAACCACTAAGTTCAAAACCCCATTGCAATGCATTGAACTGCATACCTGTTTCTTCAGTTTGTGGTCCAGCATTGAACAGTGAAGACATGTCTTGTGGCCCACAGAAGAAGACAGTGTTCGACTACCGCTGGGTATGTAATGGCTTTGGGGGATGTGGAGTGGTGGGTGTTGAGTGGGAGGATTGGGTTGGGGACAGAAATTGCAGCAAAAGACATAAATGAATGGTTTTCTTTTTACAGGGTAAAAAAATGGAGAGGTGTATTTTCTTTGGAAATCATGATAATGGGGGATTGGGCACCCCCAGTGTCAATGGTATGTTATGTTTGGGGGTGTGTAGGATGGTGGATGTTCATTAGAAGGCTCAGGGGGGTGTGCACCATGGGGGGTTCACGTAGGGGGTGGCGACACTGGGGGCTTGGGCACCCCCAGTGTCACTCTTATTAAATTATTATGGTGACTCAAATTACAACTTCCATTGCTAGCCTAGCTTGTAGAGCAGAAAGCAGCTAACTAAAAGAAGCTACCATTTTCTTTTTAATTTAACACTTCTATCTCAACAGGAGTCAGTGTCTGTTGAGATTAAGCAGACAAATACTTTATTAGAAGTAGAAGGGGTGTTATTTAGAGTTAAAAAAAGAAAAAGAATGTCAGTGTGTGTTCTGTGCTGGGAAGGGTACAGTAACAACTTACTTTGCTAAATCAGTAGGAGGAGAGAGAGCTTAATTGGGGGTGTGGCTTAGACAGTATAAAAGCAGGTGACTCAGATTACAACTTCCTGTTGCTAGCTTTGCTTGTAGAGCAGAAATCAGCTAACTAAAAGAAGCTACCATTTTCTTTTTAATTTAACACTTCTTTCTCAACAGGAGTCAGTGTCTGTTGAGATTAAGCAGACAGATACTTTATTAGAAGTAGAAGGGGTCTTATTTAGAGTTAAAAAAAGAAAAGAAAGAAAGTCAGTGTGTGTTCTGTGCTGGGAAGGGTACTGTATCAACTTACTTTACTAAATCAGTAGGAGGAGAGACAGCTTAATTGGGGGTGTGGCTTAGACAGTATAAAAGCAGGTGACTCAAATTACACCTTCCTGTTGCTAGCCTTTTTTCTTACTAATTGCCCTCCATCCCACCCACCCGAATCCAGTTCTACTTTTATAGCCACTGGAATTGACTGATAACAGGAACTTCCTGTTTGGCAGTAGGAAGGGAAGGATCATAGAGAAACATTGGTTTTGTCAACCCTAAAGGAAAAAGTAGCTCACTCTCCCCCAGCTGCTGGTGGTCTGACACTGAGCAAGGAAGAAGGAGGCTACTGAAGAATATAGGAAGTTGCTGTCCCAGAACAGGAAGGGTGAGAGTTGTAAGAAGAGGAGAGAGTAAGCATACAGAGAAACAGGAGAGGGGACACAAAATAAGACATGATAGGAGTGGTGCAGTGCAATGGCTGTGGGGCAACAGTGTTCCAGGAGACATTCTGGAGGCTGCAATGCTGCCCTATTTGCAGGCACCTCTCTGGTCTGAGGGAGGAGGTTGCCCGTCTTCAGGCTGACCTGGCTAGGATTCATGAAACCTCCTCTCCCACCCAGGGACCACTAGGGCCAATGCCACTACCTCAGAGGTTGCCAAGAAAGAGGAGAGGCTGGACCAGGGTGGGCTCAGGGAGGGACAGGGTGGTGGAACAGAGTTGCATCCCTCCAGCTGTACTTCTCCACAATTCATACGCTCTTCTGGTGGATAGTGGTTCCTCTATGGAAGCACCTGCAATGGAGACCAAGGAGGATGCTGGAAACCTTCACAAAGGAAACCCACCAGAAAGTGGCATGGGACCCCACAGGGGAAGGAAACATCTCCTGTTGGGGGATTCAATCATTAGGGGGGAGAAAGGAGAGGGGGAAGTAAGGTGCCTGCCTGGTACCATGGCTTGGAGGGACAGGAAGCGTATCCTCAGGATTGTGGGAGCAGCTGCACAAGGGAGGGAGCTGGATGTCATTGTCCACCTGGGGACAAATGACCTGGCTAGGAATGGGATCAGAGCAGGGCAAGAAGAGTTTGTAGAGTTGGGAAGGGGCCTTAGACAAGTAGCGCATACGGTAACCTTCTCAGAGGTGCTGCCTGTCTATGGCAAGGGTGATGCTAGGGTACTCCTCACCAGGGAAACTGGTGTGGAGCTCAGGGATTTGGCTTCATTAGGGACTGGGGAGCCACCTGAAGGGATGCAGACTTATACTGGCATGTTGGTCTGCATCTGTCCGGGGGGGGAACCAGGATCCTAGGTGAGAGGTTTAAATGCTTCATTGGCAAACATTTAAACTAGCCAAGGGGGAAGGTACTGGAAAGGAGCAGGGAAATCCCAGTTTCCCCCCACAAAACGTGGTCATTAGTGAGGTAAACACCAAGGTAGAGAAGTCATTAGGGAGCAGGACAGAGGTAAATGTAAAAAAAGGCAAAGGCAGTAAGGACAGGAATGGGGCTAAAAGGGGTAAGGCCATCAAAAAGTGGAGGGTGATGAGTACCAATGCCTGCAGTCTGTGTAACAAGCTCCCTGAACTAGTGGCTTTGATGGAAGATGGTTGCCTGGATATTGTGGCAGTCACAGAAACGTGGTACACAGAGAACCATGACTGGGATGTCAACATACCAGGATACACAATTTACAGGAGGGACAGGGAGGGTAAAAGAGGAGGAGGAGTAGCTCTCTATGTGAAGGAAGGGATCAAGGCAACAGAACTAAAGAATAAACAGGGAGCAGATGAGGCACTCTGGGTCACCCTGGAGACAGGAAATGGCACCACAATCTGCACGGGGGTTGTATACAGACCCTCATCTCAGAGGGAGGGAATGGACAAGGAAATGATAGAAGGCATCCTTAGGATGGCAAAAAAAGGGGAGATATTATTGATGGGGGACCTGAATATGCCATATGTTAACTGGAGCACCTTTGCTGCAAGTACATCCAAGAGCAGGGTCATTCTTGATGCTCTACAAGGGGCATACCTCAGACAGCTAGTATTGGAACCCACTCAGGAGGAAGCAATTTTAGACCTGGTACTCTCAAATGGGGATGGAGAAAGAATCTCAGATCTAGAAGTGGGTAGCCATCTGGGAACAAGCGACCACCAAACACAGCCATACAATCAAGCCATACAAAGGCAAGAGTATTGGACTTTAGGATGGCTGACTTTGGGAAAATGAGAGAGTGCCTCAGAAAATCACTAGCAAACAGGCAAGAAGGAGGGGTGGAGGAACAATGGGGAGTAATCAAAACAGCCATCACAGAGGAAGCAAGCCTTTGTGTCAAACAAATCAACAAAACACAATGAAGGAAAAAACTGCTATGGTTCTCAAAAGAGGTGGCAGGGAAGGTTAAGGAGTAAATGATAGCATTCAGGAAATATAAGGAAACACAGAAGGAGCAGGACAGAGAACTATATCAGTTAAAGCAGAAAGAGGCTGGGAAGGCAGTCAGAATAGCAAAGGCCCAAACTGAGGAAAGGATAGCCAACTCTATTAAGAAGGGGGATAAGACTTTTTATAGGTACATTAGGGAGCGAAGAAAGACCAAAGGAGGGATACTGAGGCTTAATAAAGGGAAGAGAATGTGGGTAGAGGGTGACAGTGAAAAAGCAGGGATACTGAATGAATATTTCTGCTCAGTATTCACAAAGAAAGAGGAGGGGGAGGTACCTAAACCAAACAAGAGAAACACTCTGAAGAAAGGGGTCGATACCAGTCCATTTACAGAAGAAAGGGTTCTGAAAGAACTAATAAAATTGAAGGTGGACAAAGCAATGGGGCCTGATGGAATTCACCCAAGAATTCTAAAATAACTAAGGGTAGAACTAGTGACACCGCTGACTACTCTCTTTAACAAATCATGGGAGGATGGGATGGTACCTGAGGACTGGAGGAGGGCGGATGTGATTCCTCTTCACAAAAGTGGGAGCAGGACAGAGGCAGGAAACTACAGACCAGTTAGTTTGAACTCAGTGGTAGGGAAAATGATGGAATCACTTCTGAAGGAAAGAATTGTTGGGTACCTAGAGGCCAGTGGGGCACAGGACCCAAGGCAGCATGGATTCATGATGGGAAGTTCATGTCAGATGAATCTAATAGATTTCTTTGATTGGGTGACCAAAGTAGTAGACCAGGGAGGGGTTGTGGATATGGCCTACCTAGATTTTAGCAAGGCATTTGATACAGTCCCACACAAAAGATTAATACACAAGTTAGCCAGCCTTGGGGTGGGTCCCAAGATGGTAGTCTGGATAAAAAATTGGCTAGACAACAGGATGCAAAGGGTAGTAGTAAATGGAGTCCACAGTGAAGAAAGGAGGGTTGCTAGTGGGGTACCACAGGGTTCAGTACTGGGACCGGTCCTTTTTAAGGTCTTTATAAGTGACATTGCAGAGGAACTGGAAGGAAAAGTATGTCTCTTTGCAGATGACACAAAGATCTGCAACAGGGTTGATATACAAGATGGAGTGGAAAGGAAGAGAAGGGACTTGGCAAGGTCGGAGGAAAGGTCAAATGGATGGCAGCTTAGATTCAATGCAAAGAAGTGCAAGGTAATGCACCTGGGAAACAAAAACCCAGGGGAAGAGTACACAATGGGGGGTGAGATACTGACAACAGTAAAAATGGAAAGGGACCTGGGGGTAATAAAATCAGATGACCTGAAGGTGGGCAAGCAATGTGAGAGGGCAGTAAGGAAGGCTGGGGGGATACTGGGATGCATAGGGAGGCATCAATAGTAGAAAACAGGAAGTTGTTATCCCTCTGTACAGACAGTTGGTGAGACCCCACCTGGAGTACTGTGTGCAGTTCTGGAGACCCCATCTCTGCAAAGACATAGACAGAGTGGAGGCTGTCCAGAGGAGGGCAACCAGAATGGTGCAGGGTCTGCACCAGAAGACATACGAAGAAAGACTAAAGGAGCTTAATATGTATACCCTTGAGGAAAGAAGGGAGAGAGGGGAGATGACAGAAACTTTCAAGTACCTCAAGGGAATCAACAAAGTCCAAGAGGGTAGCATCTTTCATAAAAAGAGATGTGCAAGAACAAGGGGGCACAATTTGAAGATAGAGGGTGGACGGCTCCGAGGTAATGTGAGGAAGTATTTTTTTCACTGAGAGTGTTGTGGATGCATGGAACAGCCTCCCTGAGGAGGTCGTGGAGTCAAGAACAGTGGGGAATTCAAGAATGCGTGGGACACATAAGGCAGTCCTAGTGGGGGGTAGGAGGAAGCAAGCTGTTGGTTAACTAGGATCTGCAGCTTATCTGTTAGGTAGGAAAATGGGCAGACTAGGTGGGCCAAGCAGTCCTTATCTGCTGTCAAATTCTATGTTTCTATGACAGCAATCAGAGGGTGGGGGTGCTACTATACACCAGGGAAATACATTGTTTTTATGGGAGTGTGCCACTAGACATCAGGGATTCCAAATGAAAATGAATCATATGGACCACGATTAGATGGGGGTGCCACTACACACCAAGTAAAAGCAATTGGGACAGCTATTGCAGGTTGGGGTGTGCCACTAGACACCAGGCACTAGACACCAGGGAAAAGGTGTTGGGTCAGAAAGAAGAATCTTTTTCATCACTTGTGTAACCCCCCTACAAATGGGGGTTCCTGAGGGCCCTTCAGGAGCTCGTCTGAATGCTCCATGCCTGACTGGCGTTCGGCATAAGACCGCTAAATGTGGGCATTGGGAGTGCTTTTCAAGCCTCTTACTGCCTCTTCCAGAGCTGCCTGCTCACAGGTTTTGGTGGTACTAATGGGGGGACTGGGGTTTCCTTGCTCAAGTCCCGCCCTGGACTGCCATCTGATCTCTCTGTTTCTGTGGTCGCTAGGAGCGCTAGGGAGTCCATCTGAAAGATATAGTGGGTCCCTTAAGAACATGTATAGTATTGGTAAAATTGCAGTTTGTCTAACTCCTTTTTTATTGCAGCTGGGACTTTGTGTTGTGCCCCTCCATATTGGACCCAGACTGTGCTGAAGGGGTCCAATAGGAGTAGGGGGTACTTCAGAGGGAGTAACTGGCAACCAACCAAAAGCAGGACTCTTCAGGGAGTCAACTGACCAATCGGGACACGGCTTGTAATGCTGGGAAGTGGCATTATGGGCTATGGCACTTTTTTGCACCACTGAGAGCAAAAGTAAGTGACTGGCATCTGAGGCCAGCCAATGGAATCGGGTGGCACCCAAGCTAAGAGGATTGTCCCATGCTGTCAAGGGGCAGATGCATTGTGACTGTGAGTGAGAAAGGAGCTCTGAGCTCCTGCAGTGTTAAGTGTTCACGCGGGAAGCGCGTGAAAGGCCTGAGGCGGCCGTTTTAATCACCGGCGCTCCACTGACTAAATCCGCAGGCTAGCGGTCAGAGGAGGCTGTGTACAAGCACAGCTACCTACCAGGCTCCACCTGAAGAGGACTGGAGAATCTGCTGAATCGCGCTCGGTCTGTCAGGAAAGTGGAAGCTGCAGTGAGACTCTCGATGGCTGTGAGTTCGGTTGGGTTATAGGAGCAGCTGTCTGGTATGGTACCCCTCTGTGGTTTTCAATATATATGTGTGAGGAGGCCTTTGAAGCTCAGGCTCAGCCCTGCGAGTGATGAAGGAGTGGTTCTCTGCTGGAGTTGTGAGTACTGAATCAGGGTAGCTCCCTGTGAAAGTTTACAATTAAAGGCAAAATCATTTGGTTGTATTGCTGACGGTCTCAGTTGAGCTTTCTGGCTCCATCTGCTCTGCTCAGGAATTAAATGCTCATGTGTGTCAGGGCCCCAACCAGCTGCATCAAGGAACTAGCCATTAGGGCTTGGGTACCCATAGACAGTAATTAATAGGTTAGGCCTGTGCACAGAGCCCTAGGTAGTCAAGCATATGTTATAGTGGTAAGCCAATCACCCTGATTCCCCCCAGTCCCTGTTATCTCCCCTCAAATAAATCAGATTGCTTGTTTTGTAAAAGTACACTGGCTAGTCTGTGTATTAATGGTGGAATACTGCACAGTGAATGTGGTGTAACTGTACCTTACTTTCCAGGGGTTCCCCAGAGTGAGCTGACTGGGCCAAGCTGGGGGGTAAGTGTATATGGTAAGGACTCTGAAATTGAACTGCGTGGGCCACTAGTGGGAAGAAAGGGGGGTTGCAGTGACCCAGAGGGCTGTGACCAAGTCAATCTCGACTGTTCTAACCCCGACCTCTGGGTGGAGGCACCCGCCAACGGATCTGGGCCCTTCACCCTGCTACAGTTAGGGCAGGCAGGGGTAGTTGCCCTTAGGATAGCGCCCCCTGGGAGTTACAAATTGGTGTCACCGCTGGGATTTGTGTCCCCTAGTGGTCGAGCGGGTGAAGTTCATAAATATGGATAAGTTAAAGGAAAAGCTGGAAGGGGATATCGTGGCTAAGATTAAACTGGACCCTATTAAGACAATGGTACACAAACTGATGGGATGGGGTGAAGCTGAAGACCTGGACTCTCAGAGAATTGTGTTACTACTAGATGTACCTCTGGAGACAACGACCGCTGACATTATTTCTACCTCGGAGCGTGTTAAATGTTTGGGCAAGGTAGAGGTGAAGGGGCGTATGGCTGACCTGCTCAATCAAACCTTGCAGGTGTTACTTTTGTGTAGTCTAGCCATCGACCCCAAGAGGGTACCTCCAGTGATTTACCCGGAAGGTGCTCCACAGGGGTGGAAGCTTGTTCACATTCGGAGTGGGTCAGTCACTCCTGGGGGGTCTCCCCAGACTAATAGTTTTAAAGATAAACTGTGTAAATTGCTAGCTGTGGAGGGGAGGACTACTCAGGAGTTGCTGCAAGCATTGGACCTCTCTAGTGAACCCACCCCCCAGGTTTCCCCGAGGTACCACTCCCTGTCCCTCCAAGAGTTCTATTTTGGCTCCACGGCCCCTAGTGGTTCCCCCATACAGCTAGATTCTTACCGTAGGCTAAAACATTTTTCTGGCACAGTGCCAGTGCCTTCAGGGGAGGATGATTTGAAGGCATGGATGGACTACACCACCCCCCTAGTCCAGGAGTGGCAATGCTCTGAGGGGGAGAAATGAAAGAGACTGATGGAGAGTCTGCGGGGCCCAGCTTTGGAAGCCATTAGGTTCTCGTGGGCCACTAGCCCGGAAGCTACCGCAGCAGAGTACCTTTCTGCTTTAGAGGGAGTGTTTGGGAGTACAAAAACTGGGGAAGACTTCTTATGGAAATTCAAGTCTGCCAAGCAATGGAGGAATGAGAAGTTGTCCACCTTTGTTACTAGGGTGGAACAGGCCTTGCAGAAGGCCTATCGAAAGGGGGATCACAGCCTCAGCCTTGAACCAGGTCAGGTTGGAACATGTTTTGAAGTCTGCTAGATTTTCCAGTGTGATATTGTTAAAACTTAAGTTACATGATAGACGGGCTGCCCCGCCTGAATACTGTCAATTGATGAGGGAGATTAGAGAAGTAGAGACTGATGAGGAGGGGTGGGAACCCTATGTGGGGGCTGTGAATCTGAGCCAAACCCCTGAGTCTAGTGCACCCAATGAGACCCACCTTTCGGGGGGGCCTGATGTGTCCCCAGAATTACAGGGTGGTGTGGGTGTGCGTGCTATTTCCTCTGATCCCCAAGTAGAAAGTGAATTGAGGGCCGAGGTCAGAAATTTACGAGAACTGGTGAGGGACTTGAAGCGATCCACTACCCGCCCTGTTAGGTCTGGGGAACCTGAGTTATCTAGAATCCAATGCCCTGGCCCAGGGGAACACCCCCTCGTCCCCCAGAGGGCCCCCAGCAGATAAAGTATTCCCCTCCCAATAGAGACCCTCGGGACCCCAAGTTTTGTTAAAATTGTGGGGAGTATGGACACTTTCAGCCTGAGTGCCAGTTGCCGTAGAATTTAAGGAAGGTCAACAGCCGACTGATCACTTAGCATCGCAGGGCCCATGTCCGACCCCCCAGGAAGGGCTTTGTGACCTGGGCCAATGCCCAAGCAACTGTCAATGCTGTGCCTCCTGAATGGTCTGATGTGGCCGGGCCCTCGATGGAGGCCCCAGTGTGGGTAAATGGGATTTCCACCTGAGCTGTATTAGATAGTAGCTCTCAGGTAATCATCATGTTTCAGGACTGGTATCAGACACACCTACCTGAGGTACCACTACAACCCTTGGATGGTCTACATGTATGGGGGCTGAGTGACAAGGCTTATCCGTATTTGGTGTATATCAGGATCTGGTTGTCATTTCCTACTTCTGTGGCTGGAGTGGACGAACAGGTGGAAACCTTGGCTTTAGTCTGCCCCCCCACTGGACTGTATGATGGGGTACCCCTGTTGATTGGGACAAATGCTCATATGTTTGGTCGATTAGCTCAATTGTGTTCAGAAAAGCAAATGTTTAGGACTGGGCGAGCACTAAGAATACCCGCTGTGATCCAAAAGGCCTATGAAACTCAGAGGAAGGTTAGCCAGGAGGAACCTGAAGGCCCAGTGGGTGTAGTATGGAAAAAGGATCCGGCACCATTGGTACTTGCCCCAAATACCCAGTGTGTTCTGCAAGGGGAAGTCCAAATTAGAAAAGATGTTAAAAATAAGTTATTGATGTTGGATGCACCCGGGAAGGGAAGTTTGCCTGAGGGACTGCTGGTTAAACCCAGTATTTTGCCTGCTAGAGCCCATGCTTACGCCAGGAGGGTGATGGTTCAGGTTCATAATGTGTCTGACAAGGAGATTCGAGTAAATAGAGGTTGCACCCTAGCAAGTGTACATTGTGCTGATACTGCAGTGCTGCCCAGCAGCAACAGCCCGAGGAAGAATGACCAAGTAACTCCCGACTTGTTTGATTTCGGGGACTCCCCATTGCCTGCTGAATGGAAAGTGAGGATCAGTTAGAAGCTTGCCAAAAGGGACCAGGTATTTTCCCTAAAAGAATGGGACATGGGATGTGTGTAAGGGGCTCAGCACAACATCTGGCTGCACAATGAAAGGCCTTTTCGAGAGAGAGATCTCGGAGCCTAGCCCCTGCTGACATAGACGATGTGAGGCGGCATTTGCAAGAGATGCTTGCTGCTGGTGTGATACAAGAATCCAGAAGCCCCTATGCTTCCCCCATTGTAGTAGTGAGGAAAAAGAACTGGGTGGTTCGGATGTGTGTAGATTACCGTACCTTGAATCGGCGGACCATCCCAGACCAGTATACCATGCCACGTATACAGGACGCCTTGGATTGTCTAAATGGCAGCAAGTGGTTCTCTGTGTTAGACCTCTGCAGTGGGTACTATCAGATCCCGATGGCCCCCGAGGACCGAGAGAAGACTGCGTTCATTTGCCCCCTAGGTTTCTATGAGTTTATCCGGATGCCTCAAGGGATTTCAGGTGCCCCAGCTACCTTTCAGCGCCTGATGGAACGTGCTGTGGGGGACATGAATTTGCTCGAGTGTTTGGTTTACTTAGATGATGTCATAGTGTTTGGCAGCTCATTGGAAGAACATGAACGTCGATTGTTCAAGGTCCTGGTTCAGCTGGAGGATTTCGGTCTCAAGCTATCTAAAGACAAGTGCCAATTCTTCCAAACTTCTGTGAAGTATGTGAGCCACACAGAATCCACTGAAGGAATAGAGACTGACCCCAGCAAAGTGTAGGCTTTGACTACTTGGCCTCAGCCACAGACTCTGAAAGAGCTGCAATGGTTCCTGGGGTTTTGTGGATATTATAGGTGGTTTGTCAAAAATTATTCTTGAGTGATCCGCCCCCTCCTCAACCTTACTCAGGAGTACCCTCCCACGCACAAAAAGTATAAGAAAGTTGTGCACTCTGAGATGGAGAAGAAGTATTTTCATCTGAATGATGTGTTTGGAAACTGCTGGACTACTGAGAGTGAGGAAGCTTTCTACGACATCATATATCAACTTACCCATTCCCCAGTGCTGGCCTATGCTGACCCAGCCAAGCCATATGTTCTCCATACTGACGCCAGTCTACAAGGATTGGGGGCTTTGTTATATCAGGAGCACCTGAACAGTGTAAGACCTGTAGCTTTTGCCAGCAGAAGTCTGACTCCTTCAGAAAAAAATTATCCAGTGCACAAACTAGAGTTCCTGGCTCTGAAGTGGGCCATTGTTGATCAACTTCATGACTATTTGTACGGTGCCAAGATATTGGTAAAGACTGATAACAATCCTCTGACCTATGTGCAGACCTCAGCCAAGTTGAATACCACTGGCCAGAGGTGGCTCTCTGCATTGGCCACCTACAACTATGCTGTTGAGTACAGAGCAGGTCAAAACCATATAGATGCGGATGCTCTCTCTCAGAGGCCTATGCCCCAAACTGACTGGATCAGGTTGTCAGAACCTGACATAAGAGCCCTTTGCCAAAAATTTGACAAGGAGGAACAGGTGTCTCCTGATGCTGTGGACTGCATGGTGGATTGCTTGAGGCCATCTGAGAACTGCCTACCTGCTGCTTACTGTTATTTTTCTGCCTTAGGCACTAGCTCACTGCCCCAGTTCAACAATGATAGTCTCCAATGGACTCAATCCTGAGACCCCATGATAAAAGCTGCTTTGGAGGCTTTGCAGGCAGGGAGAGACGTGTCCAAACTCCGTTCCACTGACCTGAGAACTGCCTTGTTATACAAAGAAGGTTCAAAGTTGAAACTGATTAACCAACTACTATACAGGGAGACTGTGGACAAACAGGCTGGGTAGACAAACAACAACTGGTGTTGCCCACTGCTTTTAGAGAACTGGTGTTGAGGTCCCTGCACAATCACATGGGACACCTCAGCATAGACCGAACCCTTGACTTAGTGCGGTCCCGATTTTATTGGCCCAAGATGGGTGCTGATGTGGAGCAGTATATGAAGACTTGTAGCTGATGTTTACAAAGAAAGACCCTGCCTCAGAGGGCTGCTCCCCTGGTCAATACTACTACTAGTACCCCTATGGAACTGGTCTGCATTGATTTCTTGAGTCTAGAGCCAGATCTGAAAAACATCAGCAACATATTGGTAGTCACTGATCATTTTACCTGGTATGCACAGGCTTTTTCTACTAAAGATCAAAAAGCAACCACGGTGGCTAAAGTACTTGTGGAACATTTCTTTGTTCACTATGGGGCACCTCAATGGTTTCATTCAAACCAGGGAAGTTTGAGAGCTGCCTAATCAAGGAAATGCTATCCTTATGGGGGGTGCGAAAGTCAAGAACCACCCCGTACCACCCCTAGGGAGATCCCCAACCTGAAAGGTTTAACCGCACATTGCTTGATATGTTGGGCACACTGCAACCCAAAGACAAGCCTAGATGGAGCCAACAGATTAGCACCCTGGTTCATGCTTATAACTGCACCAAAAGTGATGCCACTGGATTTTCCCTGTACAGACTGATGTTTGGGAGAGAGGCTAGACTGCCAGTGGATGTGTGTTTCGGGGTTTCCCCTGATGGGGTGCAAGCAGAAAATCATCTACAGTATGTACAGAAGTTGAAGGCCCAATTGAACCATGCCTACCAACTGGCCCAGACTATGGCTGCTAAATGAAATCTGGCCAATAAGGAGAGGTATGATAAGAAAGTGAAAACAATGGAACTGAGAGAAGGGGATAGAGTGCTATTGAGGAATTTGGGACTCCATGGCAAACATAAGATTGCTGACAGATGGCATCACCTCCCTCATATTGTCGTGGGAAAACTGGCAGATTTACCTGTATATAAAGTGCGGCCTGAAAACAATTCAAAAGATGTGAAAACTATACATAGAAATCATCTGCTGCCGATCGAGCAAATCTTGATTGAAGCTGAATCTCCCAATGCCCCTCCCTCCAGGCCTGCGATTAGATTTGCTGCCAAGAAAAAAACCAGGGCACTTGATTTGTCAGCAAATGAAATAAGAGGGCCTTCTCCAGCCCTCTCTAATGAAGATGATCGTCAGTCTGTGTCTGAGGACAGTGAGAATAATATTAAATACTATCCCTCCTATGAACTGAGCCAACTGTTTTGGGGCAATCCCCTAGTCAACTCCGGAGTTGAAGTTGGGCTTTCTGGACTGTCTGAGCCCCCAGCTTTGTCACTGGAGCCAATGCTCCCAGAAGATGAAGTGAGTGGCATCCAAGCTGAAGGGGTGGGATCCTTGAGCCTGGCTGAACTTTCTGACTTTTCTGAAGAAGGAAGTGATGTGGGGAAGCAAGCCAGTGATATGCCGGAACCTGAGGAATATTTTGAGTGCCCTGATGGTTCCTTACTAGTGCCTGAACAGTCCCCAGCTGAGCCAAGTAGTGTGGGTCCTGATATAGAGGGTCATGTCCCCAAAAGTACTATGAGCATGGGGTCCCCTTCCACTGTGGAGGTTCCCCCTACTAATTTCAATGAGGCTGAAACGGAATCGGGGCCTGTAGCAGGGTTTTCCGAGACCCCTAGATGCTCCAGCCGAGAAGTACAGCTTGTAGTAAAGTTGAGTTATGAGTCTCTGGGTCAGCCTGTGGACCTGCTCTTAAATGTGGTCCATAAAGGGGTGTATGTGACCCCGAGCTCCTTGCCTAAGTTAGTCTTGGGGGATAACTCCAGCTTGTTAGTATTGCACTACGAGTGTGGTACCCCTGCTTTAGGTAGCCCGCAAGTAGCTGATAGGGAGGGTTCCCCTCTTTCCAGGTGTCCAGGGCAGGAAGTAATGACCTGATTTACCAAGAAAATGGTTATCTGTGTGTAATGTTGCATAAACAATAGTAAACTGAGAATACAGCAACAATGCATGTAATATAAAGTGTGATATAATGTTGCCTAAACTGTTTGCCTTAAACTGATTTAAGGGTAACTACTTGATGCGGACACCAAGTTCTTTTCAGGCCAGGAAGGGTGTAACCCCCTTACACATGGGGGTTCCTGAGGGCCCTTCAGGAGCTCATCTGAATGCTCCATGCCTGACTGGTGTTCAGCGTAAGGCCGCTAAATGTGGGCGTTGGGAGTGCTTTTCAAGCCTCTTACTGCCTCTTCCAGAGCTGCCTGATCACAGGTTTTGGTAATACTAATGGGGGGACTGGGGTTTCCTTGCTCGAGTCCCACCCTGAGCTACCATCTGAGCGCTCCATTTCTGTGGTCGCTAGGAGCACTAGGGAGTCCATCTGAAAGATATAGTGGGTCCCTTAAGAACATGTATAGTATTGGTAAAATTGCAGTTTGTCTAACTCCTTTTTTATTGCAGCTGGGACTTTGTGTTGTGCCCCTCCATATTGGACCCAGACTGTGCTGAAGGGGTCCAATAGGAGTAGGGGGTACTTCAGAGGGAGTAACTGGTGACCAACCAAAAGCAGGACTCTTCAGGGAGTCGACTGACCAATGGGGACACGGCTTGTAATGCTGGGAAGTGGCATTATGGGCTATGGCGCTTTTTTGCACCACTGAGAGCAAAAGTAAGTGACTGGCATCTGAGGCCAGCCAATGGAATCGGGTGGCGCCCAAGCTGAGAGGATTGCCCCATGCTGTCAAGGGGCAGATGTGTTGTGACTGTGAGTGAGGAAGGAGCACTGAACTTCTGCAGCATTAAGTGTTTGTGCAGGAAGCGCGTGAAAGACCTGAGGCGGCCGTTTTAATTGCCGGCGTTCCACGGACTAAATCCGCAAGCTAGCGGTCAGAGGAGGCTGTGTACAAGCACATCTACCTACCAGGCTCCACCTGAAGAGGACTGGAGAATCTGCTAAATCGAGCTCGGTCTGTCAGGAAAGTGGAAGCTGCAGTGAGACTCCCGATGGCTGTGAGTTCAGTTGGGTTATAGGAGCAGCTGCCTGGTATGGTACCCCTTTGTGGTTTTCCATATAAATGTGTGAGGAGGCCTTTGAAGCTCAGGCTCAGCCCTGCAAGTGGTGAAGGAGTGGTTCTCTGCTGGAGTTGTGAGTACTGAATCAGGGTAGCTCCCTGTGAAAGTTTACAATTAAAGGCAAAATCATTTGGTTGTATTGCTGACGGTCTCAGTTGAGCTTTCTGGCTCCATCTGCTCTGCTCAGGAATTAAATGTTTGTGTGTGTCAGGGCCCCAGCCAGCTGCATCAAGGAACTAGCCATTAGGGCTTGGGTACCCACAGACAGTAATTAATAGGTTAGGCCTGTGCACAGAGCCCTAGGTAGTCAAGCATATATTATAGTGGTAAGCCAATCACCCTGATTCCCCCTGGTCCCTGTTAAATCTCCCCTCAAATAAATCAGACTGCTTGTTTTGAAAAAGTACACTGGCTAGTCTGTGTATTAATGGTGAAATACTGCACAGTGAATGTGGTGTAACTGTACCTTACTTTCCAGGGGGTCCCCGGAGTGTGCTGACTGGGCCGAGCCGGGTGGTAAGTGTATATGGTAAGAACTCTGAAATTGAACTGCGTGGGCCACTAGTGAGAAGAAAGGGGGGTTGCAGTGACCCAGAGGGCTGTGACCAAGTCAATCTCGACTGTTCTAACCCCGACCTCTGGGTGGAGGCACCCGCCAATGGATCTGGGCCCCTCACCCTGCTACAGTTAAGGCAGGTGGGGGTAGTAGCCCTTAGGATAGCGCCCTTGGGGGTTACACTTGCAACACAAAAAAGAATATTTTTGTATCATGAGTCATGAAAAAATATTTATAAACTTAAAAAAATAAATAACTTTGAAAGGGATTAATATTTTTTCACCAAAATACCAAAAGGCACATCTGTGTCACAGCCTCTTTTTACCATAAAAATTTCTGATTACAATTCCAAACAGTCTGGGCGCTAGCCCAGTTGACATTAAACAACATAATATGAGGGTTAGGCAGCATGAAAGCAGAGAACAAGATGGCGGTCAAATGAAAAAGGATTTCCCCTCATGAAAAAGAATGAGGTCCATGTGAAAAAATAATAATTTTTTCATTTCATACAGCTGTTTTTAGTGCTTACTGAGCATGCTCAGAAGCAATTATTCAAAATTTCTAAATGAAATAACTTTGGAACAGATTAATATTTTTTCACCAAACAAGCAAAAGGCACCTCTGTGGGCCATCCCTTTCTACCCTGAAAATGTCAGGCCAGAATTCCAAACTGTCTGAGCACTAGCCAAGTTGACAGAAATTTCATTCAAACCAATGGGAAAAAAATCCTGAAAAATTCACTTTCTGTATCTCAGAATCGGCACATCCAACCAGAACGAAACCAGGCACATAAAGAGATCTACTCACAAGGCCACGCATGCAAAATTTCATGCAAATCCATTGAACAGTTGCCAAATTAATAAAGTGCAAATTTGGGGTTTTAACATTGAAGTGCCCATACAAACCTAAACATAGGGGTGCAACTGCACCCCAATAATATATTCTTTGCAAAAACATCATTAATGCACTTGTTAGGGTTGAAACAACAAAAGTAGGTAAATGTGGCATTAGGGTTTCCAACCCTAACACTCCACCTCCACCATGCAGGCAACAACAGGCATGGGGTGTGCCTTGGGGTTGTCAACCCTAACGTTCACCTCATTCTCATACACTGTACCCATCTCGGCTTATTTACTCATGGAATGGGGTGAGCATTAGGGTTGACAACCCCAAAGCACACCCTATGCCTGTTGCTGCCTGCATGGTGGGGGTGGGTTGTTTGGGTTGGAAATCCTAATGCCACATTTCCCTACTTTTGTCACTTCAACCCTAACTGTGCATTAATAAAACTTTTGTAAAAAATGTCTTTACTTTTTGAGATAGTATAATTGTATCCTCATTTGTCTGTGGGGGTCCTGTGCTCCCTCCTTAGATACATACATATTCAGTATGTTGCTGTGGAGGGCCCTGCACTTGCATTTGTAGTAAAACGGGAATGAAATTGTCATGCTAGCCTTCTTATTACCCTACATCATGAACCTAGTAATGAAAATGTTGAAATCCCTGCCAAAACATGACTCTGCACTACCGCAATGCCATTGCATGCCACAGGTGTGAAAACACAGTTTGGCCAGGGTTTGAAAAATGACAGTTGTCATGTTCATGAGGTGGTGTAAAAGTCAAAATATTTAAAATTGCCAAAGTTGCAAGGGAGCATAGCAAAATTTAAATGTATGCGCATAGCTTTGGCATTTTTATATATTTTGACCCCGAAATTTCAACATGGCCTCCACCTAATGAACAAGGGCAGTGAAAATTTTCAAATCTTGCCCAAAAGGTGATTTCAACAAGTGGCCATGAAATCACCTTTCTGGACATATTTGCATAATCCCACTGACATTGTTCCTGAGGTGGGATCACAAAAGACCATGTTGAAAATTTGAGCTCAATGTATGCAAAGATGGCAAAGTTATGCCACAAAGTTGACAACCTCACTGAAATACATTGATGCTTCATATGAAAAAGGATTTTCCCCTCGCAAAAAAAAATGATGTCATACAAAAAAGATTCTTTTTTCATATCACGAGTCATGAAAAAAGATTTCTAATGTTAAAAAAATTTTAATTTTTAGGGCATTTCTCCAACAGTTAAGTGCAGAATCCAGCTAAGGAGGTCCCAGTAAGTAAGATATATGTGTTGGTCACTCTCCAGAATGTCATTTTTGTGGCTTTTTAAATTTTAATTTTCCCTAGGGTAAACCAGAAAACAGGATGGCAGCCAAATGAGAAAGGATTTTCCTTTCATGATAAAGGATGATGTCAATACAAAAAAAATAATTATTTTTTCGTTTCATACAGATATTTTTTGGTACTTACT
Source organism: Neoceratodus forsteri (assembly GCA_016271365.2). Classification (NCBI taxonomy): domain Eukaryota; kingdom Metazoa; phylum Chordata; order Ceratodontiformes; family Ceratodontidae; genus Neoceratodus; species Neoceratodus forsteri. The sequence continues at coordinate 150,792,757 of CM028132.1, read as the reverse complement.
GAGCATGCTCAGAACCAGTTATTCAAAATTAAATAACTTTGGAACAGATTAATATTTTTTTCACCAAACAATCAAAAGGTACATCTATGACCAAACCCCTTTCTACCCAGAAATTTTCAGACCAAAATTCCAAACTATCTGGGTGCTAGCCAAGTTGACAGAAAACCCATTCAAACCAATGGGAAAACTGAAAAAATCACTTTTGCACTATCTGTATCTTGGAATTTTCACATCCAACTGGAACAAAAGTTGGTACATCCAGAGATCTACTATGTGAGACCATGCATGCAAACATTCATGCAAATACATTGAACAGCTGCGATGTTATTAAAGTGCAAAAATTGGGGGTTAACCTTGAAGTGCCCATACGATCCTAACTATGGGGGCATGACCATGCCCCTATAATATATCTATATTTATCTATCTAGCTAGAGAGATACATACATACATGCATACAATAATAGGTAAGGGTGGTATACAAGCATGTTTGCCCATCAAGGGGGCTCATTGGGGCTATAAGGCGGGTGAGTGGCTTTATTGCCCTAATTAGCCCCCAAGGTAGGTATACTTCTGAGTGTTCCACTCTTACCCATTGTTTGTTGAATATAATACATTAGGATTGGTATTTTTATGGTGATCGCACATTTGACCTGAAAGTCTCTTGCAGCAAGGAGAGAATGGTGTGTCACAAGTGCAGGTAGGAGTTTAAGGGATTTCTGGGTTTGGGAGGGTTTAGTTTGTGTCATTTTTTTCCAGGTACTTTTGCAGCTTATTAATCAGTTTGGCTAGCTTCCTAATGATATATTAATTGTGTTATTAGTGGTGTCCCATAGGGTTTAATGTAGTGCAGGTGTGTACTTTTATTAATGCAGATATATTCTTTTAATTTTTTAATTAATGTAGTTATATAGCTTTAATTAGTGCAGGTACTGTATACAGCTGTAGTTGTTTAATTAGTGCAGGTGTAACCCCCAGGGGGCGCTACCCTTAGGGCTACTACCCCTGTCTGCCCCCCCAGAGGCAGATTGAGGGGCCAGATCCGTTGATGGGTGCCTCCACCCAGAGGTCAGGGTTAGCACAGTTACAACTACCATGGTTACAGCCCTCTGAGCTACTGCAACCCCCCCTTCATCCCACTAGTGACTCACACTGGGTAGCAGCGATTCTGTTCACCAGTATACTTATCCCACGGAAAATATAATCCAGCTCCCTTCGGGGACCCCCTGTAAAGTAAGGCACAGTTATGTTGCAATCACCAAACAGCAGTTCACCATTAATGTACACAATAACCAGGATGTAGCTGTACAAAACAATCTGATTTATTCAGTGGGAAAACAACAAGGACAGGGGGAATCAAGTTGATTAGCTTATCACTATAGTTATCTACCTAGGGCTCTGTGCACAGGCCTAATCCTACAACTTATAGTCCTGGGGTACCCAAGCCCTAGCGGCTAGTCCACACGTGGCAGCTGGTTGGGGCCCTTAGCACACACAATCGTAACAGCCCTGAGCAGGTCACAGTAAGAGGACTGTTCAGTTAAGTAAACACACTACAGGGAGCGACCCTGAATTAGTACTCACAACCCCAGCAAATGACAATTCCTGCACACTACCAGGATGGAACCTGACTTTCACCAGTCTTCTTTCACATTCATATGGTAACAAGCAACAGCAGAGGGGGTACCACACCAGGCAGCAGCAGCTGGGCTCTCCAGGCTTCTCTGTCATCAAAATACTGCAACGGCAGCTTTCTCTTCACTTTTCCCGCGGACTGAGTGCAATTCAGCAATCTTCTCCAGTCCTCCAAACAGGTCGAGCCTGGTGGGTAGCCGTACAGAGCACAGCCTCCTCTGACCACCAGCCGGCAGGTTTTCCGACTCCTTTCTTCAGGCAAATGGTCGCTAGGCCCTTCATGCACTTCCCACGTGAACACTTCCCAGCGCAGAAGCTCAGAAGCGCCTCACTCCTCACCAGTCACAATGCATCTGAAGCTGGCAGCACCAAGCACTCCTTCCAGATTGGGCGCTACCCATTGCCATTGGCTGGCTGAACATGCCAGTCATTTCCTCTAGCCTTCAGTGGTGCGAAAAAAGCGCCATAGCCCATAATGCCTTTCCCAAATTACAAGCAATCCCTCCATTGGTCAGTCAGCCCTGTAAGGTCCCAAGGTACTGATTGGCCCATTTAGCAGTTCTAGTCCATCATGGAGGAGGAAGTCGACACAGTCCCTTGCTGCAAAGGAAGGCAGGTTAAACAACTGCATTATTATTATTGTTTTACGTTATATTCAGCAAACCAGTACAGCTTTTCAGCAGAACTCCCTCTGCACCACTAGCGATGGCAGAAGGGAGTTATTATTTCAGCGTCCCGGGCGGGACTCGGGCATACAACCCCACAGCCCTCTTCCAATTTAATTACCTACAGCTGCAACAAGCAGCCCTTAAAGAGACAGCTCACGGAGGCTTTTTAAAGCGCTCACTGGCTTCCCAATTAAACGTCTTTAGCGCCAAACTCCAATCAGGCATGGAGCATTTACCCAAGCTCCGGGGGGCATTCCAGGAACCCCCATTTGCAAGGGGGTTACACAGGTATGTATTTTTAATTGATAGATTAGTCACAGGCATACAGGGAAATAAATGATGACTTTTTCTAAGAGGAAAAGTTCCCATCCATGTATGATATATAAAATTCCCTCCCAATTAAGGAAAATGTCTCTTTAGCTAAACAGTTAGAGCTGCTGCCTTGGGGGCAAAGGGTCCCATATTTGATTCCATGACGGTCTGAAAGTGCACCTGCCCTAGTACCAGGGGGATAAACATAACAACCATAATACCACAGCAAAAATAAGAGACATTGTAAACTTCCTGGACTCCGAATCACAATTTGTGGCACCATTTGTCTTTTGTAGCATGTGGTGCTTTTGCCACTAGACAGGGGACATTGGAAGATTTGGCCCTAGATCTAATGTTCATAACTACTGGCTATTTTCAGCTTTGAAATATCTACAGCTGTTCTACACAGCAGGGCCCCAAAGGTTTTTCTGCAAGTTGTAAGTGTCGGCAAAAATGTAATGATGAAAAGAATGATTGCCATATTCTCAAAACTAGCACTAATTTGGGACACAAACTTTGTGTAATATCTATTGAGAATAGTATGATAATTCCACCCACTCTTATATGCTGTGTCATATAATCCTTTTATAGTTTAGGCACTGAAAAGATTTTTTCTATTTAAAAGAATTCTGAAATTCTTTCCATTTGTTGAAAAGGCTGCCAGTCCCAGTTGGTGAGCAGGACTTTTTTTCACAGCACAGCAGAGGCAAGAAAACCCCACAAAAGAATCAAAGACAAGGTATGCTTCTGAGAAATGAACATAGCATCCAGTGTTGCAGAACAGCAAAACTATCCTAATGATCCCCTGTAATGGTAATTCTGAACGTACAATAACCAGTGACCCTGCAGTGGATACATTTGAATATGGTCGATAATGGTAACCTGACATACAGAGCCTTCTCAGGAGCAGTGGCAAGGTTGAGTTGCATACCTTCCCTCCCTCTCTCCCTCCCTCAATGGCTCCTCCTTGCATTAGAATCTATATATGAGAGCACATTGAATTCCCCAAATCACACTTTGGCATGCAAGTTTTAGGAATCCCTTGCAAACTGCAATAGGAGACAGAGTCTTTTTGTCCTGTTTCTCCAGAATTCAAACTCCTAATGGCATCTTTAAAGTAAAGGAAAGGAATTAAAGGAGGGGGCATGCAGCTGGTATACAACTTCAGAAAACCTAGATCAAACCCAGAATACAGCAAGTGATGCTTTACTCCTGACCACAAAGCCTGGGTTTGAAGGTTAGAATACTGCTAATGAAATGTTCCACCCAGGCTATACCTAGTAACCAGCTGGGTGGGGTGGGGTGAGGTATAGTGTGATTTCATGGATTCACTTTTATTTGATACTAAAATAAAACTGGAAAAGATTATTTTAGCACCTAGTCAGTCTCCCAAGTTTTACAACAGTGGTATTTTTGCAGCAGTTGTAAATTCTTATATTTTTAGAGAAACTCATTGTGTAGGTCATAAGATAAAGAACAAATGCCAAAAATGTCAAGTCCCTATACAAAACAACCATGTTATCAGCAGTGGAAACATTTGCTGTAATGTACCTATCAAACACTGTATCAGTACAAATATATATGTGTGTGTGTGTGTGTGTGTGTGTATAATATTCATGACAAAAAATTGTGTTTAATGCCTCAGTTAGGGTTAAAGTGACAACAGTGAGGAAATGAAACATTAGGCTTCATCCCCAACCCTCCCCACGTAACCCACACACCCATCCTCCACAGACTGACAGATGCCAGGGTGTGCCATGGGGTTATCAGACCCAACTCTCACCCCATTCCATGTGTAAACAGGTTGACATACTACAGTAAAGGAGAATGTGATGATAGTTATGCCTCATGACCCCATGGCACACCCTGGTGTCTGTCAGTCTGTGGAGGATGGGTGTGTGGGGGGGGTTAGGGGCTCAACCCTAATGTTTCATTTCCTCAGTTTTGCCACATTAACCCTAACTGATGCATTAAACGCATTTTTTTGCCATGAATTTCCTTACTTTTTGAAAAAGTGTAATATAACTAGTAAAAAACATGTACTGGTGGGAGCACAGGGCCCATTTCTGCATAACAATATGCATCTGTGGACCCGCGCTTCCACGTACGCACAGCTACAGAGCCATACAGCAGCCCTATAGGGCAAGGAATCCTTGTAAAACAAATTTGACAATATCTCATTAACCATGCAACCCATCGAAAAAAAATCCACTGCAGGCTTACTCTATGGTTTAAAATCTTCTTCCAGTGGCATAGATCACCTAAAGGTGATCTAAGCTGCCAGTAGCGAAAACTCTGTATCTCGCTTCGTTTTCAAGATAAGGGCACCGAAAGGCATGACAGACCCCGCAGTGTAATCCTATGGGGAAAATCTCAACTTCATGATGGCATAGCTATGGAAGCACTTAATTTCCCAACACCTAAACAACATAATTCAGGGCATCTCCTCAACACCCTGTAAATTTCAAGTAAAAAGACCAAATCATTAATGAGCTATGCAATTCTAAAGTTTTTACACCTTCAAAAATTCTTCATTCGTGAGATAGCAAAATCCTGAGCCACCAGATCAATCCTAGTCCATGATCTAGCAAAATTCTAGTCCATGAGGGGACATCTGGTCGCACCATCAGGGCCATCTGGTCGTCCCCAGGGACATCTGGTTGTGAAATTCCAGCTATCTGGTTGTCCCCGGATGGACAAACCTCACGGACCAGGATTTTGCAGGCTCACAGACTAGGATCATTAACAAGTCACGAAAGAAGAATTTTTAATTTTTAAAAAGCTATTTTTTGACAAAAATGAACCAAAAGGCATGGCTTTGTAGAGGGTGCCACCCTAACAAAACCCATGCCTCATTTGGCCCAAAAGTCACCCATAGACAAAGCTATGACATTTTTTATGGCTGAAAAACTGAAAACAAGATGGCGGCTTGTGGGCAAGAAATTTTTCTGATGGACTAGAATTTTCTTTTGTGAGGTAGCAAAATCCTTGACCATGAGACAATTCTTAGGTCGCGAAATAGACAAATTTCTGAGTGAACTGAACATGCTCAGAACTCAAAAATTAAAAATGTAATAACCTTTGAACAAATTAATATTTTTTTACCAAACCAAAGCTGGATTATTCTTTGACCCAACTTCTTCCTACGTTCCAAATTTCAGTCCAAAAGACCATACGGTGTAGTCGCATCACCATGGGCAAAAAACATGTCAAAACTGGCAAAAAATGAATTTTTTTACTTTTCGCTGTGTAAAAACTGAAAATCCAACCAAAACGTAACTTTGTAAATCAAGAGACCTACCATACCAGACTGCACATTCCAAATTTCATGCAAATCCGTTAACCAGTTGCAAAGTTATTAATGCACAAAATTTGAGGTTTAACATTAAAGTGTCTACTCAATGCAGCTGGTATACAACTTCAGAAAACCTAGATCAAACCCAGAATACAGCGCCCCTATAGTGTGTGTGAGTGTGAGTGTGTGTGTACAGATACATGGATTGTCCATTATATAATAATAACTGTTTAAAGGGCAGTTGACACTTACTGTATATTAGTCTTGAGGAACTAATTTAGCCTGTAGTTGAATTTTTAACCAAAGATTTAAATAAATATTTAACTTACAGGGCCCAGCTCATAACTTCCGATACCTGAACAGAGCAGATATAGAGAACTTCAGCCTGTCCCAAAAAATCAGTGCTTTCATGATGCAAAGTAGGGAATGGGGTTGCAGGCCCTAAGTATACATATTACTGTGATCTAGGAAGTGGGTCTGTCCTAAGACAAATATACTAACTTTGCATACTGCTCCACATGTATGTGGCTAATATGTAATGTATATTCTAGCTACATACAATTAAAATTGCATGCAAAGTTAATATATTTATCTTTAGACAGTATCCCTTCCCTGATCCTAGTAATACATTTACTAAAGTGCCTGCAGCTCTGTTCCCTGCTTTGCATAATCACAGTGCCTATTTGGGGGTGAGGCTGTAGCACTCTATGGCCACTTGGTTCAGGTATCAGAAGTTATAAACCAGGCACTGTAATGCCACCCTGATGGCCTATTAGTAGTGTATCATGCTTCTGTGCTGACAGTCTGGGGTCAGAGAAGTAAAACCCTTACTGTCTGAATTATGGCATACATTGCCTGAACAAGGTATATCTCTGAGGTCAACAGCAGGGGCAGGGTGTAAAAACCTATATGAAAAAAGGAAACAAAATACTTAAATCCTTAGCCAAAAATTCAACTACAGCACAGGCTAAATGAGCTCTTCAGGCAGGCAACTCCTTGGTATGAATTGCCTGCCCAAATTATATTAGCTGCTCTTTAACAATAGTAACCAGATAATTCCTAAAACCCAAAGCTCCAATATGCATGGGTGTAACACTCCTCTAGTGCTTGTAAGAGAGATCATTGGTGACACATGGAGCCCTCCCATTAGTCGCAAGGATCTAGCCTGGGTTACTCACAGGAAATATTCAGTTTGGGGATACTGAGTTTGGCCATATCAGGCACTAAGAAACACAGGCTCAATAATGGTAATGTTTTCTCCATGACAGAACCTAGGAGTCCATCCTTTGTTAAAGAATTGTAATCAAGATCTGGTGAGCAATCCCATTAAGTTCAGGCAAGTCAGTGTTCAGTGCAAATACAGATAGTATTATTAATTATTACTTCCTTTTTATTTCTGTGAGCTAGTTACATTTCTTCACCCCAGTCAGCCCAGTGGTGAGGAGAGCTGAAGCACTGGTGTCTTATCCCCTGCCATGCCAGCACCCTGAGTTCAGAAATGAACTTGGATGACCAGGGATTGGCCACGGTGGGAGAGGATTGAGCATCCAGAGGACAACTCTCCTCTCCCGGTGAGGGTGGGATTCAGCTGTACTGCTCCTAGGCTGCTACCACATGGAGGTGTGGTGGCAGGGCAGCTGGCACAGCTCAAGAGGGGAGCTATCTGATGACTAGCATGTGATGTGGGCGTGCCTCTGCACGCATGCACACTTGGATAATTACATGTTGTTGGATGGGGGGGGACCTGAAAAAGGAAACTGCCTGGAAGCTGGTGTAAGATGTTTGACCCACTGCCAACAGGGCCGCCTCCATCTGGATCATGCACTGAGAACAGAAGGACAGATCTCACCCTCCTGGCTCTGCCTTGGGTGTCAATCTGCAAGGGATAATGAGGTGAGTCCTGGGGAGACAGTTGCTGGTCAAGTGGGGGGTATGGGGTTGATGGCCACTGACAACTGGGCCAAGAAAAAAAGCTTGATTTAAAAAAAAAAAAAAAAAAACTTTCTTCATCCCATCCTCCTGAAGGAGTATCAGAGGACCAGTGGGCTGTTGTATCTTGAGTAATTCAGAAGTCACAGGAGGACCATGGCTTTGCACAGAGTCCTCTCTGGCTCCCATGATGAGGAAGCCCCACGAGAGTGAGTTCCAATCAGAACTGTATGCATATCTTTTTGTATCCAAAGATAACACATCTTACACTTCCCTCCTTCTCCTTAGAGCTGAAGCATTCAATTAGCAATTCAGTATAGGGAGCACCCAGGGACTCCTATTCAGGTAGTTCAGAAACACTCAGTTCTACCTCAACAAGAAAAAACAGGTCCCTGCATTTATTATGCCATATGTATGGGCATCTCTCAACCTCCTGGAAGACTGCAGGTGTGCACAGGCTCCAAATGCCACCATAAACCTTATCAGCCCTCTTAAGGTCCGATCGTACAGTCAACCCAGCCCTCTCATGTTTGAGCACTAAAGTGCCTGTACTAAGTTTCAGTATTGTCTTTAGTTAACAGCATATTCTTTCCTATATTCTACAGTTTTAATAACGTTCTTCCTTGCAATACTAGTTGATGGCCTCTGCCACATCTTCTTTTGCTGGGGCTGAACACCAGCCAAAGGACACCAAAACCTCATTTACATGGTCACAGTTGCACCGGAATAAAGTGAGTGCTTGTGTAACAGCTCCTGTCACTCCTGCTCCTTTTAGCCGGTGATGTAGAATGAAACCCTGGTCCTCCTTCCCCAAAAGAACGGACACCTCTCTGCCCCGGCAAATCACCTTCCAAGAGGGTTCAAACTAGTACACCTAAACATAGGCAGCATTCTGAACAAAATTACGGCCCTCCAAACAAGTGTCTTCGTACTGTGCCCTGATATCTTAATCATTACAGAATCCTGGCTGAAGCCCCACAACCTTGATGCTGAGTTCTCAATATCTGGCTACTCCCTCATTCGTCAGGACCGTCAGGGCAAGAAGAAGGGTATGGGCACTGCCATGTACATCTCCTCCAAACTCCAGTTCACCACAATCAGGTCTACCTCACCAACGCTGTCAATAGACTCCCTACTGATCAAAATCTCTCTCCCTCACTCAATCCCTATATACGTAGCAGGGTCATACTGCCCTCTGGACACACCACTGCCTATCATCTTAGACCACCTAGGCACCTGAGGTCCCTGCAGCTGGGCCGAGCTTCATATCCTTGGGGATTTAGAGCCTGAGCTGGCTACGGTACAGCCTCTAAGGGAATGCGTTGTCAAGTAAATCGCTAAACCTGTCCCAACAAATAACTGAACCCACTCGCCTAAACCACAAATCCAAAAAGCATACGCTACTGGATTGGGCCCTAACCACCCAACCCCATCTTATAGTTGATGCTGGCCTGCTACCGGACTCTCTCAGCGATCACCACATGATTTATTTGGTGCGGAAAATATTCAGACCTAAGGCCCCCCCCACACCGTACACTGTACAATAGATCTTACAAATTCCTGGTCCTGACCACGCTCTTAAATGACCTCACCAACATTGATTGGTCCTTCATCCCTAGGGCTCCCTCAATGGATGAGGCTTTCGAGTTCTTCACGACCAGATTCCTTGCTATCTGGGACTCCCATGCACCGCTCAGAAGATCCAGAGTAAGGGGATCCCACCTACCCTGGGTAACTGCCAACCTCTTGGAGCAACTACTAGTCAGGGACCGAGCCTGGAAATCCTATAAGGCAACAGGTACTCAAACAGCCCTACAACACTACCACTCGCTAAGAAATGCCTGCACAAGACTCATCCGGCAGACTAAATCTAATTATTTCAAGAATGCTTTCCACAACAACTTTAATCATCCAGCTCAATTCTGGAAGTCAATTAAATCCCTCCTCGCCCCGCCGGCCCAACCTCCTACTCCAATTCTCAATATAGCAGGAAGTACTATCACGGCACCGAGTGCTGTAGCCACTGAGCTTAACTTCTATTTCACAAACTGTACATCCTCCTTTCTCTCCTCTCACCCCTGGCTCCTTCCCCCTGATCCCCCAGTTTGCTCCTCACCTGCTAACTTCTCTTTTTGCCTTGTTACACCCACTGAGGTACTGAAAATACTTTGGTCACTAAATCCCACCAAAGGAAAATGCCCCTCGGGCCTTGACTCCAAAATGCTCCATCTTTCTGCCCCAGCCATAGCCAACCCATTAGCCGCTCTTTATAACCTGTCATTCAGACTTGGTACCATCTCTACAAAATGGAAACATGCCACAGTCATACCCCTTACCAAAGGAGGCGACCCTTCTTCTCAGAGCAACCACCGACCTATCTCACTGCTCCCCATCCTAGCCAAAATCCAGGAGCGCCTTGTACTAGCCCAGCTCTCCCACTTCCTCGACTCCATCTCCTTCTTCACTCCTTACCAGGCAGGGTTTAGGAAAAATCACTCCACTATCACCTCGCTCCTCCGTCTCACTGACACCATCCTCACAGGCATGGATAAAGGGGAGATAACCGCGGCCATCTTCGTCGACCTGGCTAAGGCTTTCGACATGGTCTGTCATGCTCTGCTACTGTCCAAACTCGCCCAAGCTGGACTGACTGTGACTGCCACCATTTGGTTCCAGTCGTACTTGGCAGGCAGGTCCCAGTCAGTCCGTATTGGCTCGGCCATCTCCACCTCACTCCCTGTTACCACCGGGTTCCCCCAAGGCTCTGTCCTAGGCTCCTTGTTGTTTTCTATCTTCCTCAATGATCTTCCCGCAGCCTGCCCTCATACGTCTATCCACATGTATGCAGATGACACAGTGCTGTATGCCTCTGGGTCATCCCCCTCAGCCGTGGCAGCCTGCCTACAACAGGATTTTGACTCTGTCCAATGTTGGTTCTGTTCAAAAAAACTGTCTCCCTAACATTCCGCACTCGGGCCAAATTTTCCTGTCTCCCCACCTCCCCAACTTTCCATACATTATATGGCTCCCCCCTGGAGGTCTGCACTTCCTTCAGATACCTCGGGTCTGGTTAGATCAGCATCTTGATTTCACTGCGCATATTGATGCTATACATAAGAAGCTACATCCCATGTTAGGTGAGTATACCATAATAAAAGTTGCATTCCCCTGCCCATGTGCCTGGCAATCGTTCAAAAGATGATCCTCCCAATAATGGACTATGGGGATGTAGTCTACTGTGTTGCCCTTAAATCCTCCCTGATGAGACTAGACCCTCTCTCTTTCACTCATTCTGCCGTTTCTCCCTGGACTGCCCTCCCAATGCACATCATTGTGACCTCTACCATTCCCTAGATCTCCCTTCTCTCCACAATCGGAGATTGGTACACTGTGCTAGAACCGCTGTGAAATTCTGGTCGCAGTCCCTCCCCTCCTACCTTGCGACCACCCTTAATGTTCTTCCCCCGACAGCCTACTCGCTCAGGAACTTTGATTCTCATCTACTTCACATCCCTCACAGGTCCACTGGGTCTGGACAAGCTGCTTTCAGCTTTCCGAATGCCTAAGTTATGGAAATCCCTGTCGGCTGATATTAGACATGCCACCAACACTCCTCACCGCAATGCTCCACTAAAGACACATTTCTCCACCACTTGCTCATGCACTCTGCACTGCTGAAGCCCATGCAGTCTGGCTGGCAGCTGTTTAGTTTCTTTGTGTATTTTCTCCTGCTGTTGCCCACCTTGTTTATTGTTGTGATGCTGGATGCTATGTATCTACCCTGTCTGTATATTCCTAGATATGTATATATAAGGATTTGCCTACTATCTTATGACCAAACTGAAGTATGTACATGTATGTTCTAATTTCTGTTTACACTGTATTCTACCTAACCCCCAAACCCCCAGGGCACATCTGGAATCGAGTGGTACCCTGCTCGGTATGCATTCCTGGTAAAACGCTTAAATAAATAAATAAACTCTGGCGCAAAGGCTGCTGTGGAGATACCACATCACAGTAAGTCAATCATTATGCTGCTCTGGGATTCTCAGAAAAGTTGGGAATGCTGACTGGTGTGACTGTGAGCACAGATCGAGTGGCTTAAGCAGCCATGTGGACTGGCTGCACTGCTTGCTTTGACATAACATGGCACTCAGTCCAAGAATTTCTCATTGTCTTCCAAGATCCTTATTGTCTCCCAAGATCCTCCTCTGCCTCACAAGATTCCCTTGTCTTAGAACAAGGAAGTGAGACAACATGGAGAGTCAGCTCATGTACCAGGAGTCCCTTGTAACATTTTTTAATAAAAATAGATTTTTCCACCACATCTGAGGTCACTGTGTTTTGCTTCTCTAATTTTCTGTGCTTTCTCCCCAGCTGTCACAATAAAGTATTCTCTAATAACTGAGTCCAGCAGAACTGTAGCAGGAACAGGAAAGGGGGACGTCATAAACACTGTTGAGACAAAAGCCGTGTGGTTTGGTTGGGTCCTGTTTAAGCTGTATTGGAAGAGACAAAAAAATATGGGAAATGGGGAAAGAATTCCACAGATGTGAACGAGCTATAAAAAACTGGAAATAGTACTATGTGTCAACTTTACAGTGAGATACTGTCTACCATCTTGAACAAATGACAAGCATTATGGGCCGGTAACCTTTGCTGGTTAATTTTTGAGTTGTAATAATTAGCAGGTGTCATCCTTTAGTTTATTGTTAAACATACTTTTAAAATTGTGCTGTTGTTTTAAGTGCTACTGCCTAATTTACAAAAAAAAAATATTCCAGTGGAACTTACCCTCTGCCTTTCTGTCTTCTTCATTTCAATTTGGAATTATCCTATAACACTGACCTCTAAAAACATGGGAAAGGGTTGTTTTGATAGAGATAACCAACTAACCAACCAAACTTTATTTTTTCAATGATACTCCACCATAGATCATAACGTTTTACAAAATATGATCTAATTACTCTGACTAGGTTACAAACCCAGCAACTTATTTGGAATGGATTTCATTAACTGCAGGTACTGTGGAACAATTTTCAGAAGGACAGTCTTACAGGATTTAGGACACTGTCCTACATGCTGGGCCTTTGGAGATCTTAGGTCTCAGCTCCGGGCAGCATGGGCAGAGATTGCACGCCTCAAATTTCATATTGAAGAGGAAATACATTATAAGAACCACCCGCCATTTCCCAGCATCCAACAGAAAAACCTCGACCGCAGAGGGTAGTTGGTCCAGGAGGTTGGCAGGTGGTTAGAGGAGCAAATCAGGTGCCCCATCACCTCTGCTCTCCAACACATTACCTCCAAAACCATATAAACACTATAAACAGGTATCTGCCTCTATCTCTGAAATCAAATAAAGAGGCAGAAGACACTGCAGAGCAGGACACTCAGGCACAGGAGCTAGCACAACAATACTCACCCAAATCAGGAACCAAAACAAAACAAGCGCAAGGAAACTCCAAAACTTCTGATCATAGGAGACTCCATGATTCGGGAGTTGATACCCATCTCCAGCTAGGTGATGGCTCGATGTCTCCCAGGTACATCAGCATGGAGAGACACTGACCGCATTGCTAAAATTGTTCACAAAGCAGGAGAAAACATTGATGTCCTAGTACACATAGGGACTATCGATCTCGCCAGCCGGTCAGTTGTGGAGACCAAGGAACACCTGACTAGGCTGGGTGACAAACTATCATCTATTTCTGGCATCTCCTTCTCTGAGATCCTGCCAGTCTGGGAGAAGGGCAGAGACGGAAGGTCAGAGAAGGGGAGATAGGGAGCTAAACACGTGGCTCAAGGACTGGTGCCAGGAAAAAGGACACAGATTTGTAGGGAACTGCAACAGTTCTGGGAGCGAAAGTTCTTTAAATTTGATGGACTGCATCTGACTAAAGAGGGAGTCAGTGCATTGGGGCAGAAGTTTGACGTCTTTGCAGAATATTTAAACTAGCAATGGGAGAGGGTGCAGCACCCATACGTCATGGAAGAACACCCTCCCCTCAGCTAGTGGTCAAACAGGAATTCAGCGTGTTTGCTGCTCATTTGCATCACCAGGTAAGAAAAAAGGTTTGTCTCCCCATACGATGCACAGGGTAATGCCAAACTTCACCCAACAACTAACACACCAAAATCTGCCAATGGAAAATCATGTACAATGCTCACAGCCTGGGAAATAAGATCCCAGACCTGCAGGCAATAATGTCAGAGGCTAAACTGGACATAGTAGCAATTAGTGAGACATGGTTTACCAGTAACCACCTTGGAGACTTCAGTACCTGGCTATGTATTGTTCAGAAGAGACCGAGGTGCAAAAGGGGGAGGAGTGGCCTGTATGTTAATGAAAATATCAAAGCTACAGAAATTCAGAATACACATAAGGAGCCAGAAGAACTGTGGGTCACCCTGGAAACAGGAAATGGGACAGCCATAAGAACTGGGGTTGTCTACAGGCTCCCAGACCAGAGGGAGGACATAGACACATTACTGTTAGAAGAATACAAAAACATGACAGCTAAAGGGAGGTTCTGATAATGGGAGACTTCAACAGCCAGATACAGATTGGTCAATACCAGCAGGAACATCTGCCAGAACTAGACTCATAGTGGATTCCCTGCAGGGAGGGCCTCAAACAACTGGTACAGCAACCCACAAGAGACAGGGCTATCCTAGATCTAGTACTGACTAACAAAGAAGGGATCACAGATCTCCAGGTAGAAGGTCACCTGGGGCCAGTGACCATCACATGGTATGGTTCAATTTGGCTACTACATCTAAATCATCCCATTCCAAGGCAAAAATATGGGACTTCAGAGGAGCTGACTTGATAAGATGGCCAACAGAGTTAAGCTAGCCCTGGCAAAAGAAACACAGGTGAGGAGGTACAGGCACAGTGGGCAAGCATTAGATACAATACTTGAAGCAACATCCCATTGTGTTAGACAGAAAAGGAAGTAAAAGAAGAAGGAAACCACTTTGGTTCTCAAATACAGTAGCAGAAAAGGTCAGAGCCAAAAGGCTGGCCTTCAGAAAATATAAGGGAACACAGCGGGATGAAGATAGGAGGCATACCAAACTGCCCTAAGGGAAGCAGGTAAGGCAGTAAGGCAGGCAAAGTCCCAAATTGAGGAAACACTAGCACGTAACAGTAAAGAAGGTGACAAGACTTCTATAGATACATTAGTGAAAGGAGAAAGTCCAGAGGGGCATTGCTAAGCTTAATGGAGAAAAGGGAGCATATGAGGAGGAGGACCTCAAAGGCATCTATCCTAAATAGATACTTTGCTCAGTATTTACTGAAGAGAAGGTAGGGCAGGCCCACAGCCCAGCATCATGGACACAGGGGAGGGAGGTGAGCACTACTCCCTTCACAAAGAAAGGGTCCTACAAGAGCTTGCTAGCTCAGGGTGGATAAGGCAATGGGACCTGATGGCATACATCCCAGGGTACTTAAGGAGCTAAAGGAGGAACTAGCAGAGCCATTAGCAGAATTGTTTAGTGAGTCTCTGAGCACAGGAGAGGTCCCAGAAGACTGGAGAAGGGCTCATGTGATCCCACTCCACAAGAGTGGTAGCAGGAGGAGGCGGGGAACTACAGACCCGGTCAGTCTTACCTCAGTAGTGGGCAAGATTATGGAGGCACTCCTTAAGGAAAGGATAGTGCAACACCTGGAATCCATAGGGCACAGGATCCAAGACAGCATGGGTTTACAAAGGAAGGTCCTGTCAAACTAATCTCATAGATTTCTTTGACTGGGTAACCAGAGTGGTGGACCAGGGGGTGCAGTTGATGTCGCCTACCTTGACTTCAGCAAAGCTTTTGACACTGTCCCACATAGAAGATTGATAAATAAGCTAGGTAGGCTCAGGTGGGTCAGAAGTTGGTCAACTGGGTGGCAAACTGGTTGACTGGCAGAAACAGAGAGTGGTGGTAAATGGTATACAGTCAGAAGAGATGCAAGTCACAAGTGGGGTACCTCAGGGATCAGTCCTGGGGCCAGTCCTATTCAACATCTTCATTAGTGACCTCAGAGATGGACTAGAGGGTAAGGCTTGTCTGTTTGCAGATGACACCAAGATCTGCAACAGAGTAGATGATCCAGATGGGGTGGGCAGAATGAGAAGAGATCTGGATAAACTAGCAGAATGGTCAGAAGAGTGGCAACTGGGATTTAATGCAAAGAAGTGCAAAATCATGCACATAGGGAAGAGAAACCTGAAGCCACTTATAGGCTGGGAGGAGTTGCTAGCAGTCACAAAGGAAGAAAGAGACTTGGGCATCATCATCACTGATGACCTAAAATCATCAAAGCAGACCTCTAAAGCAGTAGGTAAGGCTAGGGGTGTTAGGGTGTATTAGTAGGGGTATCACAAGTCGTAAGAGGGAGGTAATAATCCTCTGTACAAGACATTGGTTAGGCCCCATCTGGAGTACTGCAGTATTGGAGGCCACACCTCTCAAGGACATTAACCAAATTGAGGCAGTCCAGAGAAGGGCAACTAAAATGGTGCAGGGACTGCATCAGAAGACATATGAGGACAGATTAACGGAGCTCAATATGTATACCCTTGAGCAAAGGAGGGAGAGAGGTGATATGATCGAGACATTTAAACACCTTAAGGGCATAAACAAGGTGAAAGAGTCTAACATGTTTAAATATAAGAAAAATAGCAGGACAAGAGGACACAGCATGAGATTAGAGGGAGGCCGATTAAGGGGAATGTGAGGAAATTCTTTTCACAGAAAGGTGGTAGATGCATGGAATGGCTTACCACAAGAAGTGGTGGCTATGAATACAGTGCAGGGCTTCAAACAGGCATGGGATAGGCATAAGGGAGCAATACAAATGACTATGAATAGATAGGTCACTGACAGAGCAAAGGCCGATGGCACATTTATAAGGTAGAAAAAGAAATGGGCAGACTGGATGGGCCTTGCGGTCCTTATCTGCCGTCAACTTCTATGTTTCTATGTTAAATTTAAAAACACAGTATACTCAACACTTTTAAAAATACACAGCAAAGTTTCTAAAACATAGCAGGAGTCTAAACATCAGCATATGCCAACTCAAATAAATGAGTTTTCAGGGCAGATTTAAAGGCCTCAGCGGACAGGCAATCCCTTATCCAATGAGGTAGAGAATTCACAGGGTCGGAGCAATAAAAGAAAATGAGCTAGCTCCCAATGTTGTCAAGCAGACCATGGGAATCTCCAGCAATCCCTCATGAGCAGAGCGGAAAGGGTGAAGGAGGCAGTAGGGACAAAGGAGCTATTGCAGGTACACTGGTCCCTGTCCATGTAGGGCCTTATAGGTCAGTAATCTGACCTTGAAGGTGAACCTCCACAGTACCGGCAGCCAGTGCAAAGCGCTGAGTACAGGAGTGACATGGTCAGATCTACATAAACCTGTCAGCAACCTGGCAACCGCATTCTGCACCAGCTGCAGACGACGGAGGTCCACCCCTGGTAGCCCTAGGTATAGGGCATTGCAGTAATCAAGGTGCGAGGTCACCAAGGCATGGACCAATGTCGGGAAGTCATCACGTGGTACCAGGTGCTTTATTTGGGTGACATTCCTCAGATGATAAAAAGAGGACTTGACAACGGCTGACACCTGATTCTTAAGGGTCAGTCCACTATCAAGCATGACACCCAGATTTTGCACCTGGTCAAAGATCCTCAGCTGGTTGTTCCATAGCCAAAGCCTGGAAGACTGCCCTGCCAAAGACCCCTCCACCCGACGACCTGGGTCCACAACCAACACCTCAGTCTTATCTGGATTCAGCCTGAGCCAGCTGGCACTCATTCACTCCTGAATCTCAGTGAGACAGTTAAAGGGGAACTGTCATCAACAGGATTTCTTAATATCTGAAAGCCCATAAAAAGCTAATTAGATTGAGCTATTGTGTTGATCTGTGAATCTTTACAGTCCAGAGTTATTCATATGTAAATCACCCTGTAATTGAGGGCTGGTGGCAGTCATATATTTTGGGCTCCTGACAAGAAATAATGTCACCAAGGGTCTAGGTTCTCCTTTGACTGCATTAAATCCAACAGGTTAAATAGGAAATTGATTGTTTTAGTAAGTGTATTTTAAGGTGTTATTACAACACTTTCTACATCTATAATAATTATTTTGTATGTGCATTGAAACTAGTGAGTTATCACCTTTACATTTCAAACTGTTAGTAAAAATAATCCATCTTCAGAACTGCTTTAATCTCTAGGCTATACTGCCAGTGCCAGCTGATCATCAAAAACGACACATCTCAAGGCTGGCTCTGTGGTGCCAACAGGTATTGAGGCCTCATACCAGAATTTCTAAACCTGGCTGTGTTCATGTCAGTACAGATTTCTGTGACTGCCACAGCAGCAACTTTGGTCTTTTTTCCATTCCCTCTCTTGCAGCCTTTCTCTTATAATTTCAGGTGTGAACTCAGAGGTCTACAAGATGCAAATGTGACTACGTACCTACTGGCCTGGCATCATGGGGCCAGCCTTGAAATGTGTAGCTTTTGATTATCAGCTGGCAGTACAGCTTTGAACAAGCTTCATTCATCCATCAGAATGGGTTTTGACCATGTGTTAAGATTCCGAAAATATTTTTCTCTTTCTATCCAGATTTGATTTGAAAAGAAAAAAAATAGGACACAATTATTTGTTTATTGATGGCAAAAACACATAGATGGACAACATTGTTAAAACATGCATAACCTGATATGCATTATTAAAATGTAGAATGTGTGTGTGTGTGTAACCAGAATTTTACACAAACCCGAGGTATGGGATGCAACATAAACCCTGTGGGGTTTATAAAAGCATCGCACACCAAGCGTGTGTGTAAAATTCTGGTTTTACACACACACACACACACACACACACACACACAGCCTGTCTCTCCTTTTGGTTTTTTCTTTATATTACAGTGGTAACGACATTCTGGAAAGTTATGGTCCATCAGCGTTGCTGCATAGTGTAAGATGTGCTGTAAGGGTATGAGCAGCAGGAGCAACCAGATTGATTTTTTTTCATTTTCAAGGCAGGATCAACTAGATAGATATTTAAAAATATTTAAAAGCATACTTGTCTTAACAGTGTGTGGCAAAGCTTGAGTGCTGGTACCTGTGCTCGATAATGGAGCCACCATGTTGGGCAAGATGTTCAGCCCGCCCACAGTGAAACTACGCTCCAGTTAGCTTTCTGTGGTGATGCTTGATTGACAGGTGTTGATTACAACCTCCTGGTTGTAACCACAAATATCAACCGGGAGGTTGTAACTGGAGATAAATGTGTCTTTATCTGTATGTAAAAAATTATCACCATTAATTAAAGAGTATTTTTTTTTTCATTTGTAATTTATGGTATTTTTCCATTTTTTTCTCCCTTCCCCCCCAGCTCACAGCATACATGTGCCTGTACATGCACACACACACCAGGATCTGGTGGCCCCATCCGCCCCTCCCCAGGCTTGTGTCACCACTCCAACCACCTGCGCTGCCCACTGGACCTCCACCCAGTGGGAGCGGGACTACGGCAGAGTGGGAATCTACCCCTTTTAAGAGGAGAGCCACAGCTCGATCTCACTCCAACCTGTCCCCCCCCCCGAGCTGGCTCCCTAGTGACCCGAGGTCGTTCCCGAACCTGGGTCACAGACGTAGTGCGAGATAAGGCACAGGCACCTCAGCCCTCTGCACCACAGGGATGGCTGCTATTAAAGAGTATTTTACTTCTTTTGATGAAGTTAAAATTATAACAGTTTCTTATGGAAATGCTTTGGATGGAATGGGATTTTCTACTATAACAATGCCAGAATTCTATTGGATTATTAGGAGGCAGTATAGCACAGCGGTTAAGGACACTGAGCTATAAACCTGTACTGACATGAACACAGCCAGGGTTTAGAAATCCTGGTATGGGACCCCAATATCTGTTGACACCACAGAGCCAGCCTTGAGATGTGTCCTTTTTGATGATCAGCTGACACTGGCAGTGTAGCCTAAAGATTAAAGCAATTCTGAAGATGGATTATTTTTACTAACAGTTTGAAATGTAAAGGTGATAAAGCATTAGTTTCAATGCACATACAAAATAATTAATTTAGATGTAGGAAGTGTTGTAATAACACCTTAAAACACACTTAATAAAGTAGTCTATTTTCTATTTAATCTTTTGGATTAAATATAGTCAAAGGAGAACCTAAACCTTCGGTGACATCATTTCCTGTCAGAAGCCCAAAACATATGGCTGCCACCAGCCCTTAATTACAGGGTGATTTACATATGAATAACTCTGGACTGCAAAGATTCACAGATCAACACAATAGCTCAATCAAATTAGATTTTTATGGGCTTTCAGATGTTAAGAATCTTGTTGATGACAGTTCCCCTTTAAATACTGTAATAGCATCATATTGTCAAGGCACAAAGGACTAGTACAACTGAGTATCCTCTGCATAACAGTGAAAACTCAATCCATACTGCCTAATAATGTCTCCCAACAGCAGCATATACACTGCAAACAGCATGGGGGAAAGCACAGAGCCCTGTGGCACCCCACATGGCAGGGAGGTAGGAGTAGAGAAAAACACCCAGGATGCCAGTCTGTGTGTCCTGCCAGTGAGGAATGAATGAAACCATCTGGGGACTGTGCCACTCAGTCTGCAGAAAAGCCACAGGCACTCCAGCAACACCCCATGATACACAGTGTCAAATGCTGCAGTGATCAGGGAGGACCAAGATGGAACTGCTTCTCTGATCCCTCGCTATCAGGAGATCATTAAGTACCTGGACCAACGCCATCTCAGTACTATGTCTCTTCCTGAAACCAGACTGGAGAGGATCGTAGGTGTCATGGGCAGTCAGATGATCCTCAAGCTGCAACTCAACTGCCTTCTCAATAACCTTACCTACAAAAGGCAGGTTAGAGACTAGCCTGTAGTTTGCAAGATAGTCCCGGTCCAGAGAAGGTTTTTTCAGGAGGGATGAACCACCGCCTCCTTCAGGGTGTTTGGAAACACCCCGGTCTCTAAAGAGCACTAACTGTCTCAGCGAGGACAGATCCTGTTGCCTCCATGCACCCCACAAGGAGGCACATCAGATCTGGATCCAAACTACAGTAAGTCAGTCGCAAGCCCTAGACCAACTTCACGACATCATCGATCATCAACCAGGCAAAGTCTGACCAGACAAACCAAGTGCTAGTGCTCCCACACTGATCACTGCTCTGCCCATTTGAGTGAGCTACATTGATCTCTGACCTGATGGTTACAATCTTATCTGAGAAAAATCGAGTGAACCCCTCATGCTTCTCTTGTAAAAAGGCTTTCCGATTCTGGAGACAGGCTGGATTGCACAACCTGCCCACAGTATGAAAGAGCTGGGCCAGTCAGTTTCACACAGCTGCAATCTCTCTGGACAGGAATTCTGCCTTCTTATGGGAGATCGCAGATTGATATGCTTTATAATGGGATATCAATATAAGTTTGTCCTCATTCAGGCCTAATTTCCATCAGCAATGCTCCAACCTTTTTCCCACTCTCCTCAGCTCCCTCAAGGGCCCATCAAACCATGGGGACTGAGGATGAAGGGTGAGCAGGTGAACATAGACCGGAGCAATGACATCCAGAGTCTCTCCCACTGTCTTATTATAGGCTCATAATAGACACTCTCTGGATCCCTGCTAACACTCACACTGTCCAATAGGTCCAGAACTGCCATCAGACCAGCCAGAATTACTCCCCATAATGGGCAGTACTGGACCATCTCCATAAGGGCAGGTCTGTTAGGGAGGTCACGAAGCTGAACCTGATAGTGTGGTGATCAGACCATCCAATGGGTTCCACCTCCATGTCCAAGATCTCCATCCCCAGCAGGAACACCAGATCCAGTGAATGACCCTGTATGTGGGTCACAGAGGTAATTACCTGTGTGAGCCCCAACAACATCATCAATTGGAGGAATTCTTGTCCAAATTGTGAGAGTTCATTGACCCACGCATTGAAGTCCCCCAGTATCAACCACCTGGAGGCCTCCAATACCATCTCAACAATGAAGTCCACGACCTCCTGCAAGAACTCCTTCTCGCTCCTGGGTGGATGGTAAATGAGAACTATCCTACAACCCACACCTGCACCCACAATACATTCAAAGGATCTAGTGGTCCCAACTGGCATCTCTACCAGGCCCAGCTCCATCTTGAAACAGATGGCTAACCCCCCCACCCCTACGATCCCAACCTCAGGCGGTGTATCACTGAGTACCTGGTCAGAACAGCTGACTCCAACATAGGACCAGCATTTTCATCCAGCCAGATCTTGGTGATGCAAGCCAGGTCAGATAACCCAACAAGATCAGCAATTACTGCTGTCTTGTTTCGCATTGACCTGGCATTGCATAATGCCACCCAGGCTGGATGAGTAGATGAGGTTGACCGGGCTACCTTACCACTGCAAGTGGAGACCTTGGGTGTGGGCACCAAGCAGGGCGGACCCCTTTCCTGGGCCCATCTCACCCCAGGGCATCTTCTTGACCCCACAATTCCAATTTGTCCCCCCTGCTCCACTCCCCCACCTGAGGCCCCGCCCCTCTGATGCCTCCATGCAATCCCCAAGGTGCAATAGTGGAATATATTGACTTTGCTTTTTATATATCATCTGTAAATAGAAATGGCTCCATTTAGAGCTAAGAGCAGTTTTGTGTGATACTGATCACCAATTGGTTCTCTGATTTTTGGGCTTTCTCTTTCACCACCTCCCCCCCCCCCACCAATCCCATGAGAGCATCTTGGGGAAGCAAGTGTGTATCATTGCTTATATAAAGCAAGGATGTTCATGTATGTGTCTGTGTGTGTGTGTGTGTGTGTGTGTGTGTGTGTGTGTGTGTGTGTTTGTGTGTTGGGGGGGGGTGTTGAAAGAGAAAGCCAAAAAAATCAGAGAACCAATTGGGATGCAAGGGATGAAGTAAATTAGCGCATGGCTGACACAAGTCAAAATCTGGTTCAAATGAGCTTGCGTATGTGATAGCAGTGGGTGATTCATTTATTAACACTCGCAATACTAGGTTAGTACTACACTGGACCACGGCCTACCAGTTGACTTAATTTTTTTTTTTTTTTTACTATAGCAAGTCATTTGACATCATGCCACATTTGGAACTCATCAATAAATTACTAAATATGGGCCCAATAACAGGTTAATTAGCTGGGTAGATTCATGGTTAAGGGATAGGAAACAAGTCCCTATATTGAGGATATAAATCAGACAGGGCCAATGTGTTGAGTGGAGTTTCACAGAGGTCAGACTTGGGACCAGCTTTGTTCAACATATATGTGTCATTAATGCCGTGTGCAGAACTTATTTGGTAAACCAGATTTGCAGATGACACCAAAATGGAGCAGTAGTAGATACAAGTGAGGCAGTACATAAACTCAGGATGCAGTTTAGCAAGTTTAAAACCTGGGCAATTTGTCATAGATTGGATTTCAACATAGAAAACTGTGCTGTGATGCACCTGGGAGGACCAAATATGAGCCACTGAGGCAAGAGATAAAAGTAAAATTGTGTGAAAAGGACCTAGGAGTACTGGTGACAAAAGATGTCAATTTTGATAGGCACACCAGGCAAGTAGCCAAAAAATTTAAAAAGATAATAAGGTGCATACACCGGTACATAGCTAACAGAGACCAATGAGTGCTGGTGCCAGTGTACAGGGCATTGGTGAGGCCCCATTTAAAGTATTGTAGCTAGTTCTGGACTCTAATACAAAGAAGGATATTGATTTCCTGGAAGGGGTGCAGAGAAGAGCCACCAAAATGGTGACAGGGCTGAAGTAGTTACATTATGCTGAAAGGCTGGAAAGCCCAGGAATGTATTCACTGGAATATAGAAGGCTTAGAGGTGATCGATATTTGGTTTTCAGAGCCTTCCATGAAAAAGGCTTGTGGAGTTGTCTGAGGCTGAAATGAAAACAAACTTCTTATGACACCAAGGACACAATATTTAAAAATGGGCAATGTGGGCACAAAGTTTTGCGCTGCATCAGATAACTCACTAGTGCTATCTGACTGAATACAAGAGCATGTCAATGCAGTGCTAAAACAAGTAGCACTGCCCCAACATAAATCCTGCCAGTGCAGGGAACAGTACCACCAGACCCAATAGTGCTGGTAGCTCCCGGTGTGGTATTCAGATGACCCCATGCAAATGAGTCCATTGGGCATGCAAAGTGCCAAGGGATGATTTGCATGCCCAATCCAGGCACATTTGCATGGAAAGTGGTGGCAGGTTTGCACCCCTGTGACTGGCACCACTCCCACCCCCACCCTGGCTGTCCAGTCCCACGAAACTGAGAGATTCCATAGGGACTAGTTTCAGCTAGCTTTACTTTTATCAGTGTGTACATGCAAAACAAGTAATGATCTATCTGTCTTCTGAACTAACTGCCCACCACTGTCCACCTGTAAAATTGCTGTGTTTTGCTCTTTTGCCTTCTTGGAAGAGTTTGTTACCTAGTAACACACTTTCTTATCTATAGTATAAGAATCTCTGCAAGACTGTTTTTCCCAGAGTTTGCATGACAACACCATAGTGTTAGGAGGTTTCAAACTCCCAGCAGGTATGTTGTCCTTCTGCATGTTTTGGAATAAACTTTTCTCTATGATATCTGAGCTTCTGTGTCATGTTTTGCCAACAGGTCTAGAATCCTTCCAGCTAACAAATTGGTGACTGTGTGCAGGGCCTGTTTGGACAGAACCGAACCAGTACACCATAAGGTACACAGGTGAACAGGATTGGGAATCATGAAGGTGTTCAAACCCACACCCCCTGTTCAACCATAGCAGAAGATCCTACAGACCCCCGCATCCCAAACAAGAAGTTGTACGAACCTACGCCTCTCATTCAGCTTGTGGCTTAGGCCCAGTGGGTCTTCCATACCAGAATGTGTGGCTGTCTAGCTGTTGGGGTCGAGGTGAACTGATATGCCTCGGGCTCTCATTTAGTGTAGAAAAGGGGAACCTCCAGCAATGGGCATTAGTACTGAGTTCAAATTAGATGTCTTACATTTTCTGACCTCCCATGAAGGTTGGAGTAATTTCGTGCTGGACGTGAAATTGTAGATTGATCTGGTACAGTATGTGGGCAGACAGTACATGGAGACAGAGTCTGCATCCAAGAAACATGACCAGAAAGATGTTATGGTTGCAGCACCGTATGCTTTATCAGAAGCAGTGGAGTCCTAGAATTTGGCTCTGAGAAAAGAGTTAGACTCCAAGTGCAGGGAAGTGTGCAAGTAACAGGAGGGTTTGGAAAGAGTGATTGAAAAATGTGAGAAGGAGCATCAGAAAGAACTTGAATGTGTAGGCAAGAAAAAAGCAGAGTGGTTGTTAGGTTTCATGGAGAAAAGAAATGTCAGAATGAATTGTGGAAGCAGCATGGACAAAAGCGACAGGATCAGGTTTGTAAGGGACAGACTAAAAGCAGTGTGGTTCAGTCAGTGTGTAGGCTGAATCATGTGAAAACTATGCCGATTGCCTTACCATCAGAACTGCTGTCTTTGGAGGAGGATAGTGAGACTGATAGCCAGCCTCTGGACACTGGAGATGCCCGAGGGCAGACACAGTCGTGGGACCCAGGGGGATCTGGTCTAACCCAAAGAAAAAGGTTTTGGATCAATCTGTAAGCAATGCCTCTTTTCAGCAGTGGTGTTCATTAACAAGGTGAGGTGTGTAAAAATGGAATTAAAGCATGCCACCTAATCTAACTTGGCTAACTTTTCTCTATTTATTTGGCTGACCAGCCATTCTTTGTAGACTCTAGATAATTTCTAATCCCAATCTGACACATTGGGGTGATTTTCTTTTCATCACACACAACACATAAAACTGTTATGATTGTAGTCTGCTGTGTAAAGGGAAAAAGTTTCCTTGTTTTAGTGCACAGTAAAAATCCTATGAACTGAATTCAATGTTGTGACTCTTCAGTCCTGCAATGTGATATGTGAATTTAAACTGTTAAAAGCTTTTTTTCTTCACAGTGAACATAACAATCTGAGACTTTATTATGATTCAAGGTTTCAGCAAGCAGCCACTGAGATAACACAGCACAAAAAAAAATGTTTTTCTAGCTCTTTGCATTTGGGGTGGGCTGTTGTTCAACTCGCATAGCCTCATACAAGAATACAAACACATGTTTTTTTTTCCATGTTTTGCAATGCAATTGAATCCCTTTCACAAATGTAGCTTCTGTAAAATATATGAGGGATGGGTTTCCATATACAAAATATATTTTCTGAAATAATGCTATTAGTCTGGACAGAACGTATGTCAAGTTTGTTTTTTGTACATAGTGGCAATGGTCTGAGAAAATGGCAAAATGTGTGTGTATGATATGGTGTTTCAGATGGCAGAGAATGTGCTTGAAGAATTAGGAGTAGATGAAATTTAGAATGGTTTCAAATGTAGGGTGCTATAATGCAAAATGATGTGATAGATAAATGTGTTTGCAGTCCAGACAGCTCAAAATGCCTTTACTAGTTTGCATTTGGAAAGCGAGTGGGACATATACATAATAATGTTCCTCCTTTCATGCAATGTTTGTTATTTGAAGTTACTTGTGGATTGTTTGTTGCAATGGCACATTCTGTGTCACCTGAATTGCAAGGGGGTACCAACTCTTAATGTACCCCTATTGAGTAAAGCAATAGGTTTTCGGCTGCCATACTGCAAGTTAGACATCAGTGGTTTAAAATTTGGGGTTTTCTTTAATTCACCTTCTCTAACAAGGCAGGTGGGTAATTTTCTGTAAAAGGCTTCTCTCATGAAAAGGAGAACAAAATGACTGAGATAGGGTTAATTTGCCTTCTGAGTCTAATGGCACGTCGGCCCTTGCTGAAAAGGGTGTGACATACTGGGATGACGTACCACTGTAATCAAACACTTTTTCTTTTCAGGAATCACAGGGAAATGAAATTATTTTTTTCAGTTATTATGCACAAGAGTTTTCCCTGTGTTATGTGCATATATATTATGTGCATCCATAGTATATACAATGTTGTTTTTCTATTTTTATGGTCAGTTGATTTTAGGTAAATGGAATTACATGGTTAAAAAGCTCATGCCAGTCTCCCTTCTGCAATGGCATGCAGTTTGGGAGAGAAATATGGAGCTTCCCAGTAAAACAGATCAAGCCCATTTACTGGACATTTTAACTGTAAACAAAAAAAAACCCAGGTAAACCCCATTTTAAAATGGCTTCCTTTGCCTACTGCAATGCCTGCATCGATCTCCTTGAATAACAGGAGAGTGGGTGGGAGGGGAGACATAGGTTCTCCATACACCCCAACCCCCATTACTAACTGCTTTCTAGCAGTCTCTGATTCGCACTTGTTTTTAAACAAAAACAGAGCATAAAAGAAAATACATCAGTGCTCCCAGATTGAATTGGAATTGTCCCTGTAACTCCAGGGCAATTTTTGTATGTTTTCCTGTAGATTGCAGTATATTATATGGCTGCTGAATTGCTTTGTTATCCTGTATAGCCAATGCAAATCTATGGAAAGAATTTACCTGTAATTCTGGGAGCCCTGATACTGACATAACCATGGGAGGCAGGCAACCATTTTTGAATGTCAGTTACATTATTAATGATTTTGTGCCAATCTGTTCTAATTAAGGCTAACACCCTAGAAATGGTGGTAAATGCACACCACTCCCACAAAAACATACTCCCTCTGGTCGAAGACTCTTTCATGGTTCACCAGAGCAGGTGGGTGTGAGTGGTAAAATTAACCCTTTATGATGATACCAATATTGGTGTGACTAATTATGGAAATAAAATGTTCATAGAGAAACAAGGCTATGAAATACAACTAGAAGTAGAAGACATGGCATTAATCAGGATTTCATGTAAATCAGATGAAACTTTCTAACCTATCAGTGAAGAAGGCGGTGTCACAAACCCACTCAGCAGGTCAGGCCCTCTGCTCCCACACTGCCAACCTCCGAGCGCAGTATTGTGAACAGGCAACAGACAGGGTAACCCTCCTTTCTGCTTGTGGGTCCGAATCACCTTTTAGTCTCAAGTTCTGGGGGGATTCAAACTGTGAACCTTATGCTAGCGTACTGAAATGTTACAGGCTCAGATAATCTGCTCTTTGGGGGATGCCAGATATCTTTCGCCTAAGGGCACCTAACCAGGTATCCAAAAGGAACCCTTAAAACTCTATAAAAGACCTTAGGTATATTCTTACCTTTTCTCAGTTTGGTAACACCATTCAAGCTTCTGAACAGTTTTGTCAAATCTTAACCCTCAATACATCACATGCAAAAGAAAAAACTTGGAAGACCCAGGCAGAATTTGAAT
Source organism: Neoceratodus forsteri (assembly GCA_016271365.2). NCBI lineage: Eukaryota > Metazoa > Chordata > Ceratodontiformes > Ceratodontidae > Neoceratodus > Neoceratodus forsteri. Next base: position 150,764,559 of record CM028132.1, on the reverse strand, counting down.
AAAAGGTTTTCTTAAATGGATAAAAATATGTAAAATGTAAACACAGAACACTAATGTATATCACAAAGCATACAATCACTTAAAAGGAAACAAGGCAAAGTACAAACTCCTACCAACATACAGTTTGACTTTTTCTATCTAATGTATACCTCTACAAGTGCCTTTGTTAGGTCTAAAATCTTGCTTCTTAGGAATCCAAAAAGGAATGTGTCCAAGATCAGGCACAATTCTTAGATTAAACTGTGTCTCCACACACACACCCCTTCCATAATGTCATCCAGCTCCTCATTTTAGAAAATAAAAAAATATACCAAAAAGGATGTCTTATCAGGAGATGTTTGAATTTCTGTGACTTCAGCAAAAACTAATTTCCCAAATTATGACACTCTTTAATCAAGCCTTTCCTTTAATCTTGTGTGGTTTCCTGCTTTCCTGAGGATCAAAGGATTTTATAACTTTTTAGAACCGTAGTGATATAACATGTTTTCTTCCTCTTCCCCTTCCTCTAAGACGTCATAAAAGTTTATGTGCCATATATCCTGGTAGCTGGGTCAGCTCTAATTAAATCAGGGAAACAGGAGAACCTTAATTATGTCTCTCTAGTCTTTTTAATCACCTCCTGGATTCAGGTTAATATATCCTGTAGCTGAAACATTGGGGGGGATGGCACCCATCCCACAGGCTGTCTCATGAGAGACACTCACACACCATATTCTATATACAAATATTATAGAACAATCATAACCAGCTGGCCAAACATCACAATCCTCCCCACCTAGACTGAATTTGGGGGCTCTATCCCCTGCATGGGATGAGCGTCCCAAATCAGTTCACTCCTCATAAATCCGCGACAGGCCATCAGCATTTTAATTGGTCACTCCAGCCCGATGTAAGATTGTCATGTCATACCCTTGCAAGGCAAGACTCCATCTTAATGGTCTACAATTAGTTTTTTCCATTTGGGTCAGCCAAACCAGGGGGTTGTGGTCCATTTGTACCTCAAAATGCTGCCCATATAAGTATGGCTCTAACTTCTTTAGGGCCCGCACCATGGCAAGACACTCTTTTTCCACAGAAGAGTAAGCCTGCTCCCTGGGAAGTAACTTTTTACTCAGGTACACTACCAGGTGATCTTTCCCTTGGTTGGATGCCTGACTCAGTACTGCCCCAATATCCACGTCTGAGGCGTCGGTCTAAACTATAAAGGGTCTGCTATAGTCAGGACTTGTCAACACAGGAGCACTGCACAATTCCTCCTTCAGTCTGGTAAAGGCTTTTTCACAGGCTGGTTCCCAGGTAATTTTCTTAGGCATACTTTTCTTTACCAGGAAGCTAGGGGAGCAGCCAGGGCATTGTAATTGGGTACAAATTTTCTATAGTACTCTGCTGTCCCTAGAAAACTCCTGACCTGCTTCTGCATTTCTGGTTTGGGCCATGCCTTGATCACCTCTATTTTTACTTGGTTAGGACAAAGCTGTCCCCAGCCTACAACATGCCCAAGGTATGCCACTTCAGCCATGGCCATCTGGCACGTCTCAGCTTTGACAGTGAGCCCGGCCCTCGGTATCCTGCCCAGTTTTTCCCTAAGGTGGGACAGGTGTTCCTCCCAGCTGGCACTAAAGATAGCAGTGTCATCCAAGTATGCCACAGCATACTCCTCAGCACCATTTAACACCTGGTTCACCAACCTTTGGAAAGTGGCCGGGGTGTTCTTCTTTCCGAAAGGCATTACTTTAAATTCAAATAAGCCTATCGTAGTGATGAAGACCGACCTCTCCCTAGCTGTGTCCGTTAACTCTACCTGCTAGTACCTCTTTGTCAGGTCAGTAGTCATAAGGTAGGTCACCCCTCCCAACTTGTCCAGGAGTTCGCCCATCTGGGGCATCAGGTGGGAATTTGACTTCATGACTGCATTCAGTCCATGATAGTCCACACAGAAATGAGTAGAGCCATCTGGCTTGGGCACAAGGACTATGGGTGAGGCCCAGGGGCTGTGGGATCTCTGGATTACCCCTAAATCCAGCATTTCCTCCACCTCCCTCCTAATGTCCTTTTGGACAGCCTCTGACATCTGATATGCTGTCCGCCATATGGGTGTCTGTGTTCCTGTCTCCACATTGTGTGTCACTAAGGGGGTTAGTCCAGGCTTAGTGCTAAACAATAATGGGGCAAAGTCTGCTAGAACCTCCCTTACTTACTGGATCTTGTCCAAGGCCATCTGGGGAGACAATTTAACTGCCCCCACAGAGGACTTCCACTTGCTTTCTTCCAGCTAGTCCAGAAGGGGTCTCCTTTGTCCATCTTCTCCCCAGGACTACATACTGCAAACACCATGTTAGCCCTATTAACATATGGCTTCATCATGTTGGCATGATACATCCTTTCCGTCTGTCTTCTGTCAGGTAAATCTATGATATAGTTCACGTCATTTACCTTCCTAACTACTTTGTACGGTCCTGCCCACTCAGCCTGCAGCTTGTCTTTCTGGAACGGAATAAGGGCCATGATTTCCTGACCCACCGTGTACAAGCGAGCTCTGGCTCTGTGGTCATACCACACTTTTTGTTTCTGTTGGGCTGCTGCCAGGTTGCTCTGGGCTATCCCCATAAGCTCCTTCAGCCTTTCCCTAAACCTAAGGACATAATCCACTATGGGAGTTCGCTGGGTGGCATGCTTGCCTTCCCAGTCCTCCTGGATCAAGTCTAGGGGCCCACATACCAGCCGTCCATATAAGATTTCAAAGGGGGAAAGTCCTGTCTACTCTTGGGGCACCTCCTTGTATGCAAACAGGTAGGGAAGGTATTTCTCCCAGTCCCTCCCATGCTGTTCAGCAAACACTTGGAGCATTGACTTCAGGGTACCATTAAATCTTTCCACAAGCCCATTGGCTTGCAGGTGATAAGGTGTCGTGCATCTCTACACCACCCCACTCTTCTCCCACAAACGTTTCATCAGGTCCGACATGAAAGAATCCCCTCGATCGGTGATAACCTCCTGCAGAAACCCAACATGGGAGAAAATCCCAAGTAAGGCATCTGCCCCTTTGTTTGTCCTCAGTGAGGATAGGATGACTGCCTCTGGGTACCGGGTGGCATAATGCACCACAGTCAGGATGAACCTATTCTTGGAGGAGCTGGGGCTATTTAAAGGCCTCACAATATCTATTCCCACCCTCTGGAATGGATCCTTCACTATGGGCAATGGAATCAGGGCAGCTTGGGTTTTCTTACCTGCCTTCCTATTTCTTGGCACCGGTGACAAGACCTGCAATACTCCTTCACCTGCTGGGTGAAGTTGGGCCAATAGAAATTCTGGGCCAACTGCTGCATAGTGCGTGAGATTCCCAGATGATGAGACAAGGAAATATCATGTGCAATCTTGAGCAACTGCTCACAATCCCCTGGGGAATGACAAGCTGCCTGCCTATCACCCCCTCCCTCTGTCTACACAGCCTGAGTATACATCAGTCCATTTTCCTAATAAACCTTATATTTACTGTCACCTCCTTGTGCTCCATCAGAGTCTGCCCAAGCCCTCAGCTTTTCTAGACTAGGGTCACTTTTCTGAGCAACTGCAAACTCCTTACACATTCCCAAGGCATGGGACAGGTCCCTTTCAGTCTCTAAACAAGGGTCCCTGGCACTAGCATCAGGGCACTCAGGATCACTGTCATTCCTAACCCTCTGACAATGGGTCACCCCTCCATCTTTGAAGTAACCCTCTGTAATTGTGTGGTTAACTGCTACTGGGGAAATATCAACCCCCTTTTCATTAGTCTCCCTATATGGAGACACAGGCTGGGAAACCAGCCTCCCAGTGGTTTCCACAATGGCTTCTCTGGGGTCCAGGGAACTACAATTTTCTCTTGTCGCTTTGCTATGGGTAACTGCACGCATCATCCCCTGTTTGAGATTGTTGCCAAGGATGACGTCCACTGCTAAAGTTTTGACTACAGCCACCTGTTGCACAGTTCCCCCTGTTTCACCCCAGTCTAGGAGAACACTAGTGAGGGGCAATGTTTTCTTCTCACCAGTAAAGTCTTGTAAAGTGACATATTTATTGGGTATAAGCTGACCAGGCTCTCCCAGATCCCCTTTTACCAATGTCAGGGATGCCCCTGTGTCCCTTAAACCTTGTGTCTGTATACCATTCACTGTGACTGGGTGCATGTGTTCCCTCATGTTCACAGGCACGCTTCTAGGGACACACAAACAACCCACTTCTTTCCTAGCCCCATGTTGCGTATTGCTTGCCCTTGTGGGACACTATCTGGCAATATGCCCAGTTTCTTTTCAAACCCAACATTCATTTCTTTTCTCAGAGAAATCTTTTCTCTGAAACCTGGGGCTAACTGGTTTTGGTGGAGGCAGTGAGGGTTTTAGCTGCCCTGAAATCACGTTTTTCCCTTTCTGCACTGCCACACCTGCCCCATTCTCTCTCAGAGCAGGTCTGCTCTTGGCATAGCGGTCCGAGAGTCCAGCAGCCTCTTGCACTGTTTTGGGATCTAGGTCCTCCAGCAAAGTTTTCAGCTCTGCTGGGCATGCCCAAAAAAACTGTTCTAACAAAATAGCATTTTCTATTTTATGTACAGAGTTTGTTTCAATTCCTTCCCACCAACATTTTAAAAACTGATGTTGTTTCATGGCTAGCTCCTCGTAGCTTATGTCAGGGCTTCTCCTGAGCATATGGAATTTAGCTCTGTATGATTCAGCAGTTAAATAAACCTTTTTTAAAAGTGCAGCTTTAAGTTTGCTGTAATCATTACTGTCCTCATTGTCCATTTGACCCAATGCATCCCAAGCTTTCCTGGTAAGTAGTGGGGATAGCTGGAAGCTCCAGGTCCCTATAGGAATTTTTACCTGAATACAAACTTTTCAAAGGAATTTAAAAAGTCATCCATATCCTCCTCCTCCTCTTCAAATTCAGCTATCAATTTGGAATTCAAATTGTAACCCAGTCCTGTAGTTCAAGTTAAACCCAAGCCACTTACCTGCTCTGGTGCTGGTGGTTGGAGTTGTAGCTTCTCCAATTCATGTTGCCTCTGGCGCTCTTACTTCTCTCAGTCTGCCTCTCACTGTTCCCGGTCAGCCTCTTGCTGTTCTCACTCCATCTTCTCCTCTGCAGCTCGCTTCTCTCGCTATGCTTCTCGGCGTTCTCACTCAGCCTCCCTCTGGAAATCCAACTCCATTCTGTGCAACTCAATCTGCAGCCTGAGTGCTTCTGGATCCAGAATGCTGGTGATCTTTCCCTGCTGCTGTGGCCCTTCACTGGCACTGGCCCTGCTGTCATCCTCACCAGAACTGGACATTGCATTGGCCGCTGGCCCCTCTATGCTCAAGATTTAGTCTTTTACAGTCACAGTCAGTGACTCAATGCTCTGGGTATCTGCTGCCATCAGGGCATCCACGAGGTTCTGCTTGGTGGCTCTCACCTCGTACAGGACTCCTATGTCTCTGCACAACTGCCTCAAGTAGTCTACAGTGTGCCTGCTGTAGTTGGAAGCCATCTTTTTCCCTAACTATGGCTACTGTAACTTGCATTTTAGAAAAAAAATAAAACAGGTAGGAACTCGACTTTAAGCAAAATGATATAGTTCTGTTTCCTTTTTTAAAAATAAATCACTGCCTTATTTTGCAAGTGACCTGTACAGTATTAAGTTGACACACTAAACAGCTTAAAGCTTGTGTTACCAAAATTATCAGCACTGCTGCCAACCAATCTGTCACAAACCCACTCAGCAGGTCAGACCCTCTGCTCCCACAGTGCCAACCTCCGTGTGCAGTATTATGAACAGGTAACAGACAGGGTAACCCTCCTGTCTGCTTGTGGGTCTGAATCACCTTTTAGTCTCAAGTTCTGGGGGAATTCAAACTGTGAACCTTATGCTAGTGTACCGAAATGTACAGGCTCAGATAATCTGCTCTTCAGGGGATGCCAGATATCTTTCGCCTAAGAGCACCTAACCAGGTATCCAAAATGAACCCTTAAAACTCAATAAAAGACCTTAGGTATATTCTTACCTTTTCTCAGTTTGGTAACACTATTCAAGCTTCTGAACAGTTTTGTCAAATCTTAGCCCTCAATACATCACATGCAAAAGAAAGAACTTGGAAGACCCAGGCAGTATTTGGAATAAAAGGTTTACTTAAATGGATAAAAATATGTAAAATGTAAACACAGCACACTATATCACAAGGCATACAATTACTTAAAAGGAAACAAGGCAAAGTACAAACTCCTACCAACATACAGTTAGACTTTTTCTATCTAATGTATACCTCTACAAGTGCCTTAATTAGGTCTAAAATCTTGTTTCTTAGGAATCCAAAAAGGAATGTGTCCAAGATCAGGCACAAGTCTTAGATTAAACTGTGTCTCCACACACACCTTCCATGATGTCATCCAGCTCCTCCTTTTAGACTATAATAAATATACCAGGATGTCTTATCAGTAGATGTTTTAATTTCTGTGACTTCATCAAAAACTAATTTCCCAAATTATGACACTCTTTAATCAAGCTTTTCCTTTGATCTTGTGTGGTTTCCTAAGGATCAAAGGATTTTATAACTTTTTTAGCACCATAGTGATATAACATGTTTTCTTCCTCTTCCTCTTCCTCTAAGATGTCATAAATGTTTACGTGCCATATATCCTGGTAGCTGGGTCAGCTCTAATTAAATCAGGGAAACAGGAGACCCTTAATTATGTCTCTCTAGTCTTTTTAATAACCTCCTGGTTTCAGGTTAATATATCCTGCAGCTGAAACCTTGGAGGGGTGGCGCCCATTCCGCAGGCTGTCTCATGAAAGACACTCACATACCACATTCTATATACAAATATCATAGAATAATCATAACCAGCTGGCCAAGTGTCACATGTGGCACCCTTTCTCTCTGTTTTTTTTGTTTTGTTTTTGGTTTTTCAGAAATCAAATAATGTGTGGCTGGCAACCACAGGGCTATTTACATTCATACCCTGCCCATGGCACGTTTGGCAGCGGTAGCAGCAGATGTTGGACAATACTGCCAAAAGCACACATCTGTATAAAAATAAATTGTCAACACTAACATACTGAAGAGGGAGGGGCCTGAGGCCCTCTTCTTTGTTTTTCTTTTGTCTTTTCAGAAATATGAAGGTGCCTATCAGTGATGAAATGGTCTTTGTCCCCAGAGGATGCCTTGCTGAAAGTTATAAGATTTGCCCTTCCAGGGGAAATATCCGTGGATGGCCTACTTACCACTCTCAGTCTTTTGGTGTAATAGAAGCCTGTTGCCCTTATTCCTAATGACAATTAGGGTTACCCCATCAGTAGCTATTCAGCATACACCCTTTCATGTCATGACTGGTTGGCAAATGAGGTTGCCAGAACACCTATGTAAAGCAGTTACAGGAAATGTTGGTTGAAATTCACCATTTTGCTGCTCAAACCTTGGGCAATGCCCAACAAAAGTCCAAAATGCACTTTGACATTGTGAACAAACTCAACCCTTCTGTCTACTGGGTGCAGTTGCCCAACCACAGGAAACCTATTGACAAATGATTGCATGCTAATCAGCTGAGTAAGTGATTTACTGAGCTGAGGGGGTGTACCTTCACCTAATTCTTCCTTGTCTTTTCAGGATAATGCGGAATACTTTGACTGGCCAAAAGGCAAATGGCCACTGACAGCTTGGGTGTAGATAGTGTATTTGCTTTTCCAGGCACAGATGAGTTCCACATGATTTGTCAGCTTTGTGGTACCTTGGTTCCTAATGGGGTATCCTGAAAAGGACCTGCCAGTCCTGACCACAATGCCTGGCAACAGGGATAGCCAGGCCTTTCTCAGGTCTACAAAGACAGAGTGGTGGGATACTCAAATGGTTCTTTTTTAATAAATAACATATAACAAACAGACCAAGGGACTTGGACTTTTGAAATCATAATGCAGCTTTTTGAACAGTATTTGGTTCCACGAACTTAATTGTATACCCACCCTCTACAACTCATTCCACTACTGTGCCCAAGGTTACTGTTTTTACATATTTTTAGACCACCACTTTTCCACCACAAACTTTACAATACCCTGAGCTGGAACCAGGTCCAGCTAGCAAGCTGACTGCTACTTCTATTCCTGGGACTCTGATTAACAATGTTCAATTTATGCATGTTCCTGTTGTTTTTAAATATATTGCACTGCAACATGGCCCAATATGGTCATTGTTCCATTACAAATGTGTCTAGGCTACATGCTACTATGTTGTTTAATATTGTTGCAGCTTATCAAGTACAAGCTGAAGACCCTGTAGCTGGGCAGGAAACTGCACCACATCAAGGGACATTCTGCTCTAAATGCCCTAAGTGGTATTTGAATGTAACAGGTCTGGTGGGGAACATATCAGGTATGTCTATTTGGAATAGGGCAGACCTGGAGAAAATAAAACAACATATTAGTTTTTTCAAAATCAACAGGCTGGAAATGTGTTAAAGACCATGCTACATGATATTGATGACTTAGCCATAGAAAAAAAGGTTCACAGTGTATAACATGCACAATATTGCACACTCATTTAATGAAATACAGGCCAAGATTAGGCCAGACAGCAACACATAGGTAGAGAAATTATGTTTTAACCACTGTCGCTGACCTCTTCCAAGACCTGGAAGCAGGGCATATCCCTGACATTGTCAAAGGCTCACAAATGACCAGATGGTATTGCACTCATTGTCAGACCTCAGCCTGCACCTCCAGATGCATGGCCGACTCCCTCATTTTTTATCTCACAACTGCCAGAAACTTAGTTTATGTCACACTGTACTCTAATCAAGGACCTTGCTATTCAACTTGCCATTGCTCATATAAGAAGCCATGTATGTTTCATTTTCTGTGTTTTTACCAATCTTCGAGAAGAAATCTTTAGTCTTCGACAGACTAGCACATGTACACTCCATTAGATACCTAGAAGAAGACATGTACAAACAACAAATCAACCTTCCTTCATGGCTGGTGTTTCACCCTCATACAGTCTGTTGTTCCATAAAAGGCTATTGATACCTGTGCACGTGTGATGTTTTCTACTTAAGTACACCAGTGTGCAGCTACTCCATTGATTGACTCAATCAGCAAAATGTTACTGCACCTCCTAAAAATGCCACTGATACAACTAATGCAAGGAAACAGATCCAGCATCCAGCAACATGGATATCTCTAGATCTTCCCCTCTGTCACGTGTCCAGTACAACTCACCAAGTGGTATCTGTCACAAGTCAAAATAACATACAATATGGATGGACAATATTGTGTTGTGATGAACACCAAGAACTTTTCTTAAGGACATATCAATTGTGGTGTTGACATTCTTAATTTCTGCTTTGTGCTGAATACGCAAACCAGTCACGGTCAATCCGTGATCACTCCTGTTCCCACTCCTGAACGGACTACTTTGACAGTGACCCTGACTATTTGAACTATAGACCAGTATATACCAGTTTTTAATGTGCATATCAACACACTCACCCTGAATCTTAAATTCTGTTAGATAGAAAACATACTTGTCTTATTTACATCAGCAAAACTACTCGGAAAGCTGATAAAGACTTCAATGATTTAATACATGATTTAATACATGATGCTGATTTACATCTTGTTTTAACTCATACAGTGCTACACATTTTTTTAAAGCCTTTGTCATTTTGCAAGCTATCTTGATTCTTATTTGTACCATATGCTGCCCAATCTGTCCTAACTCATTATCTTGTGTTGCCAGTTTAGCAGGCAATACGTGGGGGAATATGTAAACCTTGACCACCCCACAACCCTATACTTAGTGCTGCATATGGTACACATACATTTATTCATGCTTAGCAAGGTAGAATATAGTAGAATATAGTGTAGTACTATGTGCTTATGTAATACACATGTGTATATGATTGTAGTATCCTAACAGGTCCATGTGCTAGCAACGTCTGGCCCTAATAGTATTGGTATTGCTTATGCAGACCTGATGGTGCAGTTATTTTTCCAAGCTAATACAGCTGTCACACCTTTATGTTTGTGCAATATTAAGCATCTTTTGTGTTGTAATGAAAGAAAAAGCCACTATGGTTCTCAAAAGAGGTGGCTGGGAAAGTCAGGGAGAAAAAGATAGCATTCAGGAAGTATAAGGAAACACAGAAGGAGCAGGACAGAGAGCTGTACCAGTTAAGGCAGAAGGAAGCAGGGAGGGAAGTCAGAATAGCAAAGGCCCAAACTGAGGAAAAGATAGCCAACTTGGTTAAGAAGGGGGATAAAACCTTTTACATGTACATCATAGAGCATAGAAAGACAAAGGGAGGGATAGTGAGGCTGAATAGAATAAACGGTGGGTAGGCAGAGGGGACAGTGAAAAAGCAGGGATACTGTATGAATATTTCTGCTCAGTATTCACAAAAGAGGAGGGGGAAGTGCCTAATCCAATGAACAGAAGCACTCTTGATGGGGGGTCGATCCCAGTCCTTTCACAGAAGAAAGGGTTCTGCAAGAACTCCTAAAACTGAAGGTGGACAAAGCAATGGGTCCTGATGGAATTCACCCCAGAATTATAAAAGAAATAAGGGGGGAACTAGTGAAACCACTGACTACTCTTTTTAACAAATCATGGGAGGATGGTGTGGTACCCGAGGACTGGAGGAAGGTGGATGCGATTCCTCTTCACAAAAGTGGGACCAAGACAGAGGCAGGAAACTACAGACCTGTCAGTTTGACCTCTGTGGTAGGGAAAGTGATGGAGTCACTTCTGAAGGAAAGAATTGTTGAGTACCTAGAGGCCAGTGGGGCACAGGACCCAAGGCAGCATGGGTTCACAGTGGGAAGGTCATGTCAGATGAATCTAATAGATTTCTTTGACTGGGTGACCAAAGTAGTAGACCAGGGAGGGGCTGTGGACATGGTCTACCTAGACTTTAGCAAGGCATTTGACACAGTCCCACACAAAAGATTAATAGTCAAATTAACCAGCCTGGGAGTGGGTCCCAGGGTGGTAGCCTGGATAAAACATTGGCTGGACAACAGGACACGGAAAGTAATTGTAAATGGAGTCCACTCTGAAGAAAGAAGGTTTACTAGTGGGGTACTGCAGGGTTCAGTACTAGGTCCAGTCCTTTTTAATGTCTTTATAAATGACATTGCAGAGGGACTGGGAAGGAAAAGTATGCCTCTTTGCAGATGACACAAAGATTTGCAACAGGGTTGATACACAAGAAGGCGTGGAAAGGATAAGAAGGAACTTGGCAAGGTTGGAGGAATGGTCAGAAGTATGGCGGCTAGGATTCAATGCAAAGAAGTGCAAAATAATGCACCTGGGAAACAAGAACCAAGGGGAAGATTACACAATGGGGGTGAGGTAGTAACAGCAACAAAAAAGGAAAGGGACCTGGGGGTAATCATATCAGATGACCTTAAGGTTAGCAAGCAATGTGAGAAGGCAGTAGGGAGGGCTGGGGGTATACTGGGATGCATAGGGAGAGGCATCACCAGCAGAAAACAGGAAGTTGTTATCCCTCAGTACAGACAGTTGGTGAGACCCCATCTGAAGTACTGCATCCAGTTCTGGAGACCCCATCTCTGCAATGACATAGACTGGATAGAGGCAGTCCAGAGGAGGGCAACCAAAATGATGTAGGTCTGCAAGAGAAGCCGTACGAGGAGAGACTAAAGGAGCTTAATATGTATACCCTTGAGGAAAGAAGGGAGATGGGGGACATGATAGAAACTTTTAAGTACCTCAGTGGAATCAACAAAGTCCAAGAGGGTAGCATCTTTCAGAAAAAGAGACATGCAAGAACAAGGGGACACAATTTAAAGATGGGGGGGCGGTTCAAGTGCAATGTGAGGAAGTATTTTTTGACAGAGAGGGCAGTGGATACATGGAACAGCCTTCGTGAGGAGGTTGTGGGGTCCAAAACTGTGGGAGAATTCAAGAATGCATGGGACAGACATAAGGCAATTCTTGTGGGGGGGTAGGAAGAAATAGGCTGTTGGTTAACTAGGATCTGTGGCCTATCCTGTAGGTAGGGAAATGGTCAGACTAGGTGGGCCAAGCGGCCCTTATCTGCTGTCAAAGTCTATGTTTCTATGTTTCTAAGCTAGCTTTACTGTTATCAGTGTGTATGTGCAAAACAAGTAATGGTCTGTCTTCTGAGCTAACTGCCCACCACTGTCCACTAATAGAATTGCTGTGTTATGCTCTTCTGCCATTTTAGAAGAACTTGTTACTAGTAACACACTTTCTTATCTATAGTATAAGAATCTCTGCAAGACTGTTTTTCACTGAGTTTCCATGACGACACAGTGGTGTCAGGAGATTTCGAACTCCCAGCAAGTATGCTGTCCTTCTGCATGTTTTGGAATAAACTTTTCTCTGTGATATCTGAGCTTCTGTGTCATGTTTTGCCAACAGGTCTAGAATTCTGCCAGCTAACAAGGTCCTCTTTGACCAGTGACTCCATCAGCTTCCCTACAATAGAGGTAAGACTGACTGGTTCCTCCCCCCCCCCCAACATGGAGTGGAACTACTTACTCCACCCTCCAATCCTTCAGAACTAGCCCCATCCTTAGAGAATGGCTGAACAGGCCTACCAGGGATTCAGTTAGTTTTGCTGCCAGCTCCTTGAGTAACCTTGTGTGCAACCCATCTGGTCCTAGGGAATTATTTATTTTTAGTGCTGCCAGACCATTCTGGATCCTTTCACTTGTAAATTGGCTGCCTCATCTCCAGGCTCCCATCATGGGCCACTTTGATGCCACTCTGTGGCAAAGTTCCACCGTTCTTCTTAGTGAAAATGTAGCTAAAGTAATCATTATGGATGGAGGCTTTTTGCCCATACTCCTCTGTCACCCTACCTCCACTGCTAACCTTATGATTCCCTTTCCTTTCTTCCCTTTTTCCCTAGTTTATTGGAAGAATGTTTTCCTCCACTCTTGACGCCCTCTGCAACATGTAGCTGTGTGTCTGGTTTTGCCTCCCTAACCACCCTCTTTGCCTCCCTATTTTTCCATATGTATTCTCCCCATTCTTCCTCCCCCTGCTTTTCTTTATACCTGTAGAAGGCTATTTCTTTTCCCTCACTGCTTGCCGGTGGACCGGGAACCATAACGGTCTCTTGAACTTGTTCTTTTTTGGTTACTATTCTCACGCATAATTTAATGCCTCAAGAATGGCTCCCTGATTGCCCACCATCTCTTTTCCAGCCCCCATATGTTGTCCACTCCAACTAACTTTTCCTTGACCAGCTCCCTTAGCCTGTTAAAGTCTGCCCTTCTGAAATCCAGGACTTCAGCTCTCTATTGGGGCTTTCCAGACCCAAGGGCAAGTTCAAACCAAATAAAGTTATGATTGCTGTTCCCCAGTGGCTCCCCTATTCTCACAGCTCCACTCACCTCTGGGTTGGTGAGCACCACATCGAAAATTGGTCTGCCTGGTGGGCTCCTTAACTAGCTGTACCAGCAGACAGTCCTAGAAGGTGTTCAGCAAGGCTTGACTTCTGGTGCTCCTGGTAACTGGAATATCCCAATCAATCTCTAGCAGGTTCAGATCACCCACCACCAGTACTTACCCCTTTGCCACCCCTCTTTCAAGTTCTTTCCTGAGATCTTTGTCACTCTCTTCCCCTTGCCCCAGAGGTCTATAGAACTCCCCCAAGTGCAATTTCTTGCCTGAGGCTGCCATGAGTTATGCCCACAGTGACTCAGTCTCTCCATTACTACCTCTGATGCACCCATCTTCTGCCCCATCGATGCCCTCCTTGACAAAAAAGGCTACTCATCCCCCACTATCTGTTCTTCTATCCATCCTAAGCAATGAGTACCTAGGAACTGTCAGGTCCCAGTCATTATTTCCAAAGCCCACTATTCTGTGATGGCCACTAGGTTCACCTCAGTGTCAACCATTGATGCCTGGAGCTCACTGATTTTGTTACTGAGGCTCCTGGCATTGAGGCAACAGCCCCTTCCATCTATCCCTGATCCTCCATTGCTACTGCCCTCATGCTTTCCTTGTTCTCTCATCCTTTTTTTGTTGGTGTTTGCACACTTTGCATTGCCCCTCTCTAATGTCTCATTACCTTGTCCAGTTGGAGCCACAACTCCCTTTGCACCCGCTAGATTGCTACAAGTCTCCAGGTGTGGGGAAGTACTAGCTAGAATCCTCTTCCTCTCATGTGCCACCATGGTTCCTCTAGATTCAGTGTCCGCAGAAGTCAGTTTAAACATCTGATATAGGTGCCAAACATCTGCCCCAGCATGTAGACTCCCTCTCTTGTCAGGTGAAGTCTGTCACCCTTAAAGATTCTCCCATCCCAGAAGTTCTCCAGTTCCCCCACAAAGTGGTACCCCTTCTCCTAACACCATCCCTTAAGCCAGCCATTAAACTCCTCAGTTATATCTTGCCTCATTCTATCCTGCTTTCCCTTCATGCCCTACACAGGGAGGACTTTTGAAAAGGCAAGCGAGGCTGAGTGTGCCACCAATCTATCCTCAGCTTACAGAAGTTCTGCTTCACCATCTCTATTGATTGGTTCACCATATTATTGGTACCCAGATGTACCAGTGCACCCACATCCCCCTGCTCCTGCACCATGATCCTCCATATCCTGTTGAAATCCCTGATGGCCAACACACCAGAAAGGCAATGGACCATCCTTTTTTCATCCACCCCCTCCACCACCCTCTCTACCCCTTTAATCATTAAGTCCTCGACTACTATGACTCTCCTGGTAGACTTGCTCCCACTTTCTTTTTCTAAAACTTAACATTTTTATTGTCATCTCATCACCATGGATTACATTACATACCTGTCACATGGATGACATGTGAGACATATCCATATCAGTATTAATTATTAAAAAGTGTCTGTCCATATTTCATTTCCTACAGTTTAATGGGTGTACACAACTTAGTGAGGAGTTATGCTAGTGCAACGTTGTTGATAATCTGAAAGTAGTTAAACAGAGAAACATAGAAATTTGCTGGCAGAAAAAGACCCATTGGCCCATCCAGTCTGCCCAAAATAGCCCCCCTTGTCCTTTTAACCTACCCCTCACTTCCATGCCATTTTTGCTTCTATTTAGCCCCATGTAGTTGTCCCAAGCCCTCTTGAATTTGTGTTATTTCTGTCATATGTGTATACTTTGTCTGTTTGCATTCTCTATCCCATAAGGAACTATCATCCTGTTTGGGTACCATGAAGACAAAGGAAACTCTTGAGGAGGGTTCCAGCCATAGAGGTGCCATAGGAACATAATTCCTTTAGGCTAAATGGTACCTTTTGGAAGGAGCCTAAAACTGCTGTGAAGCAGGTGGTGAACACAGAGACTGAGTGGAATACTGACTGACAGCAGCTTGTGATAACTGATAACAGACAGAGACTGATTGGAGTAATCACTGACAGCACCTAGTAACTGATAGCAGGCAGAGGCATGACTTTCATAAGGAGAGCGGGAATGGCAGGATTGACAGATAAGACAGTCGTGATTCAACCCCCACTCACAGTGGAAACTTACCACTAGGGTAAATGCTATACAGAAATATGTATACTACATTATGGCCTTTGGAACTCAGGAGAGGAAAAGCCCCTGTGGTGGAAACCTCTGCAGATCCACGGCCTCAGCCACCATCTCTCCTGGCATAGGAGCTTATTATTGTGATGGCTCAGCATGCTAATTTGGAGTTTGAAATTCAGAGGAGGTTTTGAGAGAGGTGACTCTCTATGCCTTTAATGGAACAACACAATGGGGTGCCGCAACTCGATCTTTGCAGCTAAAGGGTGTTCCCCACAAAGGAGACCCACCCATCAGAGCATGGAATGGGGGAAGTAGTGACTGCTGAAAGGCTATCACCAGCCACAAGATCATGAGGAGGCCTATCCTTGAAAGGAAACTAAAGGAAGGGGATATGGAATGAGACTCAGTCGATCTTAGGCAAACACAGGGAAAATTGCTTTCGGAGGTGCTGCTGACATGGTCTGCACAGTTAAAGGAACCCCTGTGAGCTTAGGACTCCACTCTCTGGCAGCCAAAGTCCTAAATACTACACTTTGAGGTGCCACCAACCAAAGGTCTACATGGCTAAAGCTTCTCCCACAGCACTGGACCTTACCACCTGGTGGGACTGCCAGGAGGCACCACAGGAGACAAGTGCCTACACAAATGAGAGATTTGTCCTCAAGATGTGGACTTCAAGGGGAACAAGTGCCATCTAACTACAGGGTGAATCCTGAGGGCAAGATTCTAACTGAATAATAACTGCTCAATTGAATGACTGATATTGATGGAAAATACAATGACTGAAAAGGTACTGCAATTTGAATGTACATCAAAGTCAAAATAAAAGGTAAAACCCAGGTTTAGCAGGACAGGTGGAAAGCTGTAGGCAAACTAGGATTAGTGTGGTAAATGCTGAAACAGACTGACTGAATAAAGTCAACTCAAATGACAGAGGAGGAATGGGAGCAGCTGCCCTGCTAGGAAGCCTTGTAAAAGCAATTGATGAAGAATGTAGTGGAACTGAAAGGAGTTTTTTTTTTCCTTTGGTACCCAGCTAAGGCCTACTAGGCTCAAGGCCTGTTTTACAGGGGTGAACTTGGAGTTTTGGGGAGGCTGTGACTTGCTTAGGGTCATACAATATGCAGGTGGAGGCAGTGGGAATCAAACCCAGGTATGTTGGATATAACAAGCTTATTCACAGCCCATTACTCTAACCTCCAGGCTGTACTGTTGGCCCAGGTGTGCAAGTGGTCTGGTATGAACAGCAAAATGAAAAAATTGAGATAGGGCTAGCTTAAACAGCAGAATGACATATGTATGACATACTGTGGAAACTAGTAAGCACACCAAAACTCAAAACAGAACAAACACAGGAGTTACATGAGGACAGGAGTGACCAGCTGAGAGAAAGAAGGAAGCACAAGCTGCAGCCAGGAAAGGTAGATGAAAACAAAGTACTGTCATAGAAATTTGCTGCAGGGCACAAACCAAGCAGAAACCCCAAAAGTACAAAAGGAACATGGCAGTCAAACATGGAAAGGAAAGGTGGGGGCAGAGACCCAGCAGTGCCACTGGCTGCAGCAAAGAAATGTTTTTTTTCTGAATGAGGCTGCGGGAAGCTGGCTTAAATAGCTCAAGAATGTGGGGTGTGGTTGGTAGCTCCTGCCCACTGAACTGCAGGCATAGTCTTTGTGTTCTTTAGCAGTAGTGTATGAGAAATCGATGCTCCTCCTAGGTCTTGTTGATGACGTTATATATAAACCAATAAAGCAGTCCAATATAAGAAAAACTGCATCTAGTTTTACAATACAATATTAAACAGTTATCTCTCATGTGTTACTTATGCCAAACTTTTTTACTCCCTCCCTTTGTCCCATCATGCATTCAGTTATATCATAGTATTATAAAGGAAACATGCATCATGTAAAAATGATTACCCACCCAGTGCTTGTATGTCTGTTTTTCATGCAGTCCTTGCTCTCCCAGTTAGAGTATATTGGGTAACTACCCCTATATGGATACCACCTGGTGAATATTTGTTGTGCTGCATTACAGTGGGGGGAAAAGAAGGGCATTTAGTTAGACCTTCTGTTTATATTTATTATTCATTGCAAAAAACTTCATTAATGCGCCAGTTAGGGTTAAACCGACAAAACTAGGAAAATGTTGAGTTAGGAGTTCCAACCCTAACACCCTACCCCCACCCTGCAAACAGCAAAAGGAAAAACTTTACGGTTTTGGTTGTCCTGAGTCTTCACTCCTAACACTCCCCCCATTCCATCAGCAAATAATTTCAGATGTACAGTCTATATGAGAATGGGGTGAGTGTTAAGGTTGATAACCTCAAAGAAGACCCCAGGCCTGATTTGTTAAAACTCAGGACAGCCAAAGCCATAATATTTTTTTCCTTTTGCTGCTTGCAGTGTGGGTGTGTTTAGGTTCGAAACCTTAACACCACATTTACCTAATTTTGTCGGTTTAACCGTAACTAGTCCATTGAAGTTTTTTGCAATTAATTTCTTTACTTTTTAAGATAGTAGAATTCTATCATCATTCACTCAGGTCACTTTGTGACCTAAGTGAACACATCCATGTGACCATAGAAGTGCAGGGCTGTCCAGGCCCAGTGCTTCTGTGCCTCCATTTATCCACATATGTATGTGGGTGTGGAAGTGCATGGCCCTCCGTTCCACCAGAAAAGCAAATTAAAGCAATTTATGTGCTTCTTTGTAAATTTTTTTTTTTAAAGGGATGGACCATTTTCAGTTCTTAATTCTTAGGAGCTTGGTGTTGTAGTAGTCATTAAGACCTTTATATTGGTATATACATTGTCCATTAACTCCAAAGATTGACAGAGTTTCAGCTTGTTAAAGTTGCAATGTTATCCTATGGGAACTGTAATGTTGTTATTGCCATACTTTTTTATATGGCCCCTAGTTTGGGGACATGTTATGTATTAGTGTTGTAGTACTCATTAAGACCTTTATTTTGATATATAGATTGTCCCTTAATTCCAAATATTACAGAGATACTCAGAAATGTGACGGCAGAGAAAGGCCCCTCGGGCCATCTAGTCTGCCCAACACCCTACCCCCCCTTCTGTTATGCTTCCACCCTCCTTTCTCAACCCGTTAAATCTATCCCAAGCCCTCTTGAATCCCTCTACCACTTCAGCTGCCACCACCTCCTCCAGCAGCTTGTTTCAGGCCTCCACTACCCTCTCTGTGAAAAACTGCCCCTGACATTACCTCTGTATTGCCCACCTTCCAGTTTGAGGCTATGTCCCCACGTGTTCGCTCCCTTCTTAAATTTGAACAAACTATCACCCTCTACCTCGTATATTCCCTTGAGATATTTTAAGGTCTCGATCACGTCTCCCTCCTAGTCTCCAGAGGGTACAAATTCAGCCCTCTCAATCTTCCCTCATAGGGTACATCCTGTGTCCCTCATACCATTTTGGTTGCCCTTCTCTGTACCCTCTCCATCAGCTCAACATCTCTGCATAGGTGAGGCCTCCAGAACTGCACCCCATACTCCAGATGCGGCCTGACCATGGTTCTGTATAATGGCTTTAGCACCTCCCTGTTTCTGCTATTAAAACCCCTCGCAATGCAGGCCAACATTCCATTTGCCTTTCCCACTGCCCTGCTACACTGGCTGCCCACCTTGAGGTCTCATGATACTATAATCCCCAGGTCCCTTTCTGTTTCCTTCTCCTTAATCACCACCCCCCAAGGGAGTAAGGTTCCCTCCTATTCCTCCTCCCCAGGTGCATCGCTGAGCACTTTTGTGCATTAAACTTCAATTTACAGGTATCTGACCACCTATCCAGCCTCTTCAGGTCCCACCTCATGGCTTGCACCCCACTAGGTGAACCCATCCTATTGCAGATCTTTGTATCGTCTGTGAACAGGCACACCCGTTCCTCCAGACCCTCTGCTAGGTTACTAACATAGATGTTAAAGAATACTGGTCCTAGCACTGACCCCTGTGGCACTCCACTGATCACTGCCCATTCCCTGGAATGTGTCCCATGTACCACCACTGTCTGATTCCTTCCCTTCAACCAGTTTTCCACCCACCTAGTGATCCTGTGGTCCATCCCTAGTCTGTTCAGCTTATGCACCATTCCGCCATAAGGAACGGTGTCAAAGGCCTTCTGAAATCCAGATAGGCCACGTCCACTGCTCCTCACTGGTCCACTATCTGTGTCACCCCATCGAAAAATTATATCAGGTTAGTCTGACAGGACCTTCCCTTGGTGATGCCATGCTGCCTGTCATCCTGCATGCCATTCATCTCTAAGTATTCTACCAACCTGAACTTAAGTAGTGTTTCCATTACCTTCCCCACCACCAAGGTAAGACTAACGGGATGGTAGTTTTTGACCTCGTCCTTCCTCCCCCCCTTATGTAGTGTGACCACCTCTGCCCTCTTCCAGTCCATTGGCACAACACCTGTGACCAAGGACAAGTTAAACAGCCTCACCAGGTGCAGTGCCAGTTCATCCTTCACCTCTTTGAGAAACCTTGGGTGTATTCCATCAGGCCCCATTGCCTTGTCCACCCTAAGTCCACCCAGCTCTTCCCTTACTCCTTCAGCTGTGAATTCTGCCACACCCGCCTTCCTGTGGCTGTCACCCTCCCCCCCCATCCTGGTCCCCTACACTCTCTTTCCTACATAAAGATTGAGGTGAAATAGCTATTTAATGCCTCTGCTTTTTCGAAATCCCCTTCCAGTATTGTTCCACTTCCCCCCTTATCCTTCCAGTCCCATGTTGTGCTTTCCTCCTTTCTCCAAAGTACCTAAAGAAGGTCTTTTCCCCCCTCCTTGCCTGCTTCGCTATCCTCTCCTCAGTGGTCTCCTTAGCCCTCCTTATCTTTTGCCCTGCCTCCTTTCTTTTTTCCCTGTAGGTTTCCCTGTCCTCATCTTTTTGTGTCTTCCTGTACCTCTTGAATGCTCTAGTCTTCTCCTTGACCCCCAATGCTACCTATCTAGTGAATCATAGAGGTCTTTTCTGTCTTCTATTTTTCCTCACCCTTCTTATACATGAGTCCATGGCTTTATATACTTCACACTTGATGACTGCACATAATTCCTCCACCCCTGCACCTCCCCTAACCTCAGCATTTCTCCTCTAACTACCTTCCTCATTCCATGAAAGTCAGTCTTCCTGAAGTCCATTACCTTGGTTCTCGTCCTAACCCTCTCCCTGCCCGCTCTCACCCTGAATCTGACAGCCCTGTGGTCACTGGCACCAAGCTCTTCCCCCATCTCCACCTCCTCCACACTGTCCCCATTTGTGAGGACCACATCCAACAGGTTAACACCCCTAGTGGGCTCACTGACCCTTTGCTGTAGGAAGATGTCCTGCGGAGCCTCCAAGATGCCCCTGTTCCTCACGGAGATTGCTGTCTGAGCCTCCCAGTTGATGTCCAGAAGGTTTAAATCCCCAACTAGCACAATTTACCCTTTCTGTGCCATCCTCACTACTAATTCTACAAAGTGTCTAACCCCTTCCTCCCCCTGCATAGGAGGGCTATAGACTACCCCAACATGCAGGTTTTCCCCCGTCCCCTGTCTAGGGTGACCCATATTATCTCTGTTTCCCCCTCCTCATCCTGCCCCTCTATGGCCCCAATCCCTTCCCTGACATATAATGCCACCCTTCCCCCCTCTTCCCCTCCTGATCCTTCCTAAACAAACAATGCCCTGGGATCACCGTCTCCCAGGTGTGGTGCTCGTTCCACCAAGTCTCACTCACTGCTACAATGTCTAGGTTCTCCTCCTTCATGGTGGCCTCCAGTTCTCCCATTTTGTTCCCCAGGCTCCTGGTATTTGCAACCAAAGCCCTCCGACATGTATCCCCATCCCGTCCTTTCCTGCTGCTAACTGTTCCCTTGATGAGTATTGTGACATGGGGAGGAGGCTGATAGCCTCCCTGCTCTGCCTCCCATAAGGATGGCCTTGTCCTTAGCCCCCCCTTATTCAGTTTAAATTGAACTCCCTTTCCATGAAGTCCCCCAGTTTACTCTTTAGTGCAGCTGCCCCTGTAGAGCTCAGGTGCAGCCTGTCTTGGGCATACAGCCCCTCCTCCTCCTCCTCCTCCCATGTAGAGCCCCAGTCACCTATCCAGCCAAACCCCATCTGACTGCACCAACCTTGTAGCCAATTGTTGAATGCCCTTATCTTTTCCTTTCTTGGTGTGCTCGCTCTTAGTACTGGCAACACCTCAGAGAAGGAAACAGAAGGAAAAACAGTGTTGCTCCTACAGAACCTAGCAAGTTCCTCAAAACTTGCCTGTAATTCCATCAGCTGTTCCCCTCCAAGTCATTTGTGCCCAGGTAAAACACCAGATGAGTCCTTTCATGCTGCTGCTTACCCCAGGAAGGAATATGATGCCTTACCTCCAGCACCATCATCCCTGGCATGCACTGTACCCATACTGCATTGTTTTTGCTCCCTTCTTTCCCCATTTTAGCCCCTTAATTATTGAGTCCCCCAAGAGTGCCACCCTACTGCCCCCTGCTTCCTGGGTGTCCTTTTGGCCTCTAGCCTTGTTTCATGAGGTTTGGCTCCCTTTGGCCTCCTACTCATGTTCCATCCTGACTTGTTTATTTCCCCTGCTCATCATTTGTTCCCCAACACTTAACCTATCCTATTTACCCACACCCAGCATCTTTTCTTCTTCACCCTCTCCCTTTAGACTTTCCTCTGACTCCTCCCCCCCATACCTCTTCATCCCTTGTACTTCTGCCTAGCTTCCTTCATCCCTTCAGACCCCTCCTGCATCATTGCTTGAGCATGAGCAAACTTCATCTGGCCCCTCTCTATCTGCTCCTGGCCTTCCCCTATCTGTATCACTGTGTGAGATTTTGCCAACTGTGCTTGATCCCCCTCCAACTGTTCCTGTCCTGCCCATCTTTGTAGAGGGTTTTGAGCACTGTACCCCACTTGGGGAAGTCTCCCTCCTCACCACCTGCCCTGTCTGCATATTCCCCTTCTCCTGCACCCTGCCCGGTGCATGCCCCAGCCTTCTACTGCAGCTCCTGCCTTGCAGGGTTCCCTCCCATTCTTTTTCAGCCTCCCCGGAACTCAATTGCTGCTTTTCCAGTGCTTTCTTCCTGCCCCTTTTCTTATGCCACAGTTCCCCTAGTGCCACCCTCTGGTGTGTCCCTAATGTGCCAGTCCCCTCCTCCACCACTTTCCTGCATGCGATGTCCCCACCCACCCCTCGCCCCCTTTCACTGCACCTGAGATCTTTCCCCTGCATCCTCCAGCTGCCCTGCCCCCCTCTCTGATGGCCCCTGCCAGACACCATCCAGCCCAATGTCCTCGACTAGAATACCTAGGGGGGCAAAACTATTTGTTACTTCTGCCCACTGGCCCATTTCACCTATGCCTGTGTCGTCCTTCCTTCTGGGCATCCATCTGCCCTTTCCTGAGCCTACTGTCTTTCATTCCTCCTGATCTCTGGCTGACCTCTTTTCTCCAGCTACAGGCATCATTTTTATGCCTCTAGCCTTCCTGCTGTCCATTTCCACTGACACCTTTCCTCCTGTCTCTGGCGTCCTTGTCCCAACTCTGGACTTGCTGCTGTCTGTTACCACCTCTGGTCTATCCCCTCTGGATCCCCTTCCATCCTCTCCTTCCCAAGCCCTTGACTTCCAGAACAATATATCTAATCCTCCAGTAAATCCACTCAGCCCTTCCCACTCCTTCCTTGGCTTATACCGTCCCTGTCTCTCTACCCCTGTTGCTCAGCTTCCCCCTCCCATTTAACCCCCACCTTAGCCTCGCCATTTCCTCCCTCAGCTGAGTGAGCTGCTCACACATCATACATCCCCCCCCATCCTCCAAGCCTAATTTAGGATCATAGCCATTCCACAGCCACTGCACCCCACCACTCAGCCAAAAAATCCCCCAGTCACCCTTCCCTCTGTGCTGCCTTACCATTTCTTCTGTGATACTCAGATATACTCCTAAAAACACACCTCCCCAAACCTCACCCCCTCCTCAGCCCCAACCCACAGTCAAGACTTTTTTAGAAATAATAAAGCATGTGCAAACCATAGACTTCTAGAAATGAATAACCATGTGCAAACCATAGACGTCTAGAAATTAATAACCATAGTCACCAAGTTCATGTCCAAGTCACCAAGTTCATGTCCAAGTCCCCAGCACCTCCAGCATCTCCAGCATCAAGTCCAATTCACCAAGTTCAAGTCCAAGACCCCAGCATCTGTAGTGTCAGTAGTCTCGACCCAGTTCACATCACCACAATTTCAGCTCTTGAATCTCTTAATGACTGTGTCAATTTCCCATATCCTCCGACTTTTAAGCCCAAGTCCCCTGTGAAGAAATGCAGGACCCAGTTCCTTTGCTGTAAAACCAGCTCCTCGCAGTGCTTTCCTTAGCTCAGGACCCTCCTTGCTCCCACTTTCAGTCCTTCGATGTTCTTGGCCACTCCCCCGTAGACCTGCCTGTCAGATCCTCCACTTCATAATGGCTCCTCCTCCTCCTCGCTGTATGTAATAGAGACTGGGGTCCAGGAGGGTGGCCGGGAACAAATACAGCTCTGCATTACAGCTGTGCACTACATCTCTGTGGTCTGGCTGCTTTTTAAAAGCCTGATTGCCTTGGCATCTCACTCCCTGATTGGCCCGCTCCTACACCACGGTCTGTGGTTGGCCGGCCAGCTTCGCTCCAGTCGCCGAACTGCGACCTGCACCCCTTGCTAGCCCCTTGCTAGTTCAGCTACAGAAACAGTGCCTTCCTTTGTTATGACTGTGACCCCGCTGCCAACTGCAGCCACAGCTCTGCACAGCCCCCCGCTCCTTCTCCAGTCGCCGATTGCGACCCGCTCCCGACTCAGCTCTGCAAAATACAGCTCTGCACTACAGTTCTGTGGTCTGGCTGGCTTTTTAAAGCCTGACTGCCTTGGCTTCTCACTCCCTGATTGGCCCGCTCCTACACCACGGTCTGCAGTTGGCTGGCCATCCTCACTCCAGTCGCCGAACTGTGACCTGTGCTCCTTGCTAGCCCCTTGCTAGCTTAGCTCCAGAAATGGCTCCTTCCTTTGTCGCCAACTGCAACCCCACTGCCGACTACAGCCACAGCTCCGCACAGCCCTCTGCTCCTTCTCCAGTCGCAGATTGTGAGCCGCTCCTGACTTAGCTCTGCACTCCTTGATGGAGTTATGGCTTGTTAAAGTTGAAATGTGGGGGGAAAAGTCCAAATTCTTTTTTCATATGAAGGGAATCTTTTTTCATATGGCCATACAAAAACAGAAATTCTGGTCATGAAAAAAGATTTTAAAATGTGTTAAAAACACATTTCTAGGTGATTTTTTCTTCAAAAAACGAACTGCAGAATCCATCTAAGAGGGGCCCTATTAGCAAGATACATGTGTTAGTGTCTGCAGGATATCATTTTCATGGGTTTTCAAAAAAATAAAAAAAACAAGAAAAAGGTGGCGACCATATGAAAAAATAATTTTGTCTTATGAAAAACCCCATACAAAACAGAAACTTTTTTCATATGGACCAAATTTTTCTTTTGTATGAAACAGCTATCCAAAAGACTGTACCGAGCATGCATAGAACTGAAATTTTAAATCCTTATAACTCTGGAATGGATTTTTTTTTCACCAAACCAGCAAAAGGCACCTTTCTACCCTGAAAATTTCATAACAAAATTCCAAACCATCTGGTCACTAGGCAATGACAAAAAATACTGGGAAAATGTTTAATTTTTTAAATTTTTTCACTATCTGGATCTCTGAATCTGACATCCAACCAGAACAAAACTTTGCAAGTCAAGAGACCTTGCCACCAAGACCGTGCATGCAAAATATTTGTGCAAATCAGTTACATAGAAGTTGTTGGCAGATAAGGACCTTTTGGCCCACCTAGTCTGCGCACTTACCCTACCTACTGTGTCACAGCAGACTCTACTCAATCTCCTGTTCCCCCCTTGCCTTATTTCTAAGGCCCCCTTGTGTCTATCCCATGCATGCTAGAATCCTGTTACCCTTCTAGCACCCACAGCCTCTGCAGAGAGGCTGTTCCAGGAGTCCACCACCCTCTCCATAAAGAAGTATTTCCTCACATCTCTCCTGAGCCTCTCCCTCACCCCAGCTTCATAGTGTGACCCCTTCTCCTGGAGCATCTCTTTCTATGGAAAATGCTACCTTCCTGTACTTTATTAATACATGTGAGGTATTTGAACATTTCTAGCATATCCTCCCTTTCCTCTTGAGAGTACACATTTAGTTTCTTGAGTCTTCCCTTGTAGGGCTTTTGATGCAGGACCTGCATCATTTTGGTAGCCCTCCTTTGTACTGACTCCACCTATCTATGTCCTTTCAGAGGTGGGGCCTCCAGAACTGGACACAGCATTCAAGGTGGAGTCTGACCAGTGATCTATACAGGGGTAATGCTACCTCCCTATTTCTGCTGGTGATGCCCCTCCCTATGCACCCAAGCATCCTGCTAGCCTTTCCCACTGCCTTATCACACTGCTTTGCTACCTTCAGATCATCAGAAATGATTACCCCTAGATCCCTGCCCTGTTTTGTGGTTGATAATTCCTCTACACTCAATTAGTATGTTGC
Organism: Neoceratodus forsteri; assembly: GCA_016271365.2. Taxonomy (NCBI): domain Eukaryota; kingdom Metazoa; phylum Chordata; order Ceratodontiformes; family Ceratodontidae; genus Neoceratodus; species Neoceratodus forsteri. The sequence goes on along the minus strand of CM028132.1, from coordinate 150,738,449 downwards.
CCCTGGGTTTCTGTGCCCCAAGTGCATGATTTTGCACTTTTTTGCATTGAAACCCAGCTGCCATTCCTTGTCCATTCTTCTAGCATTTTCAGATCATCCCTTATTCTTTCCACCTCCCCAGTGTGTCCACTCTGTTGCAGGTTTTTGTGTCATCCGCCAACAGACATACTTTCTCTTCCAGCCCTTCTGCATTGTCACTAATAAAAATGTTGAAGAGGCCTAGTACTGACCCCTGTGGCACCCCACTGGTCACCTTGCCTTCTACAGAGTGGACCCCATTTACCACCACTTTCTGACTCCTATTGCTTAGCCAACTCTTTCCCAGTTTATTACTTTTGGACCCACTCCTAGGTTGCCCAGCTTTCTAACCAATCTTCTGTGGGGAACAGTGTCAAAGGCCTTACTGAAATTCAGGTTGGCCACATCTGCTGCTCCTTACTGATCTACTTCCCTGGTCACCCAGTCAAAGAACTCAATCAGGTTTGTCTGGCAAGACCTCCACTCTGTGAAACCATGTTGCTTCAGACCCTGTAATCCACTAGTTATAAGGTATTCCCCAATTATTTCCTCCAGTAGTGATTCCATTACCTTACCCACTACTGAAATCAGGCTGACAAGTCTGTAATTTCCTGCCTCCTCCCTATTTCCACTTTTGTGTAGTGGGATCACATCTGCCCTCCCCAGTCCCTCAGCACCCCCCCTGTTTCTAGTGACAGGTTGAACAGAGCTGTCAGAGGTGCAAGCAGCACCTCTTTGAGCTCCCTCAGTATCCTAGAGTGCACCCATCAGGTCCTATTGCCTTGTTTACTTTTAATTGTGCTAGTTTCTTGAGGACACTCTCCTCTGTAAAAGGACTAGTGTCCCAGCCTCCCCTCCTTTAATGCCCTTGTCCCTTATCTTTGGCCCATCACCTGCTCCATTCTCTGTATATACTAAACAAAAGTAATTGTTCCATATGTCTGCTTAGTTTTGGTCCTCTCCTTACAAACCCCTCCTTCCCCTTTTAGTCTTACTAGCCCTCCTTTGGTCTTTCTCTTCTCATGTGTATGTGTGTGTGTGTGTGTGTGTGTGTGTGTGTGTGTATCTATATATATATGTGTGTGTGTGGGGGATATATATATATATATATATATATATTTTTTTTTTTTATAAAATGAGTAGGAAAAGTTATCCCTGTTGGTTGGTTGAAGCACATCACATGACTGTGCGTATATCAGAGCATGATTGCACGCCTGCACTTTTACCCCCCTCCAAAACAATTTTTACATTTTATGCTCTGATATATGCACGCCTTGAGTGGTTGACGCACTTGGCCTGTGGCCTCGTACATAACAACGCACTCCAAAGCATGTGTATATTAGAGCATGACCACACACCTCAGAGTGGTTTATCTATTACATATATATATATGTGTGTGTGTGTGTGTGTGTGTATCTGCGTGTGTGTGTGTATATATATATATATATATATATATATATTCTATGCAAAAAACTTTGTTAATGCATCAGTTAGGGCTCTTCTACAGCAAAAAAAGAGTGGAAATTTGATTTTTAGGGTTTCCACCCTTGACCCCACCCCAGTCCGCCCCCCACCAACAGGCATCGGGTGTGCATTGGGGTCATTGGCCCCTAACTCTAACCCCATCCCATGTGTAAACATGCTGAGGTGCTGTAGTGTAGGAGAATGGGGTGAGGGTTAGGGTCAATGACCCCAATGCACAGCCCAATGCCTGTTGGTTGGAGCGGGCTGGGGGTGGGGTGCAAGGGGTGGAAACCATAAAATCAAATTTCCTCACTTTTTTTGCTGTAGAAAAACCCTTAACTGATGCATTAACAAAGTTTTTTGCATAGAATTTACTTACTTTTTAAGAAAGAATAGAAAAGTAGAAAGTTGCACAAGCTGATGGGAAAGGGCCCAGCGCTCCCACCGTGTGATTTTGTGTGACATAGTAACAGTAAGTGCAATGCAAACACAAGTGCAAATGGTTACACACATGGTGATGCAAATGCAAATGGTAACACAAACAGAAATAGAAATGCAAGCGCAAAGTGATGCCAAAGCAAACAGTGACAGAAACGGAGACTCAAACAGAAGTATGTACGGAACGTAACTGGTAACGCACACGTTCACGGTACCGCAATTGGAAATGCAAATGCTAACAGTAACAGCAACAATAATGCCAAAGGAGACAGAAATAGAAATGCAAGCCCAAGTGCTTTCTACATCCCAAGATTCAGACTAATAGTCCACACAGTGTCCGTGCAGCACCACGGACAAAAAATGCGCAAAAGTGGTGAAAAGTGCATTTTTTGTACTTGGCTGTGCAAAAACTGTATGTTTGACTGAAACAAAATTTAGTAAATCAAGAGATCTACCACACCAAACTGTGCATTCCAAATTTTGTGCAAATCCGTTGAATGGTTGCAAAGTTATTAACGTGCAAAATTTGAGGTTTAACATTGAAAGTGCCTACCACAATGCAAAACGCTATATGCAAATTGTAAAGTGTGTCACACAATATCTCTGCAGCAACCTAATTTTCCAACACCTGAATACCATAATTCACATGTACAGGACATCCCCTCAACACCCTGCAACTTTCAATTTAAAAGACCAAACTGTGTCCGAGATATAACATTTTAAAGTTTGAAATTTTCATTGGTCAGAGAGGCAGAATTCTGCACTTATTTACATTTTACACACCTAGCAACTGAAAAGGACGCCCATGGCAGTAAGGCTAGCTACCCTATAAATTTCAAGCCACTACCACAATGCAAAACGCTGTCCGCAAAACGTAAACTGCGCCACTCCATATCTCCACAATGAATGTATTTTCTGACACCTAAGCACCATAATTCACATCCACAGGACATCCCCTCAACACCCTCCACATTTCAAGTTAAAAGACCAAACTGTTTCTGAGATATTTAATTTTAAAAGTTGTTAAAATTGGGCTATCTGGTCCCTCCAAATCTGGCCATCTATTCTCTCCCTCGGGATCAAAGCCTGCAAATTCTTTGATCATGAAGAGGGACCAGATAGCCAAAACCCCATTCTTTGTTCACAAAATAACCATATAAATGTTCCCATTGTCTTATGATGGGAACTTAAAAGTGCTTTAACTTTTGAATGCCTCAATATTTTTTCACCAAACGTAAAGCAGCATGATCAGCCAGTGAAGCTCTTTCAAACAAGCTATGTTGTAGAGCAGCACACCACGCAACGGCTGTGCAGGGCCACGTCCAAAATCCCAAAAGCTGCCTCCAAAAACAGATAATTTTGCATTTTTCAGTGTTTTCATACACAAAGATCGTAAGTCCGACCAAAACACAATTTGGCAGATCAAGTGACCTACCATGCCCCACCACACATTCCAAATTTCAGGGAAATCCGTTGAATGGGTCCAAAGTTATTAATGCCCAAACTTTTGACTTTAGTATGTAAGTGACCGCTGAACCCTAACTATAGTGGTGCAACTGCGCCACTATAATATATATATATACATAATCCCCTTTTTTACTGACTGGACAATATTCTCCTCCATTTGCACCTTTGTGCTCCTAACTGATCTCCCTGCCTCTCTTTGTTAATCCTGGTAACTCTCCCTATCCTCCTCCTTCTGTTTCCTCTTGTGCCTTGTAAATGCTAGTTTTTTTGTACTCTTACTTTCTCCACTACTTCTCTAGAGAACCATAGCTGTCTCTTTTTTCTCTTGCCTTTGTTAATCTGCCTGACACAGAGATTTGTTACCTTTTTAATCCCCCCCTCTTTATTTTTACCCATTGTTCCTCAGCTCCCCCCAGTTTCCCTATCCCTGCTAGGTGTCCCCGAGTCCCAGTTAAACAGTGGTGCAGCTATTAAAGTGTAAAGTTAGGGGTTTAAAGGGAATGTGTACCCAAAACTCTATTTTCAGTGACTGAATGTGCTCCAATGATCCTGACTTATTGATTGGTGGATCTGCGTTGCTTGCAGCAGCTAAAACACATTTTTTGCAGATTAATGACTTTTTTGTGCAGCCCTCCATTTCCTCACCATTTTACCCCCCAGAGAGTCACATCACATGAGCGATATGACATGCATGTCTCACCACAACATAGTGTCTGCATGGTGGCCCATCGGCGCAGCGGTGGGATTTCCGCTTGCAACGCCGGCGACCCGGGTTGAGGAGCGGACCTGGGTCATCAGAGGGCTGGCGGGGAGAAGATCGGCGTCCGGACGGACTGCTCCTCCGAGGGTCAGAAAACTGTGCGATGGGGACCGGCGGAGGCTGGGGACACTCACGCTGCCGCGCTTACATCAGGGGGGAGAGAGGCGGGGCAGATGCTGGCATCATTACACATCCCCACCTCCTCGGGGGTGGGAATAAAGGGGCGTAAAATTTCACGCCTAGCGTCTAGATGACGCTCTGCTCTGGGGATGCCCTGATTGGTCACCGGAGCCGTTCCCCCAACCAGTTATTAGGCCGACGGTTCGGTGTGGGGAGGGGTCCGAGCCACGGCCCCGCTCTCTGGGGGGCAAGCCAGGGATGACCGGGGGAGTCGGCGATATCCGGTGACCGGGGGTCCTGGGGTCCGTGACCGGAGCAGAAGGGCAGACGAGAGGCGTGGAGGTAAAAAGCAAATTAAAAAAAAAATAAAAATAGTGTCTGCATGGTGTTTGCTGGCAGCTGCCAATGACACAACAGGCAGTTTCAGCCCTACATTGCTAGTGCTGCTGTTCTGCTATGTGAAATAATCAATGTTTGCAATAATGAATCAGTGTGCTTCAAAGTAATACTAGTGTTTATCACAGTAAAAATTTAACCCACCCCTATTCATTTGCTGCCATTGGTGTGCGTTGCATTTCATACCAGTCCCCAGTTAGTGTAGTATTCTGTGCAGCAGCTGCTGTTACCTCCATGGGTTGCTAAATCCTATTTAGTTTAGTTGTAATCCTGTCTCCTCCCACAGTGGCTATTGAGTGATATTTTTCTGGCTGATTTAGTGAAAGATGTGATGCAGACATGGACTGCAGTTACACACTGTTTCTGGCAAGCTATGGAGCTAGATAACCTGTCCTACTGCTGTGGGACCACTAGAGAAGTGGTGAAACAGAATAGGCAGGTTGTGAATCTGAAAACTGTATTTCTGTGATTATTACCGGCTATTGATCTCAGAAGGCAGAACTTAGCTGGGAGCTGTAGTTTCAGAGCACCTTGAAAACTAGAGGACTTTCAAGTGCTTCTGGGACAGACAACTAAACTTTTTACACACACTCCTTATTTTGCTCTCAACTACAGGCAGCATATTTTACTTGCTTACTTTATTGCCCGAATAATGGCTGTAACTTTTAAACTTTTGTAGTTTTGGGAGCAGGTGGTCACATGACCCAATGTCCAGGGTCAAGGGCCATAAAAGGAACACCCAGTGCAAGCGGGTGTGAGCATGAGCCGAGCAAGCGTGCAGCAGCATGCATGGAGATGCATGCAGAGACAAGTGCCAGCATGTCTCTGTGTGTCTGCCATGTCTGCTGGGACAGCAGGGTCAAGGACCCAGATATACCATAAAACTGCACTGCCAAGAGTGTCTAAACTGGAATTTCATTAAGTAGGATCTTGGTATACCTTAAACTGTTAAAATCACATTTTAAACTTATTCTAAAACAGCATTAATATGCAGTGGTGCCAGAACGGTTTGAAAAGTGGTAGGGCCAAGGACATAAGGGGTAAAGCTTCCACTATTAAATATATTACCATGATAGCAAAAAAGTGATAGGGCCACTTATGAAAGTGGTAGGGTCATGGCCCTAGTGGCCCCCCTGTTCCGGCACCTATGTTAATATGGCAGCAAATAATATACCAGGTGAACCAAATGAGCATCTCTTAGATAGTCTCTGTGATTCTGGCTCAGTCATAAAATGTAAACTATGCAACATGTACTGTATGCCTCACATGAAGTTGAAAATGTGTTACCCCACTTTATATGTAATAAATGTACTGAACTGGAGCAGCTAAGGTCAGAACTGTCAACCTTAAAAACACTCCTGGAAGTTACCCAGCAACCAAACACTACACAAAGAGACAAACAAAATGCAAGTAGGAATGATGAGGATAGAAAAATAACTAATAAAGTTAACAAACCAGAAGATAGCATGCAGAGATCAACCAGGAAAAAATGTAGGAGAGCCCTAGAAAATACTCCTTTGGTCACATCAAACAGATTTTTAGTTTTGACTAGTGAGGAGGAAGGTAAAACTACTAATGCCTCCACAAGTGATAATGAGACACACATGGATATAATTGAAACTGGCAAGCAAAGAACCCAGGACCGGTGATAGGAGACTATCATAAGGGGCTGTGACAGCTTGATCTGTGAAAATGATCAAGTAAATAGGGAGGTAAATTGCCTACCAGGTGCAAGAGTTAAAAATATTAAGGAAATCCTATGTACACACTTAAACGAGGGGGTAAATTACAAAACTATTGTGATCCATGGTGGTATAAATGACATAGGCAAAGAACACAAAAAGGAAATAGCATTAACAAAATTTTCTCTAGGAAATGTAATAAAAGCCACTGATTCCAAAGCTGTCATTTCTGGACTATTGCCCCAAATAAAATGCCATCCAGAAAAAACTCCACTATTGAAAGAATTAACACCAGGCTACAATATAAATGCGCACAGTCTGATTTAACCTTCCTAGACACATGGGATTAGTTTTATGACAAAACACACAATTATGGGAAAGATGGCCTACATCGTAGTAAATCTGGTAAACATATCTTGGGGAGATGTATTGCAAGAGCCCTATCATCTACTACTGAATCAAAAAACTACTAAGTGGAGGGGGGGAGACCAATAGAAATCCTAAACTCAGAATATTACTGCTCAATGCTGGAGCTTAAAGAACAAAAAGGATGTGCTACAGAACATACTGATAACTGAAAATATACAAGTATGTGGGGTTAGTGAAACCTGGTGGAGCAATGATGACTGTGATATAAACATTCTGGGCTACAAATCATCATGCTCACAGACTTGATAGAAGTGGCGGTATGGGTGTCCTTATACATCACTAATGATCTTGATTCAAGTGAAGTGACAACCATAAATACTAGACTAAACCAGGTGGAGCAAGTATGGGTATCTATATTCCCCCAAAACAGAAAAAAAAATACTAGTCAGTATGATTTATAGGGCACCAAACTTATATGCTGAAGAAAATAATAACTTCTTCAGAACATTAGATAACATAGACATGAGCTCTGACACCATAGTAATGGGAGATTTTAACTTCCCTGATATTGACTGGGTTAACACCAAAGCAACATCGGCAACAAGTAGGAAACTCCTGGATTTTATGACACTTAATAACATGAAACAATGAGTTGTTGAGCCAACAAGAAGTCCTAATACTCTAGATCTCATACTTAGTAATATTGAAAATAACAGAACTGACTGTATGGTGAGAGAACCACTGTATAACAGTGACCACAACATGGTACAATTGGAAGTCAACATTACTTGGAAACCCTTACTTGGTTTGACAAAAATTAGATGTTACAATAATGCAGATTATGACCAGATAAGGACTTATTTGGTAGAATGGAACTGGAAGGAGGACTTCAAAGATGAAACTTTAGAAGCAAAGTGGCAGAAATTCCAAAAAAAATCCATTATTGTTTTGACAAATTCATTCCCAAAAAAATAAATATAACAACAAAGGCAGAATTCCAAATTGGTTTAATTGTAAAATCAAGAGACTTAAACAAAAACAAAGGAAAGCTGTCTGTAAGTCCAAAAAAATCCCTCACTTAAAAATATTAAAGATTATAAATTCAAATGCAAAGCTTGGAAATCAGCAATTAAAAAATCAAAAAGGGAATTTGAATTAAGCTGGCAACTTCAATAGAAGACAATAAAAATACATTTTACAGTTACTTAAATAGTATGAAAAAAGACCAGTCATCAGTAGAACCTCTGATTATTGATAATCAGGAAATCAGAGATGAACTGAGTAAAGCAGCAGTATTTAATAATTATTTTGCAAGCGCCTATACACAAAAAATGGATTTCACAACCAACAAATTGTCTAATTTGTGTTCTGGGCTACCTAATAAAGTTCTTGCAGTCAATGAAGATGTCGCAGCCAGCAAACTACAAAGTGTAAACACATACAAATCTGCAGGGCCTGATAACCTTTACCCTGTCCTATTTTTGCCGCAGCTCACAAAACAACCCTGCAGAAATGGGATGTCACCTACAACAACATTTGTCGTTATGCCTCCTCATTTCCTCGTCTGAGGCATCATTGTCAGCTATATAGTGGTCTTAAATGGCTTTTCCCCTCTGTTAACAGGAAATACTCCCTTGGCACACTCATTGACTCTATTAGCAGAGAAAGAACTCCCCCCTCACTCACAGCATTACTTGCTCCTGCACACTCCTTTCGTGGACTTCGATCTGAAAACAAATCTCTGCTGAGTGTTGCCAGATGCTGCACTAATAGAGGTTCTAGTGTCTTCCAGTGTGTTGCTGTTAGTTTATGGGACTCACTTCCCCTTAACTTTAGGTTGCTGAAGTCCCATAGTTGTTTCAAACGAGAATTGCGTCAGCACTTATTGTTTGCTGACTTGTGCACTTGTTTTGACCCCACTTGATACTGCTGTGTTCCCTACCCCGTTTCTACCTATGCCCTCCAAAATCTCTCCACTGCCACTTTTCACCTCATCCCTCTACCTACATCCCTTCTATCTCTGATCCCCTTCCTTCTATCCCAGTGAACCCACCCTTCTCTCCTGTATTACCCTGCCCCTTTTTAGCCAAATTCCTGCTGCATCTCTCCCTTGCTTGTTCTCCTAGTTTCAATCTCTCCATGACTTGCTGCTTCTTTACATATAGCTCCCTTACTACTTATACCTGTCCCTGTCTTTGACATTAATCATTAGTTTCCCTGTCAATGCTTACTTTCCTGAGGCCCTGTTTATGGTTGCCCTATGCCCTTTTTTTTCACTACTGTTTCACATTGCCTAGGTTATTTTATTAAGTCACTTATCTCCTGCAATGGCCTGTATGTCCCTGTTTTTTGTTACTGCCTATTGCTTCTCACTGAATGTACCTGCTATGACCTGTTTGTCCCTGTTTTTTTATCCCTACTCATTGCTTCTTATATAATGTATCTGATATGTTATGTACTTTTGGAATGATGCTTGCTTTTCTGTGTTGTACTCTCTCGGATCGTGCCTGAAAATAGTCATGATATGGCTAGAGCAACAACCCGGTTAACAAAAACTAAATAAATAAATAAATAAAATTAGCTAGCTAATGTTATATCAGAGCCACTAACAGATATAATAAATACTTCACTCAGTAGAGGTATGGTTGTGCAAGACTGGAAAAATGTCATTATAACCCCTATCTTCAAACAAGCATTTGTCAATTCCGAATGTTGATTGCGTTGGTCCGTTGAGTTCGCTCACTGCCCCTCTGTCACTCGCTCATTCTGTTTCTTCCAGTGCTGCAGACTTCTCTTTTGTACTAGGCTCCTGCCTGCATTGGCACCTTTTTCTGCCCACAAAGAAATCCGCAGGTGTCCCGACAGAGCTCCATTGAGGTGGCTCACTCCCCTCTCTCACTCACTCATTCTGTTTCTCCTGGCGCTGCAGTCTACCCTTTTGTACTGGACTCCTGCCTCTGTTGGCAGTTTTTTCTGCCCACAAAGAAATCTGCAGCAGTCCCAACACAGGTCCGTTGAGCTTGCTCACTCCCCCTCTCTCACTCGCTTGTTCCATTTTTGCCAGCGCTGCAGGCTGCCCTTTTGTACTGGGCTCCTTGCCTGCATTGCCACCTTTTTCTGCCCACAAAGAAATCTGCAGCAGTCCCAACAGAGCTCCATTGAGCTCACTCACTCCCCCTTCCTCACTCACTCGTTCTGTGTCTCCCAGCACTGCAGGCTGCCCTTTTGTACTGGGCTCCTGCCTGTGAGCATAGTCGGTTTTAGGCACCAGCGAACCCTGCGGTTGCTGGGAGCCCCTCCTCCTGGGGGCCTCAACCAGAGAAGTTTACCTTATTCATTTTTAAACATTTTTTTATCTTAATGTATTTTTAAAACATCAGTAAAGGACTGGGCAGATCCTTCTGGTTCTGTCATGAAATACCTCAACAAGCAATGATCCAGTCAATAGGAGGTGGATAGGCAGCAATAGATGGGATGGGAAGAACAGCCCCAAGAACTGACACTGCTGTGTCCTCCTATAAATTTTTTAAAATACTACTGGTTATACTAAAGCTATACATAGAAACAAATAAACATAAAATTTGCTGGCAGATAACTACTGCTGGCCCACCTGGTCTGCCCATTTTTCTCTGCCTATAGTATCACCACAAATAAAATCTTGCATTTATGGGCTACAGTAAAACTCATGGGCTAAAGGTGGGCCAAGTAGAGAGGCCCCATGACTTCACTAATTCTGCTGAGGGCCCCCAAAACCCTAAAGCCGGCCCTTCCTGTGAGGTGGCTTTTTCTGCTCACAAAGAAATCTGCAGCAGTCCCGACACAACTCCGTTGAGCTCACTCACTCCCCCTCTCTCACTCGCTTGTTCCGTTTCTGCTGGCACTGCAGGCTGGCCTTTTGTACTGGGCTCCTGCCTGCATTGCCACCTTTTTCTGCCCACAAAGAAATCCACAGCAGTCATGATAGAGCTCCATTGAGCTCGCTCACTCCCCCTCTCTCACTCGCTCGTTGTGTTCTCCCAGCTCTGCAGGCTGCCCTTTTGTACTGGGCTCCTGCCTGTGTTGGCACCTTTTTCTGCCCACAAAGAAATCCACAGCTGTCCCGACAGAGCTCCGTTGAGGTCGCTCACTCCCGCTGTCTTACTTGCTCATTCTGTTTCTCCTGGCACTGCAGGCTACCCTTTTGTACTGGGCTCCTGCCTCTGTTGGCACCTTTTTCTACAAACAAAGAAATCTGCAGCAGTCCCGACAGAGCTCCGTTGACCTTGCTCACTGCCCCTCTCTCACTTGCTCATTTTGTTTCTGCTGGTGCTGCAGGCTGCCCTTTTGTACTGGGCTCCTGCCTGTGTTGCCGCCCTTTTCTGCCCACAAAGAAATCCGCAGCAGTCATGATACAGCTGGGTTGAGCTCGCTCACTCCCCTCGCTTGTTCTGTTTCTGCCGTCACTGCAGGCTGCCCTTTTGTACTGGGCCCCTGCATGCATTGCTGCCTTTTTCTGCTCACAAAGAAATCTGCAGGAGTCCCAACAGAGCTCCATTGAGCTCACTCACTCCCCTTCCCTCATGCGCTCGTTCTGTGTCTCCCAGTGCTGCAGGCTGCCCTTTTGTACTGGGCTCCTGCCGGCATTGGCATCTTTTCCTGCCCACAAAGAAATCCGCAGCAGTCCCAACAGAGCTCAGTTGAACTCAGTCCTCCCCCTCTCTCACTCACTCGATCCTAATCTGTCCCAAACACTGATTTCCAACAGCGACTGTGGTATTCTGCGCCAGAAGCGTGAAAACACATTTTGGCCAGGACATGAAAAATGACAGCAGTACTATTCATAAGGGGGTGTGAAAAAATGCAAGTGTTGAAAATCTGGCGTGAAAATATTACTAATTTGCAAAGTTACAAGGGTTTGTGGAAACTGCACAACGCATGCTCATAACACAGTTATTTTATGGAGTTTCATCACAAAATTTTTAACATGGGCATTTTAGGACCTCTGCTCATGAACAGTGTCAGTGTGATTTTCTTGATGTGTCCAAAACACTGATTTCCCACAGTGACCATGCTATTGTGCACCGGAAGAGCGAAAACACATTTCTGCCATGATGTGAAAAATGACAGCTGTACTGTTCATAAGGAGGTGTGGAAAAATGGCAATGCTGAAAATCTGGAGTGAAAATATTGCAAAGTTGCGAAGGTACCAGCGTGCATGGAAACTGCACAACGCACGCTCATAACACACTCATTTTACAGACGTTCATCACCAAATTTTCAACATAGGCATTTTAGGACCTCTGCTAATGAACAGTGTCACTGTCATTTTCATAATGTGTCCCAGACACTGATTTCCCACAGCGACCGCGCTATTCTGCACCGGTACTGCAAAAACACATTTCAGCCAGGATGTATAAAATGACAGCTGTACTGTTCATAAGGAGGTGCATAAAAATGGCAATGTTGAAAATCTGGAGTGAAAATATTGCAAATTGGTGAAGTCACGAGTGTGCGTAGCAACTGTGCAATGCACGCTTCTAAAACAGTCATTTCTTGGATTTTTCCCACCAAATTTGCAACACAGACTTTTTGAGAGCCCACCTCATGAACACTGGCACTGTCATTTTGTTAATCAGTCCCAAAAGGTGATTCCGTGCAGTGACCACGAAATCACCTTTCGGGACCGATTTAACGCCATGACAGTGGCTGAATTCATAAGGAAGGGGCCCAATAACCCCATGTTGAAAATTTGGTGCCAAAATTCTGAAAAATGCCTGTGATAAGCAAAAAAGTTGAAAAAGCCCTATTTATGCCATTATACAGCTTACCAGCATTTCCTCAGTTCGCAGTCAGCTTTGAAGAGTGCAGACGTGTTCCCGGTCCACCGAAGATTGTCGCGCTGGACTCTGCAGGTAAGTATCGGGTGAGTGGGTGGGGAGGCAGGGTGCGCAGAAGGTGTGCACGGGTTGTGGGAGGGGGCAGGGAGATGACAAGGGACTGTTTTCTCTTTTTACAGGTTAATCAAAAAAAAAATTGCAGGTTTTTTTTTTACAGGGCCATTTGGCACGCTGGGTTGAGCTCCCAGCATACCAACAGAGTGTTTTTTTTGGGGGGCAGCTCTAGCTGATGGTGGATTGGACACCCCCGTCCACACAAAAGGGGGGGCGCAAGAACCGGGAAGGGGGATTGAGCACCCCCTTAGCACAATTGTACTGCTTCTTTGGAGGGGCATTACACCGACAGGGAGTGGGCTCCACCATCGGCAAATGAAACTGGGAGGGGGGACATGATGCCAACAGGGAGTGGGCTCCCCTGTCGGCAACATGAATGTACACAGCCACTGAAGCCGATGGGGATTGGGGCCCCTGTTGGCAAACAAATGTTGTGGTGGGAGGCACATGCTGCTGAGGGGGATTGGGCACCCCCTTGGCAGTGAGAGTACTTAATATTGTTTGTGAACACGGCGGCAAGTCACCGCCATGTTCACAAACAATATTACACGTGGCAACATTCCACCCAGCAATGATGGGTCACTCTCTCTCATTGCAGTGGAATGGCTGACACTGCAATGATGAGGTGGCCCCTGATTGCAGTGGCTGAAATGTTTCAAGATGGTGGAATGCTGGCTGAACTAGTGTCAGCAGCAGCATGCCACAGCTTTGGGGAAAGCAGGCCAAGCCTTTAAAGGCTGTGGCGGCATTGGCCACAACAGTGCCGTGCTTCCACAACCTGCTTCTGGCAAGCTGCCACAATATGTTTCTTGTGCATGCACGCAATCAACATAAAAAGGGACAAAACATGACTCCAGCAACTTCTGTCCTATTAGCCTAACCTTGATTATCAGCAAACTAATAGAAAGTGTTGTAAAAGATAAAATAAGTGAACAAACAGTGAATGCTGGATTGGTGGATATAAGTCAGTATGGCTTTCAAATGGGATGCTCATGCCAGACTAACCCATTATACTTTTTTAACGCTGTAAGCAGCGCCCTTGATGTTGAGCTACCTGTTGAAGTCCTGTACCTGGATTTCTCGAAGGCTTTCAACACCTTACCACACAAACAGCTTATAATCAGACTTATAGAAATGGGCCTAGACATTACTTTGGTAAACTGGGTTAAATCATGGTTAGAGGGGAGAAACAAAGAGTAACTCTTGCTGACCATTCATCCTCATGGGTTGACGTCACAAGTGGTGTACCTCAGGAATCTGTATTGGGACCCATACTGCTTACTATATACATTGCACCTCTGCAGACAACATCTGAATATTGGATTTCCAAGTTTGCAGATGGTGTAAAAGTAGGCTGTATAGTTAATGATACTAAATCTATAAATTAGTTTCAATCCGAAATAAACCGAATAGGTGATTGGGCACTAAAAAATCAACTAAAATTAAACTTAGAGAAATGCAAGATTATGCACATGGGCCATAACAACAAAAAAGCCATATATTACCTCTATGCCAACACCATTACAGAGACGTTAAAGGAAAGAGACTTAGGAGTTATGATTATTACAAATTTGTCACCTTCTGAACAATGAACAATGTAAAACAGTGGTCAGTAAAGCAAATAAAATAATGGGGCATATATACATAAACTTTAAGAGTAGAGATAGAAGAGTTCTGGTACCCTTGTACAGGCCCCTTGTTTGACCATACATGGAGTATTGTGTCCAAATGTGGGCCCCATGTAACATTTCAGACTTTAAATTAATTGAGGGGCTGCAAAGGAAAATGACAAGGAACATAAAACAACTAAAAGTTGTATACTATGAGGACAGACTAATAAACCTTGGGCTGCACAGTCTGGAGTACAGAAGATTGAGGGGAGATCTGTGTTTGATATACAGCGCTTTTGCTGACAAAGACCTCTGGGAAGCTATAGGTCTAAACAGAAACACAGAGAGATACAGTAGATTCCATCAGTTTCACTCAGGGCCAGATTAAGGCATAGGCAACATAGGCACAGGCCTAGGGCCCCTGCCTGCCAGGGGGCCCCCAGCAATCCCCAACATATATTTACTATATATCCTTTTCTTTCTGCCTGAGCTGCATGTTTTTGTAAATGACTCAGCCACTGAGTAAGTCAGGGGCTGAACTGTGACTGATTCTCACTTCCTGATTAGGTATTAAGTGCAACTGACAGCTTCAGGGGCCCCAGCCAGTATGACTTTTAAGGTGTGAACAAGCCCATTTCCTTTGCTTTGTCTCCCACACATTTAGAATCCCAGCTTAGAATCTTACTTTTAACTATAAAAAATTAACAGTGAAATTCCGTGTGTATGCTTTATATTTTATCTTAAGTATCTGTTTTATTGGTTTAGGAAACCTTGTATCATCCTTGAAATATGAATGTAAGCAATAGATTAATTTGCTTGAAACCTTTGTACCATGTTTGACTCTGGGTTGTTTTACCCTCTGCATTCATTTATAATACCTTTCATTGTATTTTCCATTTCTCTTGTTTTGTACTTCCATGATGTGGAGCCTTTGCAAAGGAGTCTCTGACTCAAAGGTTTGTAGTTCTGATATCTCAATAAATAAAAAATAAATATTTAATCCCACTCCTAAAATTAAGAAATCTACAATAAGTTTCAATGGTACAATTAAAAATCACATTCTTTTTTTTTTATATTCTCTAGTCTCTCACTCATACTCATGTTCTGGCCCTGATACAGCTCTGTTTTCAGAGTGAACAAATGAATGTATTTCAAGATTCCCATCAGTAAATCTTGCCATTTATGGATCCTGACTTACTTATCAATAACAGAAATGTTTGATATTAGGAAAGATTTCAAATTCTTCCAATAATCACGCGATGTGCAGTATAATCTCTAAAGTTTATAATCCCCCTAGTGAACCACAAACTTAACTCCTACACCACCCAGGACCTAGCCTCTTTTAGAGATCAGTCCCTACCCAACCCAACAAAACTCCCACATCCTGTTTCATACTACCTAACAGGACAATATGATAACACCTAGTCTGCAAAGTACATATGTGTGTTTGGGGGTGGGGCTTTGGAGAAGTGCAAATCATGACATTGCATACACAAAATTATTTTTATCAGGCCTATTATTATTTTCTTAATTAACAAAACTCAGACTATTGTTATTTTCCATACTGATAGTATAGTTTCATTAATTTTGAAGCATTTATGCCACGTTTTAGGGACAGTAAGAACATTGTTTTCATGTTTCAGTAACTGATATGCAACAGCCAAGAGGTGCAGTCATGGCGAAGCAGCATTTTATTTATTTATTTATTAATTCTTGGATTAGAAATACCTTTGAGCACAAAGGGGCTCATTTACAAAGGTTCCACGTCATAATGGCAGAGGGTTACAAAAACAGACAGAGGAAGAAGCATATACATTCTAGTATACAGCAAAAACAAAATCATTAGACATAGCTATTAACATTTCAAAAACAGTAGTGTAAGCAAAAGAGGGAGATCATACAGGAGATGGAGAGGGGTAGGGGAAATAAGGGAGGGATATGTGGCAGGGCACAGCAATGGAAAAGGTTGCAGCCATGAGGCCTTGTCAGGAAAATGAAGCATGGTAGGAGGGGAATATGAGGGTGGCTGGGAGGAAAGGGAGGGGAGGATGACACCAAGGGACAAAGGGTGTCTAAAGGGTAGGGTATTAAGCGAGAGTTGAAGGAGGGTGAAATGAGGCCAGCACATGTAATGGTCATTGGGTAAACCCAGTAGAGTAGGAAGGAAGGGGTGAGTGGAGGGACAAAGTGGTGCAATTGGAGGAGAAGGCAGCCAGGCCAGCGTCATTGTGGTAGATGTCGGCTGGGAGGTGGCAGATGGCAAGGAGTATGATTAATTGAGGCAGTCACAGGCAGCTTCATTCATGATGTGCTGGTACAGGAGTTGCATAAATTGGGCAATATATGGAAGACTGATCAGTTGGAGGCCCAGACCATTTAACCAGTTTGGGGCTCAGTAGATGAAGGATCGCTGGCATTGGGTAGTCTGTACCCTAGGAACAAGAAAAAGTTCAGTGTCAGAGGTCCATGTGTGATGGGACTTGAGGTACTTTGACAAAAGACAGGTGACACCAGCTGGTATGACTCAAGTAGCACTTGTTTGGAGTTGCACATTTGTATTTGATCCAGTCTTGTAGTTTTAGCCAGCAAGTCAGGGTGTAGAGGTCACAAGTGTGTGTGAGTTGGTCAGTGCCAGTGGTAAGTCAACAGGCTTTGTTAAGGGTAGTGCTTAGCCTTTTGAGAGATGTGGCTGGGGCAGAGCCATATATTAACAAGCCATAATCAATAATGGGTAGTACTGACTGTGAACAGCAAGTATAAGTGCTTTTTTGAGTCAGACTCCTTCTGTGTCTGAATAGTTGACCTAGTTTAGCGTTCGCATTCTTGGCAACATTTTCAATGTGAGGTGCATAAATAAGGTGATTGTCCAAAGTAAGGGGTTTACAGTGAGGGGGCCCCAGGTTTTTCTTTGGCCTAGGGCCCCAGGTTGCCTTAATCTGGCCCTGGTTTCACTTAAAAGGTGAACTATACAAAACAAACTTAAGAGGCCAATGGATAAACCAAAGAGTAATTATTATTTGGAACAGACTTCCTAGTAATGTGGAGTCTAATAAGTCTTTAGATGGTTTTAAAAAATCCTTAGACAACTTCATGGATCATAAAAAATATTGCATAAGGTAGATACTGCAAATGTCAAGTCTTATGGCCTCTGGCTAATGGCTCATATTGATTCTGTGATTCTGTGATACACCCACCTGCATCAGTGAAGAGGGCAACTGAGTAGCGTGGGCACTGGTGAGGCATGCATGTCAGCACAGCCAACACTAGAGCCTGCTGCCCAATGAAAAGTGGGGCAAGATGGCAGGTTAGGTCACAGCAGTCTTGAGTGTCTAACTTTTTAAACATATTTCTGCTGACGGAAAAAATTAATTCAGCAGGCAAATCACTAGATCGGGTGGCAGAGGAGATGTGACAGGATTTGGAGAGGCTCAGGTACACATTCTCTTTAACATTAAACAGCCTGTTCAACCCTAAATATAGTGGCACTACTGCACCACTATAATACTACTGTTGTTATTCTTCTACCCTTTGATGTACTAATATATCATATCTCATATCTCACGTCTCCTACTTGCCAGCATGTAGAGATGAACCATATTTTAGTTAACAATTCTCTATTAAACCTAAACCTCTGTGCCTTTCCTAACTAGGTCAAAACCCAACCTATTTGGTGTCTTGTGTGCCAGAATATCATTAACTTTGCCATTTGCCTCTTTCAATTTAGAACTCAAAGGTTTACCCTGCAGTTCAGTGGGGACTTCCAGATTCCTCCCCCTTCTCAACTACAAAAGGCCCACAATTCCTCATCTTCCCCACCTCATGTTTCGTATGTACCTTCCATCCATGTGCTGCTTTGCTCTGTTGTTGCTCCTTCATTCTTCATCACTTGTTATTTGCTCCTTTGCTTTTTGCTGCCTGCTTCTTGCTGCTGTTCCTTGTTCCTCCTCCCTGCTTATGACTCCTCTGCCCCCTTTTTTGCTCCTTGTCTCCCCCCCCCTTCTTTGCCTTCTGTTTTCCCCCCTCATTTTCCCATTTTCTCTTTCCTTGCTGGGTTATGGCTCCACTGCCCCCTCCCCCCACTCCACTCTAGTTTTGCTGCAGCTCTGCCACTCCTTCTATCCTCCAACCTTTGCTGCCACTCTCTCCAGCTCTGCCATGGCTCTCTTTCTCTCTACTGGCCATTCGACTGCTCTGCCTCCTATCATTCTGGCTGTTCCTGTGTTCCCCTATTCTGCCTCTCCTCATTTTAACCTCTTCTGTTTTTTATTTCCAGATTGGTGTTTATTATTTATTTATTATTTATTTAGCTTTTGTTAACCAGGTAGGTACACTAGGCAAGACAATTGCCTATTTTCAGGTACGACCCGGGAGAGTACAGGAATGATAGATTTAGGTACATACAACGACACTGTAAAAATTAGACATGTTACAGTTCATGTGAGGATACAGATTCAACACAGCATACGAAACATGGTAAGGCATAGATTATACAGTATTAACATAACAAAAATAAACACCTTGTGGGAGATAAGAGCAGTAATGTTACAGATTCAACACAGCGTACAAGCGTGGTAAGGCATAGATTATACAGTATTAACATAACAACATAAACACCTTATGGAAGCCTTCCTGCTCTGCTGTTCTAGCAGCTGTTCCTGTCTGCTCCTTGTTGCCCTGTTGGCTTTCCATTCAAGCATTATTTAACAGCTCTGGTGTATCAATGGTGTTGCGCTCCCCCGGACCTCCTGCAACATACTCTGCTGCCATGTCTCTACCTAAGGATGGCACCACTGGTCCCTTGGACCAAGAAGATTGTGACTGTCTTCAAATTATCCTTAGGAAGATCGCACCCAAATCCTGGCAGAATATTAAAGGATGGACTGTTCCTAAACTTGTGGCCATCCTCTATTTTCTCGAAGTCTCCTTTTCTGATACTGACAAAAAGCAGGAACTGTTTAACCTTTACGTAGCTGCTATTTCTGCTAATCTTGTTTCTGCCACCTCTCCTGTTGCATTTCAGACGCCTGATCAAATTCCTGCTTTCTCTCAGTTTTTGGAACTATGTGATTTGCTGCTTTAAATCCAATTCTCAATTGGAAACTTAGATTTCAGAGTAGCTGCCTTATAAACCAGACCATCCGGCTATCAAGAAATGTAACCTGCTCCTACTCTCCTACATACTACAGGAGCTCCTTCTGTGTCACTAAAAGTTGTTACTGCACCATTGGCACGTACATTTACAACCATAACTCCATCATCAGGTCCACCTACAAGTTCTCATGGCATCAATTACTACTTCTACTTCACAGATTCAGTTACTCACTACTGCTTGTCCTACCCATCTGGTTCCAGATCATGTCAAGAAGGACATTATTGAAGGGAAAGACATCAGTCTGATATCCTTTCTTACATTGTCTCATGAAATTCACAGTATTACAGTCTAAAGATCCATGGCTACTAAAGAAATTAAATGTAGCAGAATTTGTTGCTGCTATTTCCATTTACCGCTAAATTGTTTGTGAGGTATTTCCGTCCAGGTGTGAAGAACTGGACTCCTACCTACAGTATATCATGTTGTTGATCTTGCAATTCGATATGGTGGTACTCATTTCTATGATTGTCACAAATCTTAAGGTGGACTAAGGTGGCTGCTTACCTGTCAAAATTCAATTCATGCATTTCTTGAGCTCCTCTCTACAATGAGTTGTTTTGCATACATTTCGCTGGGCAACAAGCTTTGACATGCCCAGTCTAATACTTCTTCTTCTCTCATTTGGCTGCCTTATGTCCTTTAACTGTTTGGTCTACTACTGATACTCTTCCATCTACTACTTCCACTTCAGCTCACCCATCCACTTCACAACACACCTTTATGTGCCAGAAAATCTCATGGATAAATGAGGATGTCAAATATTCTTTTCTGCTGGGAGAGCGATATGTAATAAGTAAGGAATGAGACACGATGAGGTGTGGTTTATGGCCTGATAAGAGTACACCCCAGGTGCACAGTGAGGCATGAGGTGCTTGCGCCGAGTGCCTTTAGCACCTGGGAAGTGCTCTTATCATGTTATTCTGCTTATAAAATGGGACCCCCAGTAAAGTAGTTAATATGAAAACAAAAGCACATAAATCTGTAAAAACTGTAAAATAACTGAAAAATCAACAAAAGTAGTCCTTGTCATTGTATTGCAATGCAGATGTTTTTCACTGCAGGGAAGAGTGGTCCCCCCCCCCACAACACACACACACACACACACACACACAAACATTTAAAACCCTGCACTATACTACTTCTGTTTTTTTATTTCTTACTTTGGCTGTGTTTTTGTGCCAGGGTTTTCTGATTCAGACTGTTGGTGACATTTGGACCCCTCCCCCTCGCATAATATCCTTATTTAAGTTGTTTGTTCATTAATTTTTTTGACATTTCTTACTTTGACATTGTTTCCTGGGGACTTGAGTGACCGTTGCACAGCAAGTTTCAGTGACACAGAGCAAGCAAGAGATGGCATGTCACATATTGGCTGCCATACTTAGCACTTTTTTCATTACTGCTGTTTTCCTGAAGTCAGTGCTGATGTATGAAGGATCCCAGTTATTCTGTTTCAAAAAACTGCTCATTTTTACGGCTGTGGGTGAAGCCTACAGCCATTTTGCAATCTGTAGCCTGAAAATGGCAGATCGTGGTACGCTTCCAATGGACTTTTGGAAGTATCTTTCTGTAAGTCCAGCAGAGCTGGGAGCACTCTGCCACGGTCGGCTGCTATGGAGTGACAGCCGGACTATTTCAGCTGTTACTTCTGCATTCCAGTATGAGAACTTCACATGTGTACCTCGCTTGCATGTGCAGTTCTGCTGGTGCCATCTTGGGAATGGCAGAATACCATTCACTGCAACTACACATGTATGAATGCCACACATGTGTAGTTGCTTTGCCACCACCATCTTGTGGATGGCACTTTTCCTACTCCCTCCCACTGCTGCTGTCCTCCCCACTCCCTCCATTCTATCCCAGCCCTGGCAGCAAATAAAACACTCCCATTCCCTCCCACTGCTGCTGTCCTCCCGCTTCCTCTGTTCCCCATTCCTGCACCAACATCGGGGTGCCCAATCCCCATGTCATCATCGTAACTCATGTAGCACACTGGGAGCCCACCCCAGTCTGCTCAAATTTATGGGCTTTTTTCCCACTCCCTCCCATTGCAGCTGTTCTCCCCACTCCCTTCATTCCCCATCCCCATAGCAGCATTGGGGTGCCCAGTCCCTGTGTCTGCATCATGTACCCCCCAACTCATGTGGCACACTGGGAGCCCACCCCAGTGTTCCCAAATGTATAGATTTTTCCCCTGTAAATAAAGAAAACTGTCCCCTGAAGTCTTTTGTTTTTTACTTGTAAAAAAGAAAATGGTCCCTCATCGTTGCCCCTGTCCCCTTCTCCATCCTCACCCTCCCACTGAGCCCCACCTCCCCGCACCCTGCCTTACCCCATACTTACCTCTGGAGGTTGGCGCTGTCATCTTCTCTGGACTGGGACATGTCTGCACTCTTCAAAGCCAAACAGCAAACTGAAGAATCAAAGGTAAGCATAGTATAATGGCAGTCAATGGGGTTTTCAACTTATGTTGATGTATCAGCCATTTGTAGGAATTTTAGCCCCAAATTTTCAACACTGGGTTCTCGGGACCCCACCTCATGAACACTGTCACTATCATTTTGTTACTCAGTCCGAAAAGTTGATTTCGTGATCACTGCACAGAATCACCTTTTGGGACCAATTAATGAAATGACAGTGCCGCCATTCATGAGGAGGGATCTCAAAAAGCCCATGTTGCAAATTTGGTGAAAAAATTTCAAAAAATGACTACATTATGAGTGTGCGTCGCACAGTTTCTATGCACGCTGCTAACTTCACCAATGTTAAATATTTTCACTCCAGATTTTCAACATTGCCATTTTTGGCACACCTCCTCATTAACAGTGCAGCTGTCATTTTTTGCATCCTGCCCAAAATGTGTTCTCACACCTGTAGCACAGAATGGCGTAGTTTCTCTGTGAAATCATCTATCAGAACAAGTGAATAAAATGACAGTGGCACTCTTCATAAGGTGGGGTCCCAAAAAGGCCATGTTGAAAATTTGGTGAAACAACTCCAAAAAATGGCTGCGTTACACCCGGTCATTCAAACTTTGTGTAACTTTAGTCATTTGGCAGCTCACCACAGCCATATCAGCTCTGTCTACATTTTGTTACTTTTGTGGCTGCATGATATCACTGCTTATTTAACAAGAAAAAGAGGTAGTGAGGACTGCAGCATACCAACGCATGGACGCTCAGGTGGGTTATGGGGTTACAGCTGGACCATCTAGTCTACTCGTCAGCCACAACAGAAAAAGTTTTGTGCCAGGCATGGATGTTTCTTTTTATTTGTTTACTTTTTTTTTGTGTACATTTCTAACTTTGCTTCTGTTTTCTGGGGACTTGAGTGACTGTTGTGCAGCTAGTAACATCAAAACACTGAACAGGAGCGGGCGGGTCACATATCGACTGCCACACTTAGCACTTTTCATTACTAGGATCCCAATCATTCTGTTTTAAAAACCTGCTTGTTTTTACTGCTCACAATATCGCTGCTGTATTCTTATGTAATAAGAAAAGAGGTAGCCAGGACTGCAGCATGCCTGCATGCAGGTGCTTGGGCGGGTTGTGGAATTACCCGCTCAACAGTCTACTCATCAGCCACAGCAGAAAAAATGTTGTGCCAGGCATGGATCTTTGGCTGCGCTGCATCCTGGTTGGCTAAAGAAGTACCAGTTAGCAAAATATGGCCTGATAAGGACACGGCCAAAAGAACCTCTTAGCCAATCAGGATGCAGAAAACTCCCAACCCATTTTATAATTTCAATGAAACAGCCTGCTTTGTAACACTTTGCACTCTTCTACATATTTGTAATTACCGTGGGGAAGCTCACTGAAGACTGGTTTATCACTGAAAACCAAATTCTGTACCTGTTCTTGGCCACAATTGACAATCAGCCCATCCCTCAATATCAGTATACATTTCTTATTTGCAGCAGCTCTTATCAACCCATCCATTTCAATTCCTTGTGCATTTCCTTATTTTGGAAATATCCAGTGGATTTCATGTAGGTCTTTACACAATTCCTACCACATCCATTCAGTACCCCAGTCTCAAATCTGTTACAACTGAACTTCAAGTTGTCAATATCTTACTGGCAAAAAAAGTATCTAAAGGGTTATAGCTCTAGCCACCTCAAAGTATTCCAGAAAGAAATGTTTGATCATTGACCTCTCAGCCCCTCATTCTACAACAGATCCACGCATCAATTCATTAATTCCTTCTGAAGATTATTCTCTTTCCTGTGCATGAACTGATGATGCTATTAAATTCATTAAACTCACTGAACAATGAGCTTGGTTAATGAAAGCAGATGTCACAGATGCCTTCATACTGTTGCCTATTCACCCTTCCTTATGGCCCATTTATGGAGTCTCTTGGAAAAACCAGTACTACTTTTCTGTACACCTAACTTTCGGATATAAAAGTAATCCAAGTCTCTTTGATACCTTTTCTACTTATTTGTGTTGGAATCTACTGAATGTCTTTCTATGTCCTTTCATTTTGCAACTTTTAAATGATTTCCTTTTCATCAACACCCCAGAGTCTCCTCCGGCCACAAACATCACCTGCCTTCAGCGCTTATTCTCCACACTTAATATTCCTCTGGCGCATGACAAAACAGATGGAGCATTTCATACGCTAGAGTTCCGCTAGGGGCCAGGCAAGCATCAGACTGTCCCCAGAGGAGGAAAGCAGTCCTGCAGACACTTAATCCTCTTCCCCTTGTCTGGCCCCTGACACCTGGGCTCACTTCCAAACTCAGGTTGTCGACGACACCAGCGGTAACACTACTGCTGCATCGGCAGGCCGACATAATCTGAAATTGTTAACTAGATGAGGAAGTATGATTCCAGAGTCAAATGGGAAATATAAACCTGTAATGTGTACTATAAGAGCTAAAACATTTTGTCAGTAACTTTGTAATATCGAACACATAGTAAACATATACGTTATGGAGCATACATTAGTACCACAATGTTGACATCAGTCAGAAATATTTGAGCTGAATTTATTCAGTCACTTGGGTGTATAGCAAATTCTTTGGAATACATTAAATTGAATTTGTGTCTATGTGTTGTACATGAAACTGTTATATGTGAGATTATTATATTTGTCCACCAATCATCAGTTAGGGAAAAGGACAAATCTTTTTTCCCAAGCTTTTTTTAAGTGGCAGTAGATCAACTGAATTACCACCTAACAAACAAGGGTATACTTTTCTAATTAGTTTTTTTTCAGAAGTTAAATTTATAGAAAAATGATTCTAAAGGGATTAAAGGATGCACATTCAAGTTACCTAAACATTCCCTTAGAACTTCCCAGATATGTAAATAAATTAGAAAGGACCCAGGCTGAAACTGTAATCTCTTCTTGATATGATATAAATTTCCCCTGAACAAAAGATCTGTAAGTAGCAGAAAATCATTCTGGAGCCAGCTGTTAGGAACGTAAGACACCGGGAGATGTGGATTATAAAATAGCATAGAAAGTTGTATAATTATATTTTCGTACCCTAGTAATTTATTTTCCTTTTATCATGCTTCAGTAGCTGACCTGCTGCAAAAAGAGCCCATAAAGTGCATACTTGTTTTGTTGAAGTCCAGTTCCAGGGCAGTTATAATATTTTGTTTCCGGGAGTAAACGAGCTTGTAGTGAGAACCATGGCAAGGGACTGACTTGTTCTTTGAACCAATGTAAGACAACTTCAAGTTGAGTAGCTAAGAAATATAAGAGCATGTTAGGCAGACCCAGACCCACCCACCACCACCCCCACTTCTAACAGAAGATATATTTTCTCTTATTTATGTCCAGGTCTTTTCCCTGCCCATAAAAAGTTTCTAAGCTGTTTTTCAAAACTAAAAAAGAAATATTTTCTACTCTAATGGGAAGGATCTGAAACAGGGAGACAAAGCAGGACAAAACATTCATTTTTATGGTGTTGATTCTCACCTTCAAAGTAAGAGGGAGCAGTTCCCATCTGTCCAGATCCAAATAGGTTTTTTCTAACAAAGGCATATAATTTAACTCAAAACATTTATTTAAATTCTTATGGCTATAGACCCCTTAAATATTTGATTTATGGCCTTGCATAATCCAATTCCTGGTTGTGTATTTTGATCTATTAAGTTTGACTAACAATATTTCTTCACTTTTCTGAAAGTTAATTTTATACCCAGAGATCTTACTAAAATAATTAAGTTTAGGATCTTGGGTACAGAATTGTTAATATCCCTCACAAAGTGAATAATGTAATTCATGTAAAGTACTATAGATTGGTGTAACCAGCCAGTTCCTGGGGTTACTAGGATCCCATCAGTTTTACATCAGGCAGGAAGCCTGGGCAGTTCCAGAGGGTGTAAAATGTTCTGCAATACATTACATTATCACCTGCTTAGCTCTGCTGGGGCAGGGGATGATGTAATGGAATTTAGAACTCCCACAGCAGCGTTAACCCTCAGTGCCCTGCCGCTGTTGGGCTTCTGTGAATCAGTCTGAAATTGGAGTTTGGAGTTGAGAGTTCTACAGACAAATGGTGCTCTGCCAAGACCTCTTGTCAGAGGGAAGGACCCTCAGTTTTTTTTATTTTTCGCTCTAGTACCGTAAACCAGCAGTCGACTTTGTGAGACGTAGTGGCTACCAGATCCTGTGAAGCCCCGAGGGCGTGAAGACTGCTCAGCAGGAGTGGATGGGACTGAAGATTCAGTGAGCAGTTTGGTGCAATCCCCAAAAGACTGTGAGAATTAACAGAACTGCCCAGATTAGAGACTGTGTGCTTCACAAACCAAGAGCTATGGATTTTGGATAGGAACTGTGGAGTTCAAGCGTTTTAACAAATGTTTTGGGGTTACATCATGCTGTAAGTACAAAGTTCATTTGTTGTTCAGCTGTGGATTGGCTGGTGCCTTGCTAGGAGCCCAGCAAGGCTCAGATGCAGTTTCTCAGAACCCTTGCACAAGAATGTGCAGTAAGGATGTCTCCTGTGGCCCCTTTGTGGCTGGAGAATCCTGGTTTTCCTAAAAATGTCATGGCAGAGTCTAGCATTGGCCAGGGCAGAGCTGACCTTTCACTTCAGGTTTCAAGGGACCTAACTGATTACAAGGAAGGGTCAGAAGTGTTAACTTAGTTCACCTAGTAGGATGCTGAGGCTGTCTGGGTTAGGATAAGCCCACCCAGAGCAGCTAAAATTAATCTGGCAGTAATATATAGGCCTCCATCCACGAGATCAAAGGAGGATGAAATTATCTTAAACCTGGTAAATCAGTTAACAGTAGCAGGAAATGTAAAATTAGCTGGAGATTTTAACCTCCCTGGCATAGATTGGGGTGGCTGGAGGGCTAGTACATCAGTAGAATCTAAATACTTGGAGGCTTTTAGTCTAGGAGGTCTGGAACAACATGTAACAGCTAATACCAGACAGAATCATATATTGGACCTAGTATTAAGCAATCTGGGTGACAATATTATAAACTGCAGAATTTTTCCACCTTTGGGTTCAAGTGATCACGATATGGTGAGTTTCCAGTATTCTGGTAATCTAGGGGAGAATAAGGGTATTACTAAAATACATAGATACAACGCTGCTGATTTTATACAGATGGACCAGGATTTGGCTGCATGGGAATGGCAAAAAGATTTTCAACATCAGACAGTAGCACATATGTGGGATTTATTGACGGACAAGATAAATGGAGTAGTCACTAGATATGTACCTATCAATAACAAATATAACAAGGTAAGAAATCAAGCTGCACCTTGGATGAACAAAACAGTTAAAAGTTTGCTTAAAACCAAAAATAAAACTTATCACATAGCAAAAAAAATTAATTCTAAGGAAGGATGGGAGGTATATAGGAATAATCTTAAAATAGCAAAAAAAGCTATAGCAAGGGCAAAAAGTAACTATGAGTATGTATTAGCATCAAGGGTTGGGAACAACTACAAAACCTTTTGTGCATACATCAACAGTAAAAAAGGGAAAACTACTACTAGTGGACCATTAAAAACTCAGGATGGCAGTCTTGTAAGTGATAATAAGGCTCTTGCAGAGGAATACAATGTATACTTTTCATCAGTCTATAATAAAAATTCTCAGACCCCTGCAGGCAGCGAGATGGTTAAACAGGGGAACCACCTCTAAATTGATCCTGTAGATGTCACACTAGGCTAAAGTTGAATCAGAATAAGGCACAGGGCCCGGATGGGATCCACCCAAGGGTGATAAAAGAAATGGCACTATTCCTAGTGGAACCCATATCTTACCTATATCAAGAAAGCATCGACACAGGTGAGGTACCTGAGGCCTGGAGACAAGTGGTGATTATACCCATACATAAAAAAGGCAGTAGACAGGAGGTTTCAAACTATAGGCCAATTAGTTTGACCTCAGTGCTGGGAAAGATCCTGGAGGGCATAATCAAAGATTATATTGTTGACCTTATTGGCAGTACAAGCAGGATAGATAGGACTCAACATGGATTTACCAAAGGTAGATCGTGTCAGACTAACTTGTTGGAATTTTATAACAAAGTTAGTAGGGCCATAGACATGGGAGAATCAGTGGACACGGTTTTCCTAGATTTTGCGAAAGCTTTCAACAAGGTCCCACACAAGCAGCTTGTAGAATCACTAAATGAGATTGGATTACTCTTTTGGTTACAAAAATGGGTGGGGGATTGGCTTACTGGAAGAAATCAGAGGGTATGTGTTAAAGGAGAATTTTCCGGTCATGCCAGAGTGACCAGTGGTGTTCCCCAGTGCTCGGTATTGGGGCCATGTTTGTTCAATTTGTACATTTCATCGATGCAAGTAGAACCAGTTGTCTGGATGTCTAAATTTGCGGATGACACAAGAATTGGGTGTACAGTGAATAATTTGGAGGAACAGGTAGTTCTTCAAACGGCATTAAATAGTTTGGATAAGTGGGCTACTCAGAAGCAATCAATATTTAACATTGATAAGTGCAATGTTATGCATTTTGAGAAGAATAATAATAGATTCCAGTATACTCTGGGAGGGTCAATGCTAAAGGTAGTCTGTGAGGAAAAAGATCTTGGGATTATGATAAACCAGGATTTTAACTTTAGGCTTCAATGTAATACAGTGGTCAAAAAAGCTAGTGGTATAGCAAATTGTATAGCAAGACACATCAGGTGCAGGGACAGGCTGGTTGTGATGCCATTGTATAGTGCACTGGTGCATCCCCACGTGGAATACTGTGTCCAGTTTTGGGACCCTTATAACAGGAATGATGTTGAGATGGTGGAGAGGGTCCAGAGGCGAGTGACTAAGAGGATCAAGGGGACAGAGGGTATGAATTATGAACAGAGGCTACTTAGTTTGAAATTATATCCCTTAGAATATTGTAGACTGCGGGGTGATATGTGTTTGATTTATAGTGCATGGACAAATGCAGACATGTGGAATCTTTTGGGTCTGATAAAAAGGGACCAAACATACAATACTAGGTCTCACAGTTTTCAATTACTCAAGGATAGATACAATACAAACAGGAGGAAATATTGGTTAAATAATAGAGTGACAGAAGTGTGGAACAGCTTACCAAGAGAGATTGTGGAAAATGGTACAATGCAGTTATTTAAAACACAGCTGGACAATTACCTTTTAGAAGGAAATATAATTGGGTATAGGTAAAACATGACTCGCGAGCTCATGGACTAATTGTCTTTATGCTCTGTATGATCTATGTAATCTAGTGCTGCTCAGATTTAGTGCTGTGGCAATAACCACTATAGATGCACTGGTAAAGTCCAGAGATCCCTAAACAAAGGGGTGGACGTCTGTGGGAAGTGTTCTTGTGAGAAGTCTCAGTACTGCAAGAAAGAGTTGTGAAATGTTTCTGCCTGCTACAAGTGTGCCATCTGTTCATACAGCTACAAGCCCTGGGGGTACCACCATTTTCTGTTACCATTCTTTCAGGAATAAAGCCATACAGTACAATCCTGATTTTCAGATTGTGGACAATCCATTTCTGAGTGACCTATGTGAGTTTTTTTGGCCCCCACATATAGGAGACACACTATAGCTCTGGCACCTGGGTAGAAATAGAAATGTTGTTTTGTAGCACTCTCCCGCCTCCTAGATGCCTAAGCCAGGGGTTGCCCTAATGCCAGAGGTGATGCCCTTTGTTGTGGTGGAAGTTGCCTTGCTGACAAGCTGCCAGTAGAAAAAAGGAGATATGCCTTACATTGGCATGTCTTATTCATTTTTATACCTATTGCTATTCCAATATCCCTTAGGGCAATAGCCAATAGTTCTGCAAATATAGAGAACAAGAGAGGCAACAGGGGACAGCCCTGTCGAGTACCTCTTAAGAGGTTGGTAGGTTTTGAATAGAGTTGGTTTGTTTTAATTCTTGCTGAAAGATACTTATAAATTAAATATATCGATATAAAGAACTGGTTTTTAAACCCTCATTTTTGTAATGCTTTTTTGAGAAAACCCCAGCTAACCATGTCGAAGGCCTTCTCTGTATCAAGTGCCAGCAGATCTGTGCCTTCCTGAGATGCCTGTTCAGTGCTATTAAGGTTCCGTTTTATGTTAGCAGACAGTCTTCGGCCCTTAATAAACCCAGTTTGATCTTCATGAATGATTTTATATACTACTGTGTTTAATCTCTTTGCCAAAAACATCGTAAGGATTTTATAGCCTGAACTGAGCAAAGAGATTAGGCGGTATGAACTGCAGTTATCCAGGTTTTTATCCTTTTTAAGCAAGACAGTCACTATAGCCTCATTGAAAGAAGAATGGAGGGCACAGCCCCACTGTAACTGAGAGAAGACTGTTCAAAGTATGGGTATGATGGCCTCTGACAGGATTTTATAAAACTCATTAAAGTCATCAGGACCTGACAATTTCCCATCTGGCAAATCCCCTATAGCATCTCTGATCTCTTCAACAGAGAGCTCTTTAACATTATAAGGTCTTTCTCTGACAGCTGAGAGAATTTTGGCTTCAGAAGAAAAGTGTCCATTTCAGTTTTGGATGGATCCCTCTCTGCAGTATAATGTTTTTGATAATATTCTGAAAAAATGTTATTAATTACAGTCGGGTCATAAACTACATTCTCCTTGATTGTCCTCAATACTAGAAATATTAATATGTTCTTGTTCGCATTTTATTTGATAGGCCAATAATTTATCAGGCTTATCATTAAATAAGTAATATTTAGACTTTGCCCTTAACATGGCCTTCTCAACCTGCCCATTAGCCTCCTTGTTGCATATGAAGACCATCCAACAGATCTTCTTTTCCTGAGATTACATGTTTCGATTGGGCTGTGCCTAACTTATTTTCCATGGCCAAGATTCACAAAACTTTGCCCCCGGTGCAGACCTGGTTTTGCATGAGCAAATCAGGTTTTGCCCCGAGTTGGTATTCACAAAAGCCCAGTTTGCACACTGAAACTGGGCTGTGCCAGAACAAAGTGTGGAGGGGGCCACAACACAAATGAGGGGGAGGGGACATGAATATCGGCACTGTCCAATTCACATAGCATTTACTGCCCGCAAAGGCCTCTTGCACTGTCCCCTTGTGTGGAACAAATACCACCAACTGAAACCTTGCCTTATCCAGTGCAACCCTAGTGGTTGGTGGAGGTAGTTCGGTGCTCACCCACACCAATTGCCGGCCAGATAATAAATTATGTCACAGTCCCTGGTGCAATGGCCCCTCCCCCTTCCAATCACTGGCCTGATAGTAAAATATGTCACATTTTCTGGTGCTGATGTTTCCCCCTCCATGGATCATAGAAGCTGTCACTCAGCGAATGTGTACCTTATACAGTACATGCTCACTGACAGCTCAGTCGGTGGTCGGCTATGGTGGAGACAAGAGGGCTGTGCCGGTCACAGGCTCAGGTTTGTGATGGGGGATCAAGGTGGTGGGGCACTACCTGCCAGGGTGGGGGACAGGAGGTCTGGCTAGATGCCAGGGAAGGGTTGTTTGGTTATTGTACACGGAATTGGGCATAGGGAGCGGGATCCGCTAGATGCCAGCGGATGGGTTACATTTATTTTATTGGGGATCGGGTGGGGTGTGGGACCACTGGACACCAGGAAATGACATATATGTCTATCGGGCTGGCATCGGGTGGAGGGAGGGACCACTATCTATACAAGGGAAAATGTATTTGTACATCAGGTGAGGGATCAGGAGGGAGGAGGGACCACTAGATATCAAGGAATAATATATCTGTCTATCAGGCAAGGGATAAGGCAAGGGGAGGGACCACTGGCCACTGAAGAATATGTCTATTTCATATCAGGCCAGCAATTGGCAGGGGGGCACCACTAGCACCAGGGAATGTGACATATTTTACCCTCAGGCTGGAGATCAGTAGAGGGGAAAGTGAACTATAGTACTGTTGGGCCAGTGATTGAGGTGCACTAAACTCTGAAGTGGCCATGTAAATGGGCCCATAATGGGCATTCTGGTAGCCACATAGTGCCTTGCATGCCCAGTGGGCTCATTCACATGGCTGCTTTTGTGAAATCCAAATAGCGCACTTGTGCTATTCATTGTGGAGGCATTCTCCAGGATGTATGTTTGGGCAGCACTAGTGGGGTTAGAGGTAGTGGTAATGGGGTTAGTGCTGACTCATCCTGGCCCTATTCACAGTCGGATAATGCAGGTACGTTATCCAACTCTGAATAGCAACCTTTGACACCTGGGCAATCGCAAAGCACAATGCAAACTTCTGCGCTGTGCTTTGTGACTTTTTTTTATGAATCTAGCCCCATATCTTTTAATTTTCTATTATGTTGCTTTTTATGTGCACTATAGCTCATAAAGATACCGCTTATATATATTTTCAAGGCATTCCAAACTGTATTTAATGTGATATTATCTTTCATTTTTATAGGACCATACCTGATATCTTTCACCATATGTGGAAGGGACTTTGAAATCAACATATAATCAATTCCTGAATATGATTTAAACAATGGAAAATAGAAAGGAAAAACCTTAAGGTCTGGATATAATTCACAAAATGGGTCAGTCAGGGCCAGTTCTTCCATGAAGCCTTTAATCAATGATAACACTTAATTTTTTGTTTCTGATCCTCGAGATCTGTCTACATTGTATAAAACCAGATTTAGATCACCTCCAATTACATTTGGAGATTAAAACTGAGACAATTTTAGGAACAAATCAGAAAAGAAGTTGGTTTCTCTTCATTTAGAACCTACACATTGGCCAAAGTGAAGATGATTCTATCTCTACATAATTTAACAATCACAAATCTCCTGGTTGGGTCTATATAGGGATCAATTATTTGGATCTGTAAAGTTTCAACTTTCAACTTTATTGGATATCAAATTGAGATAATATTATCTCTTTTACAGTTGTATCCAAACATATAACATACAAAACAAAATTAAAGACTTATATACAAAATTTCAATTTCAATATATAACATTACAATTTTCAATTTGAATGTGAAGCATAAAACATTCTTTAACCATAGCAACTACAATGTTTGTAATACAAAGTCATCAAAGAGGACCTAAAGCATTTAAACAGCACTGTAATGTTTAATTGTTTAGATAGTCGTTCCCATGTTTTGGGTACTAAACTTGATATAGTTTTATCACCAATTATAGCCCTACATCTTGGTTTATAAAAACATATTCGAGTTGAAGACCTTAGAGAATAATGTTGTTGTGACCTAATTTGTAATAAGTTCAGAAGAAAAACTGGTAACGTCTGTAACACAAACCTGTATACCAATAGATTCCAGTAAATATCCCTCCTATCAAATAATGAAAGGAAACCTGATTTTTGATACAAAGCACAGCAATGAGTTCTAAATGGTAGATTTGTTATAAATCCTAAAGCACTATTGAATAAGACATGCAATGAGCACAGTAACAACTTTTTAGCATTTTTATAAACTACGGCTCCATAATCCAATATGAGCAGAAACATAGAAGAAACCAATAGCTTCCAATCCTTAAATTAAAAAGAGGTTTGTTCCTATAAAAGAAATTCAAAAGTCTCTTAAACGTTTTTGACATAGATGTTATATGCAATTCAAAAGTCAGATTATTATCTAATATTACCCCTAAATATTTAAAAGATTCTACACGTTCTAAAACGGTTGTTGATAAAGATCTAATTTCTTTTTTAGATTACTCTTTTATATCTTTCTTCCTAAATAGCATCCATTGTGGTTTCTGTTCATTCAAAAGCAATCCTAATTCAATAAGTTCCCTCTGTATATTATAAAAATCTTGTTGCAAGACCATCATTGCTGTGTCTGTGTCATCACATTTGGGGTACAATATTGTATTATCTGCATAAAGATGTATACAAGTTTTAGATGAGCAGTAATTTGATAAATCATTTATGAATAATAAAAAAGAAGGGGGCCAAGCACTGACCCCTGGGGTACCCCGTTCATCAAAGTGGTTAGTGCTGAACAAACACCACCCACTCTGACAGACTGTAACCTCCCAATCAAATAAGCTTGAATCCAACTTAATGCTGGAATACCTAAACCAGCCCTCTTTAATCGATTTAATAACATAACATGATGCACAGTGTGGAATGCCTTCGACAGATCCAAGACTATTGATGGCACTTCCTGGTTTCTGTTGAAGGCATTCAATATATCAACAACCACTTTCAGTATTGTATATGTTGTATTGTGCCCTTTTCTAAAACCTGATTGCAAATGTGTTACTATGTTATATTTAGTCAAATATTTTATTAACTGTGAATACACGGGTTTTTCAAATATTTTTGCACATACCAGCAAAATTGCTATAGGTCTATAGGAACCTGGATTTACTGAGTACCCCCCTTTGGATATTGGAACAACAAAAGCTGTTTTCAAATCATTTGGTAATTCACTACTATACAAAGAAAAGTTGAAAATGTATGTTAAATGAGGTGCCAATATTTCAACTGCCAATTTCAGAAAAATAGGGGAAATCTCATTGCATCCAGGACCTTTTCTAGTATCTAAGCCCAGTAATTGATTTCTAACATCATAAATTTATATTGGATGAAAAGAGAACACAGATCTATTTAGCTTATAAGTGAAATCAGTGTCCAAAACAGGAGAGGACAGTCCTGGATGTACTTTGTCAAATGTATCACCAACAGAAATAAAAAAAGAATTTAAAGGGAAACTGAGGTTTTGCAAACATTACCCTCCAGTTAAGCTTTTTGGAAAAAAGCTCCTTTTTTCATGCGGTGCAAAGTAAAGTATTTTCATTTCTTAACGTCCACTACCTGAAAGAGTAGCGGACGTTGGAGTAAGTGCCATTAAGTGTAATGGTGCAGCGCCGCACCATGTACTTCCATGCATTTGTATAGAAGCGTATGGTGCAGCACCGCACCAGTACACTTACTGGCACCACTCCATCGTCCGCTACACTTCCAGGTAGCGGACTTTTAGAAATTAAAATGCATTACTTTGTGCCACATAAAAAAAGGAGCTTTTTTCAAAAAAGCTTAACTAGAGGGTAACGTTTGCAGGGGTGGGAGCCCCTGCAAATGACAGTTTCCCTTTAACATTTCAACTTTATTAATGTCTGTAAATGAAACTTTCCCTTCAGATGTTAAATATGCTGGTAAGGTGGGTGGACCTTGCTTGCCCTTCATTGAATCAATACCTTTCCATAATGTTCTTGGATTTCCTTCAGATGATGAGAAGTAATTATCGTAATATTTTTTTGTTTTCCTAATCTGTTTAGTACATTTGTTCCGAGCAACCCTAAATGCTAACATATCCTCTACTGATTTGGTCTTTCTAGCTATGTGCCATTTTCTAGGCTTTATATTTATTAACTCTTTCAATTCTTTCATTATCCGGGGCACTTTTTTTTCCCTTACATTTTTATTTTAATGCAGCATGCTTATTAATAACACTCAAAAGGGAAGTTTTGAAAAACAGCCATGCTGTATGTACATCTGGACATGTATACAATAGATTCCAATGAATCTCTGCTACATCTCTCAGATATGCCTGTAGTCAAATAAAGTAAACACCCTAGCATAAATGAATTGTGGCTGAGGTTTCTCCAAGAAAGTATTTCTAATACATGATGTATAACAATGATCACTCTTATCATTTTCATGAACTGCAAAAATATCTCTCTCAGGTCTATTAGTGAATATTAAATCCAGTAAAGTATGCTTATCATTATCTGACTTATGTAGTCGAGTAGGTGAATTAATTAATTGTTGTAAACTGAGAGCGGCAAACTGATTTAAAAGCACAAGCTGAGGAATCAGCATATTCCCAATTAAAATCTCCAAGCAATATAGTTTCACTTATTAGCTTTTTAGCTTCCTCTGTAGCCAATGTTGAAAATGAAGAATGTGCACTAATCACTTTAAATAAATGTGATGTATATTTTAAGTTCATATACAAAAAGTGCATTTCTTGTAAAATGAAAAGCTTCTTTTGTGATTCTCCTTATTTTTGCTCTATTATGGGCACCCTTAACATTCCATGTTAGAGACTGTAAATTCCACAAATTTAGGCCCAGATATTCAAAACATAGTGCAGCGTGCAAACCAGTAGTGTGGCAACAGTGCAGGAATAGCGCGGAGCTGCTATATTCAAAGGACTATTTAGCATGCGCTAACCGCAGTAGCGTGGGGCAAAATGATAATGTATGCAAAGGGCAAAGGGGGGACCTGCATACTTGCGCTAGGGGATATTCAGAGCCATAGCACCACGCTAGGACACATAGCACAACATGTAGCACAGCGCTAGTTACCACCTACAAAAGGTTGGTCTTATCCCACGGCAAACCACAGAGGGGGGAGGGACCACACCAGAAAGTGGCAATGGCAGCAGTGCTGACAGCAGTGTTACTGCCACTGATGACAGCAGTAATGGAGGAGGAGGAGAGGGAGCAGGGCCAACATGAGCTGCAAAGTAGGCCAAGGAGACCCTGCCAGATGAGCACATCACCGGCTGGTACAGGATGAACAGGGGTATGTTGAGGCAACTATGTGAACTCCTGCATGAGCAACTGCACCCCAACACCAGACGCAGCCATGCCATGACTGTGGAGGAGAAAGTGACAGTGGCAATGTGCTTCCTAGCCCCAGGGACATTCCAACGACCAACAGGGAACACACTAGGGGTATCGCAGTCTGCCACCTCATGCCTCCTGACCCAGTTCCTCAAAGCTTTCCTGCTACATGCTGGTGAGTTCATAGTATTTAGCACAGTGCAGAGTAACCATGCAGCAATTCTATCGAGTTGCACACCTACCAGCAATACTTGGTGCCATTGACTGCACCCATGTCCCCATCTGTGCACCACCTGGTGATGGCAGTGAGGCGTATGTCAACACAAAGGGGGTACCACTCCATCAATTGCCAGGTGGTGTGCGATGCAACTTGGCACATCAGCAATGTCTATGTGCAGTACCCCAGTAGTGCCCATGACACCTTCATCTGGCACCAGTCCCAGCTGTGCCATGCCTTTGAGGAGGGCAGGATACCCTGTGGACACCTAGTCAGTGAGTAGCAGCAAACAAGGCACACACACACACACAAAACACACACACACACACACAGGTGGGGATAGGCAGGAGAAGGCAAGGAAGGGGCCTGGGATAGCAACACAAGTGGTGCAATACAGCATAGGGCAGACAGCAGAACAACACTAACAGGTGCACATCTCTCAACAGGGAACAGCGCCTATCCCTTATGACCCTGGCTGCTGACACCAGTACCCCAGCCTGCCACAGTGGCTGATGAGCTGTACAATGAGGCACACACCGCCACCAGAAACATCATAGAGAGGGTGTTTGGCATACTTAAGATGCACTTCCGATGCCTAGACATGTCAGGCGGTGCCCTACAGTATAGGCCTCAGAAGGTATGTCGTATCTTCCTAGCCTGTTGTATGTTGCACAACATGGCAATGAACTGTGGGATACAGGCACCTGAACCTGAGGAACAGGCCAACAGTGACCCAGAGCCAGCGGTCAGGGGGATAGTGGAGCAACTCGACAGGAGAGACCCTCAAATGGCCTGCAGGGCCCTGGAGCACAGGGCCGCCATCATCAGGACATTGGCACAGGCCAGAAGGTGAGTACACACAGCACAGCAACAGGAAACAGTATAGTGGAACCCAGTTTATTATGTACAGACAACCACAACATTGCAGACAACAAACAAAACAGGTGCACAACACAGTGGTAGTGAATGCATGTGTGACGTCAGTGTGAAGTGTGGGTCGAGCAGGACATACATGTGATGGGGACACAGCCATGGCACAGTGATGCAGGCGATGCCTGATGTGTGGCAGCAGTGTGGGAGGGGATACCATGGCTGTGCATGTGTGTGTGTGTGTGTGTGTGCATGTGTGACAGCACGTGTGCAAGTGTGTACATGTGTGTATGCGTGCATGTTTGTACAGCTGACTGTCAACTGTGCACATGTGCATGGCAGCCATACCTATCTCTGGTGGCTACCACCGTGCACTCAACGCACATCACGTGTGTGGGACACAGAGCCAGGGGTACTCTGAGCTGAGGATATGGTTGGGGAGGACCACGGTGAGGCTGGAAGGGCAGACTGCCTGCGCCCCCACCAACCAGCAGTGCCAGACAGGGTAGGTGGCCACCCATGGCAACGCTGGGGGCTGGCTGATGCGCACTATGCAGTTGTGCTCATGCCAGTGCCTAACCCGCTGCCACATGTGGCCCACCTGTGGGCCACTGTACCATGGGCATGTCAACCCTCTTGCACAGCCTGCTGCCCTCCATGCATCCCATGCAGCACTGTGCTGAGTTCGACCACCACGGCTGTGAGCCCTGCAAAGCCACGGTCAAGTGTGGCAACCATGCGGCGCATCCTGTCCTCAGCCCACTGTTCCACCCATGCAAAACCCAGGGACACTGCCTCCCACATCTGTGACAGCTCATGCCTGAGCTCCCACCACATGCCATGCAGGTCCATCTGGGCCTTCTGCTGGGATGTGAGTGCTACCTAGAGCAGAGGGCGGGCCCCCGGGGTGTCCAGCTCTGCAGCAGCAACCTCAATGGCAGCTGGTGGTTGTGCCTGCAGCCCTGCATGGTGGGGTTGCTGTGGCAGCAATGGAATCGCCTGCTGCTGCAAGACATCAGTGGTGTTCAGTGTCCCCTGCGAGCCCTGCACCCTGGCCCATGGAGGGCACCGCATGTCCAGCGGGGCACACATGGCCTCTACATGGCCCACCACTGGCTGAACAGGATCACCCATGCTGACAAGGCCAACCCCCACCCAGCACCCATGATGTGGATCGCACCCTGCCCCACCCCTGTGCCTTCCACCACAGGCCCCTCCATGGGCATGATGTAACCCTCCTCCGACACATCTGACCCAATGTCACTGGTGACTGTCAGCAGGATCACCTGGCCACCACTGTGATCCTCCACCTTGGCATCCTCCAGGGCGGCACTGTTGTCCAGGTCTCTGCCACCATTGGAGCACCCCCCATGTCCAACAGGGTTCCACACATGGTGCATGGCAGAGTGTCCACAAATGGCACCCAGTCCAGAGGTCAATAGCAGGCGCTCCCACTCTTCCTCAGCATCCTGTTCCATGGCAGCCATCCCATCCTGTTCCTGGTGTGCTGCAGGGCCTGCACACACCGCTCTGGAAGAAGATGGGACAGAGTCATTGACCGGTACAGGCACAGTGTGCCACAACCACCACCAGTACGTGCACAACCCAGAGTACATGCCACACACCACGGACATGCACACCACACAGGGCTGTCCCACAGACAGCTTTGGTGGCAGCCATGCTGGCCAATGGTTGCATGCAATCCACCCCATGCACACACTGTGCACAGCAGATCACCCCATAGTGCACCCCAGACTCTACAATAACACCAACACCCAGCGACAGTGCTGTGACTCCATGCAGGGTGAACACACATGGACTAGACTTACCTGTCCTAGGTGGTGTGAGTGGCATCTCACACCCTCCACCAAGCACACCGGCAATGGACACCGGCCGAAGGGTGGATGCCACCACAGCCCATGAGTGGGTCCTCCTGGTGCTGTTGTACTGATTGTGGGCCACCTCCAGTCCACATTCTGTCTAGGAGCTGCAGTGCTTAATCCTCCTTGGCTCAGCGTCGCAGGTCACTCCAGCGCTTGGACACCACATCTGTTTTCCGGCCATGGCTGCCAACAGCATTCACACCAGCCGTCACCTCATCCCACACATGGCGCACCACCACGTGTGTCACCTTGTGGCGCCATATCATCTGCTCCCGTTCCTTCACCCCATGCACCAGGGCCTTCTGCTCATCCTGGGAGAAGAGGTGTGCCCTAATGTGCTCCTGACGTGCTGCGGTACCTGTGGGAGACATGCAGAGGGATACGTGTCACACGCTGTGGCGTGCCTGCGATGCATGGAACACATTGTGCATCCCACCCCTAA
The DNA here is from genome assembly GCA_016271365.2 of Neoceratodus forsteri. Taxonomy (NCBI): domain Eukaryota; kingdom Metazoa; phylum Chordata; order Ceratodontiformes; family Ceratodontidae; genus Neoceratodus; species Neoceratodus forsteri. The sequence continues at coordinate 150,698,628 of CM028132.1, read as the reverse complement.
AACCCCACACTGCCCAACCTGATGGGCATGGGCAGGCCCCAGGCCACTGTGTGCTGTGGCCACCTGTGTGCACATTGCACATGCATGCCTGATGGCATACACTGCAGGCACACCGCACACACCAGCCCCACATGGACACTGCACAGCCTGTGTCACCTGCGACACTGCCACTCAGGAGTTCCCGGGTATGAGGGACATCCCTACCGTCATCACCGGGCATTGCACACTACCCCATCTGAACCCCAGAGGACATGTGCGGCACTCACAGGGCATGAGCTGCACAACCAGGATGCCAGGTCTGGTCCCTACGGTGCTCTCGGTTCCACAATGGTATCTGCACTGTTCACTGACTGTGGCTCCCTACCATGGGTAGTGGGTCTGCAACCTCCATCCTGAGTGGCTAACGTGGTCCATGACACCCATGTTGGTGTAACATGGGTGTGGAGCATGCCTGCAGGCCATGGTGCACCCCACCCCGGCCCAGTGACCCGCTACCACAGTGTGCATGCATCCCACACACGTCGGTGGCTGCCGCTGGTGTACTGGCAAGTCACATAGCCTACCGAGGGCCAGCTGTCGTCTGTTCTGTCCCCTGCCTGTACCGTTGCAGACTGCAGGTGTGCAGTGTGTATGCCCCAGCCTGGTGTCGCCCCACCACGAAACTGCCATGCCTCAGGCTGCTGTATAGACCTGCCTCGTGCTGCTCTGCCTCCTGTGACATTCCTCCATCCAGTGTGCCTGTCTGTCTGTGGCATAGGATGTGTGCCGCACTCCCAAGACACAACACAGGTGGAGCACTGTTTGCCCTTTTATAGCCTAGCTGGGCTATCCAGGCTGTTAGGCATGCAAATGAGCAGTTAATGATATGGTACTCACACTGTTTGCACCTTGCATACACAAGTGCTCTCATTTGCATGTGCTGGTTTAATATGGGCCTGAATAGCGCCGGGCTAATGATAGCGTGGGGCACTGTGTGGCCCAGCACCATGTTGTCCCGATAGTGCAGCACTGTGTGTCCTAGCATGAACCCCACGCATGCGCCCAAGGCCTCTGTTCCATGTAACAAGTGCAGAGCTACGTGCATGCATGTCATTGCCACTCCAGGGTCATGTACGTGCAGTGCACTAACTTCTGGGCAGTGCCACGCTACATCTTGTGGGAGCGCAGTGCTACAGCACACTTCGCTGGTGTGCTCTGGGAGTGGCACATGCTGTTTGCACACACTTATGGCAGGCTACCAGACACCTTTGACCATGGCAGGGAGGCGTAGGCTGTGGGCAGTTGTTCAGAGGGACAGGCACTGGGGGAGGTTTAGACAGCCAACCTCGTACAACTGGTGCAGCAAAGGCACCGATGCCTCTTTGGGGAGGTCAGGGAGGGTGACCTCCCACACCAGCAGGTGTGGGCCTCCATTGCCCAGAAGCTCAGTGACCACACGAGCATTGCCCATGATGCCGAGAAGTGTCGGCATCATGACACAGACATGCACCATTGGCAGTGGCAGCAGCTGGAGCACTTCAAGCGCATGGTGCATGAGGGCACTGTGCCAGTACCAGGTAGGTGGCATTGCACATTGTTCACCACTGTCATGCGTCTCTCAGACTGCTAGTGTGTGCATGTGACCCTGTGTGTGTGTGCGCACAGATGTGATACTGTGCATGGTGTTGGGGCACATGTGGCGCAGGTCGGGCCACACATGTTGGCCACCTAGGGGGGCATTCCAGTACGGGGTGTGGGGTGGCACACACGGTGGTAGCATGGTGCATGCTGTATCCATGGGGTGACACTGGTGTGGGTGGTGGATTGGGATACTACTGTAGGTGTGACCTGATACAGCACCATCCTGCAGCCTACCACACCATGGTGCAGGGGTGCTGTCCCTGGGCCACTGACAGCCCACACAGCCATGTGAGCCTGCATCTGGCACTGTTGCACCACTGTGCCTACATGTTCTGTGCCTGTCGCATGCTCTGTGGGCCGTGCTGCCCTCTGTGTGGGTGTCCCCTGTGTTCAGTCACTGTCCCTGGGCTTCCCTGTGTGTGCAGTGTTGTGGGAGTTGGATGTGCATCTTACTGTGCTGCTCGTGGTACATACTGTGTCTTGCGCTAAGGCTGCTGTTTCCTCTGTCCACTGTAGAGTGGATTGTGCAGCCCAGGACATCAGGAGAGGGCCAAGGGGTTTAAGAGGAGCAGCCTGAGGGTGCCGGCCATGCCGCAGTGGGTGCAGGAGAGCAGCCCTGAGGCCAGGGACCTGTTGCGTGAGTACATGTCTTGTTATTTTGAGGTGTCTCTCTGTGATGTGTGGTTCCTTCTGTGGTCTGCCATTGACTGTGCTGGTGGCATGGCTGCCACAGGTATCGGGCCAGTGGTGTTGCAGCACTGTGCTGGGTTGTGCACCAGTGTTGCACACTGCAGCCAGAGTCTAGCTGTCAGGCTGCTGTGCCCTGGTGGGGCACTGTGGGCCAGTGTCAGCATGCATGGCTGCGAGGGTGCTGGATGGTGGTAGTGGCTGTGGCGGCAGAGGATCAGTAGGGCACACACGCTGTCATTTGCCATGCTCACAGCTGCATGGGGGTGTGCTCCATCCCTCCCGCCCCCCACGGTTCCTATGCTTGTGCATGGCCAGCAGTGCCTTGCTGTCCACAGGCTTCACTGGCCATGGTCAGCTGTTTGCTGACCACGTGCATGTTGTGATTGCAGGGCACCACGCACTGTGCCTTCCTCGGGCCATGTTTGGTGGCATGTGTTGTCCCACCCCTGCCACCGTCTGCACCTTGTGTGCCTGCTTATGCTGTGTGTCTGTTGGTCCCAGTGTGGGTCGGTCCTTGGCTGGCCACCATGACTGCATTGTGCTGCTCTGGTGTCCCTTTGGGTTGTTGTTGTTGTGCAGTGCTTTCTGGTTCATTGCTATCTGACTATGGGCAGCCTGTCCCGATGTGTGGTCTCCCATGTGCGTGTTGCTGCATGGCCCACACCCACTGCCATCCTGGGGACCACCTGTGCGTCTGCACTGTCTCACTGTGTGCAGTGCTGGGGTGGGTGGTGTCATCTGTGCCATGGTGTTGTCGGGGCCTGACGTATCCATGTCTATTGGGTATTGGGATGGTGCCTGTGTCTCCCAGGCCAGCCTTGTGGGCACCTGTCAGTTGTGCTTACCATTGTGTTCCTCAGCACCACATGGGCATGGCTGTCAGGACATGCTGTCCATCCCTGTATAGCCATCTGTGACTGCAGTATGCCTCCTGGCTGGTATCCCATCTTCACGGGCTACCTCTTCCTCTAGTAGGTCCTCACCGATCATCTTTGTGGGTGACCAGACCAGAGGAAGTGGAGAGCTTGGATGACCTCCTGTGACACCTTGTCTGGCAGCAGAGGACAATCACTGATCAGCAGACTGTCCTAATCTCGGAGACCAGGAGGGTGGCTGCTGTCCTGCAGGCACATCTGCTGGAACCATCCCGCATCCAGCCATAGGCCTCACCCCTTTTCTGTTAGCTATCCTACCCCCCACCCTTTCTGGACTTGTGTTTGTATCTGGTCTCTGTTCATTTCTCCCTGTTTGTGTCCTCTTCCCCTTTCCCACAATATCCATTTCCATCCTGTACATATTATATGTTTGTACATATGTTTTGCATGCCACAGGATAGGTAGTTTTTGTTTTCATGCTTGTTGTCGTTCACACAGTGGTCTTCATAGTGATAGTGTTCTGTGTTGTGGTTCGGGAGGGGTTCTTAGCATTTCTGTTTGTAGCATTTGTACAGTTGGCTTTCTTTGTTTTGGGAGTGGTTCATCCAGTGGTAGTTGTAGCGTTTTTAGTTCACATTTAGGTTTTGGTTTTTGATTTTGTATTGTTTTGCTTTCACATTGTTGTGTGTACTGTTTGCATCACTGTACTGTTCCTGTTGCTTTGCCATTCGTTTGCTTCCTAATACATTCCAGTTTCTACAGTTTACTGTGTCCTGCATCATTCTTGGGTGCTGGGGTTTCACTTGGTATGTACTGCTCCTTGGTTTTCCCTCATGGGTCCTGGTTGTTGCTTGCCATTCACTTGCATGTGTGTCATATACTGGGTTCTGCACTGCAGTCAGCACCCGGAACCTCATTCCAGGCTGTGTTTCATTGCATGTGTCCCAGGGTCAGGCTGTCTCACCTCTACACTGTGCTCCATTGTGTGTTTGCACTGCCTGCCTGGGTGCTATATTCAGTGTTGTCTTATTTGCTTTATTCAGTGCTGTCTTATTCCTGGGCTGTTTTTGCCCTGCACTCCTAGCCCTGTTTGCCTGGTTTCCTTTGCTTGCTATATTCAGCTGGTTTTGCTCTGGGCTATTCCTTTTGAATATAGCTTGCTTTTTGCTCCGGGCTAAGTTTGCCTGCTGGGCAGTGCTAATTTAGCCCCGGAGAACAGTTTTGAATATCTGGCCCTCTGTGTCTAGATGCTAGTACAGAGTGCAATAATGTAAAAGACTAAAATAAAAGCCAGTTAGATACTGTCACACCTTTTACCTCTAATAGCTGTTTAGTATAGTAATGTGACAGTTGGGAAACAATGCTGAACCCTTTCTTAAATGACACCAACTGTCATACAAAATAAGTAAATAAAAAGTGAAGAAACTGATGCTTATGCCTCATATTTATACCTTTTTTTTTTATTCCACCACTTAGATTGATCCCTTTCTCTACCCTCAACTCTTCTTGTAACTGGACTGCTGGTGATGCCTAATGCTGACCCAACAGACAAAGCAACCCTCTCCATCCTTTGCAAAGATGACTGAGCACCTACCCAGGATGAAGGGGCCTACAAGACATGAATGAAGATGACTCCAGATAACCTGAGATGACAGCAGTGCACAGATGAAGAGAAATGAGACTGAGTATATTAATAATAACTGAGTGTGTGTGTATATATATATATATATATATATATATATATATATATATACCCAATTCTTTACTGAGAGGAAGAAGAGAAAACATTTTTTACCTCTCTGTGGGAGAAACAGAGGCAACCAGGGTGCTCAGTGACAATAAACCAAAATTCAAAGTAAACATCAAAGTAAACAGTCACAGCACTCACCAACAGCACCTGAACCAAATGAACTGGAATGTCCACTCATTGCTTGATATTTCCTTTAGTTTATTTCCTAAAAACAGCAAGACAAGTGACCCTGGGGGTCTGGTGGAATGGAAAGGAGCTCTGACATTTCACCTCGCAAAGGCTTTATCAAAGATATTGTTACACAGTGAATCCATCCTTTTATAGCACTTGATTAGTGTCACGTGATCAAACTTTAAAGAAACAGTGTTAATTAAACACACTCTATAGTGAAATAACACACGTGTAAGTGTATATTACCAACCAAACAGGTGAGATACCACATAAACAATTTAAAAATTCCCAGTGTAACTTTCCCTTATCTGTATTAACATATTCATTTATAATGTTTATATAGCTGGACACCTAGTCCTTCAATGCCTGTATTTATTTTTCATATATGCGTATATTTAATTTTTACAAAGGGCAAAGGAGGGAATAAAAAGAACGTATAGTTGGTAACTAAAAATGGGGTGTGGGCACTCTCTTTTTTTGGCATTGGACAGAGTGGTGCTGGGCCCAGAGGAAAATAAGACAAAATAGGTTAGTAATTAAAATTCTGTAGGTTCCATTTTGTTTGCAAAAACAAACAAAAAGATACACAGGAAGGCTATCAAGAAATGTATCTCTCTTCTTTACTTTTTTACTGACAGGATAAATGATTGGAAGATTTATAAGGAGGGAGAAAAGAAACTGGAAGAAAGGGAAGGGTGGTAGTCGGGGGGGAAGGGGGAAAGGAAAGGAAATTTGGAAAGTGTAAATTGGGGTGAGACCATGGTTTGTATATGCAGTTGGATAGGGACTTGTTCTTATTTGATCATTAGAATGAAGATCAGCACTAGATGTACTTACATCTTGGGGTGAAACAAAGAAGAATGCAGTGGTGAAATAGAGAAAATAGAAAAAGGGGACATGCCACTTTGTTCAACTGTATATAAACCATGGTCTCACCCTAATTTACGCTCTCCAAATCCCCCAGAGGGGGGAAGGAAAGGAGATTTGGAAAGCTTAAATCCCTCCCAACTACCAACTTTCATTTTCTTCCAATTTAATTCCCCCCACTATATAAATCTTCCAATCATTTGTCCTGTCGGTAAAAAAGTAAAAAAGAGAGAGAGATTTCTTGATAGCCTCCTTGTGCATCTTTTTGTTTGTTTTTGCCCTTTGTAAAAATTAAATATATGCATATATGAAAAATAAATATAGGCATTGAAGGACTAGGTGTACAGCTATGTAAGCCATAATACTTGACAAGGTAGGTGGTATTAGAATACTGGACCGCTCAGGGCAGATTTAACGCCACAGGCGGAGGACCTTGTAGCCCCTGGAAGGTCCAGTATTTCCCAATACCGCCCACCCTGTAGGGTATTATTGTGCTTATAAAATGGGTTACATGTGGCACTTTTTATGTAGGCAATGAAAAGAGTCAAGAGAATAAAAAAAATGTAGAAATGATTGTAAAGGTGTTTTTCCCATAAAATAGTCCCTCCACTGGTATGTCAGTAGTGTGCACTGCAGTCAAGTAGTTGCTTCCCTGGTGAGATGTTCTCTCCCCCCTCCCAGCTGGGTTGCTTACAAACGTGTGCTGTCCCCTCCACACAGCATGTTCCTTTTTTTTTTATTTAGTGACATTGGACTCCCCCCCACCCCCAATGCTGTGTTGTATGGGATGGCATGTTTCTAAGCAATTATACCGGAGTGGGGAAGGACAGCAGCAGAAAAGAGGTATATTTTTTAAACATTGAACATGCTTTTTTTAATCATTTCTGATTGTCTGCAGGGGAAAGAGAGCACTCAAAGGCATCAGTTGCACAAGAATCACATGCAGGAACTGGCTGCTGATTTCATTGAAAGCGCAAGAGTAGCGGAGAAGGACAGACTGCCATGTTCGCTGATTTTGTAGAAAGTGCACGAGCAGCAGAGAGGAAGGGGCATCTATGTTCTGGTGGGTTTTTTTAAAGGAAATAAAAGATGGGATGTTATCTACTTGTTTCATTTGTGGGGCAGTTACAGTTATGGTTGCATTTAACTGTAGGTTTGCAGGGCAGCCGCCATGGGGAAATGAGAGGAAAAAAAGTAAGAAAAAAATATTGTCACACAGAGAGGTACATTTGTGGCATTTCCACTGGTTTTTGGGTGTTTTAGCAGTTGGGTTCACATCAGGATTAAATTGCTGAAAGCTGAGAGTAGGGCAAAGGAGTCATGCTGAGATGGAGATGGCCGAAATATGAAGCTGTAAGTAGTGCTGAGCAGTGAGCACATGACATGCTAGCACTAGTGGCTTAAAAAGGAAACTTTTTATAGTACAAGAAATATTTTGACAGAGTATGTGGTACTTTACATTGCCAAAATGAATGCATTTGGGGAATCCTGCTGGGAGTGGGGCATTTGTCTTGTTGGGAATATGCTGGCACTGAAGGAGGAGGATCCTTGGGGGTGCCAGTTTCACTCGCTAAGCGAGAGAAAACAATGGTGCCAGTTTTGACTTGAATAGGGTGGTTTTGCCCAATGAGCAAGCAGGGTGGACACAAGGATTGCTTCAGTGGTGATGGGGTCAGGGACTGGCACTTTTTATTTGCTGGATGTCTATTGAAAATTAATGTACCCCCGCAGGGATACTAGCCAATCAGAACCCAGCAAATAGAAAGCCCATTTTCTAAATAAATATTATAAATGTATATGTTGATACAGATAAGGGTAAGTTACATTGGGAATTTTTAAATTTTTATATGATATCTCACCTGTTTGGTTGGTTATATACATTTACACGTGTGTTTTTTCACCATAGAGTGTGTTTAATTATCACAGTTTCTGTAAAGTTTGATCATGTGACACTAATCAAGTGCTATAAAAGGGTGGATTCACTATGTAACAGTATCTTTGATAAAGCTTCTGTGAGGTGAAACATCAGAGCTCCATCTTTCTGTTCCACCAGACCCTCAGAGTCACTTGTTTTGCTGTTTTTTAGGAAAAAAAAACTGAAGGAAATATCAAGCAACGAGTGGACATTCCAGTTTATTTGGTCCAGGTGCTATTGGTAAGTGCTATGACTGTTTACTTTGAATTTTTAACCCCTCTTTCTAATACTTGAGACATCATATATTTTCTCTTTAAGCTCAACATTTAAAGATTTTAAATCTTGGGTATACATCCCTTGTTTCTACCTCATTGGACCATATTTTGCTATGCTGTTCCTGAACCATTTAATATTTCTGCATCCATCTTTGTGCATCTTGAGTTTCCTGAACAACTTGATGAGATGTTGCTAATATACATTCTTCTATAATTAAGCCATGCTCAGTTGGACAAGCCTGTATTTCGGCCTGCTCCCAGTTATTACATGATGCTTCCTGGAACTTTTCAAGGAAGAAGGTTACTGATGAATGCCTATCCTGTTCTTCTCCTCAGTGGGCTGTTCACCCTTCATCTTGCATTTGTTGCTTCTGGAAAAGTCACCCTTGTCAAGGTTCCATAAAAGATGCTTAATAGTTCTCTCAGCTTCTCATGGTGAGAAGAATATGTATGCAGATTCCTGAAGAAGACTCATAACTTGGCTGGAGATAAAAGTGAAAATTTAATGTGATGTTCTTTCAACAGATCTAACACAGAAAACAGCTTTCCTTTTTGAGAGAACCTCCATATCAAAATCTGGATAAACCTATATAGTGTCAGACCTCTGACATAAGGACCTCTCTCTCCAGCCTTGCTTTATCGAGGATTCATTCTTTAACCTGAAAATGGTGGGGCTTAATGTATATGAATCTTGGCATCTTCCCTTTATAGTCTGGGTTCAAAGCTGCTCTGTGGGCTCTATCTAGTTCAATTTTTTTTGACTCTGCAGTTCAGCTCATTGCTTCTAGTAGCAGTTCCTCAAAACATTTTATGGGGTCAGCCCCCACCACACCTTCTAGAATTCCTCCAGTTTTTCAGTTTCCCTTTCTGTTACGTGTTTCCAGGTCTTCCAGTTTATGTTTAAGTTCTTTGTGCTGTTTTTCCAGCATTGTCAGTAATGGGTTTAACTGATCTTCTTGATGGCTGACTCTGTTCTCTACACATTCAATACACAGAGACATAACCTCCACTTTGCTAGTCAGCACATTGACAGCCTCTGTAAATGAGCTCAGAGAGCAATTTATTTGGACAAACCCAGGTTTCATCTCAGCTATGATGTCCAAGTCTGAAGCTCTAAAAGGTGGTGATGCATCATTCAAAACAATATCATCTGCTTCACTCTCTTTCATGTCTTGAATAGTCGATTTAAGCTCAGACTTGTTTTTATGTCTCCCGCCAGCCATTTTGCTTCGACTGCCTTGATTACCTGGAAAAGCTGGCTCCAAAGAAATGTCTGTTCTGCATGAAGTGCCAGAGCCCATTTGGAAATCTGAAGGCACAGTGGGTTAATGGTTTGAATAACTTTGTGGCTTTTTTAAAGAGCCAGGAATATAACTAGGGGATCGAATAAATGAGATGGTTTCCCTCTGTCCACTGTGAATAGTGGTGGTAGACATACTTTATTACTAGAAGAGGCTTTGGGATCTGCCATACCACCAGCCTCAGGTGCTAACTTGCTTTGCTTAGAAGTATTATTCAGTGTCTGAATAGCATGAATGGCTGGCAGTTGTGAACTGGGGTTTGAACTGAAGCTCTGTAAACCCTCCCAGCATGTGACTACTACAGCTGTGTGTCTGCTTTTAGTATCAACCATGTTTGTGTCCAAAACCAGCCTGAAATTCAGTTCATTCTGTAGGCTGTACTGTAGCTGTCTGTTTAAGTACATCAAACTTTGTAATTTTTTTCCTGTTTGCCCCATTTGCTATATTCAGTGTATTGTTAGATAAGATTGATTTGGAGTGGGGGAAGTGATTGATGCCTGAAGGAACCTTTTTGCACATGTTTGAGCTCTTGATTCCCTTACCTACACACCACATGGTGATATGCTTTCAACACTGGCTATGGGGGAAGAATGCATCAAATACAGGCAGCAACAGTTTGAAGAAGGGAAAAACAGCAAGTAAATGTAGCAAGGCAGATCTACATTGATTAATCAGAACCATTGAAAATCATCTGTGAACCATGTTGGTAGGCAGAACACACAGACTGCAGCTGTAAAAAGTGAGAATGTGAGGTAAGAAACCGAAGGATATGCATATGTGGTGGGAGCAGATCACAGCACTAATGAGAGGATGTATTAAGCAGCAGATGGGACAGCTGTCAGGAACAACCAGATAGGTTTCTGATTCTTAAAATGTATTAGAAAATGGCAATAGAAATGCTAGCATCCTGACTGGCTACCAGAGTTCCATTGCCATGCAAGTATTTCTCAGTAATGCTATGTGAAAAACAAGTGCCAATTTGGGGTGCTCCATTACTTTGGGTATATCCGTGGCACCACAAATTTTCAAACAGAGAAGCCACCATTTTGTACCACTTGCTGAGTGAGCCCTAAAGTAGCGCCAGTTTCCACATGTCCCCCAGTCAAGATTCAGTGTCAAAATTGAAAAAGTCACCACAATAGTGGGTAAAATGAAGCTCGGCTCCAAAATCTCACACTGATGCAGAAAAAAGCAGAAATGAAAGAAAAATGAAGCCATAAGTCCAATCGGCTTCATGTAACAGCCAGTGAGCAGTGTGGTTTTTAAAAGATCAGTGCAAGCTTCCCATACAGGCTACACTTGCTTTAAAGTTTCTCTTTTCAAACTCTCCTGGTACAATCAGCTGAACACAGAGAGTGCATATGATACTGAAGCCAGTGACTGAGATCAGTAACTGGAGTACATTCTGCACCCGACAGCCTGCATGAAAATGTCTGACACCATTGCAGTGCACAACTTACTCTGACCGGCAATGCAGTGCTCCACAGATGGAAAGCATCTCTCTTTTCGGACACACACACTATAGTGCTACCACATATATCACTATCTCTCTCTCGCTGAAATCAATTTTTTCCCTGTTACAAAATGAGCACCTCCCATGTCTGTGTGTTTGGGGGGGTGTAACTATGACAGCCAGCTACAAAGGGCACAGCTACAGAAGCTCCACTAGGACAAAAGTCCCTAGCTTGAAAAAAAAAAAAGTTGCACTCCTGGGTGGTCCGGTATTGCCCAATACTGCCCACCCTCTTGGGTATTATTGCTTACATGGTTTATAGCAGTGGGAGGTTTAACAGCTGGGGGGAGCTGGTATGAAAAAGAAATTAGGTGTATATAGAAATGGAGAAAGCAGTTCTCCACTAAGTGGCTACATAAAAATTCTAGTTACAAGAATTTAGTTAATTTTATTCCAATGATCCTATTATACAGTACATTGATGCGATGTGAAGAACATGTGCATTGCAATTTTTTAAATTATATTTTATTGACATTTCAAACAAAATTATACATACATACACAAACAGTATGTGGATACATACTAAGATACTAATAAGACCAAATCAAAAGGGTGGAGGAGGGCAATTTCCAAAAAAAGAGACAATAATATCTTACAAAATCAGACTGTTGCTAAGTTCTAGTACTTGGGCCCATAAGTTAATATCAACAATATTATATCCAGTAAACAGAGAGAATCTTCAAGATGTGGCAGATCTAAATTAGTTCAAATTACACTTCCCATTAACTGTTTCTGTAAATATGGTTTATCCCTTACCCTTTAAGACAGGTATACTGCTTTCAAACTGTAGTTTGAAAGTAGTATACCTGTTTTAAAGGGTAAGGGATAAACAATACTTAGAGACCATTAATTCAACAAGAACTGTTTTTTGTCAAGTTTACAGTAGTAGAGTGTCCAGGGAGCGCTAGTGAAGGCTAAATTTACATTTACAGATGGCAAATGCCTGAAGGATAATTGAGTGGGGTGCTCTGTAAGGAAATAATCTAGGGAACGATATTCAGAAAATCACACTAGTGCTGTAATTGTGCTATGCTTACACCAGTCCCCTATTATGATATATTCAAAGCATTGTGCTGGTTCTATACTCCACGAATATACGTCCAACTGCACGTTGCACAGATGAAATGCGCTAGCACAGCACAATGCAGTTGGCAGTTCTGAATATGGCACCAAGGATAGCGCTGAACACAGGGGCAGCAGTAGGTATGAGGGGGCAAAATAAGGACCCACAACACAGCAGCATAGCTATCAAAAACAAACTTTACTGGAACTAACTGGCAACAGGCCAGACAAACTGATCCAATACAATGAACAATGTGAACAATATTAATATGAGAGCAACAATAAGGGGGAAGGTCAAAAGAAACAGTAAACAAGGACAAGTGTGCATGGGGGGTGGGGAACAAAGAATTAGGGCAATTGCCTGGTATGCCAGGCACTGGCAACGTCCAATGCCCCATCAAGGGGCTGCAGGTGGTGGAGGTGGTGGTGGTGGCGGTGGCTGCTGACACAAGTCTGTGACAGCACTGGTACATTCCTGGACAGTGCACGTGCAATCTTGGAGATGGTGCACCACCATTTGGAGCAGCTAGACCTGCCATCATAGGGGGTCCTCCCAGCCTTCATGTAGAGCAGCATACCTCCGAGCCCTTCGTAATTCAGCATCCCTCTGGGTAACTGTGGAAGGGAAATACACAAAACTCAGCCAGCTATGCACACAGGATGAGGAACACAATGTGGCATATTGTGCATAACAGAAGTAAAACCAGCAGACACATGGGACAGCATGCCGCACATACAGTAGGTGGAGGGAGTCAGACAGTCACAGTGGTATGTGCATGGCATACCAAGGGCAGAATCATTGACACAAACACCTAAGGACTGCACGTACAATGAGTGTGCCATGCTGCAGTGGAGCAGGATCAAGATGTGCAAGGAACACAATACAATGGCAACCATGCCAGATGCTGGAACATGGCACACATACCACAGAGTTAAGCCAGAGACTGATAGGCAGTCTGACGGACCATGTGGTTTGGAGTCGTACACATACACCCAGTGTCCTGCAGACAAGCCATCCAGCATGCTGGCCAACAGAACAGCAAAAACCAACAGATATCCATGAGCCACCCTTGGTGGCTGCAGGGGCAAGCCCAAGCACAAACATGGTTCACACAACACAACTGTAGATGGATGATACTGTCATGTAGCACTGTGTGCGGCGAGGATAACATGTGTGCACAGCAGTGTTGTATGTGGGTATGTGCACTGCATGCTGCACCACTGCAGCAGACAGCAGTGTGGCATGTAGAGCCACCTGGCTGCCCCCACACCCTACATACAGGGTTCCCACCCATACAGAGCCAGCGCAGGACAGTGGGTCTGGTGAAGACAGAGTTGGGTTCAAATGTATTCAAGGTCTTGCCAGTGTACAGTGCAATAGTCATACACCTGTCGCCACTATGTTGGTCAGACACAACCGACCATGATACAGAACAGTCAGTGCTACAAATGCACACCCTGACCCTGACCCCATGGCACATATGGCTAGCTCTGTTGCACTGTGATGGTGTGACATCTACTGCATGTGGCACTAGAGATGGAACTGCTGCAGGCAGACTACCACAAGCACTGAATGATGCACACAGCATGACACAGTGGTATACTGGCACTACATTGGCCCATGCCTACCTTGAATGACAGATATGCATACATAATCCTGATTGTGTGGCACAACATACCCAACCAACACTGACAGGTGTAACAACCAGGGCTGTTAGCATTACAGCAAACTCCCTGGAGGACTGGGTCAGTGACACAGAAGACACACTACTGCATGGTGAAAGGCATGCCAAAGCACAGTATACACATACAGGGCAGCATGCCTGCCTCAAGTAGGTGCACAACAGGAGACTGCACATTAGAACTCCCCACCAGAATGGACTGTATATGTGTGTGCATCCTATTTGCTATCCCCTGCCTGGATGGACTGTATTTCTGTTAACCCCCCACCACCACCACCTTTTTGATAACCCCTTCCCTGGCTTGCCTCTATGTGTGCACTGGTACTGTTCTGTGGTAATATATTGACTGAACACATTACAGTCTCCGGTGTGGTCAGTACTCACCATCCATGTCTGAAGAGGCCTGTAATGAGGTGGGCTCTGTACTACTGGGCCCTCCTTGCCATTCTGGGATCATGCCTGTCAAGCTACTCCTGTATTCCCTGGTCCTCTGGCTCTGAATCTGCTGCAGGTTGTCCCTCTGGGGTCAGCATGCATATCCAGTAGTTGACTGCCATGTTGTGTAGTACACAACAGGCAAGAAATATGGCACAGGCCTTCTGAGGGTGTACTGTAGGGCACCACCAGAATGATCAAGGCACCTAAACCACATCTTGAGCATTCCAAAGACATGATCAGTGATGCTGCACATGGAACTGTGTGCTGTATCGTACCCATCCTCTACAGTGGATGTGGGTTTTAGGACAGGTGTGAGGAGCCAGGGACACAGGAGATATGCACTGTTCCCTGTGTAGGTAAAGGGCATTAGCGTCATCATCTGCAAAATGGGGAGAGGGGAAGAGGCCCTTGGGGTATACTCACAGAGGTGGCCATTAGGAATATTCCCACTTTCAAACCTCTGGCACAGGATGGAGTTGTGCCAGACGAAGGTGTCATGGGCACTGCTGGGGTACCATGCCTGGTCACTGATGTGCCCTGTTGCATCACACACCACCTGGCAACTGATAGAGTAGTACCCCCTTCTTATTCACATAGGCATCTACCTCTATGTAGGTGGGTGCCCAGCTGGCAACATGGGTTTAGTCAGTGGCACAGAGTACATATGATAGGTGCATGACTCGATAGAACTACTGCATGGTTCCTGTATGCTTGGTTGGTGTGCTAGGGAATATGATGAACTCCCCAGGATGAGCCATCAGTGCATCTAGAAACTGGCCCAACAGCCAGAAGATGGCTGACTGAGAGATACCATTGGTGCCCACTACCGGTGCTTGGATTGTTCCGGTGGCCAGGCAGCCATCACCTTGAGTTCTGTGGACATCACATGGCTGTGCCAGTTGTCTGTCTGGAGTTCGTCATGCAGCAACTCACACAGCTGCATGAGCATGGGCCTGTTGAGCCCGTACTGGTCCATTATCTGGTCATCGCTGAGGACTTTGAATCTGGTTCATGAACGATACTGTCTGTTTGCAGCATAGTGTCTCCATGGCATGTGCCTGGGCCCAGGGTGGGCACTGGCCCTCTCCTTATCCTTCATGACCTGCTGCATCAGGTAAATGATGTGTGCTACCATGTCTGTCATCTTTGTGTGTGGCCTGCAGTGCTTCCCTCTAGGTTAACATTGCCTTTTAATATGTAGTATTTGTGCAGCACTACATGACCTGCACAATCCTGTATGCACAGTGCTATCATGCTGAATATCTTACTGTGCACGTTACACAGGTTACCGTCCCCTGATTTGAGTACTGCATACATTAGCTCTGCACTATTGCTGCATACATTACCTCTATAGTAACATGCTGGCACTGATAGCACATGCAATGATGCCCTCTGAATGTGGGATTTTGGCACAAAAATGTGCACAGCTCAGGTGCAAACACTTTGTCCCCAGCACAAAGCTTTGAATATCTGGGACCTACAGTCTTCACCAATTATAGCATTTGTGACCTTGAGAGATTTGTGTGTTTTTTTTAATGGTTGTGTGTAGTTTGATGAAATGAAAAGCTTTAAGAACAAAACAAAACATTCACTTCTGCTGGATAGACCTAGACGCATACCTAGATAACAGAAAATTTAGATTAGACAGAGTTATTTAGTTGAAGCCAGAATATCAGGCTCCCAACAGTAGATTGCTGCTGCAACAGTTATTACTGTCTGAATCAATGGTCCTGGATGCATCTCTAGGGCCATTTACATGGCTGCCTTTGCACTGCAGCAACCTGAGTGCTCGGGTTGCTCTAGTGCAAAGGTGGCCATGTGGACACTTTACTGAATCATAAGTTACTCCCTGTTCCTTTCAGTGAGCCATCACTATCCTGGGGATGCTGGTCAGAGTGAGTGGTGTAAGCAGCTGTGTGGACAGTCTGCACTGCTCTCTCTGATGTAACAGGGACAGACCCATGATCCCTTGCCTCCTATGATTCCTTGTGTTTCATAACAGGGAAGTGAGAGGGTGTGGCTAGCAGCCAAGCTGTGTGCAGCAAATTTTCACAGCTCTGTAGATCCTGAACTTCAAACACTGATTTCTGCTTGAAAAAAGGCAACAAATCTTAGCAGACATATTAGCTTCATTCAAAGTTTACTTTGTTGAACAGCTACATATCAAAAACAACTATTTTTGTTTGTCTGGAAAAAACTATGAGTCATCCAAAAATGGCAGCAGGAGGAGATGGCTCCAAACAGAAGGAAGCATGGTTGGGCCTGAGTAAAGATGGAGAGTCCTCCACTGCTGATCCCTATCAACCATCTAATGCTGCATTGCTGAAAGTCACCCAGGCTTTAGAAAAAATGTGAATGGCTATATATCAGTATATATGACACACTTGGTAATAGTGACCATAACTCCATTTTGTTTGAAATAACTCACAAACATCATCCTCTAAAATAGCAAGCTATGTTTAAGAATTATGACAAAGCAATTTATGAGGGAATTAATGATGGCCTAAGTAATACTGACTGGAATACAATTCTTACTCCCTTATCACTTGAAGATGCATGGCATTATCTGAAATCCACTACTGCACATCTTGAAAATGTATCTGTCCCAGTTAAAACCAAATACAATAAAAAAGAGGGAAATCCCTATCTGGTTTAACAAATCTATTAAAACCCAAATTGAAAAAAGGTAAATCTATTTTCATGTCTGAAAGCACGGGATAATAGTAACAAAGGGAATACTCCGCATAAATACAAGCAAGCAGTTAAAAAAACTCAAACAGTTAAACACTCTAACCATAACCTAGAGTTTACAATAGCCCACAGTAAGGATTGCCATACATCTTTATTCTCATATCTTAACAGCAAAAAAGGTAATGATAAACATATTGGCCCCGTTATTGTGAATAACTGTACTGTTACATCGGAGGAGGAGGAAACTGCCAACACCTTTAATGATTATTTTTGCTCAGTTTTTTCCACCAAAGAAACACATCAACTCACTAATTCTCTTACACATACTACAGCATATATCGTTTCTTTTACAGATGCCATTCAAGTCTTAAAGACTCTTAAAATTAAATCAGGTCCAGACCTGATGATATTAGCCCTAGATTCCTTGAAGAAACCTCTGAAGCTATAGCAATCCCACTAACAATTATCTTTAATAAATCCTTATCACAAAGTATAATTCCATATGATTGGCACAAAGCCACAGTCATTCCTATTCTTAAAAAGGGATCCCGGTCTAATATTGAGAATTATCGACCTACTAGCTTGACCTCGGTCATTTGTAAACTGATGGAAAAGATAATAAAACTTTTATTAGAAAAAGAAATGGAACTGCTTGGCATTATAGATCTGTTCCAACATGGTTTTAACAAGGTTATTCATGCACCAGTAACATAATTGCCTTTTACAATCACATAAGTGAAGATCTTTACTCACAAATTCCCATGGATGTTATTTTGTTTGATTACAATAGAGCTTTCAACAAAGTTTCACATGATAAACTTCTCAGCAAACTTAATTTGCAATGCTTTTCACCTCATCTAGTGCACTGGATTAACAGTTGGCTAACAAATAGATCACAACAAGTAAAAATCCATGGAATTCAGTCAGATATCGGACTTGTGAGTAGTGGGGTTCCTTCAGGGATCGGTCCTTGGCCTTATCAGTGACATGCAGATAGGCCACACCAACTTTTTATCAAAGTTTGCTGATGACACCGAGTTGGGGAGGAGAGTGGACAATACTGACAATATGAACACTTGGCAGATGACCTTCTTGTTATTGAACAGTAGGCTCTTGCTAATGGCATGTCACTTAACATTGATAAATGCACCATTTTACATTTTGGGAAACACAATCCCAAATCAACTTACACTTTAAATAATATCCCTCTGAAGTCCTCAGACTGTGAAAGAGATCTGGGCATTATCATTAACAACAAACTCTCCTTTTCCGAACACTACTAAAATAGCCACACGCTCAAACGGGTTGCTAAACTGCATTAACTGCATTTTCATCTCAAAAACAGAGGAATACATAATACCCTTATACAGGTCTCATGTTAGACCTTACTCTGACTATGGCTCTCCCTTTTGGAGCCCCTATCTTAGTAAGGACATAATGAGGTTAAACATGCAACAAGGATGGGCCCGTATCTATCTGCAAAAACCTATACGGAGAGACACCAAGCCACAAGCCTCCATTCTCTACACCAAACACGATGTAGAGATCTCCTGTTCCTTTTTAAAATATTAAAATCTCCTGCTCTAATACAACAGTGTGGGCGATCATATGCTAAACGTAAAATAGTACTGAGATTGCATAATAAACAACTGGAAGTATGCAAGGCTAAGACTAATAAATGTCTAAACTTTTTCACAATAAGGGCACCCAGATTCTGGAACCGGCTCCTGCAAGAACTGATAGACCTTGAAACATTCAGTTCTTTTAAAAAGGGATTGGATAACTGGCTTGCAGTTAATCGCATGTGGGAATAGTGTCCCACTTATTAGTGGGGGACAATCAAGATAGGCCTTGGCCTTCTTTTGTCCTAGCTTACCAAGTAACTGTGCCACGAGAATGTTGGCGTTGGATACTAAAGTATAAGTGGTAGAAGATGAAGCTAAATGGGGGCTTTAGCAGCAATGGCAGGACTGGTACTAGACAACATGCTGCTCTGAAGATGATTGGTAAATCTTGAGAATGGGGTGCGGGCGTTCCACATCCAAATCCTCAGCATTGCCAGAGACTGTGGAAGGGGATGCCATTGACCACTTCATGGCAGTCTGGCTTAAGGACACTGCAGTTAGCACTCCCAATCACAGCCCAGCGGGCATATCATGTGACACCACAAGGAGGGTGTCTTCAGGCGGCAGCAGCAAGAAACCAGGTCTGTACTGTTTTGGTGGTCTTGGGTTCTGTAAAGGAGAGGGACATGGTGTTGCAGGAGGCAAAACAATGCAGTCCATTGAAATAGCAAGATGTACCTATTCACACTGGACCTTAGTTTTGCTACCCACCAATGACGTAAAGAGTTTTGATGGAATTCTATCCAGACGTTGTCAGCTCAGAGTCCACCATGTGCTCCTAATGCCAGCAAGTCTTAAAATAGTTTGCAGCAGCAGAACATATCAGTGTTCTGACCCTCTAGAAGCTGAGAAACTGGTGACTAAAACTGAACAGTACTGTTCTAGTCGTGGAACTGGGTTAGATTCGGAAACAGAGGAGATTCCCTGAGGTATGGCTGGCTGGATGCTAGATTGATGGTGGTGGCAGGGAGTGAGAAGGGGATCTAAAGTGAACAATTTATGTGGATCTGTTAACTCCATTTTGACTGTGGACATTATTGAGAAAATATGAACATTTCTGTTTTTGCACTACTGATTACTTTTTGTTACTGCAGCTTCAATATAATGGGGGATTTTAGTATTGGTGTCGCTACTGATGCAGTTTCATAGAACAGAATCATAGACATTTGTCAGCAGAAAAGAACTCCATTGACCCATCTAGTCTGCCTCATTACCCTCCCATTATTTAGCCCTTATTCAACCACCCTACACCTCACATCCAATTCCATTTTCCACATCATTTCCACTTTCTCTGATTCCCTTAGCAGCATGGTATTTTGGCACACTTTTTGGACTCTGGGGACTGTTTCTACAAACCTTCTTGGAGTTTGGGACAAACAGGTGACTGTAGAACTTTTTTTCCAGAAAGAAATAGTTTGAGTAACATGATATTCTTGTCGCTCTTTCGTTGATAGGATTTATCTATGTCACCAGCTCCACAGGTATCAATGTTATAGGTTCGGTTTAAAAATAGGCATTTTTTGTAGTTACACGGTGGTTACAAAACTTGCTCTATTTCACTCATCTTACTAGAATATCTTGGGTTCAGTAAGGGGGGTTGTGGGGGGGGTTGAGTTTTAAAAGGATATGCTTAGCTATGATACATGCTTCAATTTTAAAATACGTATTTCCCTTTGTGGGGCTATAGGGGATGTTTAGCCTATTAAAACCATGCACTGTGTATGGGGATTTTATTAAAATTGTTTGATCATCCCTACTCATGGCAGTGATAGCCTATAAATATGTTTTATATGTTTAATTAATGTTTGTGGATGACCCCTTTATGCTGTAACATGTGTAGGAGTACAATCATATCTTACTTTTAAAATGCAGTCGCATTTTGCTATGTTCTTGCCTACTGGAATGACTTGTATCATTTACCATAAAACTCAACAAATATAAGTTTAAAAAAATAAATAAATAACAGGGAAGTGAGGCCGTGTTGTATCGGTGTTTATTTCAGCATCAACGTGATGTTTAATTCTGCATTAAAAAAACAAAGTTCTGTTCAATACTACCTAAAGGTTAGTGTGCTTATTTCTGGGCTTATAGGTGCATAGAGAAGAGGTTACTATGGCAAATATTATGTGGCTATGGGTTTGTAACCCACTCCTCTTGTGACAAACTATGACTTATTGGCAGAGAGAGCAAACATGGCCACCAACGTCCTGAGAAGATAGAGGTGATCAGGAGGGTTTCCTGTTTCATCTGAAGTCATGGCAGCTGGAGCAAGTGATGTCAGTGAGTCACATGTCATCGACCAACGTCACCAACTAGTCAACCGCCGATGGACTTACAGCCCCTCACCAGTGTGGCTTGCATTGGCTTTGAGAGGGGCTGTGTGGTTAAAAAATACAAAAGATGTAATCTGCTCCACTGGTCGGCGCAAGTTAAAGTACTGTGGGAGTTACAACACATCGGCCATGTAAACGTGGCTACTGTCAAATAGGACAGGAAGAACTGGAGGAACAAGAAGAGTCATAAGAAATACAAACATGGAGATCACAGTGGCCATGAAACCAACAATCAAATTTAGAAAAAAATCTCTTCAGCAAACAAGGGGAAGGACTTGTTAAGTGTACATCTACAGATCAAAATACTGTGCATAACATAATTTTGTTTGTAAATTTTGACTTTATTTCCCCTTTAAACTTTTTAATTTTATTATTTTCAAACTTTACCCCCTCTGCCTGACACCATTCATGGGGAATAATAATGATCAATAATGAGATTTCAGATGCCATACTCATATTTATTGGAGATGAGCAGTTACTAATTTAATCAATGACTGAGCTTAACAAGTTATTATAAAATGTTATTTCTTTTATGTAAATGTCATCCATGTCATACATGCAGTCTAAAAAGGTAACATCTTGGGCTCAATTTTACAAGGGGGATGCAGGACTTGAGTCAAGCCCTGTGTCCACCGTAAAGTTGGATGCAGCTGCGCCAAAGCCCCTCGGATGCACTGTAGTCTGATTCCAGGACAGATGGTGCATTTATAACACTTTTCCTCCTTTATAGCAGCTTACACCAAAGGCTTGGCACAAGTCCCGTAAAAGGGGATTCCCCCATGGAAGCAATCTTAGACCACAGAGAAGCTGGTCTAACTCCCTGCATCCTGCATCCTGCATTCCAGACTTACAGCAGGGCTTTCGTGGCCAGCACTTTTCACAATTGCTCTTGCCAACAATCTTCGATGCAAGTTGCCACTTGCCTCACACACCCTGCCACAAGTCCCCTGTGGTGAGCGCACTACTTTCTAAAATTGGGCCCTTTATTTCATATACATAGTCACTTAAGATAAAAAGGTAGTCTAGGTCCATCGTGTCCACCCCCTGCTTCATAAGCAGGGAGAAAAAAAGATGTTGTCGAACACGTAATAATTTATATACTAATTGAAAGGTGTGCCTTTCCCACTCTATTACCAAGGGTATCCAGGGATTCTTTGATAAGCAGAATGTTTTCCAAGTTTACCTTAAAGCTCATGTTGTCATCATGTCTACAGTCTCTGCTACTAGTTTTTCCCCAAAGGTTCTCCACCCTCTGGGAGCAGAACTAGTCCCTAATGTTACACCTGAGTTTGCCACCTCTTCTGCAGATACGTTATCCTCTCCAAATATTACTTTAAATCCTAAATGGCTGTATCACCACTGAAGTTGTATAAGGAATGACACATAACAGATTGTGGGTTTAGTAAGGAATAAGACTTAGCGCGTGGAAGTTATGGTGAGATAACTGCATGCCTCAGGTGCATTGTTTGGCATGAGGCACATCCTAGTCAGTAAGTAACAAGTAGTAAACCATATCAGAGTGGGCACTATGGGAAATTGATGCATGACCCAGGTGTATTGTGAGGCACCAGACCAAGTCAAGTGCGTTTAATTATCTGGAATGTGCACTGATTCTGCACAATGCTCATCCTCATGTGGTTATTGCACTTATAAAATGGTCTTTTTGTGAAAATTTCAGTTAAAAAGCAGAACACCTTCTCAAATTAGCTTTAAAGGAAAGGGGACATTGTTTAACCAGGAAAGGCACACTAAGTTGGAGCTCATTTCCAGGTGTGACCTGGGAGCACAAGGAAGTTAAGTGACTTGCTTAGGATCACACAGTATGAAAGTGGGGCTGATGAGATTCAAACCCAGGTCTCCAGGTTTGCAGCTCAGTATCCTTAACTACTATGCTATACTGCCTCCTTTAAAATTGAATTGATACATTTTTAATGGTAAACCTGGTCAAAAATCTGCTTACCATGGAATCACTGGATATCCTGGGGTAGTAGAGTGGGATGGAAATGTCTTTCAATTAGTTTATGTTTGCATAGTATACTTATTTATATCTGCTAATGAAGCTGAGCGGAGGACATTATGGACCTAGGGTCCCTTCCAACCTTTAAATTACTATGTTAATATTATTTTACAGTGCCATGATATTGTCATTTTATATTTTTTTAATGTTAAGTACGTACACATTCATGTTTCTGTGATGCTGATCTTTTTTTACTCTTTTAAATAAAAAAATCACATAAAATGTGTGTATTGTTTAGTATTTCACTTTGCATTGCTAAGATACAGAGGTTTAATTTGCACAGCCAGTTGTATCACAATATCTGAAGCCCATTTTATGATGCTAAATTGAGGTTGTTTGCAGTGGTATCACACATCCTGTTGTGTGTTAATGCTTATTTTTAACACAGCCACTGGTGGGTGCATCTTGGGCCTTCAGCTACCAGGGTGTGTCAGCTTGGTTTTATCCACAAACTCTGGAGTGTGTTGTTCCACTTATAAAATGATTTTGATTTTACTGAAAAACAAATAGACTTCCGAATTTTCCTTAAAAGAAATCCTGGTTAATTTTTTTTTCCCTATTGTTGTTAACTCTTTGTGGTAATTATTTTTAGCTGTTGTTAAAGAGATGAGTTCTTTGACTGATTGCATTTATTCATGGAACCAGTTTTTCTAAGAGTTTGGATGTGTTTTTGACTGATTATCAATTATGTTTCACAAAGTTTGTTATGGATTGGATTTCTGTTCAGTTCTCTTATGTACTGTGTTTGTTGAGGTGTTTGGTGAAGGACCTTAATTATCCTAGAAAACATTCTGCTGTAGTAAGGTATGGTCTACTCTGTTACACTGTTTCACAAGTCTGAAAAAAGAGAATATGATTTAGCCCTCTTTTCTGTGTCTCCCATGAAGACAGCTAGTCACATTGAAGGGGGTTATGCATTGTGTATTTTTTGCCGTATCCTGTCAAGACCACACATCTGAAAAAGCATGTGGTCAAATAAATAAATATAGGGATTATTATTTTCACAGGATTGTTCTAAAAACTTCCAATTTTCAATGCAGAATTCATTTCAGGAGGATTTTATCTAACAAATTTTGCAAAAAAAAAAAAAAAAAACATTGCAAGTTCCTCCTTGTGAATTTATTCATTTATTTTCATGGCACTGATATATGACCACAATGTTTTTCCTTTTGCAGTTTTGACATGGAACCAGTTATTAGCTAAGAAAAGGAAATGTTTCTTATTCTTGCTTTGTGTATTTGTATTGTACTTTGTGTGTTTTAGTTAAGAAAAGTCAAAGTGAATATTTCTTAGTCTTGCTTTATGTATTTAGTATGTATAGTGGGTTGTGCATTGTGTGTTTTATTCAAGAGAAGTGAATATTTCTAACTCATTCTTTATCTGTCCGGTATGAAAGAGCCTTTTTGATAAGATATCACAGTTACTTACTTACTTATATTTGCCTGTCTTGGAATTACTGTAGATAGTTATGGTGAGTGACAGCAGTTACTTTTGGTATGTATCTTTGTAGGTGTGGTTTGAGGTTATTTGTATTGTTAAGGGCATCTTGTTAGTTAACATTAACCCATCCCTGTAAAGAACAGAATAAGGTATGTTATCTCACCATATGTGACAGGATTAAGACCACACAGGAAACGGGATTTGCCAGACACCATTTCATAATTATTGCATATTCAATGGCCTGATGTAATTGATGTATTGCACTTGTGTGGTAAGACCTTCATGACTAACTTGTGTCTTCACCTCCCCCCCCCCCCAAGTTATGGGTCTTACCCCTCACAAATGGAGATAACATTTTTATTCTATCTGCAATGCTTTATGCCTTCATTATTTTATACCACATATGTGAGGATAAATTTCACCAGATAAATATGGGATACACAATGGCCAGACCTTCAATATACAACAGTATTTATCTTCATGGGTATTGGAACAGTACAATAACAATAAAATGACAATAACCTACATGTAAAGCCTGTGTAGAATTGGACTGGCCCACCAGGAAACCTGGAAATTTCCAGGTGAATCCCCCTCAGTTTGGTACCTGGCCACCTTTGTGAAAACTCTTTACATGCACCTTCTATTTTCTAATTAAATGGGGTAGTGTGGGCACTCCAAGTAATGTATTATGCAAACACAGAGCTAGTGTATCATAGTTAACTGAAATACTAATATGAGTGTGTCACCTGGGACCATCCCCTATTCATTTTCCAGATGAGCCCCCTGTACCCCAATCTGACCCTGATCCTGCCCCTTACAACTGATGATACATAGTTTATCCTGAACCAGGGCATAGCGTGCGCAGTTTATACAATGTATTTTAAATTGTAAAGCTTTTAAATTAATTTTTTTTGTACGTTATACAATGTTTTTAAATTGTAAAGCTCTTTCATTATTTGTTATGAAGATTTAACTTTTTTTTTCATTTCACTGCTCTATTAGAGTGCAGCAGAGGCCATTGTTATGTAATCAGGCATTGTTCTAACTGCCCTCCCATTGGTTAAAGGTTCTTTTGTGACCTGTCTAAAGTGGATACAAATTACTAAAACAGCAGTCAATTGTACAGTATATCTTCATTTACAATGCATCAGTGACTGAAATAAATGACTTATCTGCAAGGCTTGATTCTCACCTACATTCTATAAATAGTGTAATTTTGTTGATGAAATAAGTAACATCGAAGTAACTTGCTGTTTTTATGTTAGATATGTCACAAACATGAATCATATGGGTTACGTATGTCATCATTTATTTTACAATTTTATTTTGGGGGCAGAAAAGACACACTAAGTCAAGGCTCATTTCCAGGCGCATTCTGGGAGCACAGGGCAGTTAAGTGACTTGCTCATGGTCACACAGTATGCAGGTGGAGGCTATGGGATTCAAACACAGTTCTCCTAGTTTGTAGCTCAGTGCACTTAACCACTACGCTATATAACTTTGGCAGTCTTTGTATGTAACTGTGTTGTCTCCTATGTTATGAGTTGCTGCTGTTCAAAAGGTGCTGAATTGTACTCGAGGATTTATAATACTCAAAGCCCTTCTGGGCAAATGTGTTGCTCCTATAATGCTCCCACCCCTTCCCCCACCTCCACCTCCAGGTTGCAACTGGAAATGAGCCTTCACAGGCTCTATTTGCTTACCTGGCAAAATAAGTTTAAATAAATAAATATACTGCCTCCCACTGTAATGCTGTTCTTAACCCATAAAAGAACAGCTGAGGCAAAGTTTGATTATATCAACTAGAGATATGCAGCATTCAAACAAGCACAAGGAAAACAAAATAAACAGTTTGCATTTTGAGACTCTATGGAGTGACATTAAAGCTGGTCTAGAAAGGTGGCAAACACCTTCCCTAAAAAGTTAGGAGTGCACTAACATTGTTAAAGCCCTGAATTACATATTCAACTAGCTTCTGACAGTGTTGACAAAAGAAAAGTTCAATAATCACATACACTGCAATATGTTTGATTTACATGGGAAACAAAAGCCCCTAGACTCTCTTATATGAGAATGGCATCACCCAAGGAATTCAGAGGTTTTAAAATTCCAGATTTTTTCTTTCATCATTATGCTCACAAAGCAGCATATTATCTTAAATGAGTATACTTTCATAAAAAATTCTAAAATGCACTCTGTATTAACCAAAGATGGAGAATGACTTATGTAAACTAAATAACACTAATATTCAATCAACTTTGTTAACAAAGAAAAAATGTTCCTAAAACCCTTTTGGGAAATCCAGTAGAAATCATTAAGGTTCTTTTAAAAATCTCTAACAATTTCTAAAGTATAATTGGTGCACTTTTCAAGAACAAAATATTTGGGGCAACCCTCAGATTAGGCTATCCAACATACTTTATACTATGATAATTGGAAGGAAAAAGGGCATAGTTAAATTTAGTGGAGTCCTAAATAATGAGGGTGTGGTTATTGTATTGCTTCACAAAGATATTTTGATTTGACTAGAAAACATGTTTTTTATTGTCAGCAACTGTCACAAATCCTATATAAATCTTTTTTAGCATAAATATGAAATCTCCTGTACTAAAAAGTGATTTCAAAAGCCAAAACCTAAAGTGAATCCCCATGTGAAACATTGTGAATGGAGTAAAATGAGAATTAAAGTTCAACTCTGCAGTGATTACCCGGAAAGCGTTTTTGTAAACATTGACACAATTATTATAAAATTGACAACCAGAGAAAGACTCCATTTAGGATTATGAAAAACTCTTATGGGATACCAGTCAAAACATTTAAAAATGGGTTATGGATAATAATATATGTGTTAGATGCAAAGACAGCGACTTAATTGTTCAACTTTTGGAGAAATGTTTAAAGGTCAAACCATTGTGGGAAAAAATTGTCTTCAGATATGGAACTGTCATTGGGCCTGAGAGGCTGTTTTTTGCTGCAGACATGCATTCAGGGATTTCCTAATAAGAACAGTAATGGAGCACAGAAATTCCAACTTTTCTAATAACAAAAACAGCTAAAAACTAGTGTTAAAACAGTGGCTAAATAACCTCTCTATCAGCTACAATGAATGGCATGTAATGATGATGCAGCTGTTTCTCATGGAGCACATGCTTGCAAAAAGATGGATCAAATTAATGGATAAATGCAAAACCTTATCCAATTGAGCCCCCTTTAATAATATCCACAAGTCAAAAAATACCCAGTAGATAACTCTGGCATGTGTGTACCTATTGATTTAGCCCTCTAGTCTCTCTCATATGTATTTTATTAGATAAGTTTAATCTAATGTATATGCATTCTTTCTTATATGTATTTAACCATTTTCAATAAAATTTAAATTTGAAATAAATATAGAGTTCCAAAAAAAAAGTCCTAATTTGAAAGATTTCACATCTTAAAAATGTGTGACATAACTCAGGCACAAAATGGATGACATTTCTCTTCATTTGTGAGGGGGAGGTCTTACATAACTGACTTAAGGTTTTGCCATGCGAGTTGTTGTCCTGTCCCTTCACGCGTGAAGATAAATAGCACATTCTGAGTAAGCCATTTCATATCCTCTGTTTCTACACAATATGGTGATATAAGAGTATTCTACTGATTTTTAAGAAGTTTTTCGCCAAAAGGATTGTGTTGGGCAAGGAATAGTTCATTTTCAGATGTTTCCTGTGTTACAGTTATAATTGTGTCACAAAACAGTGTATGAATATTACATGCTATACCATACATAAAGTGTAAAAGGCAAAACTGACATATCGCCATCAGGAGGACTGGGTAAATAATAAAAGTGATGCCATAGCAAAATTAGACATGTGATTCGTAGTCCCCAAATCCTCTATTTCATGTATAAACCCTTTTGAAATACTTATCTGCAATGTACCATTTCTGGTTTGCAATGCAAGAGCGCCTTTCATTTAAACTATCTTTTATTTTGCCTCAATGGAACAGAGAACCAAACTGTTAGCCATTACCAATATTGCTTGTTTTCTGCAGGAATATGAGGTCACTGTATGGTGAAGACTGAGCTGACACAGTCCTCAGTCATCTCAATCAATTGGTTTTTGAGAGTTTTTTTTAACCTCTAGCACTTCAATCTTCTAAACAAAGCTGCTTGGTTAATAACCAGAGTTTATTACTTAAAGTGTAGTGTAGGTGCAGTGTCAGTGGCTCAGCAGGTTGCACACTCACCTCTGAGGCCGGAAGATCAGCAGGCTGTGGGTTCTATCCCCACACCAGGCACTTGGGTTAATTTCCAATACTGACATTGTAGTGCAGCATGGGGGGGTGCTGCACTCCTGAGGTGCCGTCTTTCAGATGAGACATTAAACCGAGGTTCTGGTGGTTGTTCAGGTGGACATTAAAGATCCCATGGCACTTCTCGAAGAGTACAGGAATTTTATTGAGAAGATTTGGACTTCATTACAAGAACAAATACAAAAAAAGTAATTAACAAAGCACAACATAGCATTAAAAAGAACAGAAAAGTACAAAGGAAGGAAGAAACAAACAAAAAAAAGGAATCCAGACAGTTCACTCCAAGTGCCATAAATCATAATTATGCCATAAGTGTCTAAATTGAAAGCTAGGTAGTTTGGAAAAGTCAGACATTTGTACTGCATGAACAGCTGTTCCAACATTATGTACAACTTCTTGAGGTGAAATCCATTTTTGTTGTAAAATCAACAGACATCTGGCCTGCCACAGAAAGTATCTCATTAAGGCTAAAACAATATAAACAGTGTCAGCATGATATCTCTTGGACAAGGCAATATTAGTTCTAAACATAACATCTTATAAGAAAGGTTGGAAAAAAGGGGTTCATGCCAGGCAGTAGCAAGCAGCTGCCAGACATCAGAAGAAAAGTGACAATCCAGAAATAAATGTTGTTGGGTTTCAAGAATTGTGACACAAGACTCCCTGGGACAGTACCTGTCAGTTAACATTTTGTGTTTATGATTCCCCTTCACTCTTAACCTGCCATAATTGTCCAACCATACCAGACCCCACACATATGGAGGAATCCTAGGGTTTGACAATTGCAACAAAATCCAGGAATGCTGACCAGGTGGACAAAAGGGGAATTCAACGGGATCTTGGGCATCCTGCTTCCAAATTCTTTCATATATGACTTTTCTACCTAAGATACAAAAATCATAAGGCCTGAACCGATAGGAGATAGCCATCTTCACAGCCTCAGAGCCATAGGAGGGAAGTCTAGGGATACTGGCTAAAAAAACCCGCTTCCCTTGTTCCCATGGGGAAAGACAAGGCAGAAGCCAACCCAAAATAAAAGGTTTCCATCCCCGTTCACCTGGTTTTAAAGTGAGACCAAAATTGTAACTCAAGAAAACGCTATAAAAAAAGGCCACAGGATTCAACATTCCTACTCCACCCTCTTTAATAGGCCGATAGGTCAAACCTCTCTTAATTGGGTTCACCCAAAATCCCTGAAAAAAATACTATAAAGTCTAGTGAATTATTTCATAGGTGGGGGAAAAACATAGCATAGGTATAAAAGCAGTGCTATCACCAAAGTTTTAAGCAAGTAAACCTGTTTCTTTTTACCTAGTTGGTGTTGTTTCCAATCTGCTACAAGCCTGTCTGCCTTACCTAAGGCTGTATTCCAGTTAAGGGGTTGCATATCACCAGCTCCAAACCAGAGACCTAAGATCTTGATGGGATCAGGGGAGACCTTTATCCCAGTGAAGGAGCCAGAGACAGGGGTGGGGAGATTTCCAAGTGGAAATCCACTACTCTTCTCGAAGTTAATCTGAGAACCGGAAACAGCAGAATATTAGTGAAGAACATCCACAACAGCTGCTTCATCCGTACTGGAAGCCACAGTCAAGACCAAATCATCCACATAAGCCAACATTTTAACAGGGGCAGGGAAATGTGCACCATGTCAGCCCAGCACTTTGGGACATTGAAGGATGGCCCTGATTAACATATCAATACCAAAATTATACAGCAGGGAGCTCAAGGGACAACCCTGTCGGACCCCCCTTTTTACAACAACCCTATTACCCAACCACCCATTAACATTGGGAATAAGAACAGCCCCAAAATAAAGGGCTTTAAGCCATCCTATAAAGATAAAGGGGAGGCCAAATGCTGACAAAACTGAAAATAAAAACTGGTGTGAAACTTTATCGAATGCCTTTTCCTGATAAATACCAAGTACCCAACCCTGAATGTGGTTCATATCCCCTAAGTTTAATAATTCTTGTAACAGGATAAGGTTATCACTTTGGACCTACCAGGGATACTGCAAGTCTGCACTGGGCTAGTAAGTCTTGCCACCTGAACAAGCCTAGCCAATAAGACCTTAGCAATTATTTTATTGTCCGTATTGATAAGGCTTAACGGCCTCCAATTATTAATGTCAGTCACTGATCCCTTCTTATGAATCAAAACCAAGATAGCATCCTTCATAGAGTGAAAGAATTCAGCTCTGGTTAACATGTCATTGAACAAAACGGTTAAGGCTGGAGCCAGCTCAGCCATAAAGGTTGTATTGAAACCAGTCAAGATTCCATCGGACCCAGGAGCTGAGTTCAGGTTTACACCCTGGATAGCATGAATCACCTCTTCCTCAGAGATTTCTTTTGTCAGTTGAGCACCCTCTTCAGGTGAGAGGTGGGGTGTATTCAGGGAGTCAAAAAAACCTATGCATCATGGCAAGTAGGTGCACTCCCTAACATTTTCAACACATGGGTCTCAACAATGTTAACCAATAATTCAGGGGAACTCACAAGATCTCCAGAGGGAGATAACAGGCCAGTAATAAGCCTAGAGTAAACCCTGCCCTTACATTCCTTAAAGGGGTCTAATGCCCCTTTAAACGTCTTGGTCCCAAATCTAGCTTCTTGTCTCAGGGAACTAGCCCTGTTGTACTGCAATTCTCTCATCTGATGGCTGAGAACAGAAATTTGCTGGCTATAATCCTGATGTGAACCATCAGATAAAGAAATTACATGTTGGAGCTGCTGATGTAATGCCAGATATTTTTTGTATTGGCAAGAGTGGGTAGCAGCAGCTTTTCTTTGAAAAACCTGACGCCATCGAATTTTGGAGTCATCCCACCAGGCAGATAAATCATCATAAAGATTGGCTACAGACAATCTAGCAGCCCATTCTTTCTTCCATAATTTCTGGACCTTAGGGTCCTGTAAGAGAGATTCATTCAGCCACCATGTATTCTTTTTACAACAAGGAACAGTTGACCAAGAAATCTGAACTCGTAGGGCAGCATGGTCAGAGAATTCACTCCCAACAGTAGTACATTGAGCTACTTGAAGCATGTCCGAAAGGAAAATAAAATCAATCCTTGTACTACACTCTCTCCGAAAATAAGTGGACCCACCCCTAGGATGCAGGGCACTTTAGGCATCTTTAAGACGAGCAGGTGAAACAATATTATTTAGGGCAACAGAATCACAAAAAAGTTTTGAAGTTTGGAGTCCTCTGTCTGACTGGTGAAGGCCACAATTAAAATCTCCATCCCAAATAACCAATCTGGAAGTGTGCAAAAAGGGCTGTACCAGTTGAAAGAGGGACACCCTCTGTGCCTTAGTCTGTGGGGCATATAAGGCAATCAACCAGAATCTTTCAGAATGGAGAGAAATGTCAAGCAATAATGCCCTCCCAGGATATATATCCACAAGTCTAGATACTTCGAGGGACAAATTAGAAAACAGAATACCCACACCATCACATTTATCGGTACCAGAGACCAAAAGGAAGGGCCATGAGGCCAAGCCCTCGAGGCCTGACAGAGTTCCTGATTGGTCTTTAACCTGGTATCCAGTAGACATGTGATATCACAATGCATCTCCTTCAAACAGAGCATAAGTCTCCCAAGCTTCCTATCCCCCTTGATACTGTTGACATTTAAAGAAAAAGCCGACAAGGAATCCATAAAGAGAAATTAGGGTGATTTGCTCCGTCTACATTGTTTTGTCCTTTTAGTGATAGGGTCTGTGTCACCACCCCCTTCCGTGTCTGTATTAGAAATAATTGAAGACGTGTCCATATCATCACCTGCAGAATCCCTGTTTGTACCATCAGTAGAGAGTACTGCAAATGGATTGCCAGATTTCCAAGTGTTAACCCCTGATCCCTTCCTAGTCCATTTCTGATGTACTTTAATAAAGGCTGAGGGGTCTGTCTCAGATGGGGCCTGCTGCGGGGGCGGGGGGGGAGGGGGCATGTCATTAGGAGCCTCAGTCATAGGGACAGTCTGAACCGGACCCACAACCACCCCCGTATCACTAGGGTCATGGACAGGTTCCAATACACCCTGAGGTGAACTAGCTTCTTTTTCTAACACCATCTCTGAGGGTTCTATCCTTTGAGCCTGATGCAAGGTCTCCATGCCGACCTGCAAATCATGCTCTGCAATCCACCTAGCTTGCTGCTACTGGGCCAGATTAATCAAACCCGCATGAGAGGGGCAGTCATCCCTATTGTGGGATGCCCATGGGCAGTGACCATAGGCATGACCTGTATTTTCACACAAATTACATTTAAATAAGTTTAAACAAGAACTGGAAGCATGACCAAAGTCCAAACAATGACTGCATTTAACTGTATCACAGGCCGAGCTCAAATGTGCCCTCGAGCCACACTTAAAACAAGATTTAGGTTGGCCTGCATAGAAGATCAACCCCTTATCCCTACCTAGATAAAAAAAAACTGGGTAAGTGATTGGGCCCAGAGTTGGTGGAGTATAGTTTAACTTTAACTCGCCACCCACCATCCCAAATCTGCTCACTGTCTAAGGTAGGAGTAGGTCTATTCAAAACCTCACAATGCTGTTTCAACCAAAATAGAATATCTTCTGTATTCACCCCTTCATTCTTAAACATAATAGTAATGTTCATCACTGCCAGTTTAGTCAGCGGGAGGACATGAAAAAGGGACCAGAGAGGAGAAGATTTACAGGTGGCATACTGGGCTCAGAAACAATCTAAACTGGACACGCTCTTAAAACTAACATCATAGTTAGAGTTACCCAAGCTTATCAGGGCAAAAATCTTGGAAGAAAAAAATCTCATTGAACCCTTAAGCAGATTATTGGCAATAAATACCCTATCGGGGGACAGTCTAATCCGCCTTTGTTGAGAAGACGTACAGTATTACGTCATGGGGCAGGTTCACCCTTGTTGGTAAATAAATCAGTGAGCTTAAATCCGACAGGCCTACCAGAAGCATTATCAGGTTCCTGCAAGAGTGCAGGATCAGAGCCTAAACACTCAGGCACCTCAGGGGGAGCGTCCTCTCCTACCTGACGAGATAAAACGGGAGGAAGAACCACCTCACTAGGTTTTATCTCTGGTTGTGGCACAGAAACATCAGTAACTGCAGTACATAATTCATCAGGAATAATCAAATCATTACACACATCAGATGGTTTACCCCGGGGTTGGTTGGAGATCTGAAGGGTCGAAATATCGGTGGCCACTGGAGCAGCAGCATGCTGTAACATTGCAATATACGAGGGGTTCTGGGAATTAGGCGACCAGGATCCAGTGTCCATAAGTTCCCATCCTGCATTCTTTAATGCAGCCTCAGGAGACCAAAGCTGTGCCGAGCTAGGGTGAGGAGAGTCCGATGCCAGATCCTCTGAGTTCAGAATAGGGGATGGCAAAGTGGTCGGTAGCCTACCAGGTAGTTTTCTCCACCCTGGCTTCTGAGATCATGAAGAAAATAAATACACAGTACCTGCAGGTGCATGTCCCTGTTTTAACGAGGCATCCTCAGGAAGTGTCTGCTGAGTGCGCCAGGGAGACGCACCACAATGTCCTCATAGAAGGTTAGGCTGGTCACGGAGATTGAGAGGGGGCTTTTGGCACTGAGAGCTGGAACTTCCACTCCCCCTCACCGGAGAGACAGCGTCTGCAAGCAACGGAACGATGGGATCCTGTGGCGCACCATCCGATGCAGGTCCAGTCACAGGAACAGTCCGACCAGAAACAGGCAAAGGGGAACACATAGAGTCCGAGACCAAATCCTTCGGAAGAGCAGCAAGAGTCTCATCAAGTAGGTGCATCTGTTGAATTAAAAGTGTACGTTGAGCCAGTAAACGAGCCTTATCAGCTCCAGACAAGAAAATAGGGTGAGGACCCCTCAGTAGGTATCGGAACATCCACAGCCGAAACGCTGAGATTAACAACCTCAGCAACTGTGCAAGCTTCTTCAGTAGCCTCTTGTGAAGACAGCACAGGAGAGGAGGCCCACTCCCCTGCACCTTCTGCATCCATCCTCTCTGATGTCGCAGTTGGACTGGCCATCACAAGGCAGACAGCCAAGGGTACCCCTACAGACAGAGTAGGGGAATTTCCCTGGTGTCCTGGCCAAATTTCCCCCATTCACTAAAAAAATACCATCAACCGCTTAATCGAGTTCAATTTCAGTTGGTTACCATCTGCATCCCCCTCCCCCTGGTTGCCCCTGAAAAAGAGACTTCTAGTCTCAGTGGGCCTACCGGGTCAACAAAATTCAATAAATAAATAAATAAGATTTGTTCTGAGAGAAAAATAAAGCTGTAGTGTTATATTTTTGGAAATAAGAGACTTTAATAGTTTTAAATTAACATTAGCGATATTTTTGAGCCATGAGTCAGGTGGTACCTGAGGACTGGAGGAGGGCAGATATGATTCCCCTTCACAAAAGTGGGAGCAAGGCAGAAGCAGGAAACTACAGACCTGTAAGTTTGACCTCAGTGGTAGGGAAAATGATGGAATCACTTCTGAAAGAAAGAATTGTTGAGTACCTAGAGGCCAGCGGGGCACAGGACCAAAAGCAGCATGGATTTACAGCAGGAAGGTCATGTCAGACGAATCTAATAGATTTCTTTGACTGGGTGACCAAAGTAATAGACCAGGGAGGGGCTGTGGATATGGCCTACCTAGACTTTAGCAAGGCATTTGACACAGTCCCGTACAAAAGATTGATAATCAAGTTAGCCAGCCTGGGAGCGGGTCCCAGGGTGGTAGCCTGGGTAGCAAACTGGCTGTACAACAGGACACAGAAGGTAATAGTGAATGGAACACATTCCAAAGAAAGGGGATCACTAGTCGAGTACCTCAGGGCTCAGTACTAGGACCAGTCCTCTTTAACATCTTTATAGGTGACATTGCAGAGGGTCTGGAGGGAAAGGTATGCCTCTTTGCAGATGACACTAAGATCTGTAACAGAGTTGTTGCACAAGGGGGGGTAGAAAGGATGAGACGGGACTTGGCAAGGTTGGAGGAATGGTCAGACATATGGCAACTTAGATTCAATGCAAAGAAGTGCAAAGCAATGCACCTGGGAAACAAAAACCCAGGAGAAGAGTACACAATAGCAGGGGAGGTACTAACAACAACAAAAATGAAAAGGGACCTCCGGTAGTCATATCAGATGATCTAAAGGTGGGTAAGCAATGTGAGAAGTCAGTAAGGAGAGCCAGGGGATACTGGGATGCATAGGAAGGGCATCACAGTAGAAAGGGAAGTGGTTATCCTCTGTACAGACAGTTGGTGAGACCCCATCTGGAGTAGTGTGTGCAGTTTTGGAGACCTCATCTCCGCAGGACATAGACAGGATGGAAGCAGTCCAGAGGAGGGCAACTAAAATGGTGCAGGGTCTGCATCAGAAACCATATGAAGAGAGACTGAGAGAGCTTAATATGTATACTCTTGATGAAAGGAGGGACAGGGGGGATATGATAGAAATGTTCAAGTACCTCAAGGGAATCAACAAAGTCCAGGAGGGTAGCATCTTTCAGAAAAAGAGATGTGTAAGAACAAGGGGGGATGGTTCAGGGGTAATGTGAGGAAATTTTTTTTCATGGAGAGAGTGGTGGACGCATGAAATCGCCTTTCTGGAGAGGCTGTGGGGTCTAAAACAGTGGAGGAATTCAAACATGCATGGGACAGACATAAGGCAATTATAGTGGGGGGGTGGCAGAAAGTAGGCTGTTGGTTAACTAAAATCTGCAGCTTATCCAGTAGGTAGGGAAATGGGCAGACTGGGTGGGCCAAGTGGTCCTTATCTGCCATTAAAGTCTATGTTTCTATGTTTCTATTAAGTATGGTACTACTATCACCGAGCAGTGGAGGATGGTCTTGATGGGTATATACTTGCTTTCTTCTAACTCTGCATCTGTTTTATGATTTGTTGTTATTGTATGTTATTTAGCCCAGTAGTACTAAACAGGTTATCTGCCCCTACTAATAGTTGCGATAGTCATGCTGGCACTCCTGTAAGTGTTTAGCATACAAACTAGAAATAATACAGTACGATATACTATACCATCTAATAAGAATGCAATATATATTGGATTCTCACCTGTCATTATCAAGCTAAAATTGATTATATAATGTCTGCAGGACATAATTGATTAGATGCATTATATAGGACTAATGCATGCATTCTATTGCATGCTCATTGCTTTGTTGTGTATGCTTATTTACTGTGATATTGTGCATCTAACAGCTGCCTCTTCTTGGACAATCTTTTTAACAAAATGTGTGTTTTGTTTTACAGTCAAAAAAAGGATGTAAATCATAGCACCTTACATAGTGAATTGGGCCGGGATTCTTTATCTAAAACAGGCATATTTATTGGCTGACCTATCTACAAATGCTTCCACAGACAATGCCCAAGTTATCTGCTGGAAAACATCAGTACAGTCATCTTTGCCATCTGGGTAGATCTTAATGTAGCCTTAGCATCACAACTTCATTGTTAAGTCAGGTTTTGATAATTGTGTTATCACGTATCATGCATCCAAGAAAAGGAATATTTTACCACAGGTGGTCAAGAAAGCCCCTAGTCTTTATATATTTTTTTTTAATTGTCATTTCAGTACTTGAATGTTCCATGTTCAAACTACAGAGAATTTTAATAAGTATGAGTGATGCCGTTTTATGTATTTTTTGTATTTTTGTTGCAACAATTATTTCAGTAGCTCCTCTCCAGGGCACTCTTCTAAACATTTTAATCATCATTTCCTGGTGAGATATATTTTTTATACATGGCTCTATAAATATTTCAAATCAGTTTTTTCCTACTGTGTCATGCTGCAGATATTCCAAATTGAACCCAAAATGTATCACCATCAGAAAATGTAACAATATTCCAAATTGAGCCCAAAATGTATCACCATCAGAAAATGAAACAATACAAATACACACTTCAAATAAAACCTAGAACTTAAAAAAAATAGATATTCTGCACATTTGAGTGCTGAAACACAAAAAGCATGTACACAATATCATGCTAGTTTATCGGGGGATGTCATTTTTCACATCCTTCTGATGTTGTAGTAATATAGATGTGCTTTATTTGAACCAATCATTTTATACAGTCAACAAAATAGGCACTTCTATGACTTTTGCAGAGTGGAAAGCACGTACTGAAACATAGCATTATCATATACTGTTCATGTGGGAGACAGCCAAAAAGGGTGATGTATCTATAGAGGTGCACCAACAGACTTATGGTGTACATGTTTTATTTTCATAACTACATCTCTGCTCATATAAATAAGAACATGTAGTGTCAATACTGTGAAGAAGTTATCCACTCAAGTCCTTTTCATATATACATAATGCAATTTCCATTACTCAAAAATAAATATTACAATTTGAGTCATATAATAATCTTTGTATATTTACTCACTTTGTGCATCTTTACTGTTGGAATTTCTTGTATTACATTCCCTGATTTCCTGTCTTCTACCCCCAGTCACAACTGGAAATGAGGTCATTTGGACTCTCCTTGCTTACCTGGTGAAATATGTCACAAATAAATATATAAAATATTTCAGTAAAACTTGCCTGTTAAGGACATTGCATATTAAGGATGTTGTGATAGTAAGGACATTTCTTGTACTCCGCATGCAATTTCTTTGGTAATGTTCATCCTGAATTAAAAAAAAAATTGTATTGAGAACAAGAGTCTATGGTCCTGAAGGTGTCCTTAAATAGATAAGTTCCGCTGTATATTTGAAAGAGCGGTATTACAATTGTGGACCTCATTATCCTATTGTTAGCAGTGATTCAGTCATCAGAGAGACATTGTGGGAGGAGAGAAACATGAAAAATAAAGTGCTGGGTGACATGAGACCTAATGACATGAAACCCTGAAGAAATATTAGGGCTGTATTCTTCAAATGTCCACTCCTCCCCTCAGCTAGTCATGTTTATTCATGTTCAGTTTTAAATACCTAGACCTAAAACTGATAACGTCTGTTATTGTTTTCTTTCTTTGAAGGTTACTTATTATGCACCCATGATATTCTGACATTCAATGTAATTTTGCTCTAGTCATGTGCCTCCAGGGCCAGCAACACACATCTGGTATAAAGGAACAAGACACCTCCTCTCTGAGGGTCAGAATCTCACTGCCATCTTGTTACTGTTTGTATTGACTTAATTGGTTTAATTATTTCAGCTGTGATTGGCAATGCACTGCACTGTGTATTTCTAAGTGTTCACCACTGCCCCAGGGGTCTGCCACTGATCTCTGCTAGAAGTATGCAAATTGTCAACCAATCCTGCAATTTACCGTTGGGGGGGGGATGAATTTGCAAAGAAGATGTGAGATCAAAAGATTTCTTCACTTTCTACTGGTAAAGCTTTTTTTTGTTGTTAAGAGAACATTATTCTTTCTGGTGTCACTATTCTGTTATACTTCTATGCAGCAGGAAAAGCAACCGCTGAAGTTTTTCAATCTGGAAAAACATGTCTGTTCGGACCTAGCCAGTGCCTTGAGGTTAGTGGAGAGAAGTAGAACAGCTATTCTGTTTTGACACTGTCAAAACCACAGCCAAGAATTTAATTGTTGGGGGTTATGGGTAACAGGTTTAGAACCAGTGCATCAGATATTTAAAGGGAAATGGCCAGCACTAAGGGTCCAACACTCAAGTGTATGGCTGGTCCTAATGTGCACTTTGTGTGCACAAATATTTTGGTTTACTTACTGTTTACTGTGGTATAGTAGATTATGTCAGACTAGTTTTGTTTACTTCTAGGCTGATCTGGTTACTACAACCTGAATATCCTGTAGCAATATCACGAGTGGTAACAGTGGAGATTCAATAGTCTACAGTGCATGTCACAGTTCATATAAACTCTGATCTTTTGTCTGCTGGTCTTGCTCTCCTCCATGGCTTAAGTACAGTCACAGATGACTGTACTTAGCCCCTGGAGACAAGTAAAATCAAAAAACATCTGATCAGAGATTATAAAAGCTCTAACATGCACTACAGGCTATTGAATCTCCCACTGCTGCCTACTACTCTGATGTCAGCTATAGGGGATTCTGGGATTTGTAGTAACAGAAGATGTCAGCCTAGAAGTATACAAAATTAGTCAGGTATAATCTACTATGCTACAGTAAACAGTAAGTAAACCAAAATGTTTTTGCACAGAAAGTGCACATTGGGACCAGACCCACACTTGAGTGCTGGTCCCTTAGTGCTAATTGTTCCCCTTTAATGAGCCAGAAAATAATTTCTATTGCTCAGCCTTTTAATATACATAAATAGTTACTGAATTCGTCTTTGATTTCTGTCACTGTGGTGGGCTTCTACAGGAGCAAGTCCATTAGAAAAAGTGCAAACCAGGTTACAGAAAAAGGCACTCCTGTCAACCTTTTATTCCCCAAATGTGGAACATTGCCTCTCAAAATGTGGAACAAATAGGAAAAATGTAGGACACGTCATCAAATATTTAACCAAGAAGCTCAGAATACTGTGCAAATGTGTGCCTGGTTGTTCACAAAGCTTGTTGTTAATTGAATAATGTAGTTTTCACAATATTTGCTATGAATTTTTGTT
This sequence comes from Neoceratodus forsteri, assembly GCA_016271365.2. Classification (NCBI taxonomy): domain Eukaryota; kingdom Metazoa; phylum Chordata; order Ceratodontiformes; family Ceratodontidae; genus Neoceratodus; species Neoceratodus forsteri. The sequence goes on along the minus strand of CM028132.1, from coordinate 150,658,492 downwards.
TTAAAATCTTAACATTCAGTGTGGGACACATTCTCTCCATGTGGAACATGGAGCTTTTGTGAAATAAAATGAGGAACTGTTCATCCATGATGAGGGACAGTTCAGAGGAATGAAAAAGGTTACTGTAACCAGGTTATAGAAAAAGGATACAGTAACCAGATTATGGAAAAGGGATACTGTTTCTACTGTGGGACACACCTGAAACCGATAAAATGTGTTCATCAATTTGAAGCAGGAGCACAGTAAACAAAATTAATCAAAGTATTAATGATAGTGAGAGGTGTCATAAGCAGAAGTAGAATCCCACTGGAGATTAGATGTAGCTAGGCTACCCTGTGTAAATAAATGGCTTACAGTGTATGGTGGAACGTGATTACCGATGGAAATTGGTTACTGGAATCCACTTGTGCTTCACTGGCTGCATCACAATGTTGTTGTACTGTGCTAACTATGTCACTAGTGCAGCACAACAACATAGAACGTCTTCACACATGCGCATGAAGCAGGCCACAGTGGTTAGAAGTCATGAAGTGAACAGCGCTGGAAGGAACCACGCCACAGTAATTAATTTTTTAAGTTATATGGGGAAATTTTTTTGAACAGAGGAGTGAATTAATGGTTGCCCATACACTATAAAATGTGTATGGACAATCATACACATACAAGGATGTTTTTCATTCTCGAGGTTTCCGTGGTAACAAGACCTCTCAAGCTGCACTCTCAAGGCCTCTTGTTACCACAGAAACCTCTCAATCAGAAAACAGCCTTGTTGTGTATGATTGCTCATACACAATCCTCTATATAGTGTATGGGAGAATGTTATTTTCCATGGAATTCTGTGAGTGGAATAACCTTGTTGTGCTGCAGTAGTGACATCACGATATTGTGCTGCACTAGCTACATCACTACTACAGCACAGCAAGCTAGAACGTCTTCACAAAGGCGCGATGAAGCGGACACAGTGGTGAGAGCTGTCCCAAGAAGTGAGCAGTGCTAGAAAGAACCACTACAGCCTGTGATACAGTAAGCCTCTTTTAAGTAGTAGAGGAACTTTCATCTGGACAGAGGATACTAGTAATGGTTGTCATACACTATAAAAGATTGTGTATGAGCAACCACATACATACAAGGCTGTTTTTTTTTTTTTTATCTCAAGGTTTCCATTGTACCTAGACCTCTCGAGCTGTGCTTTTGAAGTCTCTTGTTACCACAGAAATTTCTCGACTGAAAAACAGTCTTGTGTATGATTGCTCATATACAATTCTTTATGTCTTCTATGTTCTGTATGTCTTCTGTTGGCACCCTTTGCAAACTGTGTGAGAGGCCTTTCAGCACCATGCATTTCTGCTTAAAGCTGAACCAGCATAATATTCTGTGGTGATTTGCACGTGCAGCCCATGATGCTTTGCATTGTAGGGGCATGTGTGATTTTGTATTTCTCTGAAACTTGGCTTCCCGGCCAAATGCCCTTTGGGGTAACCATTGCCTCAGTGCTTGCGAACAGAGGTTCTTTGTCTTTTAAATTGTTTAAACTCTTTTGCAGTAGTAACAAACATAGGCAGCCATCTTTTGGTGCAGAGGGGTTGACACTTTCAAAAGTAATTCGGCTAAAAAGCTCATTAAGTAAGTAAAAGGGACTTATTTCACTAATCTAAATAAGATTGTGTGAACCACATTTTAAAGTGATGTGACAAAACTTACGTCGTTATGGTCTTTTTTACAGAAATAACCTAGTGATTTCAAACACATTTTTCTGCATTGAACAAGAATACATAGACTAAGGTATGCAGAGTGCCTTTTTGTTAATGGGGATTTATTTTACAAACCATTATATATTTTTTAAGTTATGTTACACAGGAAATGATAAAATAAGTATCATTTTGGTCCTTTTTTTCAGAAAGTTTTATAGTACCTTAAATCACATTTTTGCCTGCACCAAATAGAATATACTGATTAAGGTATGCAGAGCACCTTCAGTTACAAAGTAGTACAAGTTATTTACTAACAGTAAGAAAAAATGACTGCCAGAGTGACTGTTTCATTTTCTGTTTTGCATATGTTACAGAGATTTGGAAGTTATTTCTGCCAACAGACATATTTTCACAGCAGTATTAAGTTACATTATTACTGAGGTATGGGAAAGTGCTAATTAATTATTGAAGTTACCTCATAAAGCATATTATAAGTTTATATGAGAATATTTTTATTAAAGTATGTTTAAATTGATTTACAGAAAAAACTAAGAAAACAGCATTTACAAGTTATATCCCCATGAACAAGCCCATTCAGTGGGTGAAATGTAGGGGACTTTTCAAAATAAGAAGAAACTACATTACAGAAGAATTTGTCTTTGAATTTTTCAAGACCCCCCCCCCCCATTGTTAACGATTGTTTGCAGAGCCTTTTTTGGGGGGCTGAAGATGTTCCTATAAGAACAAGGATCCATTACCCACCATACCCATTTTGTTTTCCCGGCCAAATGCCCTTTGGGGTAACCATTGCCTCAGTGCTTGCGCACAGAGGTTCTTTGTCTTTTAAATTGTTTTTTGCTTTAATTGGGTTCACCACAACATATCATAGATAGACCATCTTAGGATAGCTGGTTCACTCCACTGGGGTGTCAAACGAGGCATACTGATGAGTCCTGGTAGGACGAAACACGTGTCTATGTCTTCTGTTGGCACCCTTTGCAAACTGTGTGAGAGGTCTTTCGGCACCATGCATTTCTGCTTAAAGTTGAACCAGCATAATATTCTGTGGTGATTTGCATGTGCAGCCCATGATGCTTTGCATTGTGGGGGCATGTGTGATTTTGTATTTCTTTGAAACTTGGCTTCCCGGCCAAATGCCCTTTGGGGTAACCATTGCCTCAGTGCTTGCGCACAGAGGTTCTTTGTCTTTTACAATCCTCTATGTAAAGCACTTTGGAATGCAGTGTATGAACAGCAGTACATTAATGTAAATGTGATACTTTTTCTCAGTACAGCAGCTGCCAGTTGTTAATCCAAGTACCAATGGTACTGAGATGTGCCAAAACTCAAGTGGCTAGAAATAAACTACATATAAAGTAAAAGTTGGCTACAGCTAACAAAGATTTATTTTTCAGTGACGCCACGTCGTTTATAATTGTGTGGTATGTGTTTGCCCCAGGACCCAATCTAATATTTATAACTGTGAGGTAAATGTTTGTCCATACGAACATACAAATATACAGTATGAAGAAGCCAGCAGAAGAAGACCATTCGGTCTATCCAGTCTGCTCATCTTGTAGGGTCCCCAGCTTACACTACTGACCCTGTCCCCCAGTCCTCCCCGCCTCTCCATCTGGCATCCACCCCAAGCCCCATGATTTTCCTTTATGCCTATATTAGCCTGTCTTGAAGCTGCTCACTGACTTCATTAAGACCACTTCCTCCAGCAATGCATTCCAACTGGACACCACCCTCTCCATGAAGAAGTGCTTCCTAATCTTTCTCCTACACCCCCCTCCTTTCAGCTTTAGACTGTGACCCTCATGGTTCAGCTGCCACTTAGCTTGAAGAGACCCTCCCTATTCACCCTATTTATCCCTTTCAAGTACTTGAAGGTCTCTATCATGTCCCTTCTGTCCTCTTCTCCTCCAGGGAGTACATCTTTAGGGCCCCTAGCCTCTCTTCATACGTCTTACCCTAGTCTCCCATTACCATCTTAGTTGCCCTCCTGTGGACCGTCTCCAGAAGGTTGATGTCTTTCTTAAGGTATGGACACTAGTATCTTACTCCAAACTCCAGATGTGATCTCACCAGTTACCTGTACAAGGGCAGTAGAACCTCCTTCTGCCTACTGCTGATTCCTCTGATTATGCACCTCTGCATCCTGTTTGCCTTTTTTTTTTTTTGCTGCTTTATTGCACTGCATGGAGTGCTTGAAGTTGCTAGTGATTATCACTCCCAGATCCTTCTCCTCCTCCTCCATCATTGCTGCTACCCGCGGACCCCCCACTCCCACCCCTGTAGTAGTCAGTCTCTGGATTCTTGGCTCCAATCTGCATAACTTTACATTTCTTGCCATTGAAGCCAAGCTGCAAAATCCCTGATCACCTCTCAGGTTTTCTCATGTCTTCTAGCAGGTCTTGTATCCCTTCCATGTCCACCCTCCCACAGAGTTTGGAATTGTCTACAAATAGTCACATATTGTCCTTAATGCCTTCCTCAATGTCACTGATGAAAACATTAAACAACACTGGCCCCAGCACCAAGCCCTGCGGGACCCCACTGGTGACTTCCCTGGTGCTGGATGGATAACTCATGCCCAACCACCACACTCTGGGTCCTGTCCCTCAACCTGGTCATTTTCTCTCAAATTCCAAGATCTGCCCACTTCCAGATCACCCTCCTGTGGGGTACAGAGTCAAAGGCCTTGCTGAAGTCCAGGTAATGGATGTCCAGTGCCTGACCCCTGTCCACTGCCCTAGTGACACAGTCAAATAAGTCAATCAGATTCATTTGCATGATCTCCCTCCCACAAACCCATGCTGCCTCTCATCCTGGAGACCATTCTCCTCTAGATACCCTATCAACCTTTCCTTAAGTATGGTCTGCATGAGCTTGCACATGATTGAGGTCAAACAGGTCATCCCCAGGACTGCTGTTATGGAGAGGCACCACATGTGTAGTTCTCCAATCCTGCAGTACCACGCCCAATTCCAGGGAACTACTGAATAGGCCCACCAGCATCCCCGCAAGCTCCCCTGCCAGCTCCTCCTGTATACTTGGGTGTATGCCATCCGGGAGCCACGACCAGATCGCTCCAGCGATTTAAACTCATGACATTTAACTCGACTATGCGCTTCCTACAAACAGTCATACCGATCGGATTACACTATGGCGACAATTCACTCCCGTTCTGGATTATCAGACAATAACACTAAAGATGTACAATATATCTTAATAAATCAGGGCTTACCAATTTGTTTCCTGTGTCCTGACGTCAGTTGTCATGGTTACCAGCGTAGAGTCTGGCGCTGTCTCTTGAGTATGACGTCAGTTGTCATGGTTACCAGGTCCCGATATGGAGAGTACAGTCTGGGTTCATTTTCAGCGGGCATGTGAGTTTAAAATCGTGATTAAAAGCATTCTTTTATTAAAATTGAGAAAATAAAATTAATAATCAAAGCTGTGAGCAACTCCACAAAGAAACTCCTCAGTTGTGCGGTCTGCACATTTTTCTAAAATGCTAGTGAGGCGAGTTACATTGTCACAGTAAACCCTCCGTGAAGCATTTGGTGGTTTACCGGCTATAATTTGCTCAACCTCAGAATCCCTTTTACGTTGAACCCCCCTTAGGCCATCTAGAAATTTCCACACCGTGGGGTGCGACATACACAGCACACTCTGCATCCCACGGTGAAATGCCTCCACAATGTTATTTGTTTTAGCCCTTCCGTTGGACACACTTGCATAATGAGTCCATAATGTAATTGCAAACTGTGGTGGTCTTCTTCCGTTCCCTCTTCTGTTTCTCCTGCCCACCCAAGTGTCCTCAAAATAATCAACTACAGGCTGTAATTCGTCAGGGAAAATTTGTTTTGTTTCGTCTGATATATCCTCAAATCTAGTGATGACTTGTTCTGGGGGGTAGAAAGCCAAAGCTGGCAGATATTTACATTTAAGAGCAAATTCTGGGTCGTGGGCATATTTTGCAGCAAGCCCTTCATTTGAATCTTTTGATATATACATTGAGTGAAATGAAAGAAGCAACCTATTTGCTGTGACTGAGGATACAGTACGGAATGCATTCAGTGTTGCTTTCTCAAGTCAGTCGACCAGGCAGGTTCAACTTAGGACATAGAGCTTTCAAGGCTGACAACAGATGCTCATAACAGTCTCTTGTTTTACCAGGCAGCAATGCATAAATCGCTGGCAGCACATTTCCAAAGCGCTCTCCATAATGACATATAACTGTGTGAACGGGGGAGCTGAATGTGCCGCCTGAAACCAGTGTGAGCATCGCCTCCAAGAATGTTAAATTTGTGTGTGTCCCAAAATTAATATTCTACTTTCACCAGGGCCACTGTCATGCAATAAGAATGGTACTGTCTCACCACAGTCTGATGTTTTATAGACAGTGTACGATTCAGGTATTATTAAATCCATTAAGTTTTTAGGGTTTGGAGGTGCCCCATGAACTCGAACCCATTGTATAGTCCGTTTCAGGTTTTTGTCTGAAATTTTCCTTGGGAGGCAAGTGTTATATTTGATTTTGAATGCAGAAGCACCCTGTGCAGTACTATCTTGAGTAGCTAAAGCTCTATCTTTTGCAGCATGTATTGCTTCAACTTTTCAACAGCACAGGCATCAGGTGCATGAGAATGAACTGAGAAACGGTGTATAATTGTAGGATCCTCGTAGCCTTTAGTGTGAATCCGTGCATTGCATAGCTTTGGTTTTCGTACAGCTAGCTCGCACTGCCAAATAGCTCTGCTCATGTGTCCTGGTTTGTGGAAGGTATATAGATAGTTTTCATCATCCACAAATTTTTTTTTATCACGCTGTGACATTAAGAATCGGCCAGTCATTTTGAAAACTGGAGTCACTGAAATTTCGGGTAAGCGTATACCAACTTTTAAAAGCTTCTGAAATACCCAGGATGCAAATTTTAATTAGTGTAGTGGGCGGTCACTATATGGTGCGTTAGCAGGAGCAATTGTCGTAGGATGGCCATTGTCATAGGGATGGGTTGACGCGGGAGTCTATTGTCGGGAGTGATTTGTCACGGGGCGAAATCGCGGGAGCGATTTGTCATGTACCCATGCCATCCAGGCCTGGTGATCTGTCCACATTCAGTGCTAGCAGCCCCTTCCTCTCTCTATCCTCCTCTATCACCACATTCATACTCCTTTCCCCCTGCTCCCCCTTCTCCCCCCTCCCCCCATAGGCACCAGCCCTTTTTTTCCCCTGGTGAAGACAGAGCAGAAGTATTCGTTCAGAACCTCAGCTTTTCCCCCATTCTTCTCTACCCATTTATCCCCTCTCCTAAGCCTAATAATCTCATCCTTTTTTGTCCCTTTTTCACTTATGTAAGCAAAGAAGGTCTTCTCTCCCTTTTTGATTCTCTCAGTTATCTTGAGTTCTTTTTGTGCCTTAGCCTGCCACACTACCTTGCTTGCCAGCTGGGCCAACCTTAGGTAGTTTTTCTTATTCACCTCTCTCTTGGTTCTGTACATCTTGTAGGCTGACCTCTTGTCCCTCACTACTTGGGCTACCCCAGAGCTAAACCAGCTGGGTGCTTTGGCCCCCAAGTTCTTGCCCTTGAGCCCAACACACTCCATTATGGCAGCCAGTATTCCTTCTTTGATGATGGACCATTTTTGGTCCACCCCCATATCCACTCTGATGCCTGCCAGGTGCCTCCTCAGCACCTCACCCATCTTCCCGAAGTATTCGCTCTTGAAATCCAGGATTTTGATCTTAGTGGGGATGCGCTCCCTGCCCATATCCAATCTGAACCACACCGTCCAATGGTCATTATCACCCAGGGGCTCCTTGGCCATTATCTCTTGCACGTGCTCCCCATTTGTGAGCACTAGATCATGGATTGCCCCTTCCCTGATGGGCTCCATGATGCTTTATGTCAGAAACCCAATCTGCTCTGCATCTAGGATCACCTGACTCCTGACACAGGATGTGGCTGGTATGCTCCAGTCCACCTTGGGCAGGTTAAAGTCCCCCATCACTATCACCTCTCCCTTCTGTGCAGCTTCCTGCAATTGCAAACTCACCTCCCTGTCCCTTTCCTCTTCTTGGTTGGGTGGCCTGTAGACCACCTCCAACCTCACCTCTCCCTCCATTGGTCTGTAACTGAATCCACAGTATGTCCATCCCCTTCCACCTCCCTCATGCTTGTTATTCCCTTCCTGATATAACCCCCAACCCCACCCCCTTTGCCGATCACCCTGTCTTTATTACATAGATTGTATCCAGAGATTGAGAGATCCCAGTCATGGTATGGTGTGGCCCAGATCTCGGGTATTGCTGCTATGTCCATCTTCCCCCCAGCTAATAGTGCCTGCAGGTCTTCCATCATGTTACCAAGATGTTGAGCATTCAGTGGCACCACCCTTGAAATTTTTTTCTCCTATAGAAATAAGATGAGGAGCAGCAGAGTGATGTTCTCTGTTCTCTGACTTCCACAAAGATGTCAGAAATGAGCTTCTGTATTTTGCACTAGCTGTGAAGATCAGCTCTGGCCACAGGGCAGACCCTTGTGGAGTACACTACAGTATTTGGGGTACTAAGTAACAAAAGCCTGCACCAATATAATATTCAAGAGTGAGGTACAACCTCAGTATTATAAGCAGCAACCCCTAACAAGAACTAATACCTGGAATGCAATGGTTGGACTTTCAAAGTATACAGCTCTCCCAGATGTACATCCTTTGTAACATAAGCTGAATCTCTTACCAGCTAGGTAGCTTCATTACTTTCATTAACTGGAAGCACAGAGACAGAGAAAAACATGTATTGTGCATGCAGTGAGCAAAATTATGTAAATAATTTGAAATAAGCAGGGAGAAGAAAAATATGTAGGTTGCATAAATGGCACAGAAAGACAAATGCATTCCTGTTTGTGTTATTTCATTAAGCACATAGAATCTAAAGCATCAAACCCAGCACAAAGCATCATGGGTTTGCAAATATATTGAGGGGGGGGCTAGCCAAATAGAAAATGTCTCAACTGGTACAACATTCTGCTGCTCTTGTCACTATGCAGACCACACCGCTGCCAAACCATGCACACTAAAAGGTAGCATCAATCTTCCTAAAATGCACTCTTTTCTACTACTAAAATATACCCAGCACAAAGCATCATGGGTATGCAAATATATTGAGGGGGGGGCTAGCCAAATAGAAAATGTCTCAACTGGTACAACATTCTGCTGCTCTTGTCACTATGCAGACCACACCGCTGCCAAACCATGCACACTAAAATGTAGCATCAATCTTTCTAAAATACACTCTTTTCTACTACTAAAATATGCAACAGTAACATGCAGAGTGCTGAATAAAAGAGACAAGCTGCAGCACTCTGCACAAGCTGCAGGCATCCAATCTGGCCAAGTGCTCTACACTACTTCAGGCAGCACAGGGCTGCACTACTGCATTCACATCTTCACTTTCAATAAAAGGATGAAATCTGGCTACAGTAAAAGCAAACCCCAAGCATATGTCAAGCCTGGTATTAAAGGGTCAGTCATTAATGAAGAACTACTATACTTCCAAATCACTAGCAATTCCTTTTAACCACAAGCTGAATCCCATACAGGATGGACAGCTACTGTTGCATCAGCTCACTGGGAGCATAGAACCAGATACAATTGGCGTATTTTAATGTTGAGCTGAGCAGACAGCAGTGAAGCTATTGAAATGCTGGTAAGAAAGAAAAATAATATGTAGGAGACAGAAGTGATACAATAAGGCAGGCACTTCTCAGTTTGAGTGGTTTCAGTAAACACAAATGCTGCACAATCAAATGCCTCATATCCAGCGCAATGCATCATGGCTATACAAATCGGGGGAGGGGCAGTAAGCTGACTAGGAAATGTCTCAACTGGTACTGCATTCTGCTTGCCATGTCACTACTGACACCTCATCACAGCTGACTCACTCACACTACATGTAGCAATAATCCTTCAAAACTGCACAAGGGAATACCTATTATTACAATGCAAATGGGTCTGAAAGTTGTTAGTGGGCACAAACAGGATTTTTTTCTTTTCACTGACATGCTAGCATGTGCCACCCTTAGAGGTCTGGGTATGACACCATGACTGTTGCATGGTGCTCTGCTGTGTCCAAAATTATTGTTTTGATGCACTACCATCTCAGTCATCTCACCCACCCAACCTGTAATTAACATTATATTGTTTACATTGTATGCAAACAGCCTGGGCCCTAGCCTCAGAGGCATAGAGTATCAGTTGTACTCTAATGATACTGTACTTTAATGATACTGTACTCTCTCTGATGCGTCTCTGGTGAACTTACAGAACTCTCAAAAGCTTTCAATGCATTGCAATAATATGTATGGAACTATATAGAGAATAATGGATGGGCAACTATGCAGAACCAGCGTGTTTTGCCACAGAGGGATTCTGATTCCTCTGACCTCAAGAGCGAAGCTCGAGAGGTCCATGGGAATCAGAAACTCGAGGTGGCAAAACACACTGGTTGTGCATAGAGTTGCTCATCCTGTATTTTTTATAATGTATAGTACTGTGTGAAAAATGTGTTTTGTGAGTTCTTTTGCTTTCAGAATGAAACTGATTCATGCAGTCTCTAGAGGTTCTAGAATGCTGTTCTACCACAGTAGGGTAGAACAGCATTCCATGACCTTGGAACTGTGGTAGAACAGCATTTTGAAAGGGATGGAATTCTGTACAGAACACTCCACTATACACTATAAACTAGTTCTGAACTTGAGCAAAGCAAAGAAGATGATCTCTGATTCCAATATAAAGTTGAAGCAGCTCTTTCCCTCAGAATCCATTTGTATTGATTTATTTTGAAGTGGGACCTTGGAGATGGTTCAAGTCTATAAATATTTAAGTTAATGGTTGGACCCTCTCTGTAATGGTGTTACACATATTGATCCATGAATTAAGAAACTTGGAACTAAGATTGTTTTTTATATAAAAATAAGATGAATCTGACATTCAAAAAAAGATTGTACAATCATGTATTTTTCCTTTTATTTCATCATGTTGATGTTTTATACAAAAATTCTCACCATACTTCACTCACCAAGCTTGATATTTTGAAAATTCATTTTGTGAGATTTGTATTAGATTTCCCTTTGATACCCATCATTGTGTTTGCTTGCACGCATGTGCAAGAAACACATTGCATCAGCTTTCTTTACAAAGGGGTTGTGGAGGCGCAGCAGTGTTGTGCCGAATGGCAGCAGCCCATTCAGGTGCTGGTCTCTGTCTGGCCAATAGAGGAGCATGCCCTGGATCACCACAGTTAAACAAACAGGTCACTACATCAAAGGACTTTAACCGCTGCAATCAGGGAGCACCCCATCAGTACGCAATGAGCTGTTTGGTACGCTCCCTGACTGCAGCAGCCAATTATAGAGTTGCAAGCAACTGCCCCCCCACCTTAGTGCGCCTTCCTGGTGAAACACTTAAAAAAAAAAAAAACAATAAAAACCGAGAGAGTAGCCCACTCTCCATCAGCATAATATCCCCCACCAAAAAAATTCAGGTTCTGCTGAGGGGGTGCCCAATCCCCCTCGGCTCTTGCCTCTCCCCACTGAAACATTGTTTTGCCTATAAGGAGCCCAATCCCCATCGGCATCATTCCCCCTCTGTCATTTGCCAATGGGGTAGCCCACTCCCCATCGGCATAATATCCCCCCTCCCCACCAAAACATTCGGTTTGTGCTGAGGGGGTGCCCAGTCCCCCTTGGCTCTTACCCCTACCCCATGTGCCAACGGGGGTGCCCAATCCCCCATCGGCTACAGCCCCCCCAAAAAAAGATCAATGGGGTGGCATGCTGGGAGCCCACCCCAGCATGCTAAATAACCCTGTAAATGGAAAATGGTCCCGCAATTTTTGATTTTTTTTTTTTTTACCTGCAAAGCAGAATACAGTCCCACGTCTAGAACAGTGACCCTCCCTGAACCCACACCCACCCTCTCTTACATCTCCACCTCCCCACACCCCTTCACCCCGTACTTACCTCCAGAGTCTGACGTGACAATCTTCAGTGGACCGGGAACAAGTATGCACTCTTCAAAGCTGACCACAAACTGAGGAAATGCCGGTAAGCTGTATAATGGAATACATAGGTTTTTTTCAACTTTGATGCATATCTCATGCATTTTTTTGAATTCTGGCACCAAATTTTCAACATGGGGTTTTTGGGACCCTTCCTCATGAATTCTGCCACTGTCATGGTGTTAATCAGCCACAAAAGGTGATTTCATGGTCACTCCGTGGAATCACCTTTTGGGACCAACTGATGAAATGACAGTGCAAGTGTTCATGAGGTGGGCTCTCAAAAAGCCTATGTTGCAAATTTGGTGGAAAAAATCCAAAAAATGACTGTTTTATGAGCATGCGATGCGCAGTTGCTATGCATGCTCATAACTTTGCAAATTTGCAATATTCTCATGCCACATTTTCAACATTGGCATTTTTACACACCTCCTTGTGAACAGTACAGCTGTCATTTTTCACATCCTGCCTGAAATGTGTTTTTGCACTTTCGGTGCAGAATAGCACGGTCGCTGTGGGAAATCAGTGTTTGGGACAGATTACAAAATTGACAGTGACACTGTTCATTAGCAGAGGTACTAAAATGCCTATGTTGAAAATTTGGTGACAATACTCCATAAAATGACTGTGTTACGAGCGTGCATTGTGCAGTTTGCATGCACGCTCGTAAGTTCACGCATTTATAATATTTTCACTCCAGATTTTCAACATTGCCATTTTTATGCACCTCCTTATGAAAAGTACAGCTGTCATTTTTCACATCCTGCCCGAAATGTGTTTTTGCAGTTCCAGTGCAGAATAGCGCAGTCACCTGTAGTGATAGTATAATATGTTGATTATTGTCACTCCATTTTGTATGCTATTTCATGTAATGTATGTCATTTTTTACTCCATTTTGTATTGTGTGACTCCATTTTACATGCTGCTTCATTTAATTGGTGTTTTGCTCTTTAGATAGCCTCATTATCATGTTTTGCTTCAGACAGTACTTGAAGGTTGCATATTATCAGGCAACCTGTTTTTGTAGTTTTGTTTAAACTTCTGCTTAGCTCATAGTGTTCTAGGCACCCAGCCAGTGTTTGGAGCACAGTGACCTAGCAGGTGTAGGGAATTCTGAGCAGTCCTTATGGTGTGAATTCGCAGCATCCTGGGAGCCCGGACAGCTTCTAGAATGTGGGAAAACAACACTATGAAGGCTGCACGGTTATTTTTAGCATAGAATAAGATATAAATGTAGCTTTCTCAATGCCTGGTTAGAAGCCTCACCTGCAGGGTGGACGCATCACTGTGGGGCCAATTCCTGGTTTGTGAGACTCCTAGCCAGGCTGACAAGGGGACTTCCCAGCCATTGGAACAGGCTTGGATGTAGCTTTTGGAATCGGTGATGTATAACCTTTTGTATTATATTTTGCTATAATAAAGTTTGGCTTGCTGTACTTATTGTAACCTTTTATATTATATTTTGCTATAATAAAGCTTTGGCTTGCTGTACTTATTGTAACCTTTATATTATATTTTGCTATAATAAAGCTTTGGCTTGCTATACTTATTGTACTGTTATTGTGTGTATGTGAGTGTGAATGGCAAATAGCTGCTTGGTTTGAGTTGGCAGAACATTTTTGGCGTAGTCGGCAGGATTAGAAAATAAAATGTCTATTTTTAGGAAAAAGGATGAGTTCTTTTTTTAAAGGTGTATTAAGGCTCATCAAGCAAGGGCAACTGCCCTTTGTACTTGTAATTTGTGCTTGCTGCAAGTATATACTGTTAGAGCCAATGATGGCTTTCACAGTTCAGGCTGCTTTTTAGGAGAAAAGCAGTGGCTGGTTAAGTAAAGTTAGATAAGCAACATCTAGAATAAGAAAAATAAACTACTGTGGATGTATGCACAGTAGGTGACTACAGACGGGATGATTTGAAAATCCTCCCCCCCCCCATGTTGCCTATCTGTTAGTTTCAAGTTTTTCTGTATCAATTTCAAGTTCCCTTGCCTCCTATAGAGGCTGAAACATTTGATCCTAAACCCAAGTACTGGGGACCTCTACCAGATGGATCTCAACCTAGTACTGTCAGAGATTTTTGTTTGTTTTGTTTTTAAACTGCAAACCAGAGCTCTGGAAAAAGACTTGGTTTGGCAGGTTACTAAAATGGCCAAAAGAAAACCTTTGAAAGGGTTAAAACCTTTGAAAGAGTTAATAGCTGCAGCGTTTGGAAATTATCACGAAGGTCCTGCAGTCAGTTTTCTTACTTAGACTAGTATATCGGAAAAGAAGAAGAAAAATACCTTGGCACCCGGGTAAGTCTGAATTTTTTTTTATTCAAAGTTGTTTTATGTCTGTCTGTTTTATTTCTGTAATACGTATACTAAACAAGGTAATGATCGTCTTTCTCATGCATATTTTCTAGCTTATATCTGTGTTCTGTAATTATGTTCTATTGTCAAGGTTAGAGATAGGATTGACTGCCTTCAGTGCACAACATGTTACAGAAAAAAAAAAAGAAAGAAGAAGCTTCTTTGCCTCATAGCTGACTGTTTTAATTGGCTTTATTTGTAATGGAACATTTGTGCTGCCTAGATAGGGTCAGTGAAAAACTTTTGTTTGTAGTTGTTGCTTGGAGCAGGTAGTGTTGATGGTGAAGAATTATGACGTTATATAGATTGCAATGTGCAGAAAGAGTTGTGGTTTGCAAGCAACGTGCCAAGCCACTGCTAGGTGAAAATGTAATGTGTTAACAGCTATAAATGGCTTTATCATACTTCTAGTTAAAACCAGAAATTTTGCAAAATGGCAGAGTGCCATATTTTACTTATGTGCCAAAAGGTGTAATCATGTTATACGAGATGTGTTCACTTACAGATGATGTGTTTAAACAGTGTTTTGTTCTGGAAAGATTTGGCATGGCAATATGTATAAATGTGTTGGTTTAAAAATTGTCAGTGTTACAAGACAGGCAGGAGGCAGCACATATATCTAAACCACGTACAGTTTTCTAATGGAACTATGGGCATTACCTCAGCAAATTGGTGTGAAACAATGTCAGTCTTATTTTGTTAAGTATTTCTTTTTGTGTATGTGTATGTGTGTGTACTGTCTTGGCCAGCAGTTTCATCGTGTGCTCTATTGTTATTTAAAGATATTTTAATATTGGTGGTGTTCAAAGGACACTACAGGAATGGCTGGGTTTGAATGACCCTTGCATGCACACTGTGACCTTTGCACGTTATTTGACCTTCTTGTGTTTTCAACATTTTATGTTACTACCAGTTCAAACTTGATGTGTATTCCATGCCTAAAGCACAACTTTTCACACAAAATGTATGTTTTCATGAAAGCACACTAAGAGTGAACCATGTAATTTGACTTTTTATTCCAAAACTAGTATTCTAAGTGAAGAGGAAAAACCTTTTACAATTTTGAAAAAAGGACTATTACGGCTGTTTTTGAGAGTTTACCATCTACAGAGATACGTACGTACGGTATTACCATCAATCTGGACATTTTGTCATGCTTAGGATAAGGGAATCCAGGGACGCTTGGCTTCTTTTATCCTATGGAAATAATCTTGTTTTATTTTTAAACTGATGTGTGTTTGTTTTTGTTGTTTGTGTTTCACAGCTAACCTTTTATTGCTCAGTATTCGAGCTGTCTTTGCACCTCGAGCTGTGTCTTCCACCAGTAGGAGCTTGGAGGGAGGGTAGCTACCTTCCTCCCTTCCAGTGTAATACCCACAAAGGTTGCAAGGTACATGTCATATTTATACTGATTCATGGTCTGTAGCCAATGGTTTAACAACCTGGCTGCCCACTTGGGCTAAGGATGAGTGGAAAATTTATTCAAAAGAAATATGGGGAAAAACTGTGTGGCAGGAAATGGACTATGGTGCAAAATACTCAGACCACTGTATTTCATGTTGATGCTCATTGTGCTTCAGATACACTAGAAACGATGGTATAATTCTTATTGCAGATGAAAAAGCTAAGATTCTTCCAGTGGATATTGAAGAAACTCAAAGTCAGCAGTTATCAGGGCTGGCAAAATGGGCACATCAAAATGTGGACATTTGGGAGAGAAAGCCACTTACAGGTGGGCATATAGTAGGGGTGTACCCCTAACATTGGATTTGGTTAAAACTGTTATTGCTCAGTGTCCTATATGCCAACATGGGCAACAAAGACCAATCCCTCATATTGTGAAAGGACAATTGGGGAGGGGAAAATTACCGGGACAAATTTGGCAGATTGATTACATTGGACCTCTACCCCTTAGTGGAGGATGTCGATATGCTTGCACAGTTGTAGATACATATTCAGGGTATTTATTGGCATACCCTTGTAAACAAGCTACACAGAAAAACACCATTAAGGCAATTAACTTAATTATGTTGTACTATGGAATACCCTTTGCAGATACAAAGCGACAATGGTTCCCATTTTAGGGGAAATGGTACAAGCTTATGCTCAAGCCCATAACATACAGTGGGTATTTCACATCCCTTATTACCCGAGGCAGCAGGGATAATTGAGAGAATGAATGGATTGCTGAAAGAACAGTTTAGGAAATTGGGGGGACAGCCTACGAAATGGAAGAGAATTTGCATGAAGCATTACAGATTTTAAATAATAGACCAATTGGAGAATCTGAGACCCCTTAATGCTAATGATAACTCCTAATTTGCAAGTGAAAGCTTACTCAACTACAGAAACAGTGTTATATTGGGAAATTACACCAGGAGCTCTGTCTCCTTGCAGGGCAACCCAGAAGCTGCTGGACTTGATTTACATGCCCTTCAAGAATACAGAATAAACAGCAGAAACATTCAAGTGATAGAAACTGGTATTGAATACAAATTCCACGAGACATTTTGGTTGGATAGCACCTAAGTAGAACTAGCCTCAAGGGAATACAAATTTTGGGAGGGTGATTGATTGTGATTACCAAGGAGAAGTAGAGTAATTTTGTTGAATAGTAGAGAACAAATCTGTTAATTCAACAGTATGACAGAAGTGGCTCAATTGTTAATTATTCCAGTTAACAAAGTGACCCTATAAAGGGACAAGCCCCACACTCTTAACAGCAAGGGAGGATAAAGGTTTTAGATCTGAGGAGGTTTTAACAATGTGCCAAATATGGGTTACAAACCCAAATGGCCCTCCTGAACCAGCTGAGGTGATAGCCACCGGACGAGACAAACACAGTGTTAATTATCAGGTCAGGGAAAGAGATGAGGAATATGTACCAGCGAATACATGTTATCTTCGAGAATAATCAGTCTGTGTATTTTCTAGGTTCTTCAATGGATTCTAAAAGGACATAACACTCTCTCTACGGTCCATTTGGTGAAGCCTATTAACCCAGGTGGAAGAATATTGAAGCTTGACGACCCACTTGTACAATGGGGTTGGAAATCTTCCACCAACTTACAGGTGCAAGACAACTTTCTTGCCTGAAAACCAAGGATGTCCTATAGTGAACATTACTTTTCACCAGATGTGAACATTTGGAAACCAGTTGAGACAATGGCAGGACGATTATATGTCCAACCTATGCAGGACACAAATTGGATTAAATTACAGAACCAGACTGCTATTAGATGCTGCAACTTACCGAATAGTTGTATGGTGACTGTACAACATAGACTTGATTGCTGCATGAATCAAACAGACATTTTTCAATGTAAGTATTACTTGATTGACATAGACACCTTATTCTGCATGAATGCTACTGCAATAACTAATAGAACTACTTGGGCAGATCACATTACAGTGTTGAAAAATCATCCTGTAATTAGCAATGATAGTATAGTTAAGGTTCCATCCACATGTACATCAGTAGCGTAGCGGTATCAGAAAAATGTAATCCATTTTAACATAATGTTTATGTTTAGTAGAAAATGCAAATATAAAAGAGCTTGGTATGATACGGCTATTGGGTGGAGCAGGGGCAGGCACGGGAAATTTAAATAGTGTTGATATAGAAACACTGACTAACAGGCTTCAGGCAGTAGGAATTGATGTATTTAGCTTAATTAACACAAAGCTCAATGGATGCCAACTGTTTTCTTACCCCAAAGATTAACTTTGAATTATGATTTTGAGTTCTTGCAGTTATTTAATGCTTCACAGGTATGGGGAATGGGAGTAGCAGAAAATATTTCGCGATTTATTGATTGGACAGAATGCACAATGCGACATATGTATTCTATAATGCAAAGAAATAAGGCCCAGAGTGATTTAATGAGTAATAATGAATATGTGTGGAGGACCGTGTTCAAATCATGGATTCCTAGTAATCATTGGATTGTAATGTCATCCACCACAGTAAAATGCACAGATAAATATGTAATATTACCTGTAATTTTTGGTCCCCCATTATTTGATCCTGAGTTTTGGTTACCACATTTTAACGGAGATTATATAGATAGTCAGAACACCACCCATGACTTAAGTCTGTGTTCAAAAACAGCTGATGGAATACTATGTGGACAGCATTCCAGACTTTATGAACCTTGTTTACTGGAGCATTCGATAAATTTGTGTCAATGGACAATTTACCCATAACCTTTACTATGTTTACAGAAATAGGACCCCAGTATGTTTGTATAGTAACTAATCAGGAGAATACTGTTAGGATGTATAACAACTCGTCCTTTTCAGGTTGTTTAAAATGTGACTCATTTGTGGTGGGAAAATGCTACTTACACCTTTGTCCCTGATAATGAGCAGAAGCTTATTTTGTATTGGCAGCCAATATTTTAGATCAATCAAGATTGAGTATCTCATTAAATAAAATTAAACAGATAATTCAGGAAACAGATGTAATGCAGGCTCATTTGGCAATAAGAAATAAATCATTAGTGCAAAGTCAGGTGCAAACTACGATAGTTAAAAATAAAATGATTGATTTAAGTTCCAAAGATTCAACAAGAGACTACTCTCATTATTGGTGGGATATTTTTACAGGATGGTCTCCATCAGCTACAAAAGTGTTAAATATTCTGATACATCCTATCATAATCATTGCTGTAGTGACAATTATCTTGCTTATTTGGACTTGTTACTTATCATGTTATATTCAGTAGTAATTTTGCTATGGTACCAATATCATACAAATCGTATTCACAATAATCAAAGGACCGAATGTAGTGATAGTATAATATGTTGATTATTGTCACTCCATTTTGTATGCTATTTCATGTAATGTATGTCATTTTATACTCCATTTTGTATTGTGTGACTCCATTTTACATGCTGCTTCATTTAATTGGTGTTTTGCTCTTTAGATAGCCTCATTATCATGTTTGCTTCAGACAGTACTTGAAGGTTGCATATTATCAGGCAAACCTGTTTTTGTAGTTTGTTTAAACTTCTGCTAGCTCATAGTTCTGAGGCACCGGCCAGTGTTTGGAGCACAGTGACCTAGCAGGTGTGGGGAATTCTGAGCAGTCCTTATGGTGTGATTGCGGCATCCTGGGGCCCGGCCAGCTTCTAGAATGTGGGAAAACAACACTATGAAGGCTGCACGGTTATTTTTCAGCATAGAATAAGATATAAATGTAGCTTTCAATGCCTGGTTAGAAGCCTCACCTGCAGGGTGGCCGCGATCGCTGTGGGGCCAATTCGGTTAAGTGAGACTCCTAGCCAGGCTGACAAGGGCTTCCAGCCATTGGAACAGGCTTGGATGTAGCTTTTGGAATCGGTGATGTATAACCTTTTGTATTATATTTTGCTATAATAAAGCTTTGGCTTGCTGTACTTATTGTAACCTTTTATATTATATGTTGCTATAATAAAGCTTTGGCTTGCTGTACTTATTGTAACCTTTTATATTATATTTTGCTATAATAAAGCTTTGGCTTGCTATACTTATTGTACTGTTATTGTGTGTATGTGAGTGTGAATGGCAAATAGCTGCTTGGTTTGAGTTGGCAGAACATCACCGTGGGAAATCAATGTTGTGGACACATTGCAAAAATCACAGTGACACTGTTCATTAGCAGAGGTCCTAAAATGCCTATGTTGAAAATTTGGTGACAAAAGTCCATGAAATGACTGTATTATGAGTGTGCGTTGCGCAGTTTACACGCACATTCGTAACTTTGCACATTTGCAATATTTTCACTCCAGATTGCCAACATTGCCATTTTTCTGCAGCTCCTTATGAACAGTACACCTGTCATTTTTCACATCCTGGCTGAAATCTGTTTTCGCACTTCCGGCGCAGAATAGCGCAGTCGCTGTGGGAAATCTATGTTCGAACACATTACGAAAATTATAGTGACACTGTTCATTAGCAGAAGTGCTACAATGCCTATGTTGAACATTTGGTGACAAAAGTCCATAAAATGACTGTGTTACGAGTGTTCGTTGCGCAGTTTCCACACATGCTCGTAACTTCACGCATTTGCAATTTTTTCACACCAGATTTTCAACATTGCCATTTTTTCGCACCTTCTAATAAACAGAACAGCTTCATTTTTCACATTTCACCCAATATGTATTTTCAGACATGTAGTATACAATGGCATAGTCGGTGTGCGAAATCAATGTTCGGGCCAGATTAAGAAAATCACAGTGACACTGTTCATGAGCAGAGGTCTTAAACTGGCTGTGTTGAAAATTTGGTGACAAAACTCCATAAAATGACTGTGTTATATGTGTACATTGTGTAATTTCCACACACCCTCATACGTTCACAAATTTGTAATCTTTTCAGTCCAGTTTTTCAGCACTGGCATTTTTCCACACCTCCTTATGAACAGTACAGCTGTCATTTTTCACAACCTGGCTGAAATGTGTTTTCGCACTTCTGGCGCAGAATAGCATGGTTGCTATGGAAAATCAGTGTTTGGGATAGATTGAGAAAATCACAGTGACACTGTTCATAAGCGGAGGTCCCAAAATGCCTGTGTTGAAACTCTGCTGAAAAAAATCCCAAAACTAATTACATTATGGGTGTGCTTTGCGCAGTTTCTATACACACTCATGACTTCACTAGTTTTTTTATATTTTCATTCCAGATTTTCAGCATTGCCATTTTTTACACCTCCTCATGAACAGTACAGCTGTCATTTTTCACATCCTGTTCAAAATGTGTTTTCACACCCGCAACGCCAAATGCTGCAGTCGCTATGCAAAATCACCTTTCAGCTAACAAACTGATAGTGTCTCTGTTCATGCAGTGGGATCACAAAAAGCCCATATTGAAAACTTGGAGTAAAAATACCAAGAAACAGCCTGGGTGTTAGGGTTTTCAACCATAATGCCCTACAGCCATCAGGGATATGACTTGGGATTGTCAACAGTAATGCTCATGCCATTCCGCCCCCCCCACCCGCACCCTGCAGCCAGTGACAGACTTCAAGGTGCACCTTGGACTCTTTGGTCTCAGAATCCATCCCATTCTCCTATACTGCACCCATTTCAGTATATTTCCTTATGGAATGAGATGAGTAAAGCCCGAACACCCAAAGCACACCTCGACACTTGTCAGTGTCTGCAGGGTAGGGTGAAATATCGTGACTGTTATGGGCAAAGGCAAAGGTACACCCAGTGAATGCCCCATCTCTGCAGGGTGGGGGTGGGGTTGGTGTCAGTTTAGTACTTCACTGCCATTCCTATACTGCATGGGCCTGATTCTCATAGGGGCCTGCGTCTGGCACAAGCTTAGCAAGCAGCATCTTGCACCAATGCCTGGTGCACCAGGGACCCTGCACCTGATTCAGGTACAGGAGGGGTCCCAGTGGCTAAGTCCCCATGCTAGCACTGACCAGATCCCTGCGGCAAACCCCTGGCACACTGCACAGGTCCACCATGGGCCACCAGAAACTAACACAGGGCCCCCTGTCCCAGTAGGTAATGGGCATATGGATCCAACCTGATGGGTCGATGTCCCCCCACCATGTTTGGTGCAATTGGTGCCTGGCCACAGAGGTGAGTGATGGGATGTACTGGGCACTGGGGAGCAGTCTGCACTAGTGTATGGGGGGTTTGAGCACCACCTGCTGGGGCATAGGTGGGCACTGTACTGCCATACGTTGGTGCAGCAATAGCACCAATAGGGCAGGCATCGGGGATCAGGAGAGCTGCATCAGGACAGGGGTGTCACAAACCCACTCAGCAGGTCAGCCCTCTACCCAAAGTGTCAACCTCCGAGCGAAGTCATGTGAACAGTTAACAGAAACAGGGTAACCCTCCTGTCTGTTTTGTGGGTTCGAATCAACCTTTGGTCTCAAGTTCATAGAAACATAGAAACATAGACTTTGATGGCAGATGAGGACCACTTGGCCCACCTAGTCTGCCCATTTCCCTACCTAGAGGATAAGCTGCAGATCCTATTTAACCAACAGCCTATTTCTTCCTACCTCGCCAAAAAATTGCCTTATGTCTGTCCCATGCATTCTTGAATTCTCCCACAGTTTTAGACCCCACAACCTCCTGAGGAAAGCTGTTCCATGCGTCCACCACCTTCTCTGTGAAAAAATACTTCCTCACATTGCCCCTGAGCCATTCCCCGTCTATCTTCAAATTGTGTCCCCTTGTTCTTGCACATCTTTTTCTGAAAGATGCTACCTCTTGAACTTTGTTGATTCACTGAGGTACTTAGCATTTCTATCATGTCCCCCTCCCGCCTCTCCTCCTTTCCTCAAGGGTATACATATTAAGCTCCTTTAGCCTCTCCTCGTATGGCTTCTCTTGTAGACCCTGCACCATTTTAGTTGCCCTCCTCTGAACTGCCTCCATCCTGTCTATGTCCTTGTGGAGATGGGGTCTGTAGAACTGGACGCAGTACTCCAGATGGGGTCTCACCAACTGTCTGTACAGGGTGATAACAACTTTCTGTTTTCTGCTGGTAATGCCTCTCCCTATACATCCCAGTATCCCCCCAGCCCTCCCTACTGCCTTCTCACATTGCTTTCCAACCTGAAGGTCATCTGATATGTTTACCCCAGGTCCCTTTCCATTTTTGTTGTTGTTACTACTTCCCCCCCCACACTGTGTAATCTTCCCCTGGGTTTTTGTTTCCCAGGTGCATTACTTGCACTTCTTTGCATTGAATCATGCTGCGATACTTCTGACCATTCCTCCAACCTTGCCAAGTCCCTTCTCATCCTTTCCACGCCTCCTTGTGTATCAACCCTGTTGCAGATCTTTGTGTCATCTGCACAGAGGCATACTTTTCCTTCCAGTCCCTCTGCAATGATACTTATAAAGACATTAAAAAGGACTGGACCCAGTACTGAACCCTGCGGTACCCCACTAGTAACCCTTCTTTCTTCAGAGTGGACTCCATTTACAATTACCTTCTGTGTCCTGTTATTCAGCCAATGTTTTACCAGGCTACCACCCTGGGACCCACTCAAGGCTGGTTAATTTGACTACTAATCTTTGTGTGAGACTGTGTCAAATGCCTTGCTAAAGTCTAGGTAGGCCATGTCCACAGACCCTCCCTGGTCTACTACTTTGGTCACCCAGTCAAAGAAATCAATTAGATTCATCTGACATGACCTTCCCACTGTGAACCCATGCTACCTTGGGTCCTATGCCCCACCAGCCTCTAGGTACTCAACAATTCTTTCCTTCAGAAGTGATTCCATCACTTTCCCTACCACAGAGGTCAAACTGACAGGTCTGTAGTTTCCTGCCTCTATCTTGCTCCCACTTTTGTGAAGGGGAATCACTTCAGCCTTCTTTCAGTCCTCAGGTACCACACCATCCTCCCATAATTTGTTATAAAGGGTAGTCAATGGTGTCACTAGTTCTCTGCTTAATTCTTTTAGAATTCTGGGGTGAATTCCATGTGGCCCCATTGCTTTGTCCACCTTCAGTTTTAGGAGTTCTTTCAGAACCCTTTCTTCTGTGGAAGGACTGGGATTGACCCCCCTCTCCAGAGTGCTTCTGTTAATTGGATTAGGCACCTCCCCCACTTCCTCTTTTGTGAATACTGAATGGAAGTATTCATTCAGTATCCCTGCTTTTTCACTGTCACTCTCTGCCCACCCACCATCCATTCTATTCAGCCTCACTATATCTATAAAAGGTTTTATCCCCCTTCTTAACTGAGTTGGCTATCTTTTCCTCAGTTTGAGCCTTTGCTATACTGACTACCCTCCCTGCTTCCTTCTGCCTTAACTGGTACAGTTCTCTGTCCTGCTCCTTCTGTGTTTCCTTATACTTCCTAAATGCTATCTTTTTCTCCCTAACCTTCACCACCACTTCTTTTGAGAACCATAGTGGCTTTTTCTTTTGTTTTGATTTGTTTATTTGCTTCACACAGGCTTGTTGCCTCTGTGATGGCAGTTTTGATATTTCCCCATTGGTTGCTCCACCCTCCTTCTAGCCTGTTTGCTAGTGCTTTTCTAGGCAGTCTCCCATCTTGCCAAAGTCAGCCTCCTGAAGTCCAGAACCCTCACTTTTGTATGGCTTGACTCTGTAGCTGAGTTTATCATGAACCACACTGTTTGGTGGTCACTTGTTCCAAATGGCTACCCACTTCTAGATCTGAGATCCTCTCACTGTCCCCATTTGATATACGAGGTCTTAGATTGCTCCTCATGAGTAGGTTCCAAACTAGCTGTCTGAAGCATGCCACCTGAAGGCATCAAGAATGGCCCTGCTTTTAGATGTGGCTGCAGCAAAGGTGCTCCAGTTAACATCTGGCATATTAAGGTCCCCATCAATAGTATCTCCCTTCTCTGCCATCCTAAGTATGCTTCTATCATATCCTTGTCCATTCCTCCCCTGACATGGGGGTCTGTATACAACCCTTGTGTGGATTGTGGTGCCATTTCCAGTCTCTAAGGTAACCACAGTGCCTCCTCTCCTCCCTCCTGTTTACTCTTTTGTTAAGTTGATTTTATCCTTCTTATATAGAGAGCTACTCCCCTGCCCTCCTGTCTCTCTGTAGGTTGTGTACCCTGGTATGTTAACATCCAGTCATGGTTCTCTGTGTACTATGTTTCTGTGACTGCTTTCGATATCAGGCATCCTCTTCCATGAAGGCCACAAGTTCAGGGAGCTTGTTGCCCAGACTACGGGTGTTGGTACTCATTACCCTCCATTTCTTGATGGCCTTACCCCTTTTTGCCCCATCTCTGTCATTATTGCATTTGTCACTTTCTCCATTTACCCCTACGCTTCTCCCTATTGACATCTCTATGTTGGTGTCTACCTCACTTAGTACCCTGATTTTTGGGGGCTAGGATTTCCCTGCTCCTTTCCAGTGCCTCCCCCCTTGGCTAGTTTAAATGCTTGCCAATGAAGTATTTAAACCTATCACCTAGGATCCTGGTTCCCCTCCTGGACAGACGCAGACCATCATGCCAGTATAGGCCTGTATCCGTCCAGGTGGACCCCCAGTCCCCAATGAAGCCAAATCCCTGAGCTCTGCACCAGTTTTTCAACCACTGATTGAATCCAATGGTGTGGAGCACCCTAGCCTCATCCATGCCATAGACAGGCAGCACCTCCGAGAAGGTTACCGTGTGTGCTATTTGTCTAAGACCCTTCCCCATCTCCACAAATGCTTCTTGCACTGCTTTGATCCCTTTCTTAGCCAGGTCATTTGTCCCTAGGTGGACAATGACATCCAGCTCCTTCCCCTGTGCAGCTGCTCCTGTGATCCTGAGGATTCGCTCACTGTCCCTCCAAGCCATGATGCCAGGCAGGCACCTTACCTCCCTCTCCCCTTCCTCCCCCAGTTCTACCTTCCTAACAATGGAGCCCCACACCCGGAGTTGTTTCCTTCCCCTGTGGGGTCCCATGCCACCCTCCTGAGGGTCTCCTTTGTGGAGGTTCCCAGCATCCTCCTTGGTCTCCACTGTGGGTGCCTCCATAGAGGAACCACACTTTTCCAGAATGGCATAGAAATTGTGGAGAGGTACAACTGGAGGGATGCGCCTCTGTTCCACCACCCTCACCCTCCCTGAGCCCACTGTGGTCCAACCGCTCCTCATTTTTGGCAACCTCTGAGGCAACGGCAGTGACTCTGGTGGTCCCTGGATGGGAAAGGAGGTCCTACAAATCCTGGACAACTCAGCCTGGAGATGAGCAACCTCCTCCCTCAGCCCAGAGAGGTGCCTGCAGATGGGACAACACTGCATCCTCCAGAACGTCTTCCAGAAGACTGCTGCTCCACAGTGACTGCACTGCACCACTCCCATCATGTCTTTTTATGGCCCCCTAACTGTTTTTTGGAATACTTACTCTTTCCTCTGGTTGTTTCTTTCCTTTTTTCTCTCTTTTTTTCTTCCCCTACTTACTCACTGCCTCTGTGCCCCTTTAGCTCCTGATCTTCCTGTTCTAAGACAAGAAGTTCCTATATTTCTCAGTAGTCTCCTTACTTGCTCAGAGTCAGACCTCCAGCAGCTGAGGGGGATGGAGAGCTACTCTTACCCTTCTAAGATGGTGAGTCTTTGGTGGCTCTGTGATCACTCACTTCCTGCTCCCAAACAGAAAGTTCCTGTTGTCAGTTAAATCCTGTGCCTATAAAAGTAGAACTGGTTTAGGGAGGGGGGGTAGAGGGCAAAATAGTCCCAGTAGAGAAGTTTTAGTTATACCAGTAGCTCCTTCCTCCTGGTGTTCTGTCTGTTCTCTGGCAGAAGCTATCTAGGGCAGTGCTTAAATCTGGTTATAACCTGGCTCCTTCTAGCTAAGCCACTCTCCCTACTTTGCAAATCTTTCTACACTTAGTTAATTTCACAGATAACAATTCCCTTCTGACACCTGTGACAAATGCCTAGATAAGTACACAGATAACACAGATAACAGATAACAATTTACTTTAACTGCCTCTGACAAACACACTAACTCTTTTTTTCTTTACCCTAAATTGAAGGTCCCAGTACAAGATTTCTAGTTCTTAGGCCCAGTAGAGAAGTTTTAATTATACCAGTAGCTCCTTCCTCCTGGTGTTTTGTCTGTTCTCTGTTCTGGAGGGATTCAAACTGTGAACCTCTTGCTAGCATACCCAATGCACAGGCTCAGATAATTCTGTCTTTGGGGGGGCCAGATATCTTTGCCTATGGGCACCTAACCAGGTGTACAAAAATGAACCCTTAAAAACTCTAATAAAAGATCTCAGATTACTCTTACCTTTTCCAGTTTGGTATCACCATTAAAGCTTATGCACAGTGTCTGCTTTAACCATATATACTTCACTTGTTAAAGAAAAGAAATTCAAAGACAGACCAAATAGGCTCTAAAAATAGAGTTTTACTAAAAATAGATAAAATTATGTAAAACATAAAATACAGAACCATTATATCACAAGAACCATACAATCTTTTAAAAGAACACGGTTTTAACAATGCAATTCCTACTACAGTACTTAGATTTTGCCTCTCTCTACCTGTATACTTGCTTAAAGTGCTCAAAGATGTTTCTTTGTCAGAGTGTAGATAAAAGTGTCTCTAAAAGAAAAACAGAATCTGTTTAAAAAAACTGTCTTTGCCAACCCCTTTGTGTGAGGTCACCTAGCTCCTCCTCTGTTTATGAAAAATCATACACCCAGGATATTTTATCATATTAGAAGGTAAGATAATTAAGGTTACATCAGCAGAAACTCCTTTCCCCATGTGACTTCCCCAATCAAGTCTGTAAATTTCCTTTCATCTATAAGCAGTATCCTCTCTCACACAGGCATCAAAGCATTTAGGATTTCGCACCAGTGTGCCGAAACCTGGTTTCCTCCTCTAACATCATAAAATGGATAATGATTTCCCGCTTAGAAGTTAAAGTTATATTTAACTTAGATAAACAGGAGATCCCTTGCTTAAGGCCTGTTCCAGTCTGTAATTAGCTTCTGGCCTTCCAGGTAACACCTTGTATCTAAAGCCTAGGTGTGTGTGTGTGATCTCACATGCTGTCTCAGCATCTCTCATGAGAGACAGTCCATGACCCATTTTTATATTACAAAAAAATCATAGTGTACTCAAAACTGGCTGTCCACGTGTCGCAGGGGGTACCAACATGGTACATAGCTGGCATTGGGGAACTGTGAGGGATGCCACTGGACCAGTAGGATGAGGCCACACATACGAGGCCACACTCTGGGGTGTATGATGGGTGGACCGTCACCCATGGTATGCTGCATACAGGCATGTCACCCAGGGGAGAATGTCTAAGTCCCCTTACCGCTGCCCTGGCTGGTCTAAGGACACTTAGAATTTCTCCAGCCAGGTGATGCCTGTGAATCACAGGATGTAGCTTGCATCAGCCGCAGTCCCCCTACCACCATGCCGCAGTGCATTGCATGTGCAAGCTCTGTTTGGGGCAGGTGGACTGCAGTCGGTGTGCGGAATCAATGTTTGGGACACATTACGAAGATCACAGTGACACTGTTCATGAGCAGAGGTGTTAAAATGGCTATGTTTAAAATTTGATGACAAAAGTCCATAAAATGACTCTGTTATGAGTATCCATTGTGCAATTTCCACACACCCTCGTAAGTTCACAAACTTATGAACAGTACAGTAGTCATTTTTCACACTGGGCCAAAATGTGTTTTCACACTTGTGGCACAGAATAGCACGTTTGCTGTAGGAAATTAGTGTTCGGGACAGATTAAGAAAATCACTGTGACACTGTTCATGAGCGGAGGTCCCGAAGTGCCTATGTTGAAAATCTGCTGTAAAAAATCCCCAAACTAATTACATTATGGGTGTACATTGTGCAGTTTCTATGCATGCTCATGGCTTCACCAGTTTTTGAATATTTTCACTCCAGATTTTCAGCAGTGCCATTTTTTACACCTCCTCATGAACAGTACACCTGTCACTTTTCATATCCTGTTCGAAATGTGTCTTCGCACCTGTGGTGCCAAATGGCACAGCCACTATGCAAAATCGCCTTTCACCAAAAGAACTGATAGTGTCACTGTTCATGCAATGAGGTCACAAAAAGCTCATGTGGAAAACTTGGAGTAAAAATACCAAGAAACTCCCAGGGCATTAGAGTTTTTGACCATAACGCCCTACCCTGTAGGTACTGACAGGCATCAGGGGTGTGACTTAGGACTGTCAACAGTAATGCTCATGCCATTCCACCCCCACCCCCACTGTGCAGTTAGTGATAGGCATCGAGGTGCGCCTGGGACTCTTTGCTCCCAGAGTTCACCCCATTCTACTATACTGCACCCATTTCAGCATATTTCCTTATGGAATGAGGTGACTGTAAAGCCCAAACACCCAAGGCATACCTCAACACTTGTCAGTATCTGAAGGGTAGGGTGAGGTGAAATGTCGTGACCATCACGGGCGACAGCCCAGAGGCACACCCCAATGCCTGTCCATCTCTGCAGGGTGAGGGTGGAGTTGGCATCAGTTCAATACTTCAATGCCATTCCTATACTGCATCTGTCTAACTCCTGCACTTCAACTGCTAATGCCAGCAAGCAAACATTCGGCATTGACAAATGCTTCTTTTATACTTTATAGGGACCTAGACTGATTTAAGCACATTTAATGGCTGTTCATAGAAACATAGAAACATAGAAATTGCCAGCAGATAAGGACCGCTAGGCCCATCCAGTCTGCCCATAGGCCCTATACATTGTATGTGGCCACTGATCCTATGTGATCAATGGCTTGCCATCATTCCCTCCCCTCTCAGGCTTCCCTTGTGCCTGTCCCAAGCATGCTTAAACCCCCTCCACTGTGCTTGCCCCCACTACCTCCTGTGGCAGACTATTCCATGCATCAACTACCCTTTCTGTGTGGAAAAACTTCCTCACATTACCTCTTAATCTACCCCCCTCCAATTTTATATTGTGCCCCCTTGTTCTAGTACTTTTTCTACATTGGAAAAGCTCCCACTCCTGCACCTTGTTTATGCCCTTAAGGTACTTGAAAGGTTCAATCATGTCCCCTCACTGTCTCCTCTCCTCCAGTGAGTACATATTGAGGTCCCTTAGTCTTTCCTCATATGTTTTGTGGTGTAAGCCCTGCACCATCTTTGTTGCCCTTCTCTGGATAGTCTCCACCTTATTTACAGGGTCAGACTGGGGTACAGAGGGCCCACCTGGAAAGAAGATACAAGGGTCCACCTGGCAAATCAATAGAGGAGGGCCGAGGTTGACACACTCATATCAATATTCCACTTCAACCTGATATACTAGCTCTGTGTTTGCATCTTACATTTATCAACAGTGTCCCAGATACCCCATTTAATTGGAAAAAAGAAGATAAATGCAAATGTTTTCAGAGTTCAGAAGGTAACCACTTACCCAACTGAGGGGGGCCCACCTGGACATTTCCAGGTATCCAGGTGGGCCAGTCTGACCCTGCTTATTTATGTCCTTGCACAGGTGTGGTCTCCAGAACTGCACACAATACTCCAGGTAAGGCCTTGCCAATGTTATACAATGACATCACCACCTCCTGTCTCCTGCTAGTGATACTTCTGCCTATGCACCCCAGCATACCACTGGCCCTCCCTGCTGCCTTTGTACACTGCTTTGATACCTTAAGGTCATCAGAGATGATAACCCCTAGGTCCCTTTCCTCCTTGGTGACAGTCAGCTCCTCTCCCCCCAACTTGTAGCTCTCCCCAGGGTTCCCTCTACCAGGTGCATTAGTTTGCACTTCTTTACATTAAACCTCAGTTGCCACATCTCTGACCATCTTTCAAGCTTCTCCAGGTCCCTCTTCATTTTCTGCACCCCTTCTGGAGTATCCACCCTGTTACAGATCTTGGTGTCATCTGCAAACGGGCAGATCTTTCCTTCCAGCCCTTCTGCAATGTCACAATGAAGACATTGAACAGGACTGGTCCTAGTACTGATCCCTGAGGTACCCCACTGGTCACCCCCTCTCCCCTGATTGTACCCTATTTATCACTATCCTCTGTCTATTGTCTGTTAACCAGTTCCTAGCCAAGTTCACCACCTTGTCTCCCATGCCCAGACTACTCATCTTGTTAATCAGCCTTCTATGTGGGACAGTGTCGAAGGCTTTGCTGAAATCCAGGAAGGCAATGTCTACTGCCCCTCCCTGATTAAGTTTGCTTGTCACCCAATCAAAAAAAAATATTAGATTCGTTTGACATGATCTTCCTGCTGTGAATCCATGTTGCCTCAGATCCTGTGCACCACTGGATTCCAACTATGTCACTATCCTTTCTTTCAGCAGTGTCTCCATGATCTTTCCCACCACTGAGGTGAAGCTGACTAGCCTGTAGTTCCCCATCTACTCCTTACTGCCAGTTTTGTGCAGTGGGACTACATGTGCCCTCCTCCAGTCCTCTGGAATGACACCCATGTTGAGTGATTCTGTGAACAGGGCCACCAGAGGCACTGCTAGTTCCTTTCGCAGCTCCTTTAATATCCTCAGGTGAATGCCGTCTGACCCCATGGCCTTATCCACCTTCAGCTTTGTGAGTTCTTCCAGAACTCTCTCCACTGTGAATGGACTGCTGTTCACTTCTCCCCCCC
This sequence comes from Neoceratodus forsteri, assembly GCA_016271365.2. Lineage (NCBI taxonomy): Eukaryota > Metazoa > Chordata > Ceratodontiformes > Ceratodontidae > Neoceratodus > Neoceratodus forsteri. Next base: position 150,627,306 of record CM028132.1, on the reverse strand, counting down.
CCATTGCCTCTGCACCCCAACTGTGGTCTTTGATCTGCCCCCTTCTTAGTGAATATTGAGCAGAAGTATTTGTTCAGTATTTCTGCCTTGTTCAGATCCCCCTCCTTACACTCTCCCTCCTCTACCTTTGAGTCTCACAATCCCCCCCCCAGTAGGGAGGAGGCGGGGAACTACAGGCCAGTCAGATTTTCTTCTTTCACTAATGTACCTATAAAATGCCTTATCCCCTTTGTTTACAGACAGTGCTAATCTTTCTTCTATTAGCACCTTCGCCCTCCTAACAGCCTTCCCTGCTTCCCTTAGACATTCAAGGTACACCTCCCTGTCTTCATCCCTTTGGCTCCCCTTATATTTTCTGAAATTTTGCTTTTTAGCCCTGACTTTGTCCCTCACCTCTTTGAAGAACCATAGTGGTTTTCTTCTTCTTTTCCCTTTGGCCACTATCCTAATGCGTTGGTTTGTTATATCCATTATGGCTCCTTTCAGTTTCTCCCATTGTTTTTCCACCCCCTCTACTATCTCTCCCTTCCCCAGGACTGCTTGTATACATCTACCCATTTCAGTGAAATCTTCCCTCCTGAAATCTAATACTCTTGCCCTTGTATGGCTTGATTGAGTCCATGTCTCCATGCTGAACCACAACATGTGGTGGTCACTGGACCCCAGCTGCCCTTCCACCTGCATTTCTTTGACTCTGTACCCATTGGTCCATACCAGGTGCAGAACTGACTTGTCCCTGGTTGGCTCATGCACGAGCTGCCTGAATCCAACCCCTGCAGGGATTCTCAGATGGCTGTGCTTCTGGCTGAAACAGCCATCTGGGTGGCTCAATCCATGTCTAGCACATTGAAATCCCCCAGTAGCAGAATTTCACAATTGGTTGCCATGTCGTGTATGTCTTCCACTAGTTCCCTGTCTACTTCCTCCCTCTGTGCTGGAGGTCTGTAGATCATTCAAACTACTTAACCTTTAAACTTTCACAGAGCACCAAGCTGCAAAGCTTCAGAGCCACTGGTTGTCTCAATTTGTTGGTTCCCAGAGTCTGGTCTTTGTAAAGTCATCCCTCCTTCTCTGTTTACTATTCTGAACTATGTAACTTGCTCTTGGTCTCTGAGATACCTACATTTTAAAACCACCAACAAAATCTGAGTTATTTAGGTGGTTTATATCTACTATTTGCACCACATCACAATGTTGTCCATAATAATCTAAACATCATATATCGTATCTGTTTATTATATCCTGTTTACTTATATTGTACTGTATGTGCCTGTTTTGCTATGTTTGGGTTCTGTAATATGGAATTGTACTGTATATTTTCTTTGTACATGTCTTGACTAGTAATTATGTAACCATGTGATTTTGTTTATTTTTATTTTTTTTACAAAGAACAGTTTGTGAATCAGTTCTCAGCTCAATGGTTCTATCCTCTTAAAAAATGAAATTGTACCTTCAGGCCCCCTTGTGGGTTGTGAAGAAATGTATTTTGGGTCCATTGCTGGTTTTCCTTGGTGATCAAGTGACATTAGACATTATTGGCATCCACTGGTTCCCCCACCACTATGAGTTCTTCGGTGGTCTACAAACAACCTTGGTCCCCAGTCACCTCTTGCACTGCCAGTGCAGTGCTGCGATAGTCTTTCTGCTTGCCTATAACAGTTATGCAGGCAGGGGATGTTGCAAAACCTTATGACCAACAGAGCGAGGGTCACCAGGCTTAGTGCATGGCCCTGTGTGCCATTTGCATGGTAACCACTGCCCCTTTGCCAGCATGGTCACACAGTGACCAGTGACCACACAGGGAAAGGCTTGCAACTTTACTGTGCATAACACAACAGGGCACAAGTCAAGAGATTGGCACTAAAGGGTCACTGCAACCACTTAGTGACAGTCTTTTATGACGGTTTACGAGGCCTCTCTTCTTTTCCTACCCTGAAGTCATTATTCGCTGTTTGTGACATTAAAATAAGTTTCATGACAACAGGTCATGACTAAGCCCACTGATTTAGGGTGTCTGAAGTAATCAAACTTTTCATTATCAGCAAATAACAACTATTCAGTTACTTGTTTCATGTGCTTGTTTTAAAATTTATTTTATTATTTTAATTTCTTGTTTTTAGTTTATTGTAATTATTTATACTATTGCTATGTTATTTTGCACTGTAAGTATTTGTGTTTTTAGTTTTTGTATTCTGTGACGTCCTGGGTCGTGCTTACCTGGTTAACAAAAACCTGAATAAATAAATTTAATGAAATTTTGATTTCAAGATTTGAAATTCTGCGATTGCACTGGTAATTGCTAGTCAACTTCCCAGACTTTACCAGGATTCTACAGTCAAACTTTTAGTACATATATAGATATTCAGAATAAAAGAAGGCTAAAAAATACAACAAATTAAATAAGGTAAAAATGAAAATAGTACAGGAAAGATTTAATACAAAAATACAAGTTAAGTAGCTTCACTGATCTGGTTAAAAAATGCTGCTAAATGCTTTGTTTTTATGAGTGCATAGAAAGTCCAAATTCTGGAATTTTATCAGTGTTTCCAGTAAAAAATGAAACTTGGTTGCCTTGGTTATGGTGTAATCAGGAGTGGATTATGGCTTCAGGTGAGGAAAAGCAGCATGTACGAATGAAGTCTAAGGAGAAAATATCCTGTTTTAATGAAAATGTCTCAGAGAATAAAAAATAATTTATCCTGAAATTCAAAGATTTAGGAAATTCTGAGTAGCAGTTTTGCTGGTGCTGTCTATGAATTGATTTGCCAGAAACTAGAAAATCTCTTAAACTCATTTGTGTTATTCCAATAAAAGGTATCAACCCCCTTTTTTTGTTTGCTTTATTTTCTAGATTTTTTTTTGTGACTCGCCAACCACTTTTTTCCTACATCATTGAGGTGGGCTAACACAAATATCACATTTATTACTGATCTACACTGCGGGAGAGTGGACACAACTAAAGGGATACAGGACCTACAGGAAGATCTGGAAAAGTTGGGAAGGTGGTCCAGGATCTGGCAGCTTGGGAGAAGGACCTGGGAGTGATGATCACTAGTGACCTGAAACACTCCACACAGTGCAAGAAAGCAGCAGCAAAGGCAAACAAGATGCTTTGATGCATAGCTACGGGGATCAGTAGTAGGGGAGAGGCGGTTATACTGCCCTTGTACAGGTCACTGGCAAGGCTGCATTTAGAGTATGGAGTGCAGTACTGGTGCCCACACCTCAAAAAGGAGATTAACCTGCTAGAGAAGGTCCAGAGGAGGGCTACAAAGATTATAGTGGGTCAGCGGGGTAAGGCATACGAGGAGAGGTTGAGGGCACTGAACGTGTACTCCCTGGAAGACAGGCGAGAGAGAGGGGACATGATTGGGACTTTCAAGTACTTGAAAGGGATAGATAAGGTTGATAAGGAAAGTCTTTTTAAGCTGAGTGGCAACCATAACATGAGGAGGCACAGTCTTAAGCTGGAGGGTGGAACGTTTAGGAGGGAGGTCAGAAAGCACTTCTTCACAGAGAGGGTGGTGGACACTTGGAATGCACTGCCGGAAGAGGTCATCTCATTGAAGACAGTAGGCAGCTTTAAGAAAGGCTGGGATAGGCATGGGGAAGGTAAGAATCATGGGTAGAGAGGATGGAAGGAGTGAGGAGGGAGGGCAGGGACATTAGCTCAAGCTATGGACCCTGCAATATGAACAAACTTGATAGGCCAATGGTCTTCTTCTGCTGGTTTCTTCGTATGTTCATATGTACACATCCATGGCACTGCCAGGTTACTAATGTCTTGCCTTACTGGTGTCAGGTCTCTGACCAGTGGAATTGTTGTGCCCTGGCAAAGTAAACAATATCCTTAATAAGTGTCCAAGTACGTGGCCCTGTATGCTGCCACCTCAGATACTAAAGTTCATGTGCAGTTCCAAGAATCCAACTGTGGTCAGCTGGGAATTGGTTCATTGCAGAGGTTAGGCACTCAGTTCCCAGGGAGGGAGGGTGTAGGCCAACTAGTATTTGTATCCACCATCTGTAAAGCAGTACTGGAGCTGTAAGTGAATGCAGATGTCTGCTGGCCTTCTCAGCTGGGAAAAGGGTGCTGACACAGCAGCTGTAATCATCAGGGTGAGGGACAGAAAGAATAACAAGGGAAAACGGGGTTGGGCAAAAACTACGGTTGATCGATTCCAAGTCTCTGGATTCTGATCTGATTTTTGGAATTTGGATTTTCAGAATGGCAGTTAGAAAATCCTAATTCCAACATTACAGGCAAAACCATGTGTTTACATAGGTAGGAAATTAGGATTTAGGAATAAGGATTCAAAATCTGTTTCTGATTCAGATGCCATTTTCAGATAGATATTGGTTGTGGCCGGCCGACCGGTGCAACGGTTGAATTTCCAGTTGTGGCGCCGATGCCCCATGTTTGGATGTGAACTCAGAGTGTTGGAGGGCCAGCTGGAAGGAGAAGGGCTGAGCATCCTAGAGACTGCTCTCCTCCTCCGGGGGGGTAGAGTGACCAGCACATGAATGACTCCTGGTAGTGGCCACACTGAATACAACTGCCAGAGCCGAGCTGTCAGGGAGGTATGCCGGACATCATGTGTTGTGCCTGCATCATTGCATGCCAGTGACCATCTACTAAAATAAAAAAAAAAATGTCACTACCCACTCCATTCATGATGCCCTGTCTCTCTGATTCCATGCCGCACTCTGTGGTGCTTGGCTGGCAACCAAGTGATGAGTTTCTCTCGGTGTGGTCTGGTCCCATGGACCCACCCTGGGAGGTAAGCCAGGGGATCCACCTGGTGGTGTTCCCACTCGGACTATTGATCAGTTGTCTGTTGGGGATATGCTGTCTGATGGCCCCACCCAGAAAGGGTAAGCCTGGGTGGATTGCCACTCCAAGGTAAGTCCCAGGGGTGGCAGGGGCTGAACTCTTAGAGGTCTGGCACCACGCCCCCCCAAAAAAAAGAATAGGTATCAGATTCAGAATCAGAAATTCCTAAGTTCTTTGAAGTCCTATAAGATCAGACTCAGCCAAATCTAAGTGACCAAAACAATAGAAACAATAAGTGTCCAACTCCTGTATCATGGACAATTCAGGAGTTGGATATTAAAAGAAAGATGGATGGATGCACTGTGAAGGTGAGGTGCCCATATATTGGGGCATGACAGTGTGGGCTTTCCAGCATTCACACACCCCCTGCTGGCCAATCATGGAGATGCATCAATGTCATCTGTGAAGGAAGTCACTTGTCCACCCACCATGGTGGCCCAAACATTGGGGGTGGTGACAGTGGGAATAAAGAAGAAAGAGGTAAAGTAACATGAATAGAATTTGATTTGTATCCCACCTTTCAGAATAGGCTTTGTCCAGAGTATGTTATTTTCCTGTATAAAAAAATTAATACATTTGAATACTAACACTACAACTTTCATACAAAGCATATTATTATAAAGTGCTTTGCAATCCAGAAAGCAGAGAGGAGATAATGTCCTGCAGTCCCATTAGGTGCACATGTGGATTCAAACAGCATAGATCAGGGTGGAGGTATACTGCTGGCCTTTGGTCTGTAAAATTAAAAGAGAGTGTTCAGTTTCTATTACCAACATACTGCACCTTTTAGCAAATGGAGCATGAAAGTCCCATGACTTCATTGGTCAAAATACATGACATGACTGTTGATCATTCTCTTACGACAACACACCTTATAGGAACCGCATAGTTTTTAGGGCTGCAGTGGGCGGAGCCCTGCAGACCTCTTGCAATCAAAAAGGACTCTGCATTCCTTGCATTCTTTGTGACCAAACAACCTGTTAAAGTTCCACCACAGTCATCTCCACACTCGTGGAGCACTCTGCTCACACTCCACTATTTTGATTGCCATCCTGATTGTGACACTGGGGCATTGGGCACCTGGTGTCACTCTTATGTTTCGGGGAAGTGAGTGCTGAGAGGGTCGGGTGGGGGATATGTAATTTTAAGGAAAAAAACAAGCAGCGGTCACAGCAGAATGCAGTACACTCTACCATATCCAAGATCGCAGCTGCACTCTACTGCACATGTGTGACATGCACAATAGAGTGCAGCAGCCATCTTGGACACGGTGGAGTGTGTCGTGTTCTGCCATGACCACCGTTTGTTTTTTTCTTTAAAAATTACAGATATCCCCCCACCTGACCCTCCCTCAGCACCCCCCACCCCCAGAAACATAAGAGTGATACTGGGGGTGCCCAATCCCCCAGTGTCGCAATCAGGAGGGTGTCGATTTTCTTTAAATTAAATTATACATAACCTCCCACTCAACCTCCCTCTCAACACCCCCCCAGAATCATATGAAAGACACTGGGATGCCACTCCACCAGTGTCATGATACGGTTTTCAATCCTCCACCCCACCCTGCCTTGACACTGGGCTGTGCCCAATCCACCAGTGCAGAAATCCTCTGTCTTTTTTTGGTTTGTTTTGTTTTTGTACCTGTAAAAAGAAAACCATCCATCAATGTCTTTTGCAGCCAAGACTCCCCCCACCCAACCCTCTCACTCAGCACCCACAACTCCACCCCCCAAGCCCTTGCTTACTGATCAGAGGTCCAACACTGTAATTCTCTCTGGACCACAGACACATCTTCACTCTTCAAAGTCAGACTATAAACTGAAGAAACAAGAATGCAGTTCAATGTATTTCAATGGAGTTTTGAACTTAGTGGCATAACGTGGGCATTTTTACATATTTTTGGCCCAGATTTTCAACATGCCTTCTTTAGCACCCTACCTCATGAATATCTGAACTGTCATTGGCAGATCTGTCCCAAAAGGTGATTTTGTGGTCCCTGCCTGAAATCACCTTTTGGGCAGGAGTTGAAAAATTTCTCTGCCCTTGTTCATGAGGTGGGGTCATAAGAAGGCTATGTTGAAAATTAGGTGTAAAAATATTAAAAAAACAACAAAGTTATGAGCCTATGTTGAATTGTGTGAACGCAGGCTCATAACTTTGGTTATTTTCAATATTTTTACCCTCAGATTTACAACACAGCCACATCTTTACAGCACCTCATGATTGCGACAGCTGTCATTTTTCAAATCCTGGCCTAAATGTTTTTTTTTTACATCCTGTAAGGTGATTTCACTGTCCCTGCATGAAATCACCTTTCGGCCAGGAGTTGAAAGTTCTGTCTGCCATTGTTCATGAGGTGCAGTAATAAGAAAGTTATGTTTTCTTTTTGGTGTAAAACTATTTAAAAACAAAAAAGTTATCAGGCTATGCTGAATTTTGCAAATGCAGGCTCGTACGTTTGGTAATATTCAATATTTGTAACCCAAATTTTCAACATAGTCATTTCTTTACAGCACCTCATGAATGTAACAGCTGTTATTTTTCAACTCCTGCCCAAAATGTGTTTTTATGTCCTCAACGTTGATTTCACAGTCCTTGTGTGAAATCACCTTTTGGGCAGGAAATGAACATTTGCTCTGCCATTGTCCATGAGGTGGGGTCACAAGAAGGCTATGTTGAAAATTTGGTGTAACAATATTAAAAAACAACAAAGTTATGAGCCTACAGTGAATTTTGCGAATGCAGGCTCGTAACTTTGGTCATTTTCAATATTTTTACCTCAAATTTACAACATAGCCATATATTTACAGTACCTCATGAATGTGATAGCTGTCATTTTTCAAATCCTGGCCAAAATGTTTTTTTTCACATTCTGGAAGGTGATTTTGCAGTCCCTGCGCAATATCACCTTTCGGCAGAGGCTGAAAATTTCTCTGCCATTGTTCATGAGGTGGGGTCATAAGAAGGCTATGTTCTCAGTTTGGTGTAAAAATATTTAACAACTAAAAAGTTATCAGGCTATGCTGAATGTTACAAATGCAGGCTCATAAGTTTGGTAATATTCAATAATTTTTACCCAAATTTTCAACATAGCCATTTCTTTACAGCACTTCATGAATGTGACAACTGTCATTTTTCAACTTCTGCCTAAAATGTGTTTTCGTATCCCAAAAGTTGATTTCACAGTCCCTGTGTGAAATCACCTTTCAAGCAGGATTTAAACATTGGCTCTGCTCTTCTTCATGAGGTAGGTCCATAATAAGGCTATGCTGAAAACCTGGGGTGGGATATTCAGAAGGGCTGCGCCATGCACAACCCACTGATGTGCCCCAGCGCGATATTCAAAGGGGGATTGAGCCTGGCACAAATCCCGATGCGCCGAAGCGCATCAGTAATGTATGTGGCACAGGTGGGGGCGTGCCCATGCATACTCCGCACATCCCAATATTCAGCCCAGGATGTGCTGAGCTCAGGCATGCGCAACCCCTACTTGCGCTGCACACAGCTGAGCCAAAAGGAAAAGGAGTAACAGCTGGCCACCCACAGGTGAGCTGCCACGTACAGGGGCGCAACCACGGCAGCTGCCACCTGGGTGGCCCCACTCTGGCTGCAAAGCCGTGGTGGGCCCCCCATGCCCGATCATGGGCATATGTAGAAAATAATAGTCCTATATCCCTGGTGGTGCAGTGGACGCTGCCTGTGTCGCGGGTATATGTAGAAACATAATAGTCCTATATCCCTGGTCCAGTGGACCCGTTCACGAACCGATCCCGGGCATCGGTAATAAATAATGTCACACCAATCCAACTCTGGTGGTCCAGCAGTACCCCCTCCCACCGCCCACTGGGCCCCACCTCTGCTCCCCCGGTTGCCGCCCACCGCCCGTTGACTGACTCCGTATGGTAGGGCTGTCGCCCGTTGGTCCACAGTGTGAGCCAATGGGTGTGCCTTCGTACCATACTACACAGTCAGATATGTGAATGGATCCATTCACATATCTGGACTGTGTAGTGCACTGGCTGCATGCCCATTGGCTCACGCCAGACCAATGGGTGTACAACCCCACCATAGAGTCAGTCAGCCGGGCGGCAGGCAGGTGGGGAGCTGCCGCCCGCCGCCGACCGGGGGAGCGGGCCGGTGGGGCTCAGTGGATGGGTGGGGAGGAGGGTACTGCTGGACCACCAGGGTTGGATTGGTGTGTCATTATTTATTACTGACACCCACAATCGGGCTGCAAGCGGTCCACTGGACCACCAGGGATATAGGACTATTATTTCTCTACATATGCCTGCGATCGGGCTGTGAGTGGTCCACTGGACCACCAGGGATAAAGGACTATTATACTTCAACATATGCCCACAATTGGGCTGCGAGCAGTCTACTGGACCACCAGGGATACGGGAGGGTGTATTTCAATGTACTTCTGCCCGCGATCGGGCTGTGAGCGGTCCACTGGACCACCAGGAATATGGGACGTTTACATTTCATTCATATGCCTGCCATCAGGCGTCAGAGCATGTTGCCACTTATGCAGGGGGCATCGGTCCCTGATGGCTGTAGCCTGGCAGGGTGCCAGGCGCAAGTCACCGGGAATCGGTGCACCTGCATGCAAATGGGGCCATAATGACATGCAAATGGCCCCATTTGTGCCTTGCATACATTATGGCCCATTTGCATGTGCATTTTTGAATAGCGCGGTGGTTGCACCTATCGCAACAGCACTTGCGCTAGCGCATCCCCCTGCTCCACTCTGGCCACTTGCGCTGGCGCAGTGCTACTGTGCCATGTGCACTGCAGGTGGCCAAGGTGCAATATTCAATGATGCTGTGCCATGGCACAGCTCCGCTGAATATCACCCTGTCTACGCCCCTGCGCATCCAAGTTGCGCTGTGCCCAGGCTTGTGCCACAGCCTGGCGCAGTCTGAATATCCTGCCCCTGGTGTACAAATATTACAAAACAAGAAATTTAGGAGCCTACATTACATTTTGCTAATGAAGGCTCTCAACTTTGGTAATTTTCAATATTTTTCCACCAAATTATTTGCCTGCAGCCCTATCGACTTTGGTCAGAGTTAAGTTTTTTTGTTAACAAGAGCCCTTTTTATAAGCAGGACAGCATTTGTGTACCTTGTGCCTAAGAACCACCTGAGGCATGCATTATTCACATATGGTTGCACACCCTGTTGTGTATAATCCATGATTTATGCACATTGGAATCATGTCAGGACAAAAAACTGTTGTCCATAATGTAGACAGCATAACTAGAAACGCAGTTGTACCTTGCAGCATTTCTCTACAGCTGAAAGACATATGTTTTGTTTGTTTGATGATAAGAGCTACAATAGCTGGACTTATGTTTCTGAAACAGTGGCAGCCCTTGCTGTATGGTATCTGTAGCAGTATTTCTGAATTTCTGATCAGCCCAAAATCATAAGCAGCCCATCCTTGTGTATTATGGAGAAGGGTTTCAGTAGGAGAAAGGAGATACTGTTGCCTCTCTATGGATCCTTGGTGAGGCTGCAACTAGCATACTGTGTCTAATTCTGGAGCCCATACCTGAAAAAAAGATAAAGACCATACTGAACTTGTCCAGAGATGATCCACAAAGATGATACAGGGTCAGTCATGGACAACATGCCAAAAGAATTGGGGGGTCACACAATTAAAAATGAATCAAGGGATGCAATACCTGGATGGATATTTGTGGGGCATGTACCACCCCCCAGGCATAATTTGTGTGATAGCCCTGTAAAGTCAGTCTGAACATGTACTCACTGGAGGCCAAGCGGGATATGAAAGAAACCATTAACTACGTAGGGAGAATAAATAAATAGAATGTCATGACCTGTTCCAGCATTGTGAGGGATCAACAACTAATTGGAACAATCATAAACTAGGGAAGGATGAATTTAGGAAGGATTTGAGGAAATACATATACCGCTACCCGGTATGCCGTCTCTATCTGACAGCTCTACCAGGCGGGCTGGGTTCTGGGAGGAATATGTCATGTGACACGTAGGCTAGGTTTGGCTACTCTGCACAGGGGCACCCAAGTAACTCCAGACACAGGAAGCAATAACTGTTATGTCCAACACCAGAAGTGGGATTCTAAAGTGTTGCTTTTATTCACATCCAAACAGAATAAACAAAGCATAGATGGACCCCCACAGGGCTCCACTCCTGGTAATGCAGATTAAAAGAGACCAGAACACATCCTCATCACTTTAGCCCTCAGGCTGTACAACACACTGGACACACAGCCCAAACTTGTACACTGTTCTGGGTTTTCCCTGGCTTGGCTCAATTGCAGCCACTTGGACACCTTCCATATATCATGGTGGCTCCCTAAACCACCTAAGAGCACCTCAGCTCCATCAGGGAATCTTCCTCTTAATCCCATGTCTGGATACTTTCCTCAGGCACTGGCCAAGTATCTGAGAGAAAGCAACAGGTGTCTCAGAGCAAATCCGTAGAGGTTAATTTGGTTACTAATGATGGGGGGGTCTCCCACCTCTCGCTCCCACAGTTCATACCCGCCCACTTCTCTGGACTGTAAACACCTCATCCTTTAACACTTTACTGTGTAGATTCTTGTTAAATGTATGTCCATTTGTGCTGGACTTGAACATACTTATAAGTGGCTTTGTCCATTACTCTAGACCCTCCACAGAGTTAAGCAGTCCAATCCCCACATCTTCTGACTGTACTTGGCTGTCTTTCCCTGACCCCACAGTAACAGTCCCTTTAGTTTCTTTCTGTTTCAGGTGAAAACACTTGGCCCTTTTGCAGAGCAAACTCACCCTTTGGTTGCAGGTGCCCCACAGGCATTTCCTCCTCAGAAATCTTCCTTTCAGAGCTTCTGATGCCTCAGCACAGCTCAAACAGGCAGCTTCTTTTCCTTAGCTGGACCCAGGGGGTTTGCCCCTGGAAAACAGGCTGACACCTTCTCCCCATCCCCGCAGGGATGGGGCTTTGAGCCATTGAGAGTGGTCTCCACCACTTCAATTATCAGTTCCTGTGTTCCTCTTCAGGTGGAAACACACACCAAAAACAAAAGTAGCTCTGTAACAGAGCTCAAAGCTCTGAGGGCCTGCCCTCAGCAGAGCACCTCTGCTGTACTACAGACTCTCTCAGACTGAACCAGAACTGCTTCAAATTCCCCAATGTTCTACTCTAACCTCCAATTGCAACATTTCAGTGTGGCTTATGCATCTGCGACAGTTCTAAAATGATGTCATTCCTCAGTCTCAGCTGAGACTGAGAACAGAATGAGACAGTGTGAAATCCGTTTAACTGGAGTTTCGCAGGCTGCCTTCCCTGCCTACCACTAGGTCTTACTAGGATTCTAGTAACCCCGGGTAACAGGGGGGTTACATACATCTTCATGGAAAGAGTAGTGGATAGATGAGACAGCCTGCCCAGAGAGGTGGCAACTGTCAAGACAGTGAGGGGATTCAAGAGAGCATGGGATAGCTTCTGTATAAGGAGTTGGTAACAGCAAAGGCCGAAAAGGGGATGGAGATGAAGGGGAACAGGGCTGAACTGCTACTAGGGTGTTGGTCAAGGTATGTCCCATGACAGGCTGGAATGATTTAGGTAGGAAAATGGACAGACACAATGGGCTATGAGTCTTTTTCTGCCAGAACCATCTAATGTTTCTATGTGCAGCACAACCATTTAGTTAAAAGAAATGCAGTCAGTAAGTACCCCTTTCTAAGAAGATAAATCATTTAGACAATTGGGAAAGGCATTTTGTCCATTTTTGCAAAAACAATCTTGGCAACAAGAGATTAACAAGGATAGCCACTAGTCCAACACTTTGAATACAGTGGACTTCATAAGGGAGTCAGCATGCCTCTACCTGAATGTTAATAACTGACTGCAACAAGCTGGCCTGGTGGCCCTGGTTGGTACTGCACTGCACTAGCTTGCAGAAAGACCCATCATCGAATTTCAGTACAGACTCTCATGTTCATGGGTGTTAAGGATCTGGGTGCTTTGCAGAGGTAGTAAGCATAGGTCCCAGGAACAAAGGGCTGAAGTCTCACACTCTGCAGCATCTTCTGTGTATCAAGAGAAAATCTTGACATCATGGGTGATGATCCAACATCAGCTCTTTTCAGATAGACCGATGTGAGCATAGCAGTGACTTGTGGTGCCATGTGAAGATGGGAGGGATGAAAAGGGGGGGGAAAAGAACCTACCTGAGGCCATTAATGATGACCTGCACCTTATTCCATATCAAATTCCGACCACATCCATATGCATCACACCAACACCAGCACCAACACAGTGGGTGGATTTCTTCTGGTTGATTCCACTGAACTGAAGCCTGACTGGAGAGGGCAATCTCCAGTGGTTTCACCAGTAGTTGGGGGTCTGCAATGGTAGGCTTTGGGGCAGATCGAAAAGCAGAAGGGCACAGAAGTGGCAGGAAGAGTTGAAATGGCTAGCTGATAACCCAGTTAGAAGGAGCAGAAAAATGTGAATTAAAACATAACTGACTAAAACTGGAAGAAAATCAGTTAAGCTCTTTTAGAGTTGCCCAAACACCTTTAAAATAATACACACACTTTGGAAAATATATTTTCTGTAGTCGTACTGCCACCAGACCTTGCCCACAAGAGTGTTCTAACAAAAATAATTTAGGATACACAGGGTGTGTACTTGCGTATACCTGCAGGTAGCCTTGAGCTCTTTTGAAACAACTATAGTAGTGAGAATTTAAGAAAGATGGCCACCTGTCAACCAACTTTGGCCCCATGCATGGCAAAACAACTTCCTTGTAAGGTTAGGCATTTAGTAAATTTAGAAAAAATAAAGTTGTTCAGTTTTGGCAGCTGTGTTATTGAGAGTTCAACAAATATGACTGCCACTTGTCCATCTTTAAATCATTGCTCACCGATATCAAATTGGCACACAGTGACTGAGTACTTATTCCACAAAATGTTATGAAACTGTATTTAGGATATTGTCTCATAGGGAAGAGAGAGGCTAGGGAGCTATAAGGGAGAGGGAGAGGGGTTGACCTGAGACCATCACAGATCTGAAAGACATTTCCTTTTCTCTTTCTGTAGTATTAAAGGTTCATGCTTCAACACTGAGGAAGAAACTAAAATAGAGGAGTTTTGCTTTCCAATACAATCTTGATTCATCACCATGCCAATGTATTTCTGTACCTACCATAACCTCCAGCAGACCTGTAACAAAAAGAAATTAAGAATTGAATGTTACTGTATTGCCATTATTGAATAATGCTGTAACTCTGAAAAAAACATTTTCATAAACACATCATTTAAAAAAAAGAGAGAGAAACTTCATCTAGATATTTTGGAATTTCATACAGAATTTCATACAGATAAGCAGGCATTTGTTCAAAAACAAAAAGGGGTGTTAGTTGCTCAGCCACATTTGATTGGATGCTTCCCAACAGTGTAATCAGCACAGCTTTTCAATGAAGAGCAATTATTCCTTTTCACTTTTACAATTTTTTACACAGAATAGCCCAACTGCTTCTACCTAATTTTACAATTTTTACAGCAGAGGGGACTGAAGCATAGTGTGATCAAATGATTTGTTCAGAAATGAGAACAAAAAGGTGTGGCAGAGACAATGGTTTTGTTAGGCAAATAGATGGTTGTGGTATACAGCCATTTGAAATCCTGGAGTCTCTTCCGAAGGAATGTTCAAGGTCACACAGTAAACCAGTGCACATACTGGGTCCACAGTTATGTCCTGTAACTGTTAGATCTAACAGCCTTCCTTGACGTTTCTTTACATTTACCTGTTTCGGAGGAATCATTGTACTATGAGTGCACAGAAAATAGCATTTATAGTAACTGCACCAAGATAAATTAAGCATAATTTCACATGATGGGTCATTAAGGGCCCAATCCACAGAAGTGATATGGATATGTTCAAAGTGAAGCTGTATACCCTGGAACTATATGGGAATGGATGTGATCCACAGCACCAACCCCTGCCCCCTGCTGGCATGGAACCCCCCACATAGGGGCTATGGGTAGCATTGGGGGAGTTCCAGACAGGATTCCCAGGCATCTTATTGGATCCCTGGGTTGGCTTTGCAGTGGATTACATGTTCCATGCTGCACTGAGATCCATGGGATATGGCAGCCCATATCAGCCCTCCACAGGCTGCCATATTCCTTACCAGCAATATACCTAGTCTACAGTTCAGCAGCACTCCTGTGGCCAGGGGCAAGTGGAGTAAGGGCTATTTGGGCCCCTGTTGTAATGGAACAGCCAGACAGAGAGGAGCACATTGGTGCTATGGCAGCCCCTAGGGTCGTGTAGTGTCTGCTCTCTCCACTGGCCTCTTGTGCTACCCCAACAGCACTGTACATCAGGCAGATGTCCCCCTTCTTGCCTGCCCCCTTGCCCACCGCCAACCCAGCCCAGCATAGAGCTGTTCACACAGATGGGGAATGGGCACAGAGATGGCACAGAGCCATGGCTGTGGATACCATGAAGTGCCCCAAAGGCACATATCCTGCATATAGGGGCACTCTGTGGCTTTCCTCTGCCATCCGCAGGTGCAAAATGGCTGTGCACCCTTTGGGGATCAGGGCCTAAATGTGTAAGATTGTAAATGACACCCATTCATCCTTTTGAAACATCTTGTAATTTTTGGACCTGTAAATGCCAGGTGTCTGTCTTGAGTAGGACTTGGAAAAATTGTAAGTCTTGTCCAGTAACTTCCTCACAGGATGTGTTTACACCTACAAAGCTTAAACTTAATAAAGCAAACACTCCTAAACTTAAAAGCAATTCATTTTTCAGCACCGGGCACAAAACCAATTACACATTCATTAAAGTATATAATTCCAAGGATGCATAACTAGAGGGTAACATCCTGAATACAAAATATCAAAAATGCGACCAGCCCACTTGTGACACCAATGACCTGGGTTCAGAAATGATTTAGTCATCGAAGGGCCAGCCATGGGAAAAGGACTGAGTGTCCCCGAGCTCACTCTGCTCCTCCTGGGATGAGGCGTTAAGCTCTCTGTGCTTAACTCCCATCTAGCAAAAGTTAAATGGTACAACACTCTGGCTGCTTAATGCAGGGATTGTGGTACTAGACACCTGCACACTGTGTGCAGGAGCACTCACAGAGGTGCCTGGGGTGATACTGCACAAACAGCACTGAGAGGAAACAAGAAAGAATGCAGCCAGTTAGGAAGATGATACCTCACCTTGCCCCCATGTCCAATACTAGGCCTCTGCTGAGGCTAGCTCTAGCCTCCACCTTTTCTAGGGGTTGACCAGATTGTGTGGTGAATAGCCGCTGAGCAGAAGGAAACTCTGCCTCAGAGGATAAACTGGGAGGGGCGGTGTCAGCCTTGTGGTGTGTCACAGGTGAACCAGAGCTCCATATTCTAGCTAGGGTGACCTTGGCGGATGTGATGGTGGTGCTGGCAGAATAAGGTCCTCATCAGTGGAGGAAGGAGGGGTAAATATTAAAAAAAAATTCAAAATGCAAAAAAGTCAAACTGACATATTTTTTTCACAATTTACCATGGATTGCCCACCTGAGATATAACACCTTATTTTCAGTGGGGTCCTATTTCTACACATTTTCACAATGGGGTAAAATTGAACACTGGGAGTTTAAGTGACTTGCTTAAAGGGAAGGTCCCCTCAGCCTTTTATTCTGTTTCCCTGTGCAGTTTGTAAGCATCCGCAATTATTGTCTCGGTTTCATCCTCTTGATTTTATCAGGATTTAAATGTAAATGAAGGTATTTAAGTCTGGTGTGAAAATCTGCTTAACTCTATTGCAGAGGTCATGCCCTGACTCCTGTGAGGCATCCTGGAATTTTATGATGTTCTAGTACTAAAGCCTACATTAGTTATACTGTATTAGTCAGTACTGTTGCTGTCCTCTGCAGTCCCTACATTCTTGTCTAATGCTGGCCATGAAACTTTTCAAGACATAGTAAGTGCCCTGCTGTTTTCTCTAGTTTAAAGTTGATCTGAATTTGAAAAATTGCTTTTAGAGAATGCAGGACCTTCACAAGACATGTAACAGAACTGAATACATCTGCTGACTTGTGCATGTACGCATCATCAACTCCCGATGCCTTGTATGAGTTGAGTCATGACCTTTGGAATGGGGACAAAGAGGTTTCACACCAGGGCAAAACGGAGTGAAGCAACCTTATTCATATTTAAATTTGGATGAAACTAGGGGGCTGCAAGAGAGGGAATCATTCTTCATGCCTACAAATTACACATGTATATAGATAATAGATTAAGAGGTCTTTCCCTTTAAGGTCATACTGTGAGTATTTGGCTCTGATGGGGTTTGAATCTGTGATCTTCTAGTTCCCAAACCAATGCTTTAACTAGACCACATGGCATTCTTTTATTGGTGCTGGCTTGTGCTGCAAACTGCACTGGGTAGGAGCATCCTGGGGATGGAGTAATAGTGGAATGAGACAGAGGGCTATGGTACCCAAGCAGGGTGCTGAAGCACGAGCAGACTTAATAGACCAATAGGCCTACTCTGCTGGCATCAGGTATGTTAGCTTTCTACTTGTCTGCATTGCTGCTTCTGAACTTTAAAGGGAAACATATATAGTTTTTAATATTTTGTCCCTCAATTTTAAACATAGCCTTATGACACCATGTTATGAACCTCATGGGAGTAAATGTTTAAATATCACCCGAAAGCAGTTTTGTGGAGCAGCCATGAAATCCCCCTTTTGGGATGGATTTGAAAAATTTCAGCTTCAGTGGCATCTCCCAGGATGAAATGCATTTTTAAAGCACTCTGCAGTATGCTGCAGCAGACCTACTGAGTAAAGCAATGTAATTTCAATGGCAATTAGTCCCTTTTGTCATAAGGAAATTGTGGCATTCACTTCATCCTGGCAGTGTCACATTGTCCTGCATGACAAAAGGGACTAACTGGCATTGAAATTACATTGCTTTATTCAGTAGGCCTGCTGCAGCATTCTGCAGAGTGTTGCAAAATGCTGCAGAACTGGGTTTCATCCTGGGGGATGCCACTGTACCTTGTTCATGCGGTGGGGTCCCAAAAAGTCCATGTTAAAAAATTTGGTTTAAAAATATTGAAAAATGACAACATTATGAGTAAGTTCAAAACATTCGGAAACACATTAACTTGACTTGCCTTATAGTCTCATATCGCAGGTGCAATATCCAGCAAGAGGACGTCTTTTCAACTGGAGAGTGGATCTACCTTGAGGAACCATTTCAGGTGAGTGAGGGTATGTGTTGGGGTGGTGTGGGGTGGTGGGTACTGATTGAGGGTCAGTGTAGGTGTCTTTGAACAGTGAGGGGCAGTTTTCTTAGATACATAGACACTGTCGGCAGATAAGCGCCTATGGCCCACCCAGTCTGCCCATTTGAGCTTGTAAGTTCACTTTATGTTCTCCTAGAAGTCTGTTGCCCCTTACCCAGGACCTCCAGGATTCCCTTATGTCTATCCCATGCATTCTTAAATACCGTGATTGTTTCGGCCCCCACCACTTCCTCTGGCAGGGTGTTCTACTTGTCCACCAGCCGTTCTGTGAAGAACTACTTCCTCATGTTTCCTCTGAATTGGCCCCCCCCCTCCAACTTTATCCAATGCCCTCTAGACCTGGAACATCTTTTTCGCTGGAAAATAGTGTATTCCTGCACCCTGTTCCTCCCTGTAAGGTACTTGTATGTCTCTATCATATCCCCTCTCTCCCTCCTCTCCTCCAGGGAGTACATATTCAAGTCCTTCAACCTGTCCTCATAGGACTTGTGATGCAATCCCTGTAACATCTTTGTTGCCCTCTTCTGAACCTTCTCTACCCAGTCTATGTCCTTATGTAGGTAAGATCTCCAGAACTGTACACTGTTCTCCAGGTGGGGCCTCACTAGTGTTTTGTATAGTGGAATTACGACCTCCCTTTTCCTGCTGGTGATGCCCCTGCCTGTGCATCCCAGCATCCTATTTGCTTTACCTGCTGCCTTGTTGCACTGTTTCCCCTACCTTGAGGCCATCAGAGATGATAACCCCAAGGTCCCTTTCCTGCTTGGTGCATGCTATATCCTCACCACCAACTGATATGTTGTTCCAGGGTTTTTGTGCCCCATATGCATTATCTTGCACTTCTTTGCATTGAATTTCAACTGCCAAACCCTTGACCACTCTTCAAGCTTCTGCAGGTCCCTCCTCATTCTGTCTACTCCCTCTGGTGTGTCCACTCTGTTACAGAGCTTCGTGTCATCAGCAAACAGGAAAATTCTGCCTTCTAGGTCCTGTGCAATGTCACTGATGAAGACGTTGAATAGGACTGGTCCCAGCACTGATCCCTGTGGTATCCCACTGGTCACTGTTCCCTCTGCGGAGAGACAGTCATTTACCACCACCCTCTGTGTCCTGCCACCCAGCCAATTAACCACCCACCACACTACTGTCCTGCTGACTCCCATATTCCCCAGTTTGTTTAATAGCCTTCAAAGGCCTTGCTGAAGTCCAGATAGCCCACATCCACTGCCCTCCTCTGATCCACCTCTCTTGTCACCCAGTCGAAAAATTCAATGAGGTTGGTCTGACATCAATCAATCAAAAATCTTTATTTAACCAGGCAAAATGCCATTGAGTGGAGCTCCTTTTCAAGGCGGACCTGGGTGAACACAAATACAAGATACAGGATAAAATACAGGAATACGATACACAGGCATGAATAAACAAGCATGGGCAATACAATGGGTGGAATGCAGGATAAGTGCAACCAAATGTATTTAACAGATACAAAACTGAGTTAACAAAAGTAATACAGATTGAGTCAGGGATAACGGGAAGCACGGGGAAAGGGAGAGTAACCCATCACCACCATGAAGTGCTAAAGCAAAAGCAAAAGGGTTCTGGAGCACCTGTAAGGGAATATAAAAGGTGCAGTGAGGCAGTGAGGATGGGGGGAGTGACAGGAAGGGGGGAGAGAGCCATAAACCAGCTGGGATCAAAATCTCTGGTGAGGCAAGACAAAAAGATAAGGGAAGTAGTTTAGTCTGGGTAGCAAGCACAGGATTCTTTGATGTGCTGAGGATAGAATGCTTTGAAGGCTGCAAAACTGATTTTGCACTTTAATTTCAGAGTTTTTTTGCAGATTATTCCATAGCCTGGGAAGTGCATAGCTAATGGATGCCCAGCCAAAGCGAGATCTGACTTTTCTTAGCTTTAAGGTGATATGGGAGATGCTTCTCAATGCGCATCTGCTCAGGGTGCAAGGAGGAAGGCAGACAGAGATATAGCCAGGCAGTTTATTGATAATAGCTTTGTATGTCCAGAAGATGGCATTTCTTTGTCATCTGAAAGCAAGAGAAGACCAACCTACAGTGGTATACAACAAACAGTGGTGAGTGGAGTATGGAAGATCTGATATGAACCTTAGAGCTCTGTGATAGAGCGTGTCGAGTTTTGAGAGTGTGCTGACTGATTCATGACTATAAAGGAAATCAGCATAATCTAGCAGGGGTAGGAAGGTAGTTTGGACTAGTCTCAACCTTGCATCTGATGGGAGAAGATTTTTTTATCCTAAAGAAAAGGCCAAGTCTTTGGCGAAGCTTCTTGATCAATTGATCTATGTGCTCTATGAAGGAGAGTCTGTTGTCAATCCAAACACCCAGATATTTGAAGTGAGTTACGTACTCCCAACTGTTCGCCCAGGGCGGTGGATATCAGGGAGAGAGACCCAGCTGAGGCAGGGTTAGGTCTGTTGGGAAAGGGTGAGAAAATCATAGCTTTTGTTTTCTTGGCATTCAGCAGCAACTTTTGATTTAGGAGCTGATTCTGCAATAAATTAAAGTCATCCTGGAGAGCTGTACATGCCACATTTGGGGAGGGGCTGCTAGCACAGAGCAACATGTCATCAGCAAAGAGGTGTATCTGGGCTTTTTTGATGGTAGCATCTATTCTATTTATATAGATAGCGAAAAGTAATGGCCCCAGGATGGAACCTTGAGGGACACCCCTCAGGAGGGGTTTTAAAGGAGAAACTTCACCTTCCACCTTTACCTGCTGATAGCGGCCTGAAAGATAGTTCTGAAACCAACTAGAGGATAGAGAGTCCAAACCGATGTACTGGAGGGCTGTAAGGAGCAGGTCATGATCACCGGTGTCAAAGGCTTTGCTTAGGTCCAGGAACACTGCACATACAAAGTCTTTTCTGTCTAATTCGCACTGCCAGTCGTTATTAACTTTAGCCAGTGCTGAAGTTGTACTATGTTGTGCTCTAAAGCCTGACTGTAGTGGATTAAGCAAGTTTGCAGATTACAGGTAATTTCTGATCTGAGCATTCACGATTTTTTCTAATAGCTTGGAAACAGCTGATATGATGGAAATTGGCCTATAATTATTCAGGTCACTGGGATCTCCCGATGTAAACAAAGGGATAACATGTGCTGTCTTCCAGATGGTGGGAAGATCATCCCATAAGAGGGATTAGTTGAATAAATGTGTGATAGGTACTGCAAGGACATGGAGACCCAACATAAAAAAGTAAGGCTCGATAAGGTCTGCACCTGCACTTTTCCTGACATCCAACTGATGTAGCAGGTCTTCCACTTCCTTTAGGGCTGTGGGTTGAAATGAGAAGGATGCAGTAGGGAAGGAGAAATCATGATTAATGACTCCCAGCTGTGAATGAAGTGAACTTGCAGGGGAAGAGTCGAAGTCGAGCCCTGCGGTGGTAAAATGGTTGTTGAAGGCATCAACTACTTACGGTTTGTCAGTTAGAGTGTTGGCCCCAGATGAAATTTTTGATGACAAGGAGGCACTAGAGGGATGACCTTCAATATCCTTAATTAATTTCCAGAATTTTGAGAGCAATTAGCTGATTGATCGAGTTGGGTGCGATAGAACTTAGCCTTAGTTTCTCTGGCCATAGAGGTACAAAGGTTCCTGGCCTTCCTAAAAAGGGTCCAGTCATTTGAGAGTTTAGATTTATGAGCATTTTTCCACAGCCTGTCTCTGTTATGCATAGCCTCCTTCAGTTCGGCAGTGAACCACCGGCAGGACTTATTCCTGACGCGGGTTTTCACAAGCGTTGCGTGTCTATTTATGGCGCCTAGTACTATGCCTTGGAAAATATCATAGGCAGTGGACACTGAGTTTGCTAAGTAGAAATTCATCCTGTGCACAGAATGAGACAGTTCTGAAACATAAGCACTAGGATCAAAATATCGGAGGCACCTTTTGAGGGAGAATTTAGATGCACCTGGGGATGAGTGATTTGACCTCACGCAGGCAATGAAACAGTGGTTGCTAATGTCTGAGAAAAAGACACCGGCATGAGTGAATAGGTAGGGTTTACTGACAAGAATAGTATCTAACAAGGTGCTATTTGAGGGGTTTGATTTGTTAGGGCGCGTAGGTTCATTGATGAGCTGTATCAGCCTGAGAGAATCACAGAAAGTTTTTAAGGGAGAGGAAGCACAAGACAACCAATCTAGGCTGAGGTCCCCTTATAATATAGTCCCAGATGACCTTTGTTCCAGAATAAGGCTTAAATGTTTTAGAAGTCGCAACCCAGCAGACGGTGGCCTATAGCAGTCAAACACACAAAGTGGTGTTCCAGACGCAATCTGAACCTGCAATGTGAGACTTTTGAACTTGTGTGGGACCGAGGTTGAGTCAATGATGAAGACCGCGTATTTGTCTTTTACATAAATAGCCATCCCACCACCTCTAGTCTGCCTGTCGGGATGGAACAGAGATAAGAAGGGAGGTTTATTTCATTATTGTTGGTCGCTGGACGTGACCTCCCCCCAATGAAACCATGCTGCCTTGGGTCCTGTAGTCCACTGGCAACCAGATGTTCTACCAGTCTCTCCTTCAGTAGTGCTTCCATGATCTTCCCCACTACCGAGGTCAGGCTGACTGGTCTGTAGTTCCCTGCTTCCTCTTTGTTCCCGCTTTCTTTTATTTAGGTTTAAAATAAAGTCAACGAGGGACCATTTTCTTCTTTATGTGTTTAAAATAAAAACAAAGAGAAGGGACGTTGACACTGTGGAGTGGCTACCTCAGTGCCAGCTGTAATTGATCAGTGGTAGCAGAGGTGGGCAGTCCGGTGTTGCCAGCAATGTATTGGGGGGTGCTTAGCTCTGAAACTGTTGGGAATAGGGTACAGTACAATTTCATTAAACAAAGAAAAGAAACCACTGAGTGAGAGAGAGGACTGCTACTGGAGGGGGAGGGCGGACTGTATGTGGGAGGAGACTACTACCGGAATATCAATTTAGCACACACAGTTACTTTCTTGGCTGACATCTTTTCCCCCACCACAACTTTCAGACCTTTTTTTGTGTTTTAAAAATATGCAGCTTCTGCCAACCACCTGCATTCTCTTACCAAGCTTACCATTTTGAAATGCAGCTTGGTCTTTGGTTTCACTTGCACTGAGTCACACACATTTCTGGCTCCTGCAGTCTGTACTCTATGTAAGAAAAAAAATAACCTGTATACTTTGTCACTCAGCTCTGAAACTGTCTGGAACAGGGTATACTACAATTTCATTAAACAAACAAAAGAGGTACAGTTTTATTTGAAGAAGGGGAGCAATCAGTTTTGAAGGCATAATGCCTCTTTGCTTGGATGCACTGTAGATATGGCAACGGGTAGGGGCATGGAGAGAGACAAATGAGGTGCATTCAAGACCAGCTCAGTGCAGATTCCTAAGCTAGCAGCACATCTCCCTTCAGTATCAACCCCTTTCACTGTTGCTACCCCTGGGGAAACTCTTAGAAAAAATTGTTAATGAACAACTCACTGGGTATCTCCACTTCTGTGGCTCCCAGGCTCCTGAGCAGCATGGCTTCTGTAAGTATAATGGTACAGGAACGGCCTTGGCCAGGTTCACGGTCCACAACAGGGGGGTGATGGATGGGGGGATGCTCACTAGTGCTGTGTTCATGGACCTGTCCAAGGCCTTTGATTTGGTGAACCACCGCCTGCTACTCAAGAGGCTGGGAGGCATTTGGACTGGCAGATTCCCCCTGTGAATGGTTTCATAGTTATCTTATGGGACGACCCCTGAGGGTGTGCAGTGGTGGAAAATTGTCCAGTATTAAAACATTGGAACAAGGAGTCCCCCAGGGCTCCATCCTGGGGCCTCTCCTGTTCACTTTGTTTATTGATGAAATACCATCTATACTGAAAAGCATGAGTAAAATACTGTGCGCAGATAACATAATATTGTACTGCAGTGCTTCCTCGGTGGGGGGGGGGATACTTTAAATCACGCATTAAATGAAGATTTTCATGAACTGGAATGTTGGTTAAAGAATCATCATTTGTCTTTAAATTGCAAAAAAAAAAAAGTATGCTTTTTGGATCGAGACCAAGATTGGTGAAATCAGCAGAACTTGAAATAACAGATTCTTTAGGAGTCAAGAAGGAACAGGTTACCAAGTTCAAATATTTAGGAATCCTGTTGGATCCAAACTTAACCTTTTCTATCATATTAAATTTATGTGTCAGCAGGTTAATCAGAAGTTGGGTGTGTTATTTAAATTACAGCATACACTTACTTTACAGGCCAGAATGGCTGTAGCTAGGAGAGTAGTTCTTCTTGCATTGAATTACAATTCATTTCTTTTTACAGACTTATCAGAACAGGATCTATCACTTTTAACTACAACATTCCACAGTATTTGTAGTTTTGCACTTAAGCTTTCCTACCATACTCACCATTGCATGCTTTATCGCATACGGGATGGCTCCCACAAAGGTTGAGCAACATGTACAACTTAAATTGTCTTGCTGATGATATTCTAAGACAGAAGGACAGTTCTCTTTTTTTCATTATCTCTTTTTAAGAATGATGATAGAAAATTATGCTCCAGTGCTATTAGAATGTTAAAATAAATCCAGAAGCAAATGGTTTGATACCTTTTCTTGGACCAACATAGATGGTACAAAAAGAATAAAGACCCTAAGCTTTTGGACCAACCAAGTGCTTCTTCGGAAAGCTTTGTTCTTTTTGTACCATCTATGTTGGTCCAATAAAAGGTATCAAACGATTTGCTTCTGGATTTGTTCTTACAAGGACCAATACGACAACTAAACTAAATCTGTTTGTCATTAAAAAGTTAGTCATTCCGTATACAAAAACTAAAATGGGGGACCGTGGTTTTGTTAATAGGGCAGCGAAATCTGGAATAAACTTCCTGGGACACATCAAGGTTGTATAAGTCATCAAGTTTTTAAATTAAACCTAAGGAAACATCTTTCATGTCAATTACAATGTAATTGTTTTTCTTAGATTGCATAGTAACTGTATTGGTTATTTAATTTGTGTGTATGTATTAATATCATTTTGTAACTTCTTGACTGTGCATGTATGGTCCCAGGTCATGCATGAAAAAGGGCCTCTGGCTCTTGCACTTACCTGGTAAACAAAAGTTTAAATGAAAAATAAAGTATCGGAAATGAGGAGAGTCACAGCAGTCTCATATTAAGACTGTGGTTTCTTCACTTCTGTACCCTGATGTCTCTGTAATTTCTGGTCATATTTTTGGAAAAAAACACCAAAATCTAGCTAAATGGGTCCTGTTTAGCCAGGTTCATTTTAAGGTATTTTCCATGTTTTTTAGTTTAAAAAAACAAAAAACAAGATGGCAGCTGTCATAACTCGAAAAAAAATGTTTTTCAGTTTGTGAAAACTGTTTTCAGTTTGTGACAACTAAATGATGCAAACCAAAATAGTTTGCAACCCAAAAATTTTCAGTTCATATCAGAGGGTTAACTCAAAACCCTTCTGAGCATGCTCAGAAACTAACCTTTAACTCCTTATAACTCTAGAAATGATTAATATTTTTTCACAAAACCTTCAAAAGGCACTACCTTGGCACAGACCACTTCAACTGTAAAACTTCTGGAAAAAAAATCGGTATTGTCTGGGCTGTATGTGAGCTCAAAAAACATATATTGTGTAAGTATAGGAAAAACACCACACTTCATTATAAATTGAAATTCCATATATCAGAAACCACACAGGATGCTGTCACAAAACTTTTCATGTCTTGAGAACTTGCCAGCCAGACCATGCATGCCAAATTTTGGGTTATTTCATTCAACACCACCAAAGTTTTAAGGTGCAAAAATTAGGATTTAACATTAAAGAGGCACTGTTAATTCATTTTACATCATATTAGTACTAGTTGAAACCCCACATTTTATGATTGTTTACCTTCTTTAAAACTCATAGAAGTTGTTGGTTGCTTGATCTGCTTCCTTTCTTAGTAGAATTAAAATACATGGGAACGGTGTAATGATGCCTATCGTTGTTTTGCTCCAAATCCTTAATCTACTCTCACTGAATGCATTATGAAGATAAGGAACAACCCCAAACAGTGCAGCCACTCATGATACAATAGTCTCCACTCCTGCAACAGCATTGAGTGGCTAATAATAATAATAATGAACTTTATTTATATAGCGCAATTCACAAATATCAAAGTGCTTTAACAGTAAATACCCACTTAAAATAGAATAAAATTATAAATATTTAAAATTCAGTTAATAGCAGCTAAGATCATCCATATCAGATTACAAAAAAGGCAAGCCTGAATAAATGGGATTTCAGTGTGGCTTTAAA
This sequence comes from Neoceratodus forsteri, assembly GCA_016271365.2. Classification (NCBI taxonomy): domain Eukaryota; kingdom Metazoa; phylum Chordata; order Ceratodontiformes; family Ceratodontidae; genus Neoceratodus; species Neoceratodus forsteri. The sequence goes on along the minus strand of CM028132.1, from coordinate 150,600,856 downwards.
GCTGTCCATAGTTAGGCACGTCCAAAACTGATGAGGTAGAGAGTTTCACAGATCAGGGGCCACATAAGAAAATGCTCGGGTGCCAGATGTCTTCAGCCGCACCCTGGGAATCTCTAGCAATCCCTCATCGGCAGAACGGAGCAGTCAGGAGGGGTAGTAGGGGGCACAGAAGCTCTTGCAGATAGTGCAGTCCCTGTCAGTGTAGGGTTTTATAGGTCAGCAAGCCGACCTTAAAGGTTGTCCTCCACTGAACTGGCAGCCAATGCAGCTTGCACAGCACAGGTGTAATATGGTTTGATCATGAAAGCCCAGTTAGTAACCTGGCTGCCCCATTTTGCACTAGCTGCATATGGCAGATGTCAACCCCCAGAAGCACTAGGTACAGGGAGCTACAGTAATCCAAATGAGAGGTCACAAAGGCATGGACCAATGTTGGAAGATCATTAGGCAGAACCAGGTGCTTAATCCCGGTGATATTCCTCAGATGGCAAAATGGGGTCTTGACAACAGAAGACACCTGAGATTTCAGGATCAGCCCCTCATCAAAGATAATGCCCAGGCTCCACACCCAGTCAAAGACCATCAGCTGGCAGCCTCCCAGCACAAGACCAGTTGCCTGTCCCACTGAAGACCCCTCTACTCAATGACCTGGGTCTACAACCAACACCTCAGTCTTGTCGGAGTTCAGCTTCAACCAGTTGGCACTCAACCAGTCTTGGATCTTGGATAGGCAGTTGTTAAATACTGAAAGCACTGTATCATGTTCGGGCACAAAGGACATGTACAGCTGAGTGTCATCTGCATAGCAGTGAAAACTCAGCCCGTGCTGCCTTACAATATCCCCCATTGGCAACATGTACACCGCAAACAACATAGGAGACAGCACAGAGCCCTGCAGGACCCCACATGGCAGGGAGAAGGTGTTGGAAGAATAAACCCCAGACACAACTCTCTGAAACCTGCCAGTCAGGAAGGACTTAAACCATCTAAGGACCATACCTGACAGTCTGCAGATCAACCGCAGGCACTCCAGCAATATCCCATGGTCCACGGTGTCAAATGCCACGGCAAGATTAAGAAGGACCAAGATGAAACGGCTCCTCCGATCTCTCGTTATAAGGAAGTCCTTCAGCACCCAGACAAGAGCGGTCTCAGTACTATGCTTCTTCCTAAATCCTGACTGGAAGGGATCATAGATGTCACGGATGGCAAGATGATCCTCCAGCTGCAGCGTGACCACCTTCTTAATAATCTTCCCCACAAAGGGAAGGTTAGAGACAGGCCTGTAGTTAGCGACAATCTGGGTTGAGAGAAGATTTCTTAAGGAAAGGCATCACTGCTGCCTCCTTCAGGCAGTCAGGAAACTCCCCAGTCTCTAAAAAACACCAGACTATCTCAGCTAGGACCAGGCCAATGACCTCCACACATCCCACAAGGAAGCAGGTTGTGCCCAAGTTCAAACCACAGCAGGTCGGTCACATATTCTGGTTGACCAACATGACATCCGGGATCACCACCTGATCAAAAGCCCACCAACCAGACCAAGGTGTTGCGACCTCCCACCAATCACCGCCACCCCCATTGGAATGAGCTGCACTGATCTCTGACCTGATGTCAGCAACCTTATCTGCAAAGAAGCGAACAAACTCGTCACATTTCTCCTGTGACAAGGCTCTCTGTAACTGCAGACAGGCTGTACTGCACAGTCTGTTCATAGTTCTGAAGAGCTGGGTCGGTCAATTCTGTGCAGCAGTAATCTCCCCAGACAGGAAATCTGCCTTCTTATGGGACAGCACCAATTGATAGTCTGCATAGTGTGCCATCAAACTAAGCTTGTCAGCATCACGGCCAAATTTCTGCCAGCAATGCTCCAACCTTCGCCCAACCCACCTCATCTCCCTTGAGGCCCCATCAAACCATGGGGACCGAGGGGAGAGGGAGCTAAGCTGAACTTGGACTGGAGCTATAGAATCCAGAGCTACTACCATGGCCTTATTATAGATCTGCAGTAGATTCTCTGGATGCATGCTTGCACTTGGAAATCCCAATAGATGCAGGACCACCATCAGGCCATCTGGGGTCAAACCCCTTAATGGGCGGTACCAGACCATCCTCAAAGAGGCAGACCCATAAGGGGGTGCCTGGACATTGAACCTGATAGTGCAGTTGTCAAACTATCCAACTGGTTCCACCTCCAAATCGGCGCTCTCCATACCTAGTAGGAAGACCAGGTACAATGAGTGACCCAAAATATGGGTCGCAGAGGCAACCATCTATGTGAAGCCCAATGAATACATCAGTTGGAGGAAGTCTTGATCAAAATGCGAGAGTTCATCATCAATCCAGGCATTGAAGTCAGCCAGCACCATCACTCTGGGGGACTCCAGCACCGTGTCGACAATGAAGTCCGTGACTTCCTGAAAAAATTGCTTCCCATCCCCGGGTGGATGATAGATGAGCAGAATTTTGCACCCCACACCTGCAACCAAGATACACTCAAAGGATCGGGTCTCTCCCACCAGTCCATCTACCAGGCCCAATTCCATCCTAAAACATACGGCAATGCTCCTGCCCCTACAATCCAACCTTGGGCGGTGTATCACCAAGAACCCAGTTGGAAACACTGCCTCCAAAATTCAGCCGGCCTTCTCATCCAGCCAGGTCTCGGTGATGCAAGCCAGGTTCGTTGACCCAACAAGATCTGCAATCATTACCATCTTGTTCCTAATGGACCTGGCATTGCACAACACCGCCCAGGTCAGATGGGACTCCAAGATTGACTGCAACACCTGCCCACTCAGACTGGAGCCCTTGGGTATGGAGATCAGACAGGGAGGACCCCTCGCTAGTCTCCATTTCACCCCAGGGCATCTTTTTGCCCCTACTATCCCTATCTGGTCTTGGTCCTCTCCTCCCCAAGGTCTCCCCCCAACACACCTCCTACCTACTATACTCAATGCCCAACAATGGCCATAGACATCGGCAGGCAGAGAAGGACAGTTAAAGGGGCAGAGGCCCCGGAGCTCAACGAAAGAGTAGCGCCTGACTGGGAAAGCCACCTTCCAACACATAATTTCCTACCAACCCAAAAATCCAACCCACCATTAACTCAATAAAAACAAAATAAACAATCCCTCCACCCTCAATTAACTACCAAACCCACCCAACAATCTCTGGTGAACTAGTCTTCAGTTCGGCAACTCACCCATATTCATGGATAGTGCCATACCTTTAAGGATGGAATCCCATTATGGCTCTACATGTGTGTCAAAACCTGTATTTATTGAACCTGTATGTACACTGTTACCTTTTCACTGCCTGTACCTCTCCATGTAATGTCTCTCCGAGTCACCCCTCAAAAAGGGACCTTCGGGGCCCAGTGGGTCTACCCGGTCATCAAAATGTAATAAATAAATAAATAACTAAATCTCAGAAAGACTAACCTAACCCACTTACCCACCCGCAATATCCTACTAAACCCAACCCCCCCCCAAATAAACACAGTAAAGAGAAATTGCTTAGATAGTCCAAAGTAGTTGACAGTACAAAGCAATGTCCAGTCTAAGAAGCATGCCAGATCTTCAAAAGAATGTTTGAAGGCAGGTGAGGGTCTCACCCCCACCCAAACCTTATAATCACAGACCACTGATATTAACATGGAGTCAAAGCAGTCTTTGGAGGCACTCTCACTACCTCCCAAAGTGCAAGTATATGTCCAGAGTTCAGCCAAGGTAAAATGAGCCATTAGACAGTCACCTATATTGCAGACTGAGTCTCCTCTGATAATCCACACCGCTAAGCCCGAATTTCTACTCCACCACTTCAGGGCTGCATAATAGCACTCCTCTAGGGCAGCAGACCAAATACCACCAGCAAACTGGCAACTTACGGGTCCCAGCAGGAAAAACCCTCTGACTCTAACCTTAAAGAACCCTAAGGGCCCCTCCCCGAATGAGCACACCACCCACCGGTCCAGTCCACAGAATGTAAGCAGTCATAACTTTCTTTTTAAAGTTGACACACTTTGAGGCCTAAAGAGGTTGACAATGTCCCTTCAAACACCTCATTCAACCCTAACTATACCGGCACTACTGGGTCAATATTACATATATTGCACATCCCATGCATTATTTCTCCATATAGCATACTTCTGAACCTGCACTGTATGCTTTTACAAAACATTTTAAAAGCAAGTCATTTATCGGCTAACCTAATGCATAACAGAAAACAAACAATAAAAATGTGCTGTATACTCATGAAGAAATACCATCTCAGGGACGGAAGGGCTCATAAAATCATTCAGCCTTCTCCCTCATGGTTTAGGAGCTCTTTAGCCCTGCAATGGTATTATTGCCTTGCACAGAACATACATACATACATATATACACATACATACACACACACATATATATGTGTGTGTTTTCATTGCAAAAAACTCTGTTAATGCATCAGTTAGGGTTGTTACTAAAGTGACAAAACTAGGGAAATGTGGTGTTAGGCCTGCCAATCCTAACACCTCACCCCATCCTGCAGACACAGACAGGTGTTGAGGGTGTGCCTTGGGGTAGTCAGAACTAATGCTTACCCCATTCTCCTGTACTGTACCCATCTAAGCTTATTTACTTATGGAATGGGGTGAGCGTTAGGGCTGATGACTCCAAGGCACACCCCCGACACCTGTCGGTGTCTGCAGGGTGGGGGTGAGGTGTTAGGGTTGGAAATCCTAACACCACATTTCCCTACTTTTGTTGCTTTAGTAGCAACCCTAACTGATGCATTAACAAAGTTTTTTTACAATTAATTTCCTTATGTTTTCCAATAGTATAATCATATCCTTATTTGTCTGTGGGAGTGCAGGGCCCACATCCCTCATTAGATATGTATATGTACGTAGTTCATTTATAGGACAACAGTGACCAAATTGTCAGCATAACCATCTTATAACCCCACCTTATGTACACGGTACAGAAAATTTTAAAATCCCTGCCAAAACATAATTCTGTTCAACTGCAACGCCATTCCACGCCACAGGTGCGAAAACACATTATGGGAAAGATTTAAAAAAATGACAGCTGTGACATACATGAGATGGAGTAATAAGAAGGCTATTTTGAAAACATGGGGTCAAAATATTTAAAAAGGGTGTGTAGGAAAATTGCAATGAATGGTCATAACTTTGGCATTTTTTCATATTTTGACTCCAGATTTTCAACATAGCCTTCTTATGACCCCACCTCATGAACAAGGGCAGAAACAATATCCAAATCCTGCTTGAAAGGTGAATTCACCAAATGACCGCAAAATCACCTTTTGGGCAGTGGGGTTCCCAAAAGGCCATGTTGAAAATTTGGGGTCAAAATGTTAAGAAACGGCTGAGTTATGAACCAAAGTTGAAAACCCCATTGAAATACATTCAACCACAGCATGAAATAGGATCCTGTTTCACAAAAGGATCCTTTATCATGCTTTCCTATTGATTACAATGAGATTAGCACGATGTAGAATCCTGTTTCGCAAAAAGGATTGCTCATCTTGCTTTCTAATTGTAGTCAATGGGAAAGCAGTATAAAGGATCCTTTTCTGAAACAGGGTCCTAAATCAGGCTAATCCTATTGAAAACGATGCTGGTATTGTAGTAGTCTCTCTCCCTTCCCCCGATGCCCGATCCCCATCCCAGCTTATAAAAATAAATTCCCTGTATATAGACAGTTTATTTTGCAGCTCAGAACTGGCTGAATGTTGTCTGTTTTTCAAGAACTTCAAGGTAGTTCAGCTCAAACATTAAGTTTTGCTTTTAGTTCCAGATATTCACTCCTATTAGGCTCAATATATGCAGTATTTGGTGTACTATAGAGCACTGTTTCTCTTATTTTTTCAGGGTTTAAGTACTGGCATCTAATATCACAGTGTAGTGCACAGCTGTAGGTAGCCTGACTACTGTACTTATAGTCTACAGTACTGCCAGGTGATGGATGTTTGTCTGATTCTAAAATACCTCTATAGAAATGTTCAGTATCTTGCATATGAGAAAGCTCATCTCCCGGCTCCATGGTGCTTACACTGTGTGTTGAACTCCTTAGATGGGTGTCCCTTTCTTCTTTTAGGTGATTCGTGTAGCTTACCTTTAGTTTGTGAAGATCTTTGTAATCCTCCATGGAATGACCCTCTCTTGAGCTATAAATTGTATTTTTACACGTGGCCTATAGGATGAGGGATATATTCATACACATGGCCCACTGGGGTCCTAACTTTGGGTGCTGTTCTATTAGTGTACACGCTGTACTGAAGGTTGAATGAACCCACGTCTGAATTATCGGTACTTACACGATCACTTTGAGGCTTTTTGTGCCTTTTTGTCACCAGTACAAACAGCCCAGCAACCGCAAACACAGACATTATAAAAACCAACAGGAGAATTGGTACAGAAAGGGGAACAGAGCTGATTCTATATTGAATTTAATGGATGTTGTCAGGGTAATTGTTCTGTCAGGAGCATGTGCCACTGAAGGGGTTGGGGTAAAAACAATATTGTCAGAATAATCAGGGCACAGAAGTTCTGACCAAATTGATCTCATATCCATTTCAGCAAATTTTTTAGGGGACTCGCAAATTACATCATCGACTACCACTCCAGTGTTAAGTTGTTCAAGTCATATGTTCATTCCCATTACGTCACATGTACGTTCCCACATGTTTTCATGTAGATCTGTCTGCAGAAATGATTTAAGATGGTCTAAAAGTTCAGTTATGGGTAAGTAGGTAAAATAGTTACCCCTAAGAGAAAGGGAGAGGGGAACTTGCTTAACCAGGAAAGACACACTAAACCGGAGATTGTTTCCAGGTGTGACCTGGTAGCACAAGGAAGTTAAGTGAGTATGCAAGTGGGGCCTGTGTGATTCAAACCCAGGTCTCCAGGTTTGCAGCTCAGTGCCCTAAACCACAGCACTATACTGCCTCCTAAGGCTTAGTCTGGATAAAGTCAAACCTGAAGATATAACACCTGGAAAAAGTCACAGCAAATTGTTATTGAAGAACAAGAGTTGGAGGTTTGGCACATGATCAAATGTTCCTGGCTCTGTTTCTCTAATGACACTGTATTATAGGAATAAATAGTGAAGGCTATACAGCACATAAAACAGCTCAGGTGTCAGTTTTTCAATTAAATTGCAATTTAAATAAAGTCTTCGTAAGTGAGATAGATCACCGAAGGCTCGCTCTTGGATGACTGTTATTTGATTGTTCCCTGGATGGAGTAAATCTAATCCAGTAGAGTTATTGGAATCAGATCTAAGGACCACTGTGATGTAATTTTCTGTGAGATACATCTTCTTAGGATTGTATGGTTTTGGATACAAAGCAGCGATACTCTCAATTTTCCTCCCTTGTCAATTGACATTTAGCCCCAGGTCAGAAATTTGAAGGTTTCAAGTACAAGCAGTGAGATGCTCTAAAGGCACTGGGGATTTGGTTTGATAGGTAATGCTTGGTCCATAATTGTAACCATCTTTGGAAGGGAGGCGGGGAGTTGGGTGAACTCTCGGTTTGTTGGGCTGACGAGTGTCCTTGGGGGGCTTCGATGCTGATTTGTAAACAGCAGAAGACGAGGTGGCAGCTAAATTGACAGAAGCTGGGGTAGTGTGAAAATATCCAGTTGTACTCAATGGGGTTTGTGGTGAGTCATGTATAAAAGTTCAAACTCCCACTGAAATACATTGAACTGCATTTACTTTAGTTTCTCATATTGCAGTCACCGGTTCCAGCAGCAAGACGTGTCTTCGATCAGGAGAGTGGACCTCGAACCTGTTCGGGTGAGTAAGGGTGTGTAGAGGTGTACTGGAGAGTGTGGGGCAGTGGGTGCACAGTGGGAGGTGATGGTGGGGGTCTGATCGGCAAGGGATCATTTTCTTTTTTCACTAGTAAAAAAAATACATCGGGATGGTTTTCTTCTTTTCAGGAAGTGTAACAGCAATGGGGACAGCGATCAGAAGGGTGAAGGGTGCCACTAGACAACAGGGAATAATTTTAAAATGGGGACAGTGATCAGAAGGGTGGGGGGTTGTAACAGGGTGAGCCCTGAATCAGTACAAGCCTAAGAAGGTTAATGAAGGTCAAAGAATCTTCCTTCTTTTTCCTTTCACACTATTCGTTTTCATACTATATTTTTTTTCAGTATCTCTGTTCTCTCTCTCTCTCTCTCTCTCTCTCTCTCTCCCTCCTCTCTCTCTCTCTCTCTCTCTCTCTCTCTCTCCTCCCTCCCTCCCTCTCTCTCTCTCCGCTGCCAGGAGGCCACTTGACAGAACCCTCTCCATATCACTGAACTATCTCTTTTCTGTCCCCTTTCCATTGAAGTGTGTGTGTTTTTCCAGTGTTTAATAAAGAAAAGAAACCCTACCTTTGCGATCTGAAAGCACGAGTTGCACTTAGGAAAGAAATGGTATTGGGACCAAGGCTAAGGGAGTTAAAAATTCTCCTGTGCTATCCAGTGGCACGAAAAGTGCTCCCATGGCATGAAATGAGTGCTCCAGTCAAGGCAGTGACCAGAGCAGGAAGCGCTTGAAATAAATCCCCAACCGGAGCAAAATAAGGCACCAGGTGAGTGCGTGCCATGCACCTGGCAAAGGGGGGAATCTGAGCTAAGTGGGCACTGTGGGGTATCTTTAACTTATGTTCCCCTAGTGCCTGCTTGTGCTCCTGCACAGCTGTCTGCTAAATTAAAGAAAAGGAAGCAACGGCTAAGAAAACAAAGGTGAAAAACAAATGTTCGGCCGACAGCTGAAAGAACGAGAAGTTACAGGGCCAAAATGAAATGTTGCCTGACGACTGACAATTGCAGCCGTCGGACATAAGAAAAAGGGTTATTCTTACCTAGTGCCCAGAGTAAGGGCATGATAAATAGCTGGTACCATTTTGATAAGTATATCTTGAAAACCCCAGATGTTTGAGTGAATTGAAAAGGAAAAATGATGAGGGATTAAACAATTACAGAATGTATCTGTTGTTTTTGTAAAAAGCTTACTGAGCTGGCAGGAAAAGGGAGAAGAGGAGCACGCCCTACTTCTCCCATTCCCTTTGCCAACTCAGGGAGGTTTGAAGGGAGAAATAATCACCACCAAGTTTTGCAAATGATATAAGAATAAAAGTACCTGTGGAAAGTCTTCTGGAAGAGGTTACTATAGGGCTGGCTGCCCTCAGCCTGGCTGGCACAATTTATAGACTCCCCTGGAGTGATGTCAGAAAAAGGGGTGGGGTTTACCCTCATTTCAGCTTGTTAGTTATGCAGAAGTAGTTTGGCCTTAAAACAAGGTTATAGCACAGCATAGAGTAATTACTGACAAATGTATCTATGTTTCCAAATGGTGCATGTTGAAAAGAGAGGAAAAAGGAAAGCCTGAAGCATGTTATTTTAGAAATAAGAAAAAGAGGACAGATCACCTCCAGTGATGTCATCCCACGGTAGGTATAAAGGACCCACCACTAGAGGCATTTGTTAGATAGAGAGGTCAGTTGAGCGCTGACTGTTGGAGGAGTAAGACCTCAGTAATGTGTTAGATTTCACACTGTTCATTTCTATTGCAATTTACAATAGGCTGATGCTAAGCCACAGAGACTGTTGAAACTAAGCAGTTGTCTGATTTTATCTAACCTGTTTTGTTTTCTTTCTGTATATTTTGATTTTGTTTATTTTTTCTGGATTAGAAATAAAATGATAAACGCTTTTATGCATTTTATATGCACTTTACTCTGATTGCTGTGTCTGATTATCCCACCACGTTTACAGGGGTGCCACTAGACACCAGGGAATATATTTAATAAGGAGCACAGCCATCGAAAGAGTGGGGGATGCCACTAGACACCAGGAAATTACTGGAATAAGGGGGACAGGCAACACTGAACATTGCCAGGGACGACAATGGATTGGGGGGGGCAATACTAGACACCAGGGAAAGGGTGGGCTCAATGCTCACACTGCAGCCGGCAGCACGAGTTCCAGCTGTGGCTTCAGAAGTCAAGAACATCCTGCTGTTTTCATACAGAGAACGCGGGGGAGCACTCCTCTCACTAAACTGGGCAGCCAGAATTTTGGGTGCCCAGAAAAGGTGTTTCTTGTCATAATTTAAAAAAACAACATCAGAATGTAGTTAAACTGGTCCCATTTAGCTAGGTTCTGATGTTTGTTTTTTGAAATCCATTCATTATGTTTGCTTGCACACATGTGCAAGAAACACAGTGCCATCATATGAGTTTTCGGAGGTGTGGCAGCCATCTTCCAATTCAGTCAGTGTGTTTTGCAGGCATGGCCGCTGTTCTCCAATGAACGCTGCAGCTGTCTATGACAGCAGTTGAAAATGCAGTGGCCGTACAGTTGAAAGGGATAGCTATGCTTCAGTGAGCAGCGATAAGATATCGCGTGCTCATGCGCGCTCCCCCCCACACACACACACGCATGTATACTGTGTGCTCATGCTCCCCCCCATGCACACACTGTATAGCCAATGGGGGTGCCCAATTCCCCGTCGGCTGTGCTGCGCTCCCCCTCCAACAGAGTTCCAGATGCTATGCTGGGAGCCCACTCCAACGTGGCAACAGATCATATGGCCAATGGGGGTGCCCAATCCCCCATCAGCTCCACGGTCCCACCAAACAGCCTTCCAGCTGCCACGCTGGGAGCCCACCCCAGTGTAGCAAACGTCCTGCATCGTCTAAGTAAAAAAAAAAAAGAAACCTGAAGGAAAAAAACTTCCCTCGCTGACTGTCCTGACCCAATCTGCCCCCACCCGCGTCCACCCACTGCGCACCCTGCCTTCCTACAACCCCTCCTCACCCCATACTACCTCCAGAGCTCGGCACGACGATCTTTGGTGGACTGGGAACACGTTTGCACTTGTCAAAGCTGACCATGAACTGAGGAAATGCCAGTAAGCTGTATAATGTAATAAATTGGTTTTTTTCAACTTTAGTGCATATCTCGGGCATTTTGGGGAATTCTTTGACCAAATTTTCAACAGGGGTTTTGAACCCACCTCATGAATTCTGTCACTGTCATGGCGTTAATCGGCCCGAAAGGTGATATCTGTGACTGTGTGGAACTACCTTTGGGGACCGACACGAAAATGACAGTGTCACAATTCATGAGGTGGGCCCTAAAACCCTATGTTGAAAATTTGGTGAAAAAATTCCTAAAAATGACTTTTACTAGCATGCGTTGCGCTGTTCCTACGCAACGCTCAAGTTCGCAAATTTTCAATATGTTCACTCCAGATTTTCAACAGTGCCATTTTACCATACCTCCTTATGAGCAATACAGCTGTCATTTCTCAGATCTAACCCAAAATGTGTTTCCGCGCATGTGGCGCACAATGGCGCAGTCAGTGAGTGAAATCAATGTTCAGGACAGATTAAGAAAATCACAGTGACACTGTTCATGAGCAGAGGTGTTAAAATGGCTATGTTAAAAATCTGGTGAAAAAAATTCCCAAAAATTACTGTTTTACAAGCATGTGTTGTGCTGTTCCTACGTACACTCGTAAGTTCGCGAATTTTCAATATTTTTACTCCAGATTTTCAACATTGCCATTTTGCCACACCTCCTTAGGTACAGCTGCCATTTTTCACATCTCAGCCAAAACGTGTTTCCACCCATGTAGCGTACAATGGCGCAGTCAGTGTGTGAAATCAATGTTCGGGACAGATTAAGAAAATCACAGTGACACTGTTCATGAGCAGAGGCGTTAAAATGGCTATGTTAAAAATTTGGTGAAATACGTCCTTAAAATGACTGTGCTACAAGCGACCATCACGCAGTTTCCACGCACCCTCGTAACTTCATGGATTTCTAATATTTTCAGTCCAGATTTTCACCACTGGTATTTTTCCACACTTCCTTATGAACAGTACAGCTGTCATTTTTCACACCATGGCCGAAATGTGTTTTTGCACTTTCAGCGCAGAAATGCATGATTGCTGTGGGAAATCACTGTTCAGGACAGATTAAGAAAATCACAGTGACACTGTTCATGAGTGGAGGTTACAAATCCCTGTGTTGACAATCTGGTGTAAAAAATCTCTAAACGAATTGCATTACGGGTGTGTATTGTGCATTTTCTACGCACGTTCGTGACTTCACCAGTTTTTTTAATATTTTCACTGCAGAATTTCAACATTGCTATTTTTTTGCACCTCCCCATGAACAGTACAGCTGTCATTTTTCACATCCTGTTTGAAATGTGTTTTCGCACCTGTGGTGCCAAATGGCGTAGTCGCTAGCGAAATCAGCTTTGGCCAACAAACTGATATTGCCACTGTTCATAAGCAGGGTCACAAAAAAAACATGTTGAAAATTTGGAGTGAAGATGCCAACGAACACCTGAGGCATTAGGGTTTCCGACCATAATGCCCCAGCCTGTAGAGATTAAGAGACATCAGGGGTGCGACTTGGGATTCTCGCCTGTAATGCTCATACCATTCCACACCCTGCAGCCAGTGAGAGGAATCGAGGTGTGCCTTGGACTCTTCGGCCCCAAAGTTCACCCCACTCTCCTATACAGGACCCATCTCACCGTATTTCCTGATGGAATGGGGTGAGCATAAGGGCCAAAGACCCCAAGGCACACCATGACACTTGTCAGTGTTTGCAGGGTAGGGTGTGGTGAAATGGCGTGGTCGTTATGCCTGATGACCCAAAGGCACCCCCCAATTCCTGTCAGTCTCTACTGGGTGGGGGTGGGGTTGGCTTCAGTTCAATACTTCACTGCCATTCCTATTGTGCAGCTCTCTAACTCCTACACTACCAATGCCAATGCCAGCAAGCAAACATTCGGCATTGACAAATGCTTGTTTTTATGTGTTTTCTTTGTTTTGTTTCTCTCGCTAACTGAAGAAACGAAATGGCGGAACCACAAAATAGCATTTCCCACCTGCGACACAGGATGACCCCCCTGCAAAAAGGCATTAGGCTCCTGCAACACAGGATGACCCTCTGAAAAAAGGGATTACACTCCTGCAACAGAGGATCCTTTTTCATGCTAAACATCTATAATTTCCCTTGAAAATAGTGGGAACTTCAAAATTTAATAACTTTGGAACATAGTAATATTTCTTTTCACCAAACCAGCAAAAGGCACATCTGTGAGGCAAAGGCTTTCTACTCTGAAAATTTCAGACCGAAATGTAAAACCGTTTCTGAGATACAGGTGGACAAAGACACAGCAAAAAACATATAAATTTAACAACTGTTCACACTCTGTATCTCAGACACTACACAACTGATTCAAACAAAATTTTCAACATCAAGAGACCTACCCCACGAAATTATGCATGCAACATTTCATGCAAATCCATTAAACCGTTGCAAAGTTATTAAGGTGTAAAAATTGGGCTTTAACATAGAAGTCATCCCTCAACCCTACTATACTGGTGCTAACACGCCAGTATAAGATTTACAGTAGATATAGATATATTTATACAATAAGTGTGTACTGATAAATAACAAGATAACACGTGTTATCTTGACCCAACATACCAAGATAATATTATCTTATAAAGTAGGGTATGTCACAATGACTTAGTATAGCAAGATAATATTAGCTTGCAAAGTAGGGTATGTCACAATGCTTACTGAACCAATCATAGTCAATAGCTTTAATAATGCATATGACATCACAATAGCCAAGTTCAGCTTGAAGCCATCAGTTAAAATCTAACAGAAACAGTTACATCTTCATACAAAGAACACATTTAAAATGTATAACTAGTACACTGATGTATAAATTGAATATACAATGGTCTGACTCAAAATACACCATTTATCATCACTTTTGTGGGAGCAGGAATTTTATAACTCACCCGTGGCTGTACCACTCATGAGTTATGGTCTTGTCCCCTCACAGAAGACAAACTTTATATTTTAAGTCGGCCTATTGTATATCCCATAGATATTTATTTATTTAGTTTTTGTTTACTGGGCGGGGTGCGCTAGGCATATGTTTGTCTGTTTTCAGGCATGACCTCAAAGGTTACAAGGTATGGGTAGTACAGTACATATAAGGCAGGGTAATACAGTTTACAAAGAAACAATCAAATAGTATAATTGTAAGTGCCATACAATATGATAATAGGTACAGAGGCACAATAGTTAGGTAATACATTCAAATAAGGTGATGGCAGAGGTGTAAACATTAGGTAATACATTCAATAAAGTGAAGGCACAGTCAAATAAACATAAACATTCAGCCTTAGTGTTCAAGTAACAATGGGAGTGATGGAACTACAGTCAGAGATTAGGGTAGGTGCACTGAAACATAGAAACATAGACTTTGATGGCAGATAAGGACTGCTTGGCCCACCTAGTCTGCCCATTTTCCTACCTAGAGGATAAGCTGCAGATCCTATTTAACCAACAGCCTATTTCTTCCTACCCCCCACAAAACTTGCCTTATGTCTGTCCCATGCATTCTTGAATTCTCCCACAGTTTTAGACCCCACAACCTCCTCAGGAAGGCTGTTCCACACGTCCACCACCCTCTCTGTGAAAAAATACTTCCTCACATTGCCCCTGAGCCGTCCCCCCTCTATCTTGAAATTGTGTCCCCTTGTCTTGCACATCTCTTTTTCTGAAAGATGCTACCCTCTTGGACTTTGTTGATTCCACTGAGGTACTTAAACGTTTCTATCATGTCCCCCCTCTCCCTCCATTCCTCAAGGGTATACATATTAAGCTTCTTTAGCCTTTCCTCATATGGCTTCTCTTGTAGACCCTGCACCATTTTAGTTGCCCTCCTCTGAACTGCCTCCATCCTATGTCCTTGTGGAGATGGGGTCTCCAGAACTGGACGCAGTACTCCAGATGGGGTCTCAACCACTGTCTGTACAGGGGCATAACAACTTCCTGTTTTTGCTGGTAATGCCTTCCCTATACATCCCAGTATCCCCCCAGCCCTCCCTACCACCTTCTCACATTGCTTGCCAACCTTAAGGTCATCTGATATGATTACCCCCAGGTCCCTTTCCATTTTTGTTGTTGTTACTACCTCCCCCCATTGTGCAATCTTCCCCTGGGTTTTGTTTCCCAGGTGCATTACTTTGCACTTCTTTGCATTGAATCCAAGCTGCCATACTTCTGACCATTCCTCCAACCTTGCCAAGTCCCTTCTCATCCTTTCCATGCCTCCTTGTGTATCAACCCTGTTGCAAATCTTTGTGTAATCTGCAAAGAGGCATACTTTTCCTTCCAGTCCCTCTGCAATGACACTTATAAAGACATTAAAAAGACTGGACCCAATACTGAACCCTGCGGTACCCACATTGGGAACATTGGAGCTGGTAAAAGCAGAGTTGATGGCAGAAGGTGTTGGGGACTTGGCATATATAAGGGATATACTATGACCTAAGTTAAGATATCAGAAATATCTTCTCAAGTTCCCATTGACCTGTGACCTTGCAAGTGGTGAAGCCACAAGAGAGGTCATTAGAGGTCAAGGGCAACAAGAAAAGATCTTTCTGGGTCAAGGGCAATGAGAGGAGATATTTCTGATATCTTAACTTGGGTCTTATATCAATATATACAACTGGTGTGTCTCCATTGCAGCATTTCTCCATTAATTTCAATGGGGCTTGAGCAGACAGACCTTTTTTTCTTTTCTATCAGTTGGCTTCTCTATTTCAGGTAACCAGGATGGTTGTAAAGAAGGGCATGGCTTGTTAAGAGGATCAAGGGGGTTGTTATAGAGTTGCTGTATCATAGCAATAGCATAACAAAGTAATGTGGGAAAATTATTCTGATTGGTCCGCAATTTTGATGGTCATTTCTGTACACAATGTACATGTGCAAGATCAGTCTTGGATGAGTCTCTGTCATGCAGTAGGGCTTACAGTGGCATATTAGCAGTGGTCAATGAGCAGCATAGAGTCTGGGAAGAAGATCCCATCAGCTGGGTCCTTCGTGAAGTATAGTGGAAGTCTCCATTGACCTGCAAACTGGGCCAGGTTCAAATGTCATCATCGAAGCACCGGTAGATGGAGTTTCTCTACACTGGGAATGGGGCTGCATCTGCAGCATCATGTGGTGGGGAGTATCTGTGTCTGGCATCATGCTGAGCAAGGAGTACAGAGACCACATGGAGCAGCAGACATTTTTGGTAATTTCCATCTTGGCTTGGCAGGGACGTTGCACATGATGGATTACTAGGTGGCCACATGGCCAAGTGGTGAAGATTTTTGGATGACATTTTCTCTAGTTTTTTATTTGTTTTGTTTAGAGGCAACTGGTTTTGAATTTTACAAATGTTCATTATATTGTTCTTCTGGATTATTTTGTTTTGTTTTGTGCAAGCAACCCAAGATATTTTTTAAGTTAAGTGAAGATTCTGTCGATGTAATGGGAAGCCTTTTTTACTAGAAGATCAGAAGAAAGGCAATGACATTTTTTCAAGACTTTTTTAGTGTTTTAATTATTTGGTTACTTTTGTTTTTTTTGTTGGTGACATTGAATTAAAGATGTGTTTGGGTAGGGCTGCCCAATGGCTCGGTGAACACACTTTGCGCTTCCATGCTGGGGACCAGGTTCGGTAGTGAGCCCAGGGTTACTGGGATCAGGCGACCAGGCTGGGGCATGCTCCCAAGGGGTGCGTGAGCCAACTGGGGAGGATGATGGCTGAGTTCCGCTGCAACAGATGCCCCCTGTGGTGAGTCAGGAAGTCAACTTCCTCATGGAGGTGGCAACAGCCTACAGCACGCTGTCATCACTGAGGCCAGCAGAGGCATGGCTCACTGTCAAGGGGTGGTGGGAGGGAATGGGGGAAGAAAAACCTATGTGCCATGACTGCCATTTATGGCAGTCTCTCTGGTCCTCAGGCCCTTCTCCACATGTATCCCTTCCAGACTCAGCAGTGAGGGGAGTGGCAGACAGGGCTGGGGATGGGTGGCTAACCCTACAAAAGGAGCATGGTGGTGATCGTGGGCCAAAAAGCTTTATTAAAAAAAATGTATTTGGGTTTTCTTCGTGTTATGCTACTTTGTGGATGTGAGCTTCTCCATTCATGCAACCTAAGATTTTTTTTTAATTTGGCACAGTATTGAAAACTCATTGTATTTATTGGGAAGCCTTTTTAATTCACTCAGAAGGAAGAAAGATGAATATCTTTCTGAAGGGGTTTTTTTTCTATTCTTTTTATGTTTGCTTGCATGCATTTGCAAGAAACATAGTGCCATCATCGGAGATTTCGGAGGTGTGTCACCTCCTCCTCCAATTCAGTCAGTGTGTTGGCAGGCGCCCCTGTAAGCCAATGCATGCTGGAGCTGTCTATGATAAGCTCCAAAATGCAGTGGCATTACAGTTCAAAGGGGAGCTATGCTTGGGTGAGCAGCAATAAGATATCACCTTACTCATGCAGGCTCCCCCCACACACACACAGGCAGCCCGCGCGGTGCAGCGCCCGCCACTGCACACTGTATAGCCGGCAGGGGTGCCCAATCCCGTGGCTGTGCTGTGTTCCCCCGCCCCAAAGCCTTCCAAAATGCCACGCTGGGTGCCCACCCCAGGGTGGCAACTAATATAGCCGGTGCGGTGCCCAATCCCGTGCGGCTCCACAATCCCCTCACCCCCAAGTAGTAAGTGCCATGCTGGGAGCCCATCCCAGCATGGCAATCGATGCTTAGGCCAATGGGTGCCTAATCCTCTGCCGGCTGAACATGCCCCTCAACCATCCTTGTGCCACGCCAGAGCCCACCCCAGCGTGGCAAACATCCCCGCTGTCCTTTTCTTTTTAACCTGTGAAGAAAAACAGTCCCACGTAGTCTCGCTGGCCCCCTCTCACAACCCACCCACCCACTGTTACCTGCCTCCCACACCCCCTCTCACCCATACTTACCTCCGGACCTCAGCCTGACGATCTTCGGTGGACCCGGGAACACGTCTGCACTCTTCAAAGCCGACCGCGAACTGAGGAAATGCCAGTAAGCTGTATAATGGCTAGATAGGGGTTTCAACTTTGTTGCATATCTCAGGCATTTTGGAATTTTGCACCAATTTTCAACATGAGGGTTTAGATGCCCTTCGAATGATGTCACTGTCATGGCGCTATTCAGGTCCAAGGGTGATCTCGCAGTCATCGTATTGAAAATCACCCTTCGGGCCTGAATAACGCCATGACAGTGATATCATTCATGAGAAGGTCCCAAAACCCCATATTGAAAATCTGGTGCCAAAAAATGAATTTTTTACGAGCGTGCGTTACGCAGTTCCTACGCAGGCTCGTAAGTTCGCGAATTTTCAATATTTTCACTCCAGATTTTCAAAATTGCCATTTTACCACACCTTCTTATGAGTAGTACAGCTGTCATGTTTCACGTTGCACCCAAAATGTGTTTCCGCCCATGTAGCGCACAATGGCGCAGTCGGTGTGCAAAATCAATGTACAGGACAAATTAAGAAAATCACAGTGACACTGTTCATGAGCAGAGGTCATAAAATGGCTATGTTGAAAATTTGGTGAAAAAATTCTTAAAAATGACTGTGTTATGAGCGTGTGTTGCGCAGTTCCTACGCTCACTCGTAAGGTCGCGAATTTTCAATATTTTCACTCCAGATTTTCAACATTACCATTTTACCACACCTTCTTATGAGTAGTATAGCTGCCATTTTTCACATCTCACCCAAAACGTGTTTCCGCCCATGTAGCGCACTATGGCACAGTCGGTGTGTGAGATCAATGTATGGGACAAATTAAGAAAATCACAGTGACACAGTTCATGAGGTGAGGTGTTAAAATTGCTATGTTGAAAATTTGGTGAAAAAATTCCAAAAAATGACTGATTTACGAGCATGAGTTGCACAGTTCCTATGCATGCTCGTAAGTTTGCAAATTTAATATTTTCACTCCAGATTTTCAACATTGCCATTTTATTACACTTCCTTATGAACAGTACAGCTGCAATTTTTCATATGTCGCCCAAAATGTGTTTTCGCACATGTAGCACACAATGGTGCTGTTGGTGTGCGAAAGCAATGTTTAGGACAGATTAAGAAAATCACAGTTACACTGTTCATGAGCAGAGGTCTTAAAATGGCTATGTTGAAAATTTGGTGACAAAAGTCCATAAAATGACTGTGTTACGAGTGAGCATTGCGCAGTTTCCACGCACCCTCGTTAGTTCATGACCTTGTAATATTTTCAGTCCAGATTTTCACCAGTGGCATTTTTCCACACTCCTTATGAACAGTACAGCTGTCATTTTCACAACATGGCTGAAGTGTTTTTCACACTTTCGCCATAGAGACTGCGTGGTCGCTGTGGGAAATCATTGTTCGGCACAGATAAAGAAAATCACAGTGACACTGTTCATGATCGGAGGCACCAAAATGCCTGAGTTGACAATCTGCTGTAAAAAATCCCCAACCTAATTATATTACAGGTGTGCGTTGCACAGTTTCTATGTACGCTTGTGACTTCACCATTTTTTTAAATATTTTTACTACAGATTTGCAACATTGCCATTTTTTACACCTCCCCATGAACAGTACAGCTGTCATTTTTTACATCCTGTTCGGAATGTTTTTGCACCTGTGGTGCTGAATGCTGTAGTCGCTGTGCATAAGCAGCTTTCGGCTAACAAACTGATATTCCCCCTGTTCATGAGGTGGGGTCACAAAAAAAACATGTTGAAAATTTGGAGTGAAAATACCAATGAATGCCTGAGGTATTAGGGTTTCCAACCATAACGCCCAACCCTGTAGAGAATGACAGGCATCAGGGGTGTGACTTGGGATTCTTGCCTGTGATGCTCATACCATTCCACACCCTGCAGTCAGTGAGAGGCATCGAGGTATGCCTTGGACTCTTCGGCCCCAAACTTCACCCCATTCTACTATATCACACCCATCTCACCATATTTCCTAATGAAATGGGGTGCGCATAAGCGCCAAAGACCCCAAGGAACACCGTGACACTTATCAGTGTCTGCAGGGTGGGGTGTGGTGAAATGGCATGGCCGTTATGCCTGACGACCCAAACGCACACCCCAATGCCTGTCACTCTCTGCAGGGTGGTGGTGGGGTTGGCTTCAGTTCCGTACTTCACTGCCATTCCTATTACGCAGCTCTGTAACTTCTACACTACCACTGCCAATGCCAGCAAGCAAACATTCGGCATTGACAAATGCTTGTTTTATCTGTTTTGCAAAGTTTGTCCAGTCTGATTCATATATGTTATAAATTGCAAATGAACTGTGTTAATGCTCTAGTTAGGGATAAAGCCACAAAACTAGGGAAATGTGGTGTTAGGGTTTTCAAAGCTAACACCCCACACCCACCCTGCACACATCAACAGGCACTGGGGTGTGTCTTGGGGTTGTCAGCCCTAACACTCACCCGATAAGCCGAGAGGGGTACAGTATAGGAGAATGGGGTGAGCATTAGGGCTGACGACCCTAAGGCACCACCCCAACCCCTGTTGGTGTGTGTAGGGTGGAGTGAGGTGTTAGCTTTGAAAACCCTAATACGAGCATACGAAATGCCAGCAGAATCAGGCCTTTCAGTCTATCGAGTCTGCTTGTTTGTGCAGCTAGCCCTTCAACTTGCAGTTGCCCAACCCCTCCCCACCTCCCAACAACCCCCCACTCTGTCCCACCCCTTCTTAAATCTGCCCACTGTTTTACAGGATACTACTTCCACAGGCAGAGTATTCCACTTGCCCACCACCCTTTCTGTGAAAAAGTGCCTCCAGATTTCCCTCCTGAATCCCCCTCCAATCTCAGCCGATGCCCTCTCGTGTCCCGCCCCCTCTTGATTTGGAAAATCTTTTCTGTATTAGTCTTGTTTATTCCCTTTAAGTATTTAAAGGTTTTGATCATATCCCCCATCCCTCCTCGCCTCTCCTCCAGGGTATACATGTTAAGCTCCCCCATCCTCTCCTCATAGGACTTTCCTGCCATTCCCTGGATCATCTTCATTGCCCTATGCTGCACCCCCTCCAATAATCTGATGTTCTTCTTTAGGAATGGACACCAGTACTGTATGCAGTATTCCAGGTGCGGCCTGACCAGTGATCTGTACAATGGAAGGATCACCTCCCTGTTCCTGGAGGATATTCCCCTCACTATGCACCCCAGCATCTTGTTCACTTTTGCAGCCACCTTTCTGCACTAAGCAGAGTGGTTCATGCTCCCCATAATAAGTTCTCCTAGATCTTTTTCCTCCATGGTGCATTCCAACTCTACCCCTCCCAGCTGATATTTCCTCCCCTGGTTCCTAGCTCTGAAGTGCAGGACCTTGCACTTCCTGGTGTTGAACCCCATCTGCCATGTTTCTGATCACTCCTGTAGTTTGGTCAGGTCCTCCTGCAATCCCTTCCACCCCTCCAAGTCATTTACCACAGCTCCCATCTTGGTATCATCTGCAAACAGACTGATCTTACTCCAGACCCCGTGTGAGATATCGGCTGTGAATATCCCAAACAGCACTGGTCCCAGTACTGAACCCTGTGGCACCCCGCTCATGACGTCCCTCTGTGATGAGAGTTTCCTCACCACCACCACTACCCTTTGCTGCCTACCCCTCAGCCAGTCGGTGATCCAATTGACCATTTTTGTTCCCACCCCTTTGTATTCCAGCTTCCCCCCAGCCTCCCATGCGGCACAGAATCAAAGGCCTTGCTGAAGTCCAAATACAGGATGTCCACTGCATGGCCCCTGTCCAGCTCCCTGGTCACCCAGTCATAGAACCTGACTAGGTTCGTCTGGCAGGATCTTCCCAATACAAACCCATGTTGATGACCATCTTGGAGACTATTATCCTCCAGAAAGGTCACCAGCCTCTCCTTCAGGACTGTCTCCATGAGCTTCCCCACGATTGAGGTGAGGCTCACTGGTCTGTAGTTGCCTGGTTCATCCTTCAAGCCACTTTTGTGAATGGGCACCACATGGGCCATCCTCTTGTGGCATGCATGCCAGCAATGTACTGAACAGGTCTGCCTGTGGTCCAGCCAGGATCCCTGCTAACTCCCTAAGCACCCTAGGGTGATTGCCATCTGGTCCCGGTGCCTTGTCCACCCTCAGTACCATTAGTCTTTCCAGAATCCTGTCCTCTGTAATTCTGATATCAGTCACCCCCTTCCCACTCCACCTCTCCCATGGGGTATCTGACCCCCCCTTTCCTCCATAAATCAATGCCACATTTCCCCACTTTTGTGGCTTTATCCCTAACTAGAGCATTAGTGAATTTTTTTGCTATTTATTTCCTTACTTTTTGTGATAGTATAATCATATCCTTATTTGTCTATGGAAGTGTAGGGCCCATCCCTCTATTGATGTGTATATGTATGTAGCTGCAGAAGCACAGGGCCCTACAGACACCACGCTTCCATTTATAAGACAATAGTGACCAAATTGTCAGCATAGCCATCTCATTACCCCACCTCATGTACCCAGTACAGAAAATTTTCAAATCCCCACCAAAATGTAATTCTGTGCATCTGCAATGCCATTCCACGCCAAAGGTGCAAACACACATTTTGGCCAGGATTTGAAAAATGACAGCTGTGACATACATAAGATGGGGTAATAAGATGGCTATGTTGAAAATGTGGGGTCAAAATATTGAATATGGGTTCTATCCCCAAACCAGGCACTTAGGTTAATATCCCAATACTGACACTGCAGTGCAACATGAGGGGGGTGCTGCACTCCTGAGGTGCTGTCTTTTGGATGAGATATTAAACCAAGGTCCCATCTGCCTGTTCTGGTGGTAATTCAGGTGAATGTTAAAGATCCCATGGCAGTTCTCGAAAAGAGTAGTGGAATATTTATTAAAGAAATCAATACAGTAATACAATTTGTACACATTCCATTAAAGAAAATATAGCCATACTATCGTCACATAATCTATACATCCATCACAAATGTTAGGAAAAAAAGGTTCCTAACAAATTTCATGTCATAAAGTGTACTAAGAAAAATAACAAAAGAAAACACATACCTAAACTTCTTATAGTGGGAAGTGGTAAAACTAAAAAAAATATTCAAGTTATCCAATGTTATCTTTCAAGAATGGGACATGTTGCCATCTTCCAACCCATACATTAGAAGGTAATGTTGCTCTGTCATAAAAGCAAATTGTATGTAATTCCTGTTCTAAGTTTTGTACCAATCATCCTGGTTCCACATAGAGCTGTTGCAACACAAATTTGCATCTAGCTTGCCACAGTAAGAATTTTATACAGGTTAGTATCAAACGCATTGTACCTCGTTCTATCTGAAAGGACTATACAGTAAAGCCACCTACTACTTCCGCATATGTTATTGATTTCCAGTTATGATTCCCCATCTCTGTGCTATTAAATGCCAAAATGATTGTGCAAATGGACAAAATACTAGAAAGTGTTCCATAGTTTCTTCAATTGCTACACAGGTCTGTTTAGGGCAAATTCTTTCAGCCTGGATTTTATGTTTTGCATTTGCCTTCATATTTAACCTTCCATGGCTACTCAGCCATAATACGTCCCACATTCTTGAGGGGGTTCTAGGGTCCTGAAGAGTCTGTAAAACATCTTCAATATGTTCTCCCGACACAACTTTGAACAAAGGTGTGACATGGAAAGCTCTGTCCTGGATAGTAAAATAAATCTGTTTCCTTGGCTGTTGACAGATAAGGGATGGAGCTAACTGCCATTCCTGAGTTTATTTAATACTGGTCTAAACAAAATAGGTCATGCCCTGAAAGAGGGGGACAGCCCATACCTCGTAAATATTCCTCCACCAATTGTTAGAAAGAAGACTCCAAAGTGCTGAGTCTGGCCTTTGTGGATTCTTTAATTTATAATAAAAAAAGATACTATAAAAGAAAGCCACAGGTTTCAATAAATTGAGACCTCCATGTTGTACAGGAAGATAAAGAACTTCCCTTTTTATGAGGTTTAAACGGCTTCCCCATATGACTTGGAAGACAAAACTTAACAATGTTGTTTCTAATGCCAAGGGTATAGGGTAAACTGCGCTTAAATAGGTAAACATAGGAAAGAGAAAAGTTTTGAATATCATTACTTTTTTTTTCTTCATTTATTGCCAGGATTTCCAAATTGAAACTTTATGTCTAGTACATTCTAATTTTTCTGTCCAAGTTAAGGTACTGTTGTCACCTCTCCAAAAAGTAATGCTCAAAAGTTTAAAAGGTTCTACAGTTATGTTCATTCCTTGCAATGTTTCTGAGAGAGGGGTTGAAGGATTAAAGGGGTATACAAAGCTCTTTGAGCTATTGATAGAAGCACCTGTCTCTTTGGAATACTGTTGAACCCTTTTCAATGCTCGTATCCCTGAAACTTTATTTGGAACAAATAAACATATGTCATCTGCATAAGCTGCAGTTTTTATTTCAATCCTACTATCTTTTGGTCTAATACCTGTAATTAAATCATCTTGCTGAATAATACGCAACAATGGGTCCAAACATATAATATATAATAACAGGCTCAATGGGCACCCTTGCCTTACTCCCCATTTTATTTGAATATAGGAACCAGGGTGTCCATTCACTAATGGAATACTGGAAGCTGCATTGTATAGCATAGTTATCCAACTACAAAGAGTAAAGGGACACCGTAGGCCAACAGAGTTTGTTCAATAAATCTATGTGACACTTTCTAGAATGCTTTTTCCTGGTCAATTGATATGAGGTAGCCTGAAATTTCATCTTCCTTCTCTTGCTCTATTAACTCTCTAAATAATATTAAATTATCATTTATTGAGCAGCCAGGTACTGAACAGGTTTGCGTTATGGAAATGAAATAGGGAATCAGTTTTAAAAGTCGTTTAACCAAGATTTTCATTAACATTTTGAAATCTGCATTTAAAAGACATAAAGGTCTCCAGTTTTTCAGATCTCTCCTATCTTGTTTTTATACAAGAATATCTGAATTGCGATACACAAATGGAAATCAATAGTCTGGGATGTTAATATCCCATTAAAGACCACAAACAGAATCTCCACAAGTTCTTTAATGAAGCTTTTATAAAATTCAGAAGTCAAACCGTCAATATCTGGTGCTGTGTAATTTTTCAATTGTTTAATAGTGTGTTCTATTTCAAGTTTTGAAACTGGCTGTATTAAACTATTGATTTCTGTATCAGGGCATGTGGTGTTTGCATCATACACAATAAATCTACCATTTCACTCTCTACTAAAGCCAGTTCAGTACACATTTCTGTAAGATATACCTGAACTTCTTTAAGTATCTCTAAGGAGGAAAAGACTTCTCATCTATCTCTTGTAAATATTGAAGTCATTAGTCTAGCCTTGGTTCTCTTTGGACAATCTGCAGAGGCATCTGCCAAGGCTATTTTTCCCCAGGGAACATATTTTGTGTTCCAGTAGCATAGTTGACACCCTTGAATATTGCAATTTCTCCATATCTTGTTTAATATTATTTATTTGAGAGGTAAGATTGAGTCCCTGTGTGTTAACCATCGTATATAACCTCTCCAAATGGTGTCGAAGTGTAAGGGTATTTTTTATAATTTGATGTGCTAGATTGTGAAGTCCAGTGGATTAAAGAGAGTTTTAATTAATGCTTTGTTTCCCTCCACCATACACTTATATCAGTTGTTAAACCTGCTAGGGTCATACACGCATTCAAAAAACTCTTTTATTTGATCTACGATGTTTGGCTCAGCTAATAATTTGATAATAAATTTCCAATAGCTTTTCCTATATGTTACACCTTCCTGTATTCCTAATTTCCCTGCTAGAGTGGCATGATCCAAAGTTTCAATAGGGTAAGTATGTGCCTCATGAACATAAACAGTCCTGGAAACCAAAAGAAAATCAATCCATGTGGATAGTTTTCCTTTGAAGGAAGTGTGCCCACCTTGTGGATATATAGTCCTATAAACATCCTGCAATCCAATTAGTTTAATTATGTTCTGCAGACAGGTGGTATCACAAAACATTTTCTCTGTTCTCACTCCCCTGTCCTGTCTAGCCAGACCACAATTAAAATCACCATCCCAGAAGACATTCGTGGTTGTATGTAAAAAAGGCTGTATTTTAGTGCACAAATTTACCCTGTCCTTTTTTGTTGAGGGGGCATAGATGTTAATAGCTCTCCACTGTGTATTATTTACAGTGAAGTCAAGCAAGAGTGCACATCCCACTTGTATTTCCAAGAGCCTAGTGATTTTATACCCATCACCTCGAAATAAAATACCCACCCCATCACAAGTCAGTCCCAAATGAAAAACAGGATGGTAGCCAGTACCAAAGTCGCTTAGCTGCTTGCACTAAAGAAATGGTGTTCAATCGTGTATTCTGGATGTAGCATACATCGAAATCATAGTCCCTTAGCATTGACAAAGTCACCAATCTCCTTCTAGGATTTTTTATGCTATTGACATTCAAAGTAGTCACTTTTAATGTCAAATTAGCCATGTTCTGTTTTTAGTTAAAAGAAAGAAGACCAGAACCTCCCTGAATCATTTCCCTACTTTCCCCAGTCTAGAACTTCTCCTGGTCCTCACTCCTAGACACTGATTTCTTCCTCTAGTTAAATCAGGGGCCAGGGTGTCACCTTCTGAATCAGTGGATGCCAGGGGCTGGGAGAAAGACTCAGAATCATCACCTTGCTCTGATTCCTGTGTTTCTATAGTCAGGATGTCATACTTATTACTCAGTGGAAGAGCTGGGGGAGAAGAAGCTTTTGCTATCTTTGATTTTGCCCATGTTTGTTTTAAAGCTCTTTTTTTAAAAACAACCATGATTTCTGGGGGCAGCATTTCCCTTTGTTTTGAAACACTCATTTGTTCAAACATCTCTAAAGGAGTTTCATCTACCACTGAAGAGGGTAAATGTGTGTTTTCAGAAGGGACTGGGGGGGGACTGTACCACACCTGGTTTCTCAATCGGAACCCCCTCCAAGGAAGAAGTGGTGGTCATGGTGGGGTTGGGGGAGGCCTGGGGCATATGTGGAGTCCTGGAAGGGCCATTGGTGCTTCCCTGAGCTTCCATATTGGGACATTTACTAGCTATCTTACTTGTATCTATGTCCTTTTTTTGGGAGGACATCAATAAAGAATCTTGATCTGGGTGGTCTGTTCTATTATGGGCTTCCTATGGACAAGTATGATAAGCAAGACCAGATTCATCATATAAATTACACCTAAGTTCATTTTGGCAGTCTGTGCTAGTATGACCAAAAGAAAAGCAGAGATTACATTTCACTCTGTCACACACAGAACTCAAATGTAGCAATGACCCACATTTGAAGCACATTTTAGGCTGTACTACATAAAAGCAGTGACCTCTTTCTCTCCCTAAAAATAAACTGCTAGGTAAATGCACTGGGCTCAGGTCATTATTTCTTAGCCTCACTCTGTATCTCCACCCCCAGTCCACAAGTGTTCATCATCAAAAATAGGTTGAGGCAATCCCAAAATGTCACAACGCTGCTGTATCCAGTGAGTAATATAATGTACAGGGACATTTTCATTCCAAAATAGAACTGTCACAGTTTTTATAGAAGGTTTGGTAAGTGGAATGGCTCTAAAGGGCAACCATAAGGCTGAATACCTTAAGTTGTCATATTTTGACCAGAACCTATCCAACCCCTGAGGGGATTTAAAACTAATGTCATATAAGGTATCACCAGACATGTGAATCAATGCATAGATTACATTTATGAAGAAGCCCATGGACTCCTTAATTATTTATTTCCCCACATAAAGTCTATCTGGCGCAAGTTCCAAGCCTCCTAGGTATTGTAGCCAAACTGCATTCCTACGCTGCAGCGGAGGAGGAGGAGGAGTTTGTTTGGAAAAATGGTCTCTTCTCCAAAATTCCAAAAGTTTTTGCTTGCTCATTTGGTGGTGGCCCCATAGGTTTGGAGGCCTCCATTGCATCCATTTGGTCACCCCATGACCGTGGGCCTTGACTAGACCCCTCATCTCCCATATCAGAGCTTACAGGTAATGAAGCATTTTGGACTAATTCAAGATCAGGGGGTCAACCTGCATCTCTTCCAGATGCAGGTCTACATCTGACTCAGTCACAGAATTCAGTTTGCAGCGTTACCAAGAGAGGAAGGGAACTTGACAATATTCTGGAGGATTTGATGGACTACCTGGTATAGGACTGTGAGCAGGGTCAGAAACCCATTGTCCCAACTCAGTTTGCTTCCATCCTGCATGTCTGTAAGAGTTTTCAAGCGCCTGTGGGTTTTTTAACTGTACTGCTGTGTTTTCGTCAGTGTCTGTCCTTCTGCCTGTCCGAAGGCCTAAGGACTGCACATTATGGTGTACTTTCTGAGAGCCAATAGTAGAAACAGTACTTACATTCCCAGTAGGAGTATGCTGCATATTCACAGTGTCAGGCTTAGAAGAGTCCTGTCTTATGCTGTTGTTGTCAGCTTTCTCTCTTTGCATTTCTCCAGGAGCTGAGTCATAGGGCAGTGACCGCTTCTTTGATGCTTGTGCATCACTAGCACTGGAGTTTTTGACAGCAACTTCATTCCATGACTGCAAGGCCTCAGGGGGACTCTCACTCACATTTTCACCTTCTGAATTGGGTGCAACACCATACTCAGCTCTGTGAGTACTGTGGTAGCGATTGTCTCAGTCAGAGTAACCACTGTAGATGTGTGGTCATCAGCTTGTTATGCAGCATTCCCCACAGCCGCTAGAACTAAGGCTCTGCCTTCTTTTAAAAATTTCTTCAGCCATTCTTCCTTAGTAAGCTCTGCTGTCTGTACCATTGACACATTATCAGAGGTTACCATTGTCAAGTTCCCAGGAATCGTTATCTCCCTGGCTGGACCTGTAGAGAGGGAGATCTGCTCACATACAGGTTCACCAGCAGACTGAACATCCTCCTGGATGATAGCCATGGGTGCAGTGGTGCCTCCTACTGAAACAGTAGGGGAATTTCCCCAGTGCCCTGGCCAAATTTCCCCCCATTCACTAAAAAAAAAAAAATACCACCAACAGCTTAATTTGGTTCAAGGTAAGTTGGCATTCATCTGTATCCCCCTCCCACTGGGTCATGCCCAAAAATAGGCAAGAATTTGTCTAGTGCACTTACCTGGTCAACAAAAACTAAATAAATAAATAAAAATAAATTCATAAAAAATTTCCAAAGTTATGAAGGTGTGTAGCAAAATTGCAATGAATGGTTATAACTTTAGCATTTTTCCATATTTT
Organism: Neoceratodus forsteri; assembly: GCA_016271365.2. Taxonomy (NCBI): domain Eukaryota; kingdom Metazoa; phylum Chordata; order Ceratodontiformes; family Ceratodontidae; genus Neoceratodus; species Neoceratodus forsteri. Next base: position 150,571,684 of record CM028132.1, on the reverse strand, counting down.
AACCCCACATTTTCTACATAGTCTTCTTATGACCTCACCTCATAAATCCCATAGCTGAAAATGTTCAAATCCATGGCAAAATGCCATTCTGCATCACAGGTGTAAAAACACATTTTGGACAGGATGTGAAAAATGATAGCTGTACTGTTCATGATGTGGTGTGAAAAAATGGCTATGCTGAAAATTTGGAGTCAAAATATTGAAAATTACCAAAGTTATGTGCATACATAGAAAGATTTCAACAAATGTGCATAACTTTGCCATTTTTAGGAATTCTTTCACCAGTTTTTCAGCATGACCTTTTTGGGACTCCACCTCATGGACACTGGTGGTAAAATTTCATTATTTGGTCCTAAAAGGTGATTTCATGCAGCAACCACAAAATCACCTTCTGGACCAGATTAACAAAATGACAGTGACAGTGTTCATGAGATGGGGTCCCAAAAAGGCTATGCTGAAAATGTGGTGAAAAAAGTCCTAAAAATGGTTATGAACATAAGTTCAAAACGGCACTGAAATACATTATTCAGCACGTACCTTAATTCCTCAGTTCACAGTTCAGCTTTGAAGAGTGTAGATGTGTCTCTGTCCACAGAAGATGCCAGTGTATGACCTCTGGTGGTATGTATAGGGTAAGGGTGTGTGTGGGGTGGTGGGTGCTCAGTGGGAGGGTCAGGATGGGGAGGGGGATGGCAGAAACGATGAGGCACTGTTTTCTCTTTTTTAGGTTAAAAAAAGACATTGGAGGACTGATTTCTTTTTACAGGGACAAGTAAAATAAATATTTAGGGACACTGGGGGTGGGCTCCCCAGTATCACATACTGCTGGGGGGCTTCTACTGCTGACATGGGGACTGGGCCCCCGATGTCAGCACTGTAAATCAAACAATGGGCTGCAGGAGGGAGGGACTATTAAATAAAAATTTAGGGACCATGATCAGAGGGTGGGGGGTGCCACTAGACACCAGGGACAGTGATCAGAGGGTGTGGAGTGCCAATAGACACAAGGGACAGTGATCAGAGGGTGGGGGTGACACTAGACACCAGGGACAGTGATCAGAGGGTAGGGGTGCCAATAGACACCAGGGACAGTCATTGGAGGGTCGGGGGTGCCACTAGACATCAGGGACAGCAATCAGAGGGTGGGGTACCACTAGACACCAGGGAAAAGGGCGGCTCACAGCTAACACTGCAGCTGGCAGCTTGACATCAGCTACAACTGCAGAAGTCAAAAAATTCCCGGTGTTCTCATACAGAGAATGCCTAGGAAGTGCTCCTTTCACTAAGCTGGGAACCCAGGATTTTGAGGTGCCCAGAAAAGGCATTTGTGTCCATAAATTTCAAAAACAAATATCAGAATCTAGCTAAATGGGTCCCATTTAACTAGGTTCTGATGTTTGTTTATTAAAATCACAGCATTTTTTTTTTTTTTTTGCTCTTTCTCTTTATACTCGCCCCGGCCATCGTCACTCCACTCTTTGGAAGTCACTTATGCCTGTACATCCCCACTCTCCTTACCTGACCAGTCCAAGTGGTCTCATCCCCCATGTAGCCTTGGTTTACCCCCCAAGCGGGATTCAGGTGGGGCCCGGACACCCGGTCTTATTTCCTGTCTTGTTGGGATGCTGGTTAGGTGGCAGGTAAGAGGCATTGGGGATCGGGGCTAGTGCTCCATCTACCGGAGATGCCGTGGCCATTTTCCCTGGTTTTCTGTGCCTTGTGGTGTGCTCCTGATGTCATGGCACATAGCACCGACATCCATCACATGGCTCCCCTCTGTCTGACTGGGCTCGCTGTACCTCAGGTCTCCACCCGGGATCAGTCAAGCACCAGTCCATGGTCCCTCCTCCCTCCCAGAGAAGGTGAGTGGTCCCTAGGATGCTCGAGCCTTCTCCCCCCAGCCAGCCCTCCAGCTGCCCAGGCTCGTTCCTCAACCCGGGTCGCTGGCATCACAAACGGTAGTGCTACTGCTGTGCTGGTAGGCCAGCTAAAATCACAGCATTTTTTTGTGTATTTTCCATGTTTGTTGGTTCATGGTAAAGGTCAACAAGATGGTGGCTGGCACAGCACAAAAAAAATGTTTGGTGCCATGCCAAACAAGTGGCGCGAAAGCAAAATGTGCATTTTCAGCATCAAAATGTTACTTTCACCACAAAAAGTTATCTCAAAACCCCTACTGCACATGTGCCACAAAATGTTATCTCAAAACCCCTACTGCACATGCACAAGTCAGAAAACACTAAATGTAAATCCTAATAACTGTGGAAACCTTTGATATTTTTTCACCAGACCATTCAATGACATTACCTTTAGACATGGCACATGTCCCCTGCAAGTCTGAGGCAACAATTCCTTTCTATGTAGGCTGTAGGCAAGAGCAAAAAAAAAAGCAATGTTACGTATAGGGGAAAAAATTTTTTTTTCTAAAAATGACACATGCAGGGTCTCAGAAACCACACAAGCTGCCATCACAAAAATTTCCACCCATCAAGACTTTGCCTCCTAGACAAAACATGTAAAATTTCATCACATTCTGTCAAAGAGAGACAAAGATATTAATGTGTAAAATTTGAAGTTTAACATTAAGCAGGCTACTCAGCCCTAACTATGGGGCACTATCGTGCCTCTATAATAAAAAGAAAAGGTAACTAAAACACCTCTAGGACTGCATCAAACTTTATTCTAGCAAAAGGAATAGCTCAGCAAAGGTAAGGAAAATACACTAAAAAAATATTATTTCTTTAGGCATGGTTTATTCTATACGTGCAGTTCTATAACTAGTGGGAAACACATACAGTACATAGCTGTAGGCAATAACAATAGAGTTGCATTAAATAATAACTTTATTTCATGTAAGCAATTTTTGAAACATCAAGGTGTTTTACAATAAGATACAGTTAAATAAAATAGAATACGATAAAAGAACAATGATAAAATCAGTAAACAACAATATAAGAGCAGTCTGAGGATCATCTTAATTAGTGTCTATGAATGCTTGACACCATAAATAGGTTTTCAGGCCACGTTTAAACCCTCCCACAGTCGTGCACTCCCAAAGCTGACGGGGTAGAGAATTCCAAAGGGAAGGGGCTGCCTGCATGAATGCACAGGCCCCTGAAGATTTGAATGACACCTTGGAATCTCCAGCAACCCCTCCTCAGCCAAATGGAGCTGTCAAACAGGACAATAGGGGACAAGAAGCTCTTTCAAGTAGTCAGGACCAAGTCCATGCAGGGCTTTGTAAGTCAGTAAACCAACTTTAAAGGTGATCCACCACCTAATTGGCAGCCAGTGCAGATCGCACAGCACCGGAGTGATATGGGAGGCTCGAGAAGCCCCCATCAAAAATCATGCTGCTGCATTCTGCACCAGCAGCAGGTAGCAGATATCAACCCCAGAAAGCCCCAGGTACAGGGAATTGCAGTAATCCAAGTGAGAGGTCACAAAGGCATGGAACAGTGTAGGCAGGTCCCCAGACGGAACAAGGTGCTTAATCCTGGAGATATTCCTAAAATGGTAAAATTAAGACTTGATAACTGCCAACACCTGAACTCGTAATGTCAGCCCATCGTCAAGCACTACCCCCAGGTTTCACACCCGTTCAGGAGAAGTGATCAGGGAGCCACCTAGAAAAAGTCCAGATGGCTGTCCAGCCCACGATCCCTCTATCCGGTGACCCCGGGTCCACCACCATCACCTCAGTCTTCCCGGCGTTCAACTTTAACCAGCTTGAATTCATCCAGTCCTGGATTTTGGCAAGGCAGTTATTAAAGACCAAGATGGCTCTATCCTGGTCAGGTGCAAAAGACAGGTAGAGTTGGGTATCATCAGCATAGCAGTGAAACCTCAGCCCATACCATCTTACAATGTTTCCGAGGGGTAGCATATACACAGCGAACAACATGGGGGACAGCACTGAGCCCTGGGGTGCCCCACATGGCAGAGATAATGAATCCAAGGAAAAAATCCCCAAAACCACTCTCTGACTTCTGCCAGAGAGGAAAGACATAAACCATCTAAGGACTACACCTGATAGGCTGCAGATGGATCCCAGGCAACCGAGCAGTACCCCATGGTCCACAGTGTCAAAAGTTAAAGAGAGATCAAGGAGCACCAAGATAGAACAGCATCTCTGATCTCTCGCCATCAGGAGATCATTGAGCACCCAAACCAGTGCAGTCTCAGTACTGTGCCTATTTCATAAACCGGACTGGAGAGGTTTGTAGATGTTATGGATGGTCAGGTGGTCCTCCAGTTGTACCGCCACTACTTTCTCAATCACCTTCCCCTATAAAAGGAAGGTCAGAGATTGGTCTATAGTTAGCCAGGGAATCCGGGTCCAGAGACGCTTTCTTTAGGAGGGGTGTCATCTCCACCTCCTTCAGAGAGCTTGGAAACTCACCGGTTTCCAAGGAGCACCAGACTATCTGTGCCAGGACCAGGCTGATAGTATCACAACAACCCATAACCAGGGCCGTTGGGCCCGGATCCAAACTACAGCACATAGGGCACATACACTGGACAATCCGCATGACATCTGCAAACTCCGGCATGGTAAAGGTACTCCAGGAAGCACTAGGTGGGGTGACCAAACACCAATCACCAGCAACCCCCATAGAGTGAGTTGTAAGAATTTCGGACCTGATGTTGACCACCCTATCCGCAAAGAACCGAGCAAAGCTTATCGCACTCCACTTGCGAAAAAGGTCTTCAGAGCTGAAGACAGGTCGGGTTGCACAACCTGTCGACAGTTTGGAAGAGCTGAGTTGGTCGGTTCTGAGCAGCAGCAATCTCCCTGGACAGGAACTCTGCCTTCTTATAGGAGATGGCTGATTGGTAAGTTGATAATGCTCAACCAATCTAAGATGGTCGGCATCCAGGGCCGATTTCTGCCAACATCGCTCTAACCTTCATCCTACTCACCGCAACTCCCTCAAAGACCCATCAAACCAAGGGGCCTGGGGATGAAGCGGGAGAGAATGAACATGGACTGGAGCAATTGAGTCCAGGACCATGGAAATGGCCTTATTATAGGCCATAACCAAAGTCTCTGGACTTAAGCTGGCCACTGGAAACTCCAAGAGATCAATGGCTGTCGCTAGGCAATCAGGAGTTATTCCTCATAAAGGGTGGTGATGAACCATCTCCACAGGGGCAGGGCTATGAAGGGGGACACAAAAGTTAAACCTCATGGTGCAGTGATCAGACCAACCAACAGGTTCCACCCCCAAGTCAGAGGCCTCAATCCCCAGGAGGAAGACCAAATCAAGTAGAGTGACCATGCTTATGAGTGGCAGAGGTAACAAACTGTGTAAGGCCCAGAGATGTCATAAGCTAGAAGAAGTGTTGTCCAAACTGAGAGAGATCGTCATCGACCCAGGCATTGAAGTCACCTAGAACTATCAGTCTGGGTGACTCCAATGCCATGTTGGCCACGAAATCTGCTACTTCCTGCAGAAATCACTTCTCATCCTCGGGTGGACGGTAGACAAAAGTTATCCTGCAACCTACACCTGCCACTACAGTACACTCAAATGATTCATCCTCCTCAACTGGAACACTCATGAGGCCCAACTCAGTCTTGAAACAGACTGCTACCCCCCGCCATGGTCCAATCTCGAGCAGTGTATCACTGAATACCTGGCCGGAATAGCAGCATCCAATATGGGGCCAGCATTTTCATCCAGCCAGGTCTCAGTGATGCAAGTCAGATCAGCTGTTCCAATAAGATCTGCAATGATTGCAGTCTTATTTTTAATAGATCTGGCATTGCAGAGCACCGCTCGAGTTGGACTGGTTACAAGCGTCGTCCCGGCTATTTGCCCATCACAAATGGTGGTGCCCTTGGATATGGGAACTAGACATGGAACACCACGATCCAGATTCCATTTCACCCCAGGGCATCTTCTAGGCCTAACTACGCCTATGTGAGAGGTCCATTCATTCACCCACCGATATCCGCACCCCTTACACTCATCCCCCCCCACGAGCAATACCAAGTGCATGACAGTGCTGGTAGGTTAACAATGTCAAAGGAGGGGGGGCAGAAGGAGTGGCAGGCAGAGGACGAATAGCACACGACTTGGGAGGAGGGCCAACACATTCCCCAAACAAAACCAAAAACACTTATCCCAAGAAAACCCCCCAAACAGCAATAATAAAATACCCAGCAGACTAAGACAAAAAACCCACCCTAATACACAATACAATACTAATAAAACCCAAGGAAGCACACACTCATCTCACCCAGCTTGGATAAAATTCACCCCAATACTTGGCAAGGGAGCTAACTGCCGTCACTCTCACAAAAAGTTGTATAATATGAATTATACCCCTACTATCCAAACCCTTTCACAACCCAGAGGCAGGGGAAATCCCGGCACTCACACTGCCCAGAAAAGGTCACAAAACTGTTCAAATAATGAAAACACAGAAATAGGTTATCAGATTGCCCCCCTGCCCCAAGCACTCTCATGGCCAGGGAGGTAGAAAATGTCCAGGTACTCTCACTACCCGGTTGCAGATCACAGTCAACTCAACTAATATCCATTAAAAATAAAAATACAAAAAATAATCAGTAAATAAAATAAATAAACAATAACTAAGACGTCAGATAAAATTGGTGGATGCCCAGGTCCTCTCATCACCGGGTAGACCACACATGAGAGTTAAGGCCTTGGGTCCCAAGCAAAGCAGAGTGGTTCAAGTATCAATCCACCATCAAATGGAAGCAGTGGCAAAATGAATCCAAAGAAGGGAAGAATCCAGGATGTTTCGACGGGAAGTCACCAGAGGATGCAATCAAGTCAGAGTCAATTACAAAACCCAGAAAACAGCCAGCAATATCCTGGGGCCCCTACAGCTCCTTATCCACCCAGCCTGAAATAATTACAGCCTCAGCACATTACCTGGGAATTGGCCACACTGTGATCAGTCCCAAGAAAACTAGGGGAACCGCGATACCCCAGCCAGTTCCCTGACTAGGCGAATACCGTGGACCCCTGTGAAGCTGCAAAATTGGCTGATGATTGGCCAGTGGAGAAGGGACCCCCTCCTGATGCTGATTGTTGAATAATCCAAACCGAAGATTCAAAAAATCAAGGTCTGCTGAAACACCATTCCATGCCAGTGTCCGACTTGAGTCCAGCACAAATCCAGGATCAAATAGTGAGACCAAATCCAAATATATGGCTTTCTCCACAGACTTTGTCATTAGACGGGCCGAAGCCCCCTTTTCGGCTTTTCTTGACCTCAGAAAAATTCCTCACTCGCCCTCCACAGTCTGCCTCATCTCAAACTGACTCCTCGCTCCGTACTCCAAGAAACACTGCTCAGCGGTTAAGATCAAAAAAATTCAGCACAGAGTTCAAGGAAGTTCACAGAAGTTCAAAAGAGGACAAAGACCTCAATTGCTCGTTGCTCACCAAGTCAGCATAACACCTGGAAAGGACCAGTGGGGGACCATCAAACCAGGCAAATGCAAGCTGTAGCAAATGAAAAGCTGAATCGAAAAGCGTTCAGGCCAGTCGGCACAGGTGGCCGCCCCCGCACTTCAACCCTTACGAAAACACAATTTGAAAATAATAAAACAGAACAAAAGAAACTAAAAATAAAGCAAGAACAATTAAAACAAATTAAATGCACAAAATAAAATCAAAAAAGAAAAGAGCCGATTTAGCACACTATCAAATACACGGGTTACAGCACCCCAAGCCTGGAGGCCATCTTCAAAGAAACAGGCAACAGTTCTTTGTACTGTTTAAAAAAATAAACATCCTTATGTTAAGTTCAATGTATTAAGCACCTTTCTGCAACATTAATAAGCACTGCTTATCTTGCCAGGGTGGGAGGATAAAGTTAGTACAACACAGTCCAAGTAAAATAACTGGCACAGTAGAGTATAGATTCATAGAAGTGTTAATGGCAGTGTAATTTTTATTGTCAGAAGTACTGCACTCACGCTGCAGTGTAATTGTCTGATTTCATTTATTTATACATTTTTATTATTTAACATTAAAACTGATTCAACAATCTGATCTCTTCTCTCAACTGTTTTGCCATCTAATGTATTGCACTCATGTTGGTTGGTTTCTTATTATTAGGCTTTGTTATTATTTTACTGGAACACCACAGAAGCCACAAACAGATATTTTCTTATATATTACAAGCTGGTTAAGTGTTATCACTAGTTGTCTAGTAAACCTTTTCTATTTTTGACATATAAATTCTACAGTCTGCACAGTAAAGCAGTATTCAGAGGACTGTACTAATATTTTGTGTAGCAAAGGCTATGTAGTAAGTAGTGCAGGTTCACGGCTTTAAAAAAATGTTCACATTACATTCCAATATGTTTCTGCATTTTTCTATGGTGTCATGTGATACTATTATTTATACAACTTTTCTTCACAAGCGTACAGCTGCAAGTATTGTTTCTTAATAGAAAATAGTTCATCATTGGATTTCTGGTAGTTTTGAAATAAGTCTCCTACGTGGAAAGGAAAAATAAAACACAAACAGAAGAACCATTTTTAAATGTGTCACAGTAAACGTTGCAGATGTAGCAGTAATGTGTAGTCACTTAATGTTCACTTTCTATTTTTTTATCATTCTAAATGGTATTGCACAGATGATAGTTCAAGTAATGTTGGTTTTCTACTGTTGTGGTAAAATATTGTTCTAGAAGATTAGAAATCCTGTTTTACATTTACAGTAACTGTTAATCACTTGAGTGAAAGTTGACCAATTAACACTTAGATTATAGATCAAAGGAGCACTCCCAACTACAATTGGAGCACTCCTGTACTCTGTGCATGAGACACTCTTATTCTGTGAAGGGTGTCTTATGTGCAGCTGACCTGGAAACAGGTACACTCAGGTAAGGTTTTTTGAAAAATTAATATATTCTGATCAACCTCAATCAATAAAATATTAATGCTGCCGCCAAGACCACTATTATGGTTGTAAGAGTGGTGTCACTTACATTATTTGGGCATCAGAACTGTGCGCTTTCAGTTTGCAGTTCTCTTACTCTAAGAATTTAAGTGAGATCACTCTTACAACCGTAACAGTGGTCTCAGCGGTGGTATGAACATAAACAATAGAGCTTCAAATGGCTGTGTATTAGGGTGTAAAAGACTCTGCTGTTGATTATTTGATAGTCAGTACAGCATTGCCTCACTTTACAGTCCTCTCACCCAAACACTATCGAACTCTCCTGTATGATAACAGATATCACTTGGAAGCCCTACTAAATCACAACAGATAAGAGAATATTTGAGAGTGTGTAATGGTGAATTGTATAGGTACTGATGTTGTTTTTGTTGTTGTTTCCTTTTTTTTAATTAAATAAAAATAATGGCAGTTGTGGGCTTTACTCAGTTTTTCTTTGTTTTGTTTTTTGATGCACATATTCAAAAAATACTGTGGCTGAATACAACTTTTTTAACCAGGTACGTTTTCTATCACTATGTGTTGTTAATTCTGTGCTATGGTTACATAGCTTCTCTTGTGTGGTATTATGTAACTCAAAACGCTCTCTATATCAACACATATTGGTTCCGTCAGGCTATGCAATCAGTATGCTGTATAAACAGGAAACAGGCTTTACATTAATTCAACGAGAATTTTATACTTTGTAACATTTATTTTGAAAAACAAACCTGCTAATCTGTGTCTGAGTCACTCTCTATTACTCTCACTCTCTAAGGACTTTTTTACTTCATTCTGTTGAAGTACATATAGGAAAAAAAGATTTTAATATACAAGAGCAAATGAACATTCATTTTATTTTAGTTTCAACTGTTTTTTTTTTTAAATCTCTGGAAGTGTTTTTTTGGGGGGGATTTGTACAAAATATTTATATCATTTTCTACATAGTAATAAAAGTTTGTCTAAAATCAAGTAATGTACTTTTACATTTTTAGGCCTCAGTGAAAGGAGTGTGGGAAATTATTTTTTGATGTTATTTAACTTTTTCAGGGGGTACAGTGTATATACATCAAATCAACCAATTTATTTCTATTCTATGTAAAAAAAAATGTTGGGGGCGGCGATCACGCACCTGGTGTTATCTGAACTGTGATGTGCTTAGCGTTGAAGCATGGCTGATAGAAGTAGGTATCAAGCACACTTGTGTCATGAGGTCAGTTTCACAGCTGGTTTTGCAGAGGTTGTAGCTTTTTTTGAGTCTTAATTGTAGGTGGCCGGTTCATGTTGTATAGGGGCGACACCTGTTATGATGTTAGAGATGTCTCAGTGTTGGTCTTCATTCAAATGACTGTAGTCATTTATGCTTTTGATGTGTCAGTGTCCTGTAATTTGCATTATTTGGTTGGGCCAGATTCCATGATCATTTAGCTTTTGGACTAGATGCTTCTGGGTGCTATGGTTTGTCAATTTCTTTTCAGTTTTGATGTTACTGTTTTTTGGTACCGGGTCAATATAATGCTGCAAAAACAGCACGGCAATAACCATGCTGTGTAAAGCATGCAAATATTTAGAGTGACAGGGGTATAACAGTGGTAAGGAATTACCACTACCTCTGTCGCTGACTGTGAAGTGGAGGAAGGGCTTGAAGAAGCCTGCACTGCTATCCCTGGTTGAGCTGCTCCCGTTGTGGAGTGGCTAAGACAGTAGCACACAGCAGCAATGGAGACCTAGGACTGCAGTTCATCCCCTCCCCCCCATCTCCTGGTGTTGCAACTTTTTTTGTTGAAAAAAGAAGAATTCTCTCCCCCTCCCGAGTTTCTCCCCATCACCGAAGTCTACAACCTTCTCAGAACTGATTATTTGAAGTCTGGGTGGTGTGGGGGCTGAAGCCCCCTGTAAAAACAAAAGGTGCCATTGATTTCAATGGCTGTGCACTTTTTTTGAATGGTCCCTGAAAAGCCCGACTTTATGTTGAAATGCAACATTTTGCTTGTGGCATTGATTGCCATGCTGTATTTGTCAGTGACATTATGGCTCCGTGCCACTGTTTTTTACTATCAGTCTGACCATTTTGGACAATTTGTTTATACCAACTGACTGATTTTTGAACCATGTCTGACAGAATGAGTGGCTGGCAGTGCTGGGTAAGTTACTTTTTCTATTACTTTCTATTATGTTTGGAAACTTGTTCCAGGAAAATTTGTGCAGTCACTAGCAAGGATGGAGAAGTACTAGAAAAAGTAATACACCTGACAGTTACAGCTACTTATTTCTTTTTATAGAAAAACAATACAAAAATAATAAATAACAGATGACATTTATTTGAGAGTAATAGGTTAGTTACTAGTTACTTTCAAATAAATGTGATCAGCTACAGTTATGTATTACTTTTGTATAAAAAAACATAAGTAACTAACTATAAGATGTATTACTTTTTACAGTACTTCTCCATCCTTGCTAGTGACTGCACAGAGCTTTCTGGAACAAGTTTCCAAAAGTAATAGAATGAGTAACTTACCCAACACTGGTGGCTGACATTGTTGGCATTCACTGCTAGGTAGAATGGGCTGTCATCTGTTTGAGCCTTCATCAGACAATTTTCTTTATACAAGTTGTGCAGTGTAACAGTGCATCTCTCTGGAAATTCCAGAGTCTCACAAGCTCGTTTTTTTTTTCCACTGGTCTTTTGGGGATGACTTCTGATCTTGTCTTTGGGCTTTTCTCAGTGGTGTACTTCAGGTATTTATTTAGATTCTCATCCTGCCTCTGTTTTATATCGCCCCACCTTAGGTCTCCCATTTCTTTATATCCGCGCAAGTCAAAATATGGGCTGCATATTAATCATCTGGAGTTTAGGACAGCGGATGTTGTGTAGGGCCCCAGCTGTTTTTATCATATACTTGTTCAATCATTGCATCATTAAGTTCATTTGTAGCATTGCCGCTGCCGTCCCTGACCTCTGATTAATGTTGTCTGTTTTTGGATGGTTGAACTTTTGTGGTTTCTTCAGACTTGGTCCTTACTGGCAGATAACTAGCATAGCTGTTAGTTTTCAAATGTCTTTCTATGCTTTGGTGCACACCTTAGAGTGGCAGGTTTGTAGCTTTTTCCTGTCTTTTCCTTTGCTGTCCTAAAATAACTGCACAGATATTTGTTTAATAGTTCTGGTGGCAAGCCGTGCAGTTCCCTGTTGTCTCTGAAGCTGGTAGTAATGTAATTTGGTATCAACTTCACATTATAGGTAGTTCTTCTATCAGTATTTTAGTTATTTAATTAAATGAATTGTTTTATGTCATTCAGGTAGTTTAGGTTAATGGTTGTTTGTGGGCAGTGCTGCAGTAGTGAAGGCAGGTTCAGTGTCAGGGTTTCCTACCATTACAGGAAGATGCTTCTGTATTTTCTGCAGCAGGCAGGATACTCATTTGATCTGTAGGAGGCTCATTTTCTGTTTCTTTTGGCTGCTCCATAGGATTACAGTCACCCTCATAGATGCTTATGAGATCTACCATTTCCATTTCAAAACAGAGACCCATTTCATTTGAATTCATTCAGAAGTAAACAAAATTTGCATAAATTGCACTTGTTTTCCTAACGTGAACTTTTTTGTGCAAACCACTAGTGTGAATCACTGCATGTCTGAAAGCCACCAGCTGTCAGTGTTACATGTCGGCACACACTCTGACCTTAGTGACTCATCCTGTCGCTGCAGAACTGCAGGGAAGCATATGAGGTGACTGGCAATGATGAATCTAATTTTCAAGATACCAATTATGATAAATCTAAGTTATAATATCTTGACATCTTGAAACTTAAGTCTGAGCTTTTACAGATAGCACTTTTTATCTTTGCAATAAACACTCTCACCTGTTGTATACTATATAGAGCAAATGATGGATATGTGTGGTATACAAATAAATATACACATCAAGAGGGCTAATTAGATAATAAGGCCACAAGCCTGAAGGGAAAGTAGTTTTATTATCTAACGAGCCCTCCCCCCCGATGGGTATTTGGCCTTGTATACCACACATACCCATCATTTGTTTTATATAATACTTGGCAGTTTTTTGTTTTGTATTACCTGCTGTGTGGGGTCAGGTCAGTTTCCTGCTCGAGGCCATTTTTGGGTTTGCCTTGAATCTTTCTGACCCCATGTGTTTCCATAGTGCAGTGGCATTTTGGAAAAGGTCCCTCTTGCTTCCATAGTGTATGATTTCCCTCTAAAAGGGGGCTTTTCCAGGCCAGTCATCCTCTAGTTCATTGGTGGAGTCATGGATTGTGGGGGGGGGGGCATGTTGGCACTGTGGAGTGGTATCAAAGTTCAGGAGGATGTTTTGTGGTCAGAGAGAGGTGTGTGTCATCGAGGCCTGTGGAGCCAGTGCAGTAGGTTGGCCTGGAGTCTCATATGGTGGCAGCAATGTGCGAGAGAGCTGAAGCTTTGAGGGAAAGGCTGTTGGTAAGAATTGGCGGGGGGGGTTCCTGTGTGTTCTGTGCAGCAGGCCTCCATCTGTTCTTTTTGTTTAGGTTTGGGGAGCTCCAGGTGTGGGGGTGAGGGAAGGAGAGGGTTACCTACAAACGTTTCTGATTGTTAGGTTTGGAGTGTTGGACTGGGGAAGGGAAGTGCTCCTGGACTGGGGGAAGGGGAGTTTTTGCTCATGGTACACATACAGGTACAGCCATAATTTGGAAGTGTACAGTTGTATATCTCTGGAGGCCCACCCCCAGTACCGCTGAACATGAGCCAAACATTGGGGTGCCCAATCCTCAATGTTGGAATACTGTATCCCTGAAAAAAGAAAACTGTCCCTAAATGTTTTTTTAACCCTAAAGAAAGAAAATGGTCCCTCACCGATCTCACTCCCCACACACCCAACCCTAACCTCCCACTCAGCACCCACCACCCACCACCCCACACTCACACTTACCTAAACAAATCCCACAGCATATATCCACTCTTCAATCAAAGAAATGTCCTCCTGCTGGAACCAGCAATTGCAACATGAGAAAATCAGGTAAGTGCAATTTAATGTATTTCAATGGGGGGTTGAACTTTGAGTCATAAATTTGTCAATTTTACATATTTTGACCTCAGATTTTCAACATGGCCTTTTTGGGACCCTACCTCATGATCAGTGTGGTGGACTTATGCAAATCTGACCTGAAAGGCAATTTCATGGTCACTTTGTGAAATCACCCTTCAGGTGGGATTTGAACATTTTCATTGATGTCATTCATTCATTCATGAGGTGGGGTCATAAGATGGCTGTTTTTGAAAATCTGGGGTCAAAATGTGCAAAAATAACAAAGTTATGCACATACATTGAAATTTTTCTATGCTCACTCATAACTTCGGAAAATTTAAATACTGTAACCTAAATTTTCAACATAGCCATTCCGTCACACCGCCTCGTGAACGTGACAGCCGTAATTTTTCAAATTCTGGCCAAAGTGTATTTTTGCACCAGTGGCATGGAATGATGTTTCAGTGGGGATTTGAACATTTTCACCTACCAACTTCTTGGGGTGGGGGAATAAGAAGGCTATGGAGAAAATTTGGTGTACAGATATGGTAAAATGCCTAGGTTATGAGTAACATTGCAATATTTTCAACATTCACTCATAACTTTGTTAATTTTCAATATTTTCACTCCAGACTTTAAACATAGCCATTTTTACACCACCTCATAAACATGATAGGTCTCATTTTTTAAATCCAGGATGAGACTTGGTGTTTACATTTCTGGTGCAAAATGACATTTTGGCCAATATACTATAAATGCTACATGTCATGTTTATAAGGAGAGTTACAAAATTATTATCTTGAAAATTTGGGATCAAAATTTAAAATATATATATGTAATTGTTAACAACAAATGGCATATAGTGCCAGTCTGGACCCCAGTGTGTATGCTTTGTGACCCCCGTACCTGTGAGCTGAAGTTGGGGGCAAGCTCAGTGACCCCAGCTGGATGGGGTGAGGGGGGAATAGCGCTGTTATGCAACACCCCCCAGCCAGGGAATGAGAGCTGCAGGGTTTTCTGCATGGGCCCAGGTACCATATATTGAAGACAACTGTTCTCTTGGTATAGGGCCCTGAACCTCTACACCCATGGGTGGCAGAAGGCCCTGTGCATTGGCTGACAGATGGACTCTCTGCTCTGTTCATCTGTATCTGCAGTCACATGGAAGCACAAGGACCAGAGGACCTGGCACGTTCACAGCCCGCTAAACAGACCCAACGAATTCTTGACATCCGTCACTGTGTGGAAGTGTAGGGCTACAAGGATCCTGTGCTTCTGTAGGTGGATGGAGTCTTCCCTTGGTGCATGGGGCAAAAAGGGCCTTGCACATCTGCTTCTGTTCACGCAGGTCCCAAAGGGACATGTGTGAATGAGGATACAAGTCTACTATCTCAAAAAGAAAGGAAATTCTTTGCAAAAAACTTGATTAATGCACCAGTTAGGGTTCAAGTTAATGCCACAAAAGGAGAAACTGTGGCATTAGGGTTTCCAACTCTAACTCCCCACCCCCCAAGCAGCAAAAGGAAAAAAAACATTAGGGTTCTGAGTCTCCAGAGTCTTGGCAAATCAGTGGTGGGGTCTTCCTTGGGATTGTCAACCCTGATGCCCACCCCATTCCCTGAATAAACAATGTCAGATGTGATCTGCTTTCTTCATGCAGGGCCCTATGTCAAGAAGGCTACAACAGATTGTGCTGGCAACATCTGATGAGACATAGTTCTCTACCTTTGAAGAGTGTATCACTGTGAGGCATTGGCTTGGAGCTGTACCTTGTGCTTCAGACAGGGGTGAGCATTAGGGTTGACAACCCCAAGGAAGACCTCACCACTGATTTGTCAAGACTCCAGAGACCCAAAACTCTAACATTTTTCCTTTTGCTGCTTGGGGGAGGTGGGAGTGAGGAGTTAGGGCTGGAAACCGTAACACCACATGTCCTTACTTTTGTGGCATTAACTTGAACATAAGAATATAAATAGTAGCCAGCAGAAGGAGACCTCCTGGTCTATCTTGTCTGTCTGATTTGTGTTGGGTTTTAGTATTTTACCCCAATACAGATACCTGTCTCCCCTCCCTACCCTCTCCCCTCCCATTTTTGTGGTCCCACATCTTCCCTCTGTGTTTGTCCCAGGCTCTTTTGAACGATCCCACTGACTTGAATGCCATGACTGCTTCTGGCAGCTCATTCCATGGCATCACCACCCTTTCTGTGAAGAAGTGCTTCCTCACATCCCTCCTGTATTTTCCTCCCACCAGCTTTAGGCTTTGTCCTCTGGTGGTGGTATTTTCTCTTAAAGATCAAATACACACATATTTCATAAAAAGCTCAAATTCACTTGAATTCATGCCCCTGTGTCATGATTAGTGTTTCCTGAAAATATCATGCTGTTTGGTTTTGTGGTTTCCCTTAAATCAGTATCTGTTAATGTGCTCTGCAGTAACTGAAAACAGTGAAGAAACAGTGAAGATGTTTCTGTCCCTGTCTGTGAGCAGTTACATCATACCTGTCCAGCCTGCTGCTTCAACAATTAAATTCCTGATTGACTGAATAAGCTGTTGCAGTTCCTAGTTAGAGCAGTCTGTAGAGCTAATTGTTTTCACTCAGTTTCCCCCTGTTCCCTCCTTCCTGAACACCTACCTGTGGCATCAGTCCATCTTTTTCTTTCATAAAGACAGAGCAGAAGTATTTATTTAATACTGCTTTTGCACTGTCTTCTGTTATCCAATCTGTCTCCTGCTTGAGTCTGAACCGTAACTGGTGCGTTAACAAAGTTTTTTGCAAAGAATATATTTATGTGTTATAGGGGCACATTAGTGCCCCTGTAGTTAGTGTTGAATTGGCTATTTAATGTTAAATTCTAATTTTTGCACCTTAATAACTTTAGGGGCACCCAAAGAACTAGCTCAAGGTTTGGCATGCGTGGTCAGGTGGGCAGAGTCTCAAGACATGAAAAGTTGCGTGATGGCATCTTTTCAGATTTCAAGAAATGGAACACCAAAAAATACAAAAATAAGGGTGTTTGGCTTTCCTATACTTAACATGATTTTTTTTTTATTTATTTGCTCTTGTGCACAGCCTAGACAGTGTGGAATTTTTTCATGAAACTTTCAGGGTAGAAGTGGCTTGTACTGAGGTAGTGCCTTTCAAATGTCTTGTGAAAAAATATTATATGGTTCCAGAGTTATAAGGATTTTTTGAATAACCATTATACTCGAATGGTGAAAAAAAAAAAAAAGAAAGAAAGATCGCAAGTGCTCGTTTTCATGATTTTCTTTTAAGAAATAATTTACTTGCCATAAGGGAAAAAATGATCATGGCAGCTGCCCTCTTGTTTTTTTTTTTTACTCAAAAACATTGAAAATACAGAAACTTGTGTATTTTCAAAAAACAAACACCTGAACCTAGGCAAACATAACCTGTTTAGTTAAATTCTGGTGTTTGTTTATTGAAAATTGCCCTGAAAATAAAGTTTGTGGACACCCAAAAATCCTGGATGTCTAACTTAGTGACAGAAGCTATTTACCAGCATTCTCAGTATGAGAACAGTGGGATTTTCTTGAAATCTGAAGCCACAGCTGGAGTCCTGCTGTTGAATTCAGGTACAGCAGTGAGCCAATGAGCTCTTGCTCTTTGTGTGTCTCAGTCTGTCTATCTATCTATCTATCTATCTATCTATCTATCTATCTATCTCTCTATCTATCTATCTATCTATCTCTGTATCTATTTACCTACCTATCTGTGTATCTATCTATCTATCTATCTACCTACTTACCTATCTATAGAGGCAGTGTAGCACAGTGAGTTAAGGCTCTGAGCTGCAGATCTGGAGACCTGGGTTTGAATCCCACAGCCACCTAGGTGCATACTGTGTGATTCTGAGCAAGTTACTTAACTTCCTTGTGCTCTCAGATCACATCTGGAAACAAGCTTCGGCTTAGTGTGCTACTCCTGGTTAAGCAATGTTCCCTTTCCTATCTATCGACAGTATATATCTATCTACCACTCCTTTTAATTCCCAAATTGTCAGAGGATGAGGCAACTTCTCAAGGTAACAGAGCCAGTATAGTTTGAGTATCTATAGTGCTTGGCCCCAGCACTTCAGTCAGTGTCAGTCAAGTTTTTAAACTGATTGAATTTATGCCTTCTTGCTGTGGGGCTAGTGTTTCAGGTAAGGATTTTTGTAGGAGGGACAGTGGCATAGCATGGTTGGCATGGGCCGTGGTGCAAGGAATGAAATGCCCCCCCCATGTGTGGTTAAAAAATGGGTACACTCTCAGTCTTCTAGTGAAGTGGCCTTTTCCATGCTTTTTGCCGATAGAAGACATCAATGATTTTAGAGGCATTTAATTTACTTGCACATTCATTTTTTATGGATAAAAGAGCGAGCTTCTGATGCAACTACACCTCTCTTAACTAACTACCACTCCAACCTGCTTAAACCAAAGGTTCTCAAATCATTCCCTCCTGGGCTGGATCCTCACCAACCATGAGGACAGGGCATTACATGCAGGAATCCTGTTGGATTCCATCAGGGACCACTCCCCTACCTTTTGCATTTGGTCCTATAAGTGCCTGCATCCTGCCCCAAGACCCTTTCTTTTAGAGGCTTCTCCAAGTGTGGCATGTCTTGTTTAGTTTCTGGCCTTATTGCCATTGACTGGTCAGTCCTTCACACCTCGCTCAATGTTAAGTCTGCCCTTGGCTTCTTCATGACTGCACTATCCTCCATCCAGAAGAAACACTTTCCATTTACTACACAGAGAGTGCATGGTGGAAACACAAGGTGGCTTTCTAAAGAACTACTTATGAAAATGAAGCTTAGGGATGCAGCTTGGTTGGCTTATAAATCCAACCCCCATGCTCTTGTCCTGGAATGTGTTCACTGGATGCTTAACCTTTGCAAATATAAGGGTGAAAGCTCATAACGCTGATTATCTCAAGGACCAACATATCCAACACCTGGGGAATCCCAAAGTTTCTGGGCTGCAGATAGCTCTCTCATTAAGCCCGGGAACAGGCAACACATCATCAAACAGACTACATAGATTGGTACAATCATTGACCCCCTCCATGTTGCCAAGGCACTTAATACCAAATTGACTGACCTTTCCAGTTTGCTAGGAAAGCTGCCACTCAGGCATTCTAGCCTTACTTACCATGGACTGTTCACAGGTGGTCCCTGTATCCCACCCTTTCACTTAAAGGCTACTTCTCCCTGCAAGATCCGCAAGCTTCTCAAGTCCCTGCCCAACCATGGTGGGGCAAGCAGTGATGGCCCTAATCTGAGATGCCTTAAATTGTCAGTTAATATAATTGACAAACCTCTCAGCACCATTTTCAACCTATCCCTGTCCTCCTTGTCCAACCCCGCAACTTGAAAAGGGATCAGGGTGGTCCCTGTCTTCAAAGCCAGGTACCCTTCATTCATTTGACAACTACTGACCCATCTCCATCCTGTCCCACTGCAGCAAGGGCCTTGAGAAAATTGTCTTTTTACAACTATTCTACTATGGGCTCAAGTACTGCTTCCTGTCTCCCTACCAACATGGTTTTAGAAAAGGCCACAGTACTTACTACTGCCTTGGCCTGTTTCATTGACCATGTCATCAATGGCATGGACAAATTCACTGATGCCATGTTCATGGATTTTACAAAGGCCTTCGATCTGGCTGGCCACAACATCCTCTTGGACAAATTGACTCAAACTGGATTCTCCCCTGTGACTACATCCTGGTTTCACCACCACCTCCCAGGGAGAACCCAAGTGGTCTGCTTAGGAGGAACAACTTCCAAAAGCAGGGGCAACTTCCAAATCACTAGGAGTGATGAGTGGAGCTCCCCAAGCATCCATCCTCGGGCCCATCGTGTTCTCTTTATTAACAGACTCCTTCCCCAAGGGCTGCAAACAATACCATATGCTCCTCTATGCTGATGACCTGATACTTTTCCATAACACCAAGTCCCCAAATGAAATATCATCCATCCATCCTCACAGAGGAGTTATGTGCTGCCCATGGATGGTTCTTAGCTAACAGGCTCCTTGTTAATGCCAAAAAGACCAAGGCCATGCTGTTCGAATCCAAGCCTAGGCTTGCCAAGACCCTGTCAGGAACAAGACCCTTGCATATCCTGTCACCTGATGGTACCCCCCTTAGAACTAGTCAAAACCTTCAAATACCTTAGGGTCACACTCAACCCCTCCTTGACCTATTCTAAATACAATGGGCTCATGATTAAACACATAAATCAGAAACTAGGGCTCAGTTTCTGGCTTAATGACTATATGACCCCTGAAGTATGACTGGACATTGCTAAGGAGACATTACTCCCCCTACTGAACTACTGCTTTCCCATGTATATGCATACCATCTTCTCCAACATCTCTAAACTAAACACAGCTTTTGCAATGATGGTCTCTTACTCCACTTACCACTACTCTCTTTATGAGTCTGTTGGCTGGTTTTCCCCATAAACACACTGTGAATACCTGCTTGGATACCTCATTAATAGATCCCTTTGGTACTTGGAGACCTCCACTTAGAATTACCTCCTCATGCCCAAGCTGTGCTCTCACAGCCTCAGGTTCTCATTTCACTTATTCCTGGAACATCATCAGATGTCAACCTGTATAGGTCAAAAAAGGCCTTCTCTGTTACTGCCCCTTGCCACTGGAACAGCCTATCTATCTCACTCTGCTTTCTAGGTAGACACTCCCTGTTCAAAGCCCACTGTAAGGTGACTCTCATGTCTGTTTTATCCTGTAAGTGCCTCTCCAATGTTGCCAGAAGTCTCCCGTAGTTGATCAATCCTCACATTTGGTGTTTAGTTATCAATTTTTGCCTTGTAATGCTGTCACATAAGTTGTATATTTGTATTTATTGTATGAATTTTTCTATGTATCATGTTAATTGCCTGGATTTATTAATTCTAGGTGCTCTTCATTTGTTGACACATTGTACCATGTCTTGTATCCTTTTTGACATATGGTCCTGTCTTCAATTGTATTGAATTTTCCTGCAAATGTTACTTGCCTTGCCTGTATGTATATCTTACCAAAACACTTTATTTGCCATCTCAATGGCCCTAGTCGTTCATGAAAATGGTCCCTGGGACTAGCATACCAACTCAGTTAACAAACAAGCATTTGTTAATGGCGAATATTTACTTGCTTGTATTGGCATTGGTAGTACAGGAGTTAGAGAGACGCATAATAGAAATGGCAGTGAAGTATTGAAGTAACGCCAACCCCAACCCCCACCCAGCAGACACTGACAGGCATTGGGGTGTGCCTTTGGGTCATCTCGTTGGCCATAACACTCACACCATTCCACCTCACCCCACCCTGCAGACACTGACAGGTGCCACAGTGTGCCTTGAGGTATTCAGCCCTTATGCTCACCCCATTCCATAAGGAAATAAGCTGAGATGGGTGCAGTACAGTGGAAACCCTAACACCATGGGCATTTTTTGGTATTTGTGCTCCAAATTTTAAACATGGGCTTTTTGGGACCCCACCTCATGAACAGTGGCAGTATCATTTTGTTACTCAATCCCAAAAGGAGATTTTGCACGGTGAGTGTGCCATTCGGTGTCACAGGTGCGAAAACACATTTTGGGCAGGGTGTGAAAAATGACAGCTGTACTGTTCATGAGGAGGTGTGAAGAAATGGCAATACTGAAAATCTGGAATGAAAATATGAAAAAGTGGCAAAGTTATGAGTGTGCATAGAAACTGTGCAATGCATGCTTGTAACGCAGTCATTTTTTGGAATGTTTTCACCAAATTTTCAACATGGCCTTTTTGGTACCTCCCCTCATAAACAGTGGCACTGTGATTTTGTTAATCTGTTCTGAAAGTTGATTTCATACAGTGACCATGCCATTCTGCACCACAGGTGCAAAAATACATTTTGGGAAGGATGATAAAAATGACGTCTGTATTGTTCATAAGGGGGTGTGAAAAAATGGCAATGTTGGAAATCTGGAGTGAAAATATTAAAAACTGATGAAGTTACAAGTGTGTGAAGAAACTGCATAATGGACACTCATCACACAATCATTTTTGGGAGTTCTTTCATCAAATTTGCAACAAGGGCTTTTTGGGGCCCCACTTCATGAACAGTGGCACTGTCATTTTGTTAATTGCTACCAAAAGGTGATTCTGTGCAGCAATAGCAAAATCACCTTTCGGGACCAAGAAATTAAATGACAGTGCCAGTGTTCATAAGATGGGGTTCCAAGAAACCCATGTTGAAAATTTGGGACCAACACTCCAAACATTGGCTAAGATATCAACCTAAGTTGAAAACCCCCCATTGACTGCCACTATAGGGCTAACCATCATTTCTTCAGTTCCCAGTCAGTCTTTGAAGAATACAGACGTGTTCCCAGTCCACAGAAGATCGCTGCTCTCGACCTCCAGAGGTAAGTATGGGTGGGGGTGCAGGGAGGTATGATCGCTAGAGGGAGGGGTGGGTTGGGGAGGGAGGCCGGCAGGAATGACGAGGGATTGTTTCTTTTTTTTTTCAGGTTTAAAAAAAAAAACATGTCATGGGACTGTTTTCTTTTTTGAATTCTATTTGTACACCACCTCACCCGGGCATCCTTCCGGGATGCTCTCTCGATGACTGCCTCTACTCCCTGTCTGAACCCTGTAGCTTATGGAAGGACTCCCCCAATGACCCAGGCAGAGCTAACCCCCTGGATCAGCCCCCAGAGGGGGCCCATCCTCCCACAATGGCCTTTCTGAAATTAGAGAGGTCTTACCTGGGTGACGGGTCAGCCGTGGAGTCCCCCAAAGTGCAGAGCTGATGGTGGGATGTGGGCTGCATCCCTGGAGCCACCTTCATCTCCGCGAGCAAGGCGAGGATTTTTTACTTTTTGTTACCATCCCCTGCGGAGTGCAGCTGGCAAGGCAATGTTATGCCATAGCTCTGCCCCCCCAGCATACTCTGTGTCACTATGTTGGCACCCCCGCCAGCCACCAGAGGTTGCTTCATGAGTAATCATTCCCCTGAACCCTCCCCGGGAAGAGAGAGCAGTCCACCAGATGCTCGATCTCTTCCCTCCCCTGCCAACCCCAATGACCCAGGCTCGTTCCCTAACCTGGGTCGCCAGCATTGGCGCGAGGTGTGGCATCCAGCACCTCAACCCTCAGTGCCACCAGACTAGCTGGCTGTTTTCTTTTTTACATGTGAAATATTAACAAAATGGATTTTGGCACACTGGGGTGGGCTCCCGGTGTGCCAGAGTACTGGGGGGATCAATGCTGACCCAGGGATTGGGCACCCCAAGATCAACTGAGAACATAGGAGTGAGGGGGGTGGCACATCCAACACCGTGAGTGGGCATCCCAGTGTCAGAAACATCAAAGAAGTATTTTTTGGCACACTGGGGTGGGCTCTTAGTGTGCCACATTAATAGGAGATGGGGGGAATACATGCTGACATGGGGAGTGAGCACCCCAGTGTTAGTAGGGGATGGAGAACGGAGGGTGTGGGGCAGGCAGCAGCAGTGGGAGGGAGCTAACACTTAAATTTGTTGTCCTGCTGTGTGACTGGTTGAGAGGGAGGGTGGACTGCCACTGCAATGATGAAACTGCCCCTGATTGCAGTGGCAGATTTCTTTCAAGTGCAGCTCTCGCTCTAAAACTGCAATCATTGGCAGCTTCAGCATTAATTGGTGGCCAAGGGATGCACCATTACAGCATCTGCTGCATTGGCCACAACACTGCCACACCTCTGCAATGCTCTACTATCTCAATATGTTTCTTGTGCGTTGCACATGCAAGCAAACATAATAAATAAATATTATGAAAGTTAGCCTGGGTCTAACAGGCATAATGCAGTGCCAACCAGACTTAGTGAATCTGAACAGGGCAAGGACCATTTCCAGAGTATGGCCCAGCACGGTGTACAGTGGATAGCACTGATGAGCAGAATACATCACTGCATCAAGGCAAATGAGGGTGCCCTCTTGCATACAGAATGGAGTGGCACATTCAAAGGGTTTTGTTAGCACTAAGAATGCAAAGACAGCACTAATTAACACTTATGAAACCCTGCTTTTAGCAATGTGCACAGTGGTGCATGACCCCCTGCCCCTCCAACGACACCTGCTTTCACCTGTCACGTCCCCATTGGCACAGAGTTACACTGAAGTTCCTGACCCTGGTATTCTATTAGTCCCTCCCCCCACCCCAAATTCCTGCCAGTACTGTGCAATAATTTTAGAGTGGAATATTGAAGATCCTGACCCTGGTAGTCTAGCAGACACCCCTCCCTCACTCGATCCCTGTCAGGAACTGTAATAAAGCTTTTGCCAGGCAGTTTAATGGACACCCCTCACCCAATCCAGTATAGTGGAAATGTACTGAAGATTGTCCCTGGCAATCTAGTGTTACCCCTGCCAGATTTCTGTCACAGCCCCCTCCTTCCCAGCCCACCTACTGAGCACACACCTCCAACCCCCCATCATTCCCTGACTCACCTATGCATCCAGAGGTGAGCTGACATCAGATCCCCAGATGGCAGCTGGTACAGACCTTCGACTCGCCACCTGATCTGGCCACTGTCTGACTAACAGGGACTGAATGCATGCATACTGTAGAAATAGCTGATTCTGCAGTATGTGCATGCTTACACCCTGTCAGTCAGATGACAGCTGACCAAGGTGGTGAGCAGAGGGTCTGTGCTGGTCAATGCCTGAGGACCTGACAGCAGCTCACCTGTGGGTGAATGCATGAGTCAGGGGCTGACGGGGGGGTGGATGTTCTGTGGCTGGGCTGGGGAGGAGGAGAGCTTAGAAAGGGATCAGATGGGGAGAGTAACACTAAACTGTCAGAGGTGGACTTCAGTACATCTCCACAGGCTGGATAGGATGAGGGATGGGCCTACTAGACTGTCAAGGAAGGGCTTTAGTACAGTTCCACAATACCAGCAAGGGACAGGTGAGGAAGGGGGTCCACTAAACTGCCAGGGGAAAGGCATTAGTACAGTTCCACGAAGCCAAAAGGGATCAGGTGAAGGACAGAGGGCTGCTTGACTACCATGGGTGACATAGGTAGGAAGTGCTCCTGTGTGGGGGCAACTGATGCTCTTCACAATGCCTCCCACATTTGTGCATGGATGCATATTGAAGAGCTGCTAATGGCCACATACTTACATGCATATGGTCCCTTAGTGCCATGCATGCAATACAGTATGTGGTCATCAGCACATCAGCTTCTGAATATGGCTGTCAGAAATGACAGCACTGTCCTGCTTGAGACACACTATCTCCCTTTGCTCCTGGTAGTCTGTTGCCAGCATGGGGCTGTGGTAATGATGTACATATGCCTGGCACTTCTAAAAGTTGGGTTCCCACTACATAAAAGATGGCCTGTTCTCATATACTCTGGTTCGGCCACTCTGCTTGGCACGAAAGAATCGGCTGGTGGTTCCCCATGCCTAATTGGAATCCTTAGGTGAAAGTGCTTTTTTCATGGCTGTGCCATGCATGTGAAATGCCCTACCAAATCAGTGTCATCCATTCTCCTTTGCTGAAGTTTTTAAAAGGGTTCTTAATGCCCATCTTTTTACCTGGCATATGAAGGCTCCTTTTAAATATGCTATGTCTAGGAGGGGTTCTACTGTGCATGTTATTTGATTTTATAAATGTTTTATGTAACCCCCCCCATGGGTGGGGCTTACCTTTCTGCCTCCCAGCCACATATTCCCACCAATCCCTGTGCTGTATGGGGCTCTGGAGTGTTCCTGATGGTCTTCGGGGTTCAGGAATTAAGTGGGGATTGGTGGAACAAAGTAAAAAACAACACCACCCACTTGGCAGTTTGCCAATCACTGCACAGCTCAAATGTGCGAGCTGGCTGTTCGGCACTCATGCTGGATTGGCGCTGCGGTGCTTAGTATGTGAAAGCTGCTCTGGTGGCTCCTCCATCTCTGCCTTTGTGTGCCTTGGCTCCCGGTGGGTATAAAAAATGGTAACAGGATTCTGGAGGCACATTGGGGGGAAAATTTAGAACTTTAAGGAAAGCACTCTAAAGCGCCATTATTATAAAAGGGGTGCTGCTGCTTTAAGAGCAGCCAAGGCCGCTATGAATGCATGGAGCGCTACCTGTTGCCTGGGGGCTGTGTATCGGAGGTGGTGACAGGCAGGGGGATCCCCAAAGATTATTAAGTCTGCCAATGGACTGCAGGGCAGAGGGGAAGCTAACAGACAATTGGACATTTATTTGTCAAAACAATGCTGTTTGGCTGCAACAAGAAGTTAAAATTGGTACTGTGCATAAACTGAATTGCAGCACCCATATTTGCCACCTTTGACCTGTACTACAGCCAATGGGAATTCTAGGAGCCCTGGAGAATTTAACAAAGGGACTTCTGGAGAAGGCAAGGACAATGTCTTGGCACCTAAACAGACAGCCAGTCAGACAACGAGTGAGCCTAATGCATATTAATTTTATCGATGAATGGCTGTTTTGACCAATGGGATGCTGCCATGATCCTCTGAAATCCTGTGTACAGATTCAGTTGAGTTCAGTTTGACTGGAGCCCCTCCTGAGCGAGGGGGGCTCTAGCCCTTGCTCTGGAAAAATGAAGAAGGTCTACCTGGGGGCTTTCACAACCACCAGCCCAGGGTGCTGTGTTGCCTTCCAATAGCTGGAAGGAGCTGTTTCAGAACTAAAGTGTGATTTGCTGTCCAAAGGCAAGAAAGTTGTCTGAGAGGTTCCCATGGGAGAGAAAGCTTTTCTGTGATCTTCAAGTGAAGAAGAAGGCCTGCTTGGGGGCTTGTGCAGCCACCAGCCCAAGAGGTGCTCTGTGTTGCCTTCCAATGTCTGGAAGGAGTTGTTACCAGAATGAAGGTGTTGTTGCTGACCAGTGTCAAGGTCATCGTCTGGGAGTTTCCAGAGGGAGAGGAACTCCACTGTGATGTCCAAAAGAGGTATGGAGGCCTACTTGAGTGCCTGCATGGCCAAATAGCCGATGGAAGCCTTTTTGATGTTTCCAGTAGATGGAAAGTGAAGTGAGAAAATCCGTTCTTTTGTTCAGATCTGAACATTAAAGTGAGAAGATTTGTTCTTCTGTTCAAGCCAAGTCAGTAAAGTGAGATGTGCCCCCCCCCATCTTCTGCTTCAAGTCTGAACCTGTAATGTCTGAATTTGAGAGATTGTTTCCTGTTGTCATTTGGTGGGAAACCTAAGGACCATGCTCTAATCAAGAAAGAGCCACTGCTATTCGCTGGCAGTGTGGCTGAAGCCATTTACCCCCGAAGCTTCCTGACAACCAGAAAGCTGATTGCCATCTGAGGATGGTCTGGGGAGTCAGTCAGGTAGTGTCACTGCTTGGCACTACTGATTGTCTTTCCCCTGAGGTGTATTGGCCCTGGTCCCCAGTACTGGCATGTTCCCATCCTGTGACAATGCAGAAAGAAGATGACAAGCTGCAAGAAAAGCTGAGAGGTATTCAGCCTGTCCAAGCTGTAAGAGCCTGCTGCTGAGAAAGCCCAAGCTGCAAGAGATGATGATGGAAGGTTCAAGCTGCAAGAGCCTGCTGCTTATCTCAGCCATCCACGTGTCCAAGTTCTACTGAGTTCTACCATCCCAGATCCACCGTCTGAAAGTCATCAGCTTAACAAGTCAAGAGACTGTTCTTTGAAACTGTGAGTAATTCAGGGCTTGCCCTGCATCTGGGAAACTGTCTATAGTTGCTGCCAAAGGTTCTGAGTTTGGTCACCTAGCCCAAAGCAGTCAAGTTTCAACAGCTAACTATTGCCATATCCAAAAGGGTTAAATCTAATTTGTTGTTAAAGTGCACCAATGCCAGCCAACCCGCGGCAATGATCAGGCCTGCACCCTTCCTTGTCTGGGTACCCAGAGAGACTCATAAGGGACACTGGTATCAGTGGAGAGGAGGGCTATTTGAACATTGCTGCTGTTGGGGGTGGGCATTGTCATTGTTGGGTTTTACTGTTGTTTCCAGATTACCAGTTGCAAGCCACTGTTATACCTTTGCATTTCTCATTCCCCTTCCCCCAATAATAAATCTATTACTGTTGTTGCTGTTAAACCTGTCTGTAAGCATAATATTAGCAATAGGTATTAATTGCATGTACCAGAGAGTATTAAGCTGGTTTATGGTATTCTGTGTGGGGAGTGACTGGAAGGGGAGGTGGGTAAGCACAGCATACAGGGGTTGTACTCTAAATATATCTGGCTCATTATACTTACTCTGAGTGGAGGCACCACACAATTATTTATTTCTAATTTGAGAAAGAACCAACTGTTCACCATCAGAACAGAGCCCAGGCCCCTCAACCTGGTTGGACCCCATCAGGCAGGGGTTGTAGCCTGCTGTTACACATAAATGTATTTTGTTGGTTAAATAAAACTGTATCCACAGCAGTTCTAGCCCTCCAGATGATTCACTATCTCAGATAAAATGTACTTGCTTGCTATCACAGCCCAATATTCAGATAGGCAGTAAATGACAGACATGGGTTACTCTCTATCTGAATATTACTCCCTAGCAGCCAAGTGCTATTTTTAGTGCAATGTTGGGTTGGCATGGCACAAATAGCTGTGAATAAGTATGGAGGCCTTAATTTTTTTTTTACTAATTAGTAATTAGATATCTTTAAATAAAAAACAAATAGCACAGGGATCTTTCACAAATTTTCTAAAAGTCTACATGCTGCATGAATATTTTGAACATCTATATGATGGTTTTCAGAATCTTTGTGCTGCATGGCTGTTTTTCAGAATCTTTGTGGTGCATGATGGTTTTCAAAATCTACATACTGAATGCCAGTTTTCACAAAACGTTCACACAGAAATCCTTCAGGAAGGTTCTGAAAAGCTGCATTATATGTGACAGTTTTCAAAATCAGTGCTTTGCATGATGGTTTTCAAAATGTATATGTGAACCTCTTTTTTTTTACTGTCTCTTCCTCTGGCCTCCTCACTTCCACGACTATCTGTGCAGTGAGAGAATTCCATTCAGTTGTGGCTACCATCATTATTTTAACTGAGGGCTACCATATGGTAAAACTCTCTAGTCACCAGGCCAAGGCTAGTGGGGTTCATAGCCCCAGGGGTACCCTCCAT
Source organism: Neoceratodus forsteri (assembly GCA_016271365.2). Taxonomy (NCBI): domain Eukaryota; kingdom Metazoa; phylum Chordata; order Ceratodontiformes; family Ceratodontidae; genus Neoceratodus; species Neoceratodus forsteri. Next base: position 150,542,634 of record CM028132.1, on the reverse strand, counting down.
GTCAAGAGGTTGGTGGCATGCACTCACTAGAGGCATCCCCTCTTTCAGTCAAGTACACTCAGTCTCTGTTTACAGTTCCTTTCCATTCACTATTTGGTGAGCTTTACTTGTTGCCCCTTCTGTCATATCAGACCTAAATCACGGTGCTATGTCATGGGCTGTTATCATGTTTCCTAGTATATTTACAGTCACACACATGAAAACATGGCCTCCGAAATCACTGTTAATGTCAGCACTGCAAGACAGGCTTGATTCTGACCATGGACATAAGTCAGAACTGTAATATTCCTTAAAAGGTTATACCCTTTACACATCTCTTACAGGAGCCTATGAATCCTCTTAATCCTTGTTATTCACCAGTGGGTGAGGTTGTACCATGGGACAGAACTTTTCCTACTCTGTCTTCTGAATTTACCAGATCTGACCCCTTGCTGTATGCATTGGGTTCACACATTTCTCACATACTACCATGACACTGCAATGGCAGTCCTGCTGGTGTGCAGGAGGCAGCACTGCTGTAGGGACTTTCTTACAGAAACATTGAAATTGATGGCAGAAAAAGACCAATGGCCCATCCAGTCTGCCTGTAATACCCTATCCTACAGTGAGATCTAGTGTCTATATAAGAGTTTTGCCCATACTACCCACCCCATGTTCCCTGCCTTACTGTTACCCCACCCCCACCCCCACCCCCAGGTAACTTAACCCTTAGCTTTTTCCAAGCCATGACAGAAGCAGTTAAAGGTATTGGTACCAGTCACCTCAGTCAAGAGGCTGTCCCACACTTCAGCTTCTGCCTACGCAAAGGAATTTTCTCATATTCCTTCTAACTTTCTTTCCCACCAGCTTCCACTCACAGCCCCGTGTTTTACATTCTCTATTCACATTTACCAGCTCTTTGTAGTTTACCTCGTTCATGCTTTTCAGGAACTTGAAGATTTGTTTTTGTTGTTTTTGGAACTTGAAGTTTATTGACACTATAATATAAAAATTATAGACAATTATGCCATATATCAAACATATGAGGTATGATATTAAACTACATCATTAACATGATTCACCAGCAAGTATCACTTATTAACTGGAGATAATTAATAACAGAGGTTTAACCATGTAATAAAACCAAACAGTAACCAAAAGCATCACCATTAAAAACCTATCTCTTACAAGACTAACAATATGTTGGACAGCATCGGAAAACAGCATGAGGGTACAGAATTTTAATGCATTACCCTAAATTGATCACCTGTGCTACTTCTCTTGGCACCAAGTAGAATAATATGGGACATTGGCCCCTGAGGGTACTCACAAACCATCTTGTCTGTAACAACTGCATGCAAGGTAGCAGAAAGAGGGAATAGGGTCAACAGCTAAACAAGGAAGAGAACAGCTAGAGCAGCTGCTCAAAGGTAGGAATTCCCTCCATTTCATCTTTGTAATCAAAGTATGGAAGCGGTCTGGTATTGTATTGTATTTGTCTTTACATTGTCTCAGAAGAGCTGTTATAGCCTCCATTCTACATCTGGAGTGTATGTTCTGGTGCCATCCTCACTGTCTACCCTACAACAGAGCTTAGTGTCATCAGCAAACAGACACATCTTGCCTTGAATTCCTTTCCAAGGTCATTGATGAACATATTGAAAAGGACTGGATCCAGAACTGAACCTAGTGGCAACTCACTTGTTAACTCACTCTCCTTGGATCTGACTCAGTTTACCACTACCCTCTGCTGCCTTCCCCCAAACCAACTACCCACTCAATGGTACCAGTGGAGGAGAGAACACAAGAACACAAAAAATGAGGCACGTCCCAGATGGGTAAATGAGGCCCACACCCACATCCCAATGGATCACTCCTCTGGCCCCTCCTGTAGCAGTCATTTCACCCATCCCAGACTGGACTTTGTTTTCCTAATAAACCTGTAGTCACCTGATTGGTCTTACCATTGGAAATAAGCCACTGGAACTATGAGAGTATAGTAATCAGCTGTGTGGGCAGAGGAGTTGAAAATGGAGTTATCAGCACAGGCAGCATGTCTAGTGGGTAAAATAAAGCCCTGTCCAGTTTGCCAGGTGAGTGGGAGAAAGACTAAATACAAAAAATAATATCAGTAATTTAAACCTGACAACAAACAAAGACAAGTATATCACTGACAGTCACCTATTAAGATATAAATACAGCTTCAGTGCTATGCATTAAAAAAAAGAAACAAGATTTTACATACTTGTTACTAGGCTTTATGAATAAAGAATTATAATGAGTGATTCCTGTTGCTCTCAGTTATACAGAATATAGCTATGTTATCAATCGGCATCGGAAGAGGTTGCCTGCAATGCTATGCATGTTAAAAAAAATGACATACTTGTTTAATAGACTTAATGAACAAAGAAGTATAAAACAAGTGATTCCTGTTCCCAATTGTGAAGTTACAGAAATCAGGGATGCATGGAGGTACCTAGGTAATTTATTGAGCTGTTTCTGGAAACTGGGAGCAACATACTGACCTAGGTTGTTGTACTAAACAGGGCGGTCAGGTCAAAATAAATACCAGGGATACTATTATTAACAGGGGGCAAGTCCCCCGCCCCAGTGTTTTGCAATCAGCAAGTGAAATTGGTTCTTGGGTAGCATAGCGGAGGGTAGCAAAAAAAAAAAAAAGAGAGATTATGTGGTAGACATCACTGACCAGCTTGTTGTCTGGCAGTTATCCTTGGCTGAGGTGTGGTGGAAGTTCATACTGCAGCTAGACTGGTTGGTGTCATGTGTGTTTAGTCATCTGTTTTTCAGCTTCAAGGCAAAAGATGGAAGGCGATGGTAGGGCAAACTCAGGAGATCTGTAGAGCCAGCTGGCAGAGTTTGTGCAGAGCAAAGGCAAGGCATGGTGGGAAGCATTGGTCCAAGGTCAGGCAAAGAAGGACACACACCAGCAAGAGCAACTTGAGACACCAGTGACACCAATGGAGGTGCTGCAGCCAGAACCAGAGTTTTCAGTTCCCGGGATGGAGCCCAATCAGGATCAGCCTCCCAAGAAAGTCATGGCGATACAGCCAACAGGTAAGCCCAATTTAGAAAACATGTCAGTAGAGGAACTGAGGGGCCTGCTCAGGCAGATGTTGGATATTCCATTGCCTGCACCAACATGGTGGGGCACAAGATACATAAGGAGTCGGCAGGGGTTGGAGGGACAGGGGTCATCCAGTGACTCAACCCGACTGAACCTATAGACCCGACCGCAGCTGGGGCAGCCCTGCCACACGTTCATCTAAGGCAGTTAACAGGGCTCTCCATTCTTTCAGAGGTCCCAATGGGTCAGGCCCCAGCCATAGCTGTGGCAGAGCAGGCCACCCCTTTCCTCGCCAAGTCAGTAGCAGGACCCTCATCAGGGCACTCTGGGCTCGAGCAAAAACTAGACAAGGTCTTGGCTTTTATTGCAGCCCAAGAGTGGGCACAGGCCAGACACACTCAGGGTGACTCAGGACCGGGTGAACCCCCAAAGGTGGAGGCCGGGGAGTGGCACCCAGTGTATAGCCACCATCTGGACAGCTGGTGACCAGGGGGTTTGTGAGCTTGGGAGAACTGGTGGGGTCTCACCTGCTGGAAAAAGTTTGGCAGCAAATTATTAAGGGTGAATTTGTGGATGTGTTCACATTGCTGAACAGGCTCAGAGATCATGAGGACAAAAAGGATAAGAAAGAGAAGGATGACAAGGTAGAAGAGAAATGGAAGGTCTCAATTAGGCGTACGTGGGAGAACTGGTTAGAAGGCTTTGCAATTTATACAGGCCTGCTGACACAGGGTAACCCAGCTAAAGCAGGAGGTTTATGGGTCTATTTCAGTTGGGTCATGGCCATGGGATCAGCAAGGCCAGGCTGAGGGGGGGGAGTAGTTAGAATACAACAAGGAATTTAGAAGATGGAAACACTATGATGTGGGTAGATCATGGGATATCTAGATCTGCCACTGCTGTGGACCATTGATATGTGGGATGATGTGCAATGCACTGGCAGTGGTTTCCCAGTCAGATGGCCCCTGTCCCCAAGAAAGGGATAATAGAAAAGTAGTGACAAGGGGGGGGCACTGCTGCATGTATGATCAGGACACATGCAAGGCAGAGCATTGCAAATACAAACGTGAGTGCTTGGCATGTGGCAAGCCGCACCCCTTTACACAATGTCAGAGGAGTATAGGATGCTTGGGTGGATTGGCTTGAGGAATGCCTGGCAAATTACCCGGATGGTTTGGCCACTCATCACCTGGCAGAAGGATTCAGGCAGGTTGTGGATCCTGTATGAAGGTCCATGCTGAGCTTATGAGGCGGAGAACCTGAAATCTGCCAGGGAATGGCCAGAAGTAGTATGGGAGAAACTAAGGAAGGAAATAGCATCAGGTAGGGTGAGTGGCCCCTTCCAGGAGCCCCCAAGCCTGGTATTAAGGGTGTCACTGATAGGGCTTGTCCCAAAGAGGACCATTGGGGAATTCAGGATGATCAACCATCTGTCATACCTGGAGGGTGAGTTAATTAACTATTGCATAGATCCAGTGCATACCACAGTGTAAAATGCACATTTTAACAATGCAATAAATGTGATCTGGGTGGCAGGGCAAGGGGCACTATTGGGGAAGGCAGACATTGAATCAGCCTTTAGATTGCTGCCAGTGCACCTAGAGGACAGGGACCTGTTAGGAATGAATTTGTTCCTGGAACCTCAGCAGTACAAAGTGTAGTGGCTGGGCCAACAGGGCATGAGATGGTAAGGGCTACTCCTTTGATGTTAGTGGAGGCTCAATGATGGGGATCACCCCAGGTCCTGGTGGAGCATTTGGGCAGCAACGACTTGGGTTCCATGTCTTCTATTGATCTGCTACAGCTTGTGAAAGCAGACTTGTGCTATTTGAAGGGCAGATGGCCTAAGTTGCATACCATATGGTCAGACATAATACAGATAATGCAGTGGTACCATGGCCACAACCCTAGGATTGTGGAGAAGGTATGCTGTCTTCATAATGCAGCAATGCAGCCATTTATGGATACTATTGGCAGGTCAGCACTCAGACATGAAGGGATCAAGATTAAAGAGCCATTGTTATATGCAAAAGATGGAGTGCACCTGTCTAGTGTAGGCTTGGATATATTTTTAGAGGACATACATCAGATGGTGGAGAGAATCTTGTCATGACCTGATTGTGGGGAGTGAGAGAGTAGGGTGCTCACCCTGTGGTGGCAAGGTAGTCTTTGTTGGTCAATGCAGAGGGGGAAACAGAGGATCATGGTCTTGTGCAGCCAGATCATGCTGAGGTTGATGGGAGTGCTGGTCCATCCGGCTGGGGCTCACCCTTCACAAATAGGGTGGTAGTTGGGACATCAGCCTCTCCAGGCAAGGGCCCCAGCCATCATAGATTCCCCTAAGTGGGGGACACCACGGTAGCTGGTCAAGAGCCATTCCTCATACCCCAGAGGCTAGGTCCCTCATGTGGGTTTGCAGTGATGAGCGGCTTCCTGCTAAGGGAAGGCCAGTGTTTGCCAATCATGAATACCAACCAAGATTACCTGGCAGCACACATCTAGCCAACTTGTAATGAAGATCAGTTGATTAGCAAATACATGGCTGTGGCCATTTTCTCTCCAGTGCTTGGTGTGTGTCTGTTCAGGTGGAATGGAGGAACTGTGCCCTATAAGACAATGGAAGAGACCACAATGAATAGATGCTCTCTGAGTGACACCCAGGCAGGCAGGGGAAGGGGGGAGGTAGGATGGACACAAATAGGTAGGGACCACCCTCTAGGGGCAAGGGAAGATACAGGTAAGACAGATAAGTTCCCAGGGGAGGGGGCAGTCTGAGGCTGGAGGGGAGGAGCAACGTGCTATGTAAGGGCAGTTCCAGAGGGGCTCTCCCTCATTGCTCCTCTTCTTCTGGCTGAAGACCCACCCTGGAACCACCCTCATAAAAGCAAGGGGCACGGCAGGCAAGCAGGGGTTCACCACCATATATGGGGGGTTCGCCTTAGGGTTCGAGAAGGAATTTTCGTGTTTCTTTCCCAAAGGATTATCTGGTTTTTTTGCCTTCTCCAGCGAGATCAGGCTAGGACATACCTAGGGCAGATTAGGCTGCCACAGTCATGGAATGTAAACCATGGTGGTCTTGGAAGGTAGTAAATTTATTTTTTTTGGTTGGTCGATGCAGAGGGAGGAACCAGGGATCATGGTCTTCTGCAGTCAGATAACCTTGAGGCTGATGGGTATGCCAGTCCATCCATCAGGGGCTCACCCTTCATGAATAGGGTGGCAGTCAGGATGGTAGCCTCTCTGGGCAAAGGCTCACAGCATTATAGCATACCTTAAGTTCGGGGATGCCACAGTAGGTGGTCAAGAGCCACCCCTCATGCCCCGGAAGCCAGGTCCCTCACATGGGTTTGCAATGATGAGTGGCTTCCCTCAGAGGGAAGGCCAATGTTTGGCAGTAGCAAATACCAACCAAGACTACCTGGCAGCGCATGTCTAGCTGACTTGTAATGATGATCAGTTGATTAATAAATACATGGCTGTGGCTATTTTCTCTCCAGTGTCTGGTGTGTGTCTCAGTTTGTTTAGGTGGAAAGGTGGGAACTGTGCCCTTTAAGACAATATGTTATTTTGTTATTGTTTTTCATCACAGTTGTACATAAATGAGAACTATTTCATATATGGACTATGAGACAACTAGAAAAAGACTGTATAATTCTGTACAATCCATCCACAAATTACAGTACTATCAAAAGTTCAAGCCTCCATTGCCAGCCCGCCAGCACAGCAGTTGGATTTCCACTTGCAACACCAATGACCCAGGTTTGGGAACAGGCCCAGGTTGTCAGAGGGCCAGTTGGGGGAGAAGGATTGAGTGTCCTTTGACTGCTCTCCTTCTCCAGGGGGAGGGGGGCATGTGCGGTCGGTGAAGCAGTGACATCCAGCGGAGGCTGGGTTTGTTGCAAAGCACTGCCTACTCCACTCAGGGCCAGGGCAGACACTGGTCATCATTGCACATCCCCGCCCCGGCCTAAAAGGGGAAAAACCTTGTGTCCCTGGCCGTCTCCATGAGGCCCTGCCTCCGGGTCTCAATTAGCCTCCTCAGCTGGCTCCCCAACCAGATATTTGTATCACGGCACTGGTAGGGGAACAGTGCCATGACCCCACCCTCTGGGGGGGAGCCAGGGGTGACTGGGTGAGCACAAGCATAGGCAGAGGTGGAGGTACTGGAGTCCATGACCAGGGCGAACATTGATGGCTGGGGACACAGCAAAAGGAAGAAAATAATAAAAATTAAAAAAAAAAGTTCAAGTCTCCAAATGGGTAAATGGTACTTTAAAGAACAGTTTTTATGTCAAACTTAACTGCAATCAAGTAGATGACATTGTGCATGGTATGGCATCAAACATTCCAAGATATGGCTGCAGTAGAAGTAAACGTTGCTCTTCCACTGCACTTTTATATTAGAGTATTTTTATTAGAGTTTACCAACTTTAGTACAACACTTTGTATCTAATGTACAGTCTACTTACTGCACTTTTTGAATAACAATATTCTTGTAGTGTTTTGGTGTTAGTCTGCCACTAGGAGCCTTACCTTCTCTTCTTCAGGTCTGCCATGCTCATTTCTCACTGCTCTGGTGGATGCCTCACTGGACCATGTGAATAATAGATGGACACATAAAGTTAATGTGGAAAAAATGGAGTTTATTCTCAAACTACAGAGACATCAGCATACTAAGATGGTCTAACTCGGATAGCAGACCCACAGAGACTGCCTGACCACTGAGAATTCCAGGGATTCAGAAAAGCCCCTAACACAGTAAAACAGTACTAAAACAGCAATAAAACACCAACATCTGTTCAGAGCTCTTAAAGGGGCAGCTGTGGGCCATAAGCCCCATGCTTAAGTGTACTGCACACCACCCCCAGGGCAGTGAATGTGAGCACCACTCAAGCAAGCAAACATTATACAGTACAAGAAAAAGTTTAAAGAAAAATTTTAAGCAGGGCATTACAGTAGTTTACTTAACAGTAGTCCACTGTGATGGGAGGGGAAGGGAAGGATCTGGACCACAATGGTGACCAGTCAGAGAAGTACTAGAGGAAGGGTAACCACCATAGCAACTTGACGTTTGTTTAAGGCATCAAGTTCCACTGTGCAGGGAAGGGGGAAGGAAGAGAGGGAATAGGTATCAGCTGGAGAATAGTCAACACACAAGATATGAATATTGCAATAAACAGTGGCAGATTAATAAAAATATACATGGAACTGTGCATTTGAAGAGACATGCCTGCAAGGAAAAAAGTTAATGCCCTGCATGCAGTACCATGAGAAACAGGTGCACCAGAATGAGGTACCAGAAAACATTTACTGCAGATATTATTAACAGAGACAGTACCACTAGAAGGAATACTAAGTCCAGTTACACAAAGTTCAAGACCTCCATTGACTTTTCTGGTCAGTGGGAATAGTGATATGCGTTCCCTGGACCAGTTCTTGACATGTTGGTATTAGGTTGTCAAAAGCAACCCAACAGTTCTGCGAGCTGTCAAAGTCACACCACTTGGCTCTGTAAGTTCAGGATCCATTTACATACTTCTTTCTTAAACTTTTCTGTATCTGGAACACAGGGATGTACACAAGAGAGTCCTGAGAAGAAGAAGGCTTAGACATCCCAGGAAGTTCATCTGGCTGATGATCAGGCAAAACAGAATTTGGCTGGAGATTCTCAGGAGTGTGAGGAACGGAAGCAACTGGTTGCAGGTTATTGGGAGGAATTTTGGATTCCAACAGGATAGCAGGCTCAAGTGCAGCTTCATTACTGGGTGGACTGGGATCATCTGAAATGGTGTTACTCAAGTACCCATGTTTCAGATGATTGATGTGGACCTTGTTATGTACAAGCTTTCCTTCTGACTTGCATCACAAACGGACATGATGATTGAGAGGAATCTTTTCCATGATGTAGAAGGGACCAGTTCAATGGTGGAGCAGTTTCTTTGTGGCACCCGGAAATATGACAGGTCAATACAGGTAGACAATGTCCTCCACAGAAAATGAAGGCTCTTGTGACTTGGCTGTTGATGTTTTCTGAATGGTAGATTTTCTCTGTCTCAATGTGGTGATTGCCACACGCCTAGCCAGTTCAAGTTGTTCCAGCACAGGAATGATGAATGAAGAAGCTGACTTTGGAACCTGTAGCAGCGAGAGATCCCTGTCTAATGGAGTTCTTGGATGGCATCCATGGACCAAGAAAAATGGGGTGTACTCTGTTCTGTTGACACAAGGACTGGTATTGAATGGTAGACATCATTCTTTTACTCTGTCCATCGCATTGCAGATGATAACTTGTTGTGTGTGTCTTTGTTATGTCAAGAAGTTTGCACGTTTCTTGAACAATTGTTGAAAGTTAGTGCCTATGTCTGAATGCAGGTATGAGGGGGTACCATGATGACAAAGACCAGGGTTGAGGAAGGCATTTGCTGCTGTAGCAGCTTTTATGTCTTTTAGCGAAATTAGTTCCAAGTACTTTGTAAGCTAGTCCACAAAAACAAGAATGTAATTGTTGCCAGAGTCAGAACATGTTGGTAATGGTCCCAGAATGTCAGTGCTGACTCTTTGGAAGGGTTCAGTAGCTACAGGCATTGGAATGTTGTGTGATTTTGTCAGTTTGGCAGGAGGCTTTCTTTGGGAGCAGAGCTGACAGGATTTGACAAATTGGACAATGTCTTTGTTCATGTAAGGCCAGAAGAAGTGAAGCCTTGTCTTTTCAAGTGTTCAGTGGATTCCCATATGACCTCTGGAAAGTGGAGAGGTATGAGTGGAGAGAAGAACTTCATTGACTAGCGAGGCTGGCACAACTAGCTGTACGTGAGTTCTGTCCATGTGATGGGCCTTGCCTTCCTTGGTCCAGATGTGAAAAAGCACACCGTCACTGAGGAAGTATTGTGATGCAAGGAGAAGTACATGATGGCGATGTTGCTTCTGTTGCGGTAAAGTTCCTGACTTTAAGTAAGAGAGCATATCTGTGAATTGAGGATCTGCTCTTTGTTGCATTTGAACAGTTGCCAGAGAGAGATCAGAAGTAAAGGAGGTGAGAAGCTCTTTGGCTGCTTGCCACAGGTGAGGATTTGTGCTCTTTTCTGAAGAAGCAGGTGGCAGCAGCAAGGTGCTGTAGGAGTGTCCACAGGAAGCACTTCTGTGGCGTGGCAGGGAAAAGCTTGTAAGTAGGAGTCTTTGTCTGTTCAGGATGTTGCTGAGGGATACTGTCTCTGCCTTACACTATCAGCATTGGAGTGTACTCGGCCTGGTCTATGCTGAATTTCAGAGTTGTAGCATTGCTACATGGCAATCCATCAGACAAACTTGCCTAATGGCTCCTTCATTTCAAATAACCATCTGAGGGCTGAGTGACCAACGATAGCTTTAAAGGAGGAGTAGCAAAGCTAACAGCCAAATTTCTTTACAGCACATACCATGGCTAGACATCATTTTTCTGTGATGCCGTAGTTTTGCTCAGCTGAGGAAAAGGAGTGCCCAGCATAGATGGCTCATTCTGTTCCATCTTGTACTTGACATAGCACAGCACCCACTGCAAAGGAACCAACATCCAAGTAGAGTTTGAAGGGTTGGTCAAACCTTGGATAGGCCAATACTGGAGAAGAGCTCAGTTTGCCTTTTAAGGTTTCAAAGGACTCTTTGCACTCAGAAGTCGTCGAATATTCACACCCCTTTTGGGTGAGGGTGTAAAGTGGAGCTGCAATCTGTATAGTTACAAATGAATTTTCTGTAGTATTTGGACAAGCCTAGGAAAGCTCTAAGGTTTTTGAAATTGTGAGGTTCTGGATAGTCTTTGACTGCTGAGAGCATGTCTGGGTCTGGAGAAATGCCTTGAGAACTAACAACATGTCCCAGGTAATACATTTGCTGCTGTGCAAAACAACACTTCTCTGGGTGAAGCTTGAGGTTGGCTTGTCCAAGACATGTAAACACTTCCCTGAGGTGTTGGAGGTGCTCTAGGAAAGTTCTACTGAAAATGATAACATCATCCAAGTAAACTAAGCAATATTTCCAAGACAATCCACATAGTATGGCTTCCATACCACACTGAAATGTAGCTGGACTGTTCTGGAGTCCTATAGGCAGGCATTTGAATTGACACAGTCCCAAGTGACAGTGCTAGACTGTGTAGGGATGAGAAGCTGGATCAATGGAGACTTGGTAGAACCCATTCTGTAGGTCTAGAGTGGTGAAGTAAGCTGGGGTGGCCGTGCCAAGACTCTCTAAGGCATCCTCTGTTGTGGGTAATGGATGAGCATTTTGCACCATGTAAGCATTGAGCTGTCTGTAGTCTACCACAAAGTGATACCCCTTATCCTTCTTTACCACTAGCAGGCATGGTGCACCCAAGGGATTTGCAGATTCTTCAATAATGTCCTGTTCAAGCATGTCTTTGAACATGTTTTCTAGGACTTGTTTCTGTTGGTGTCCCACTTTGTAGGCTCACTGACAGATGGGTTTCTGACTGGGTTGCACCTCAGTGGTGTGTTGCAGGATATTACAACATCTGAGGATATCACAACATCCGAGCTTGTTACCTGGGCCAACAAAGACATCTGGATAGTCCTTCAGGAATGTTAAAAGTTGTTCTTTCTCTGTTGGGGATGCTGGGAGTTTGCAAGAGGGGAGTGGCTTACTGAGGGCTACCTCTGGTGAAACTGGTGTGGTCATGATAGTACTGACTGGACTAGAGTTGGTGGAACCAGGCTGAGGTTCTTGCATACGATGGAGCTGGTCCCCTGCAGACAAGCAAACAAACTTTCCAATAGTGGCACCCTTGGAAATGACCACTGGCTCATCTGTGAAGTTCAGCATTTTTGGAAGACTGTGCCACTATGCATAGCAGACAAGGTGTTCCTTGGGAGAAGACTTGACGAATGCAGTGGGAGGATCCCGTGACGATAAAGAGACATCAGCATGCTAAGAGAGTCTAACTTGGACAGCAGACCCACAGTGACTGCCTGACCACTGAGAATTTCCAGGATTTCAAAAAGCCCCTCCTAACACAGTAAAACATTAATAAATCAGCAATAAAATGCCAACATCTGTTCAGAGCTCTTAAAGGGGCATCAGCGGGCCTTAAGCCCCATGCTTAAGTGTACTCCACATTCCTATTGTCATAGTGCACATTTTATACATATTATAGCATGTCTACCATGTTATTATCCTTGGTATAAGGAGTTAGCTAGATCTAGTGGTTACAGCACTAAGCTACAAGCCTGGAGACCCAGGTTTGAATCCCATAACAGCTTCTTAATCCATTTTATTCTCTTTCTCCCTCCTTCTCTCTCTGTCTCCTCTCCTGAATTGTAAGAATGTAAATTGTTTTGGGATTCTGATTGTATAAAAGACGTTATATAAAACCACATTCCTTTCCTCCAACAATAGTAGTATACTTATTTTAGTAGCACACATTTTAACCATATTCGAGTTTACATATTGTAGTATGGCATGTTTGAATCATTTGAGAATCTACCTACTGAAGTACAGCTCTTTTAGCCATATCAGAGACTTATGTACTGTAGTACTGCTGTTTTTTTTCTATAAGATTGCAATCCACCATTAGGTTTCCTAGCTGCCCTGCGGTAAATGTTGAGTATGTGTGACCTTTGATATTTAAGAGTGAGTTTTAAGAAAGTCTGCCAGCAGTGACACTTTCTTGATTCTTTTCAGTGTATAACCAGGCAACAGAGAACTCTGATTATGAAACAAAAACTGTGTGTATATGTGTGTGTGTGTGTGTGTGAGCGCATACACATGTGTGTATGTATTCTATTCTTGTTAACATAATGAGCAACCAGATAGCAGGAATGTCATAACAATTAGTAAACAGGTTAATGTGATACACAAGTGATCGGACTATGATATGTCATATATAGTATTTGTAACTATTTGGTTTTTGGAGACATTGAGAACTTCCCACCATCACCACCCCAGTTGACCAATTAAGGCCTTTTTATATTAAGATCAGAGTTGACAGTGTCTTGTTTAAAAATACTTGAAAAACACATTAGTATGCTATGTAGGTGCTATATTGGTATAATTTACACCAAAACATAGTGCTTCTATACATTACATTGAACTTCTTATCGGCATGTAAACAAAATGAACTATATTTTACATATATATATATATATATATATATATATGAATACATATCTAACACATTCCAGATATATGGATCATTTTCTGAATATATTCTTACTGTTTTCAGATATCAATGAGATATGTCTTACACTTGACACATATATTAGTCCAGTGTTTTTTAAATGTATTAATGTAAGGACTCTTAGAATGAAAAGAAAAACATATTTTAGTTATGCAAGTGTCATTTTATGTTGTAATGTATACCACAAACATATTTTATTTATTGTAAAAGTTGTACCAAGAAAGACACACTGAATGGTAACAGCTAGTTTCCAGATGCATTCTGGTGTAGGGGAAATCTGAGCATAACAATGAGGTATTATAAGTACACAAATACAAATAATATGTAAATAAGCATCACAAAATTACAGTTAGGCAAATGCAATGCTTTTGCATAAGTTAGTATACCACAATGCAATAAAGTGCTAAAGGAAAACAATATGCAGTGTGCAAAAGGCATACAGAGCATGTATGCTCAACATATTAGAAATATACAGTGCTATTCTGAATGTTGGTACTTATTGAATATATTTTGTATACATATTGGTACTTATTGTACATATTTGTATTCTTGGTACGTAGTGTATATATTTTGTGTACTTTGCCTATATTGTTAATTCAACTCTTGTGATGTTCTGCTTTACTTAAACCTGTATCTCCTTGTATCCCTCCCCTGGGTCACACCTGGAAATGAGCCCTGGCTCAGTGTGTCTTTCCTGGTCATCAAATGTTTAAATAAAAAATAAAATAACATTTTCTAAGAAATATTTCATATATATCTAATATACTGTTGGTCTGATATATATATATATATATATCTGAAAAAATATATGGAATATGTGTCATGTATTCCCATTATATATATTGGTAGAATATGTGTAATATGTGTTTCATATAGCTAAAGGACATATACTTTATAATCAATTGGTATGATTTGTATATATGTGATATATGTTTCTAAGAGTCAGAAATGTTAGTACAATATATTCTGTAAAATATATATGTGTGAATTAGTTCTACATCTTATAATAAATAAATATAGTTTACATACTAGAAATAAGTAGAATGTGTCCTTTATATATGTTGAATATATTTTATATAATTATTATTTTTAGATCAACATTTAGAATATAATAAAGGTTTTATCTGTGATGAGTATGAAAATATGAATACAGAATTTAGATATTAGTAAAACAAATTATAAACTGAACAATGTAATACTCTTTTAAGAAAAGTAAATACTTTGGCACAGTCTAGACAGTGGTATATTGAATTTTCATATTTTAAAACCACAATTTATGAACTATATATAAGTAATTATATATATTATATATATATATATATATATATATATATATTACAAATTTAAGCATAAACAAAACTTAGATATAAATGAGATCTATGTATTTTGGCAAAAAAGGCATTATAAATGATTACTCTAATGCAGATGCCTAAATAAAATTCAAGATAAATTCCAAATGTACAGCAAAATTACATTACAGCATGATAAAATAATTAGCTTTTTGTCTGGGTACTTTAAGATTTCTTAGCATGATATATTTACAAAATATATGCTACATATATTTCAGATATTTTAATGTGAACGTGCTATTAAACATGTAAAATATTCAACAAGTGTATATATTAAAAACATGAAATATATTCAAGAGCTATGTACACTTCTCTATGCTACATAATTTCAGATATTTTAAAGATATATACAGTATGCCCAATATGCAAAACATAACAATTGTTTTTGTGACTTGTATCTTGTATTTTGTATCTTGTTCTTATAGTAACTGAAATGTTTTATACACAGTACTGTCTTGCAAACAGGGATATATTTCCCTAATGATATGTTACTTACATAAAAATAAAGTTTTATCTAGCTGTCTGTCTATCTATCAAAAGGCATATATATTAAATATTCAAAATATATTCAATATAGAGTAAATACATTATATATGCATTATAAAGAATGTAGCTACATAACACATTTACACTGTAGATATTCACTGGCTATATAAAATTGGCCAACAAAATATCACAGATATTTGAGACATATGATAAATTATACTTAACAAATGGAAAGTATACTTAACAAATGGATTTTAAAATGTATCTAAAATACACTTCTTTTTCATATTGGTGGAATATAATGTAATACTAGTAAACTATTTAAAAAAGTAATATTATTAAAGAAAAACCCATCAGACATTTATTTTTTTGTTCAAACCTCTTTCATGTTTTGAGATTGTTTAATGGGGGCTTTTGGTATCAATTTTCAAACTAAAATGTTAAGATTTCATTAAGGATCACAGTTAAGTGGATTTTTTTTAATTTATTTATTCCACATAAAACCCTTCAGGAAGAGTCTATTTACAAAGGGTTTAGAGTAATCAAAAACAGAAAACAGCAAGTACAGGGGCTTTGAAAGTACACAATGCAACTCAATGCAATAAGGAACAGTGCAAAATGTTAACAATACAGTACAGTAAGAGTACAATTAAGTAACTGTAAACAATAATTGCTGCCACAGTCAAAATCATGGGCAACAGTTGCACAATTAGAGCTGCCACAATCAAGGTGTGTGGGCATCATAGAAAAATACAATTCAAGGCAGGCTGGCTTCATAGATTAAGAACAGAAAAGTCAGCAGTAGCAGCGGCAGGATAATTGTCAACTTGAGGACATTGCAATGGGACAAACAGCTGACAGCAGTAAATTAAGTAAACACCTATGGCATCTCCTAACCTTACCTTTCTGTAACAGTAAGTGGTGCCTTTACTCCACAATTGAGTTTTCTGCATTGATAACATGATTGCCATAGCAAACAGCATTGACTGGTACAGAGTTAGCTGGCAAAATTGTGTGCCAGCAGAAAGGTGTAAAATGCCAAACGCCAGATGGATCTGATTGATCGTACCTTTATTCGTAAGCAAATTAGGTGTCGGCATAGAAAAATTAGCTGCAGTTGCGATGTATGCAGACACGGTGGGTGTGAATCTTTGACGGCAAAACATTTTGCTCAGCTGACTGCTAAGCTTCATCAGAGGTGACAAAAGTTTCCCTCAGCTAGTGCTTAAAAGCACCAAATTTAAAGGGGCATTTACCATAAGAGATCACTGCTAAATACTACAAATAAATATAATTTTGATTTAATTAGCCTATCTCTAAACAGCCAAATGTAATAGCATAACAAAGTGAAATACATTTAAAAAAATCATAGCATGAGATGTGTAAGCTGAAAAAACAAAAAATTGTCATCAACCATACCAATTTGATGAACAAAAAAATTGAAACTAGACAGACCCCTGCACATTGGTAAAGTATATATAAATGCCACCTGTGGGTCAGAGATAATTGTAAGATTCTAAACAAAATATTGTATTACAAAAAAAAAATATCTAAAACTCAGAGAACCAGAAAATAGTGCAAAAAACTCTAGACAATATGACAGCACCCTGTATCCCAAGTAGATATGGTCATGCAGGGAACCCATAACTGCTGAACATGAGCATATTCTCTTTGTATGCAATTTGTAATCTTCAAGTGGGGTACCTATCATTTATGATTATGTTATATCTTTTTGCACTGTGCGTTTCTTAGTGTTTGTTCCCTTCCACACCTTCTGGTAAAAAAAAAATGGGAATATTTTGGCAGCTTTTGCTTTTACACTGTTGATATTCAACAGTTGATGTATTGTTGCTGCCTTTTTAGAAAAGAGCTAAACTAAAATTATATTTAGCTATTGTATTAAGCAGTGCTGTTTTTTGGCATATGCCTCTTTAAATTTAGTGCTTTTAAGCACTAGGTGAGGGAAGATTCTGTCATCTCTGATGAAGCTCAGCAGGCTGTTAAGTAAAATGATAGGTTCTTGGGGTTTCAGTATCCAGGGTTCTTTCCCACCATGTCTGCGTACATCGCAACTTCAGCTCATTTTTATGTTTGCTGCATGCATGTGCAGCACACATATTCACAGTGTGCCCGCAGTGTAGGGCTTTTGCAGGTGTGGCCACGTTGGGGCCAATGCAGTTGAGCACTGGGGAGTCTGGGTTGTGAGCAGCATATTTTAAGCAGGCTGCTGATGACACTAGTCAGACTGCTGATGGGCAGAAACTTTTTACATATGAAAGGAGGAAGCCACTTCTGCTGTAAGATGTTTTTGTCCATTAGCATACCAGCTGAGTGTGATCAGCACCAAATCTGCCTCTGCTGCTGGTTCTGCTGGTGTTTATCTCCCTTCCCATCTGATCCAACTTTTGATGTGTAACCGAAGGAAGATGCTCATTTAACCACAGTGCAGGTACCCTCTCCTTCCTGTCCGACCTAGATTTTTTTAACATGACCGGACCAACCACACTGCTGGTATCCCACCTCCTGCCCAACCCACCATTTGGTTCCTCCCACAAGTCTTTAAAGAGCAACTCTCTATTATAATAAAAATTGTAAGAACACTAGATTTACAATAATTATGTTTTTAACTTTGTTGCTTTCTACCTATTTTTTTTTTACTTTCCCCTGCTGTTGGTCTACCAAATATTGTAGAAAATGCAGCAATTATTTCCCTGAGTCTTTCAAAATGTATCTGACTCTCCCCTGCTAACAACACAATTGCTGTTTGTGACAGCAGTCTGTTGTCATGGTGAACACTATGATGTCATAAAGGCACTGTGAGGTTAACAGGAGAGAGGCAAATGTTTTCAATACAAACTTTTTAGATGGACTATCTAGATGTGCTGTAAATCTTGGAAAGTAACACCGAAAATTAAAAAAGTATCCTCTAGCAAATTGTAACAGCTGAAACATCTTATTTATGAAAGCACATACTGAAGTACAGAGATGCTCTTTAAATATGATTGACAGCAGGTGTCCAACCCCGCTGCCGGTATACCCACTCACACCCAACCCATCATTTGTCTCCCCTTCCTCGCACAGTCCAACACTGGAGTGCTAACCCCCAGTGCCAGAAAATCCCCCAAAAGATGAAATAACACCAGAGTGCCCACCCCGGGTGCCCTAAGCAACCAAGTACACAGAACCTGAAAAAAAGAAAACAGTCCTTTCTCATCTTGTCCCTTGACCCTCTGGTTCCCCTACCCAACCCCCCTCTGAGCACCCAACACCCCTCACTCCCAACACCCCTCACCCAGGTGATCATGCTCCAATGAAAACTGGCATGTCTTGCTGCTTCCAACAATGACTGGGAACTGAAGAAAACAAGGTAAGTTTGACTTAAGTGGCTTTTTAATGCATTTTGAACTTTTACTCATAACTTTGGCTTATTTTAATAGTTTTGCACCAAATTTAACATTGCCTTTTTGGGACCACACCTCATAAACAAGGCAGGTGAAATTTTGTGAATCCCGACATAAACATGTTTTCTCAGTTGCACAGCAAACTCACCTTTCAGGTGGGATTTAAAAAATTCCACTTGTCTTAGTCATAAAGTGGAGTCATAAAAAGACTGTTGAAAATTGGGTTCAAAATGTAAAAACAAAAATATTATGAAGGAGTGTTGAATTATTTCAGTGTTTACTTATAACTTTGTAATTTTTTTTTTCAGATTTTGACCCCAAATATTCCACATAGCCCTACTGATTACTTTACCTCATGAACATGACAGGTGTCATTTCTCTAATCCTCTCCAAAACTACACAAGGGAGGGGACAAGGAGAAGCTGAGAAACTATAGATTTGTCAGCCTTAACTCCATCGTATGGAAACTGATGGAGACAATAGTCAGAGAGGACCTAGTGGAATACCTGGAGAACAATGGGCTTAAGGATAGTAAGCAGATCGAGTCTGTGGCAGGTAGGTCTTCTCAGATCAACTTCATAGTATTCTTTGACTGGGTAACCAGGGTAGTTGATAAGAGGCATGCAGTAGACTTACTGTACTTTGACTTCATCAAGACATTTGCCTCGGTACTGCAGCAAACTGCTAAAGAAGATGGGAGATCTGGATACAGCTGGGAAAATAGTAAAGTGGGTAGGGAGTTGGTTGAAGGGAGGCAGCAGAGAGTTATGGTGAATGGGCTCAAATCAGTGGAAAAAGAGGTCGCCACTGGAGTACCCTAAGAAGCTTTCCTGGGCCCAGTCCTCTTCAATATGTTCATTAACAGCATAGAAGAGGGAATCCGTGGCAGGTTATGTCTATCTGCAGATGACACTAAACTCTGTGGTATAGTCGACAATGTGGAGGGGATAAGGGAATGGAAGAGAGGCCTCAAAAGGTAGGAAAATCAGTCCAAAGTCTGGCAACTGAAATTCAGTGCCAAGAAGTGCAAAGTGATGCACTTAGGGAACAAAACCCCTGAAACAGAGTATTGGATGGGAAGGGTTCAGCTAGACACAACATCAGAAGAATAGGACCTAGGAATTATCATCAGTGACTCCTTTAAACAAACCAGCCAGTGTAACAAAGCATTCAACAAGGCTAACAAGATGCTGGGGTGCATTAGAAGAGAGTCTGACAGTAGGCAGGAGGAGGTACTGTTACTGCTGTATAGGTCACTGGTAAGGCTACTTCTGAGGTATTGTGCCCAGTTCTGGAGTCCCCATCTAAAAAAGGAGAGGGATAGGCTAGAGAAGGCTAGAGTACACAGGGTGGACCAAGATGATTCAGGGCGAGGAAGACAGATCCTATGAGGATCAACTAAAGTATTGAATTTTTCCAAAGTTTACTTATACCTTTCATATGTTTTTATATTTTGCCCCAAACTTTTCAACATTGCCCTTGCCATAGCAATATAGCCACACTTCATGAACATGATGGGTATCATTTTTAAAACCACCTCTGACACGTTTTCACAGTCGCGCTACCAAATCACCTTTTGGACAGATTTAATAAAATTACACTTGTCATGATCATATTGAAGCCAATGGACTAATGTCAAGCAGCCCCTGCGTGGTGCATAGCAGCAATGTGTAAGGGCATATGCCATCCAAATGTCCAGGCCACGGTCACGCGGCATGCACATAGGGTGTGCAGAGGTGCACAAACGCATGCCATGCATACTACCACAGTGGCAGCACTATGCACAGGCAGAGGGGCATGGCCATGTAATAGCATGTGCAAGTCCCACATACGCTCATTCATGAAGTGCAGTATATGACACTGATACGTGGTGGGCTAACATAAAATGCAGACATGCAGAGACAGCATGCAAGGCAGGACAGACTACCAGGAGTGTACAGACCAGGGACACAGGACCAGATGGACTACCACTGTGGATGACCTGTGGTAATACCAAAGTTCAAAACTGGCAGTAGAACAGTATGTGAAATGTGCAATTTAAACCCACAATGCATGAACGGAGCAGAGATGCTGTAGGACACTAGGGACAATGGAGCACTCCCTTCCCCCAAGCCAACAGTCCCAGCCAGCGGCATGACACTGCTGACTGGAAGAAAGATGCAGACACAAGACGTGTAGTACAAAATAGTTTACTAATAGCACTGCTGCCATACATACATTGCAGTTCACAGAACAAAATCCCTGTCAATGGACAGGTAAAAAAAAAAAACAGTTGAACACAGGTATTCCCTGCTCATCAGTGTCACCTCTTCTCTACCAAGACTTCCCCTAGGACCTCCTCTTCCTCCTTGGAGTCCCTGCTGGACCCTTTACAGTATTAGGTGTATACCCCCTTTCCACCAAGATCAGCATGCATAGAGGCCAACAATACCCCTGAAATGACAAGAACACAGAGGACAGGCATGAGCAAACTGCCCATGCAAGGCCACAGTTGAACACAGCTGGCACACAGTGACTCTCCACAATAACGTCTCAGCCACTGACCACAGCTCCCTATCTTTGTATTAGGCATCTGCACTACCAACATACCACTAAAGAAAGTCTGGGAGCTGCAGCACTCACTTCTGCCTCCAGCCCATCACCACTGCCACAGCCCCATCCAGCTGCTCCTGGTGCTCTAGGATTATGCAGCCCAGATGGCCACAGAAGTCCAGTGGATACTGTACATAAAGAGGGGAACAACATCACTGACACAGCACACACAAAACATGGCATGCATGCTCCGGCACCCCTTGACAGTAGTATACCTACCTCCACAGGCTCAGTGACCTACTGTACAGCTTCCCCCCTCCAGAGCATCCTGGTAGGATGTCATTGACATCTGCCATAACTTTCAGGGGTACTCCCCCCCCTTCTGACCACTACTACAGACACAGATGTAGCTGCTGCCATGCTGATCTAAGTCAGGACAGTAATGACCCAGTCATGCCCATGCACACTACATCACCCCGCCAGCATTCCAAGTACATGCCCCTTTGAAGGGGCTCCTATCCTCATGGGATGTCTTTGCAGCATCCCTAGCAGAGCCTCGATCAGGGGAATCATGTACAGACGTGTAACACCACCACCTGGCAGCAGTGTAAGGGCCACTCCATAGGGGTACACAGGATGTGCTCAGGGCTACCACTGAATGTCCTTTTGCTGGATGGTGACAGGGAACATGAGCAGACATTGAGAAAACAGCCATGTGTATTCTGGCCATGACTGGATGCCAACGCCCTGCAAAAGACACACTATCTCAAGAGATTCAGTTTGGACCATGGCATGATAACACAACTCTGTGACATGGTCCATGTGCATGTGACACCACGTACCTGTGGGTCGCAGGTGATGTTGCTGGAGACTAAGGTTCTATCTGCATTGGTGTACTGTGCTGCAGGGTCCTTCCAGAGGGTGTCAAGAGACGTCACGGTCACCAGTCAGTCCTCTGTGTCCTGGGCACTGCACCAGGTCATCGATGCTTGCTGCTGCATGTGCATGAGCACATAATATTCCCCACCACACAGGTCAACATATGGTCCATGAAGGAGGCATTTTATCCCATGCATGGCATGCCCAATGTACTGGATGCTATTGACTGTACATGTGTGTCAATTCTGGCACCATCTGTGGACAGGGAGGTATACTGTAACTGCAAAGGGTATCATAGCATCAATTGACAGATTTTCTGCGATTCCACAGGTGTCCTCACTGATGTGTGTGCCAAGTACCATGGTTTATGCCATGATTCCTATATCTTCGATGGGTCCAGGCTGAGCGCACTTCTCAGTTCACACAGAGGCAGGTTAATAGGTGGATATCTGTACCCTACACATGTGGTACATCGGTGTAAGATGGGCAGATGTGCAGTACTGACCCTGTCTTTTACCCACTGTACAGGTGACAGCAGATATCCATTATGGCCATACCTGATGACACCCTACCTAGAGGCACACAGAGCAGCAAAGAAGGCATACAGCAAGGCTCACCAGAAGACATGGTTTGGGAATGAGAGAAGAACAGGGTCACCGAAGATGCTGTTTAGGTGCCTGGATCTGACAGGCGGCACAATGATGCTTACCCCAGGGGCAGTACACAGAGTGTTCACAGCATGAGCCATGCTGCACAACATTGCTTTGCGGCATTGGTTATCCATGCAAGAGGACTTACAGGGGATGTACCATGGTGTAACAGGAGCCTTCCAGGGGTGGGATCCAGAGTTACTGTCTGGATGGGCAGCATGGCATGGTCTCATGCAGGGGTCATTCAGCCATTGGGGGGGCTGGCATGGCACTGTAATAACCCATCCTTAATGCAGACCTGCCACATTCTTCTGAGGGGGCATCGGTGTTCATGCTTGGGGTTTTATGTGGTGGGGTCTATATGTGGTTGTGTTATATGTGGTGGGATGTGTGTGTGTGTGTGGTGTATGTACAGTGTGTGCTTATGTGACACTCGGTGTTTGTACTAGAGGTGGCAGGCATCGCTTCTTCTTTTACAAGGAAAAGTTTTTGATTCCAGCACTCCAATACTCACAAAGATCAGCAGTAAATCTTCAGTGATACCACCTGAAGAAGGCCCTATTGTGGGACTGAAGTGCTGGGAATAGGACCGTATTACTGTCCATGTCTTCACTGAGTATTTGCTTCAATTAATACAATTGATTTCCTGAAGATTTACACTGGTCTTTGTGAGTATTGGAATGCTGGAATCAAAAACTTTTCCTTGTATCGTTGTTTGGATGGTGAGCTCCCCCCAGAGCCCAACGCCTACTGAGATTCCTGTGACACACTGTAACCTTCCTCCCCCGCCTCCATTTTGTCTCTGATCGCTGCTTCTTTTGCCTTTTGCTGCACTTGTCATGAGGATGCCCATGTGCTCAGATGATGGGTCTTGGCTATGGCCTTTCCCCCTTCACTTGCCCACATGTCTGAGCATGTGCCTGACAGCAGTTGTAGTTGGCTGTCCTCCTGCACCTCGGGCTTGCTGGGGCAGCAGGTGTGTAGTGCATGGTGGCCTCCAGTGGTGCCTTGGGTGTAGGCAGTGTGACCCTTCTGGATCTGGCTTGCTTGTGCTCGATAAGCCTCTCAAGCATTTCCCCTTTGTGGTCAATTCCATGACACATGGCCCTCACCTCTGTGATCTACTCCTTCAGCACCTCTGTGTTCTCTTGTTGTGCATGGAGCCGATCATGTTTCAGCTGCCTCACCTTGTAGTAGTAGTATGTGTGCAGTATACCCCTAGTGGCCAGCCTTTATGTATGATGGATTGGACAAGTGGACAGTTCTTGTCCCTAATGTTACTTGGGTGCTGGGTGGTCCCCTGTGGCCCCCTGTGTTCAGCTGTACAAGACTAGAAGGCGGACAGACTGTCTCCTGCATCTGCCCGATGGTGCTGGAAGGCTGTGACAGCAGGCCCATCATGTATAGCTGCACAGTTATGTCAGTGGTGCCCTATAGGCCATCCAGGGATGGCTGTCCAAGGTGAGTCTGTGGCAAGGGATCTGCATAAGAGGTGGTTTGGGGGCAGTACATTGTGAGGGTATCCATCTCCTCCCTGTCCTCTCGTGTGTCCAGGTAATTCTCTGTGCCAGTGTCCTACAGCATATCTTCCTCATCTGCTATGACCATGGGGGTTCCTTCATTGTACCTGGGGGTGAGAGACAAGCAGGGTGTTATGGGTTGTGGCAGAGCTGTGGGCATATTGAGGGTGTGTTTTGCGGGCCACCGAGGGTACCACTTACTTGTGCCATTCTCCTGCCCTTGGCTGCCAATGCCAGCCACCAGTCACATGCCCGCTTTCACCAGTGTTGCAGCCTCCTCATTAGGGGTGTTCCCTGTCACAGGGTCTGTAGGGTGCAATACAGAGTGATTAGCATGGCCATGTTGTTCCAGCTCCCCCAGCATGTCCATGCAGTATGCTACATACCTGGCAGTGTATCCATGCCCTCCTCTTCCCTATGCAGGGATACCTTGGTGAAGGTCTCTGCCACAGTCATTTCTATGGAGACAGGCTGTGCTTCTGTGTGGGTGGCCCACCACACATGCTAGCCTGGGACCACTTGACAGCTGCCAGCTTACACTTGACAGCCGACCGCAGGTCACAGCACTTGTGCTTTATCGCCACCAGTGTGTGTGCCTCCGGACTGGCAGCGTTGATAGCAGTCTGAATGCCAAGCCATAGCCTGGCTTTGGTTTTGGTCAGTGCCTTCAAGGACTCTGCCTTATACAGGATGCCATATTGCTCCCGTACATGAGTGACCTTAGTTTCCACCTGTCCACCAGAGAAGTTGGAGGACAGGTCTCCAGCTGGCACTGTGTGTTGGGCCATGTCCCCATGTCTCTGTGCAGCCATATTCCGTGCCATCAGGTATCAGTGGCAGAATGGGTACCACAGATGCTGCCCCTCTCCTACTGTCCTCTGACACTGCATCCCCCTCAGCATCCATTATGGCATTCATTTCTGTGGATGTGCACAGGGCAGTGTGGATGTCCATATGTGGCAGCGTCAAGTGGTGTGGCCGTATACTGAATGCCCACCCAGGGTCTGCTCCACGTGGTCCTGTGCAGATCACACCCATGCCTCTGCCTGTCCTGTGCACGTATTTGTGCATAGTGCATACCTCAGCCTGCCTGTTAGGTGCATAGGTGTGCACCACTTCTACATCTTATATAGGTGCAGTTTGCATGTATTCATGCGTAGGCCTCTATATGGGGTTATAAAGAGACTATAGTAAACATCTGAGGTTAAACTGGTAAAACCAACTAAGTTGTGGAAAAAATTTTGAATTTCTCCAATCCACCCCCGCCCAACAGCATGAACATGATTGGCATCATTTTTCAAATCCTCTCCAAAACATGTTTTTGCAGGTGCGCCATAAATCATCTTTCAGATGGAATTTAAAAATTCCCACTGTCTTGATCATAACAAGAGGCCATGAAAAGACTATGTTGGAAATTTGGGGTCAAAATGTCGGAGCCACTGAAAATGAGATGTTGCCTTTCAACTGACTGCTCCTGGGTAAATACGAACATATGAAAAGAACCAGCAAAATAAAACCACCCAGTCTATTGTGTCTGCTCAGCAAGTGATGCAGGGTCTGGCCTTACAATTTACACCAATGACTCTGCCCCCCCCAACTGTCCCTCCCTCTCCCTCCCTTCTCCTTTCCTTGGTCCCAAGGGTTTCCTCTGTGCTTGTCCCAGGTTCTCTTGAATGCTTCCACTGTCTTTGCTGATACCGCCTCCTGGAGCAGCTCATTCCAGGTGGACACCACCCTCTCTGTATAGAAATGCTTCCTTGCATCTCTTCTGAATCCCCCCCATCAGTTTTAGGCGGTGCCCCCTAGTGGTGCTGTTGTCACTCATTTTAAAGAGACTCTCCCTTTTCACTCTGTTAATTCCCTTCATGTACTTGACGGCCTGTATCATATCACCCCTCTGCCTCCTCTCTTCCAGGGAGTACATCCCCAGGGCCCCCAGCCGCCCCTCATAGGACTTATCCTGTAACCCCTCGATCATCTTGGTTGCTCTCCTCTGGACCCCTCCAGCATGCTGATGTCCTTCTTAAGGTAAGGATGCCAGTACCTCACCCCATATTCTAAATATGGTCTCACCAATGACTTGTACAATAGTAAAATAACCTTGCTCCACCTACTACTGAATCCCCTTGCAATACACCCATAGGCGCCGGAAACAGGGGGGCGGGAGGGGGGCCGCCCCACCACTTTTTTGTGCAGTCTAGAGAGTGCCCTATTATACTTCTGTGGAAGGGTAGCGGGAGCCAACTGGCGTCTACGTTTTACTTTTCATCGGTTTTCCAGCAGCGCTTATTCTTTTCTCTTCCTGACCCTAGCCACTAAGCATTTCCATTTTTTTTAAGGTGGGGTCTAAACATATGCCGACGTGCCCCAGCCAGCGGACCTGATTGAGATTGCAAACATATCTCTCAATCAGGTCCGCTTTAAGAAATGAAGGCGTGACTTCAGTTATGGGCGGGTCGCGCGGGCTCTTTAAATGCCCAGAGATTTCCTCCACTTTTTTATTTCCTGGCTGTTCCCTTTTCCGGTGACTACTTGAGTGGTGACCTGTGAGACGTGGATGGTGCACAGCGGTCGAGCGGAGGACGAGGATGAGGACGGGCTACTTAACGAGGAAGGCGGCGGCGCCATAGAGGCAGGCGGTCGGTGATGCTGGTGGAGAGTGAGACTTAAGTAATTGCTGTTGTGGACTTGGAGGAGCTACTCTCAACTGGCGTCCGGTCCAGGGGCAGTGCAGCGGCTATCGAGCGACTAAGCGAGGCGGCATTATTACCAGCGGCTAGTCACAACCGGTACACCTCTCTTGAGCCTCTTTGTCTGTTTTGCAGGCTGCAGCAGCAACTTGGCGTGGGCGTGGTAGTCGGAGTGGAGCGGCAGGATCCAGCTTCCAACTAGGCCTCAGGCCTGCTAGTATTGCTTGCGACTTGCGAGAAGCCTTGCCCCTAGTTAGCCAGCCTGAGCTTCCCTAAGGAGGAGGAAGCTACTCTGGGACTTGGTAGTTGCCTAGTAGTCGCCTAGTTGGAGACGGAGAGGAGCCTGAAAAGTTCCGGAGATCGAGGAAGCTTTGAGCTACTGGGCCTGGGCTGGACTGAGTGGCGTCTGTTGGGATCATGATTCCGGATTCGAGAAGCCAGAAGAAGAATCAACTGTGGGTTGGCGGCAGAGCAACTTCACGGACTGTAACAGATACATAACCAGCAAAGAAGTAAGTCACTCACTGTCTTATTTTCCTGAGGGTACTATGCTATATGATGGCTGGGCCTGGCTGTGATTTTGAGTTCAGTTCTACTATGGAACCACATGCAGGGCTTTCCCGGGGTCGGGGATCAGACTGGGAAATAAACACATGACCTTAGGGATCTTGGCTTTATCCTAACCTGTATCACTAACATTAGTCAAAGTGCTGAGTGCATGGCAATTGGCAAGAAAGTTTATTAGGTGGTTGTCTGGGATCAGTGGTTCAGGGCTGATAAATGTTTTATGTATTAAACCATGAGTGTGAGGAGTTGGCAATGGCTTGGCAGGGTTTTTTGATTGTTTCAAGTGCCCTTGCTTGTTAAAGGGACCCAGGATCATGTGTAGAGGTGGGATCAACCCAGCAGCCTGTGTGGAGTTACGGTTGTGATGGAGAGGGGCTCCACTTGCAACAACACAGTGGCCAAACCAGTACCACACAGACTGCAGCTGAGTGAGGAGGGCTACCTGCTGTAGTGCAAGGTCAGGAAAAGCAAAACAAAACATCCAGTCTGTCTTCAGGCTGGTGTAGCACCTGCAGTCTCCTCCTCCTCCTCCGTCTCTCTGTACTGTACCCTTTTTCCCAGGCTATGGCTCTTCTTCTAGCAGCCCATTGATCCCATCCCCCCACCTGACTGGCCAGTCAAATCAGTTCTTGTGCTCAGCAAGCTGCCCTCACTCATCCTTTCCCAGGGTCCTCTGTGGCAGGGGAATTGATTTGATGGGGGCTACCACATTCGTTACTTGATGCTTCCCTGGCTATGGCGACCCATTCCTGGGCTACTAACTATATGCATACCTCTTGCCCCATAAATCAAGGATGGTGCTTAAAATCGGGTACAAAGACCCCAAAACAGGGACACATCTCAAAAATCGGTAATATTATTCAGAAAGTATAAGATGCATTTTCTGAATAACAAGTCTAACTTTAATGTTTGGCGTTATTTTGTGCTTACAATCTCCATTGTTCAGACATAAAAACACATTTTAAGAGGACACTGGAAAATGTTGAGGCAAAATCTGGGATGTGACGCCCATGAAAATCAGGGACAGTTGAGAGGTATGACTATATGTCCTAGCCCTGCTTACTCTGGGTCCAGGAAACCCTCCCTTTACTTGTATGGGGCTCCAGAAACAAGAGGCACCCAGTTCATGCCTTCCCTGCTTACCAGTGTACATGACTGTGCACCTTGCTTTCACCATTCGGTCCCTCTGCCTATTTGGGGGGTTTCCTGGTCCCCAATCAGGTGCCTAGAGGTGAGAAGTACTTAATTTCCTGCTCTGCTGCCTGCCCTGGAGCCAGGTAACTTTTTAAACTGTGGCCACATGGCCAAGCTATTACTCTGGAGCCGCAGCTCCTTTAAGGTTCAAGACCACAGACATCTGCATGCTGGCCATATTTGTTTACATTCTGGTCCATTTCCCCAGGCTATCCCTGGACCAGCCAGTGTCCCCAAATGCCCAGAGGTGCTTACTGCACAGTGGATCTGGGACCCCACCATGGGGTCAAGAAGTAAGATGACCCTTAAATATGGACAAGGGCAGTGCTAAAAGAATAGTGTCAGGGTCGTTATGTTAAAGTCTATGGGAGTCTCCACCATAAAGGCTCATCTGGTAACTTTAAACTGACAGATACAGCAACTAGCAGCTTCTACTCAGACAATCTGCTGTTGTGACAAACTGCTATTATAAAGACAGAAGCAACATTGGCAATGTCATCCAGAGCATTTGTCTGAATGTCTTTGAAGAGATACCTGCCAGATTAGAAAATACACCCCTTCCCCCAACCTTGCACTAGACAGTAGCAAAGTGTTATACTACTACCCTGTTATAGCTGTGCTGGACGAGTGCACACTAGACAAAAGGCTATCATGTCACACTGTCTCAGATGTTTGCCTCAATGCAGTATTCTAGCTAAATCACACTTTCTTCATTATTTAAAGCTATCAACAGTCCCTATTTTCCCTGGACGGTTCCTATTTTAGGCATGTCCCACTATCTCCACACAATTTGCAAAATGTAACATTTGTCCTGGTTTTGTCCCTTGTGGTTTTTTTTTTTTGCTGACTGCTAATCCATGAGTGCAGAGAAAGTGAAACTCAGCACTCTGTAATTGGCGTTTTAAACAGGCATAATTTTATTGACAAAAGAACACCAAGCCTAACAACTAGGAACATAGATAAAAATTCCCAACCGGTTTCATGCTCTGCACATCATCAGGTTAAGCTTGGCATTCTTGTCAGTAAAATTATGCCTGTTTTAAACGCCAATTAGAGTGCTGAGTTTTGCTTTCTCTGCACTTCCAGTATCTACTCGAGCACCTGTTTGATTCGGAGGTCGGAGGAGCTGTTTTTGTTTCTTTTTTTTAATCCATGAGTGACAGTTTTCAGCACTACTGTGGCACTGCTTGTGCTGGACAACAGTTTGCAACTTCAACCCCTGCACCTGTGTTGCACCACAAGCATGTCAGCAGGAGCATGGAAAAGTGTGTTCCTTCCTGTTAGGTTAGACTAGTTGTGCAGACAACTGCATCTGGTCGTCTGTCTGTCAGCGGAGAGGGACTCCAGGCAGAAGAGACCGGCAGCAATGAACTAAGGTACCTGAACCTGATCAGCTGCAGGGAGGTGTGTGAAAACAAACCGGTGTGGTTGTGGGAGTCACTGAAGTGAAGTGAGGTTTGCTCAGCAACTGAAGTGAGTGTAAGCGGGCTGGGATGGGACTGTCAGGAGGAGGAGCAATGCATGTAGCTCGAATGTCTGAACACAATGTAACGCAGGTTTGCTTCTAATGAATTTTCTGTACATCATGATTTGAAACTTGCTGCAGCAGAATGCTGCATTTTAATCTGGATGTTTGCTACTGGTGTTAATGTGGGCCAGCATGGCCAGAGCAAGCACACTATTTTAATTGTGTGCAGCATACTCTCTTGAGTGGTACCCATGGGAGTGACATGGTCTTGGAGAGGACATGGTCAAGATGGACCATGTCCCAGTTTTAGGCCTCGGAAAGTTGGTAATTTTATCATTATAGGCAATAATGGCAAATATAATGACCTCCTTCCTGTTGAGGGGAAATGTATTTTGGGGCAAGTTACACAGAATAAAACTCAAAATAAATGTGCTAACTAGTGAAACAGCACTATGTTCTCATAACACTGTAGTTGTTTAAAGTACACTGTAACTGCAGTGAATTTATAATGCAGTTATGTGTAACAAACTAGTACGTAATTTCCTGTGTTGCCAGCATTGGTTACCTACCCCATAGGCGCCGGGTTGTATGGGCCCATGGGACACTGAGCCCCAGCAATATTTTGCCACAAGCTGCCTTTTTTAAGACATTTTCTCCCCCCGATTTCGCTGCACCTGCCCTCTGCTGCTGAGTGTGACACATGCCTGCAACCCCTGCAGCACTACCGCTGTTTAATTAGGCAGGCCGTGGCTGGCATTATTTAAAACTAGCACCTTTATCTTGTTACCTCCCTCCCTTCCCCTTCGTTTGTGCTTGCCCCTGAGAAAATCATTAAGGTTCACTGTTCAATCACAGTGCAATTTTTCAGCATGCTGCACTGTGATTGTCCAGGAGGAAGGCTTGTATTGGGCGCGATATGCATGCCTGCATGCATTGGGGCACTTCTGTGTTTGAAGGGGAATGTTATGTGGTGGTGGGTCACAGTGGTCTGTGGGGATGGGTGGGGGTACTGGTCTGTCTTTGCAGCAGTGTGTGACTCATCTTATTGGCATGAGGGTGAACTCTGTTTGTGGCAGCTCTGCAGTGTCTGATGCGTTTGGGGATACCTGACTGGGCCTGGGAAGCTTCAGGACTGGAACCAAGAGCTAGCCTACTGGTTGGCTTGCTAGCATGCTTGCTGTCTTGCTGAAGCCTTCAAATTGGTTAGCGAGCTAGCCAGTAGGCTAGGTCTTGGTTCCTGTCCTAAAGGCCTTGTCATGGGGTAAGCACTGCAGTAAGCAAAACGGGTAATAAGGTGTCTGTGGTGGCCTGTGGAGATGGGTGGGATGCTGGTCTGTCTCTGCAGCAGTGTGTGACTCATCTTATAGGCATGAGGGTGAACTCTGTCTCTGCCACCTCTGCAGTGTTGCATGATTGGGGGGGGCATGGGACATGTCAGGATGGGTGGGAGGGAGGAGTAAGAGATCCCCAATAGGTTAAAACAAGGTGAAGAAGACCTAGGGGAAAAATAAGCAAGTTAGTGAAAGGAGACTAAAGACAAAGAATGGTTTATTCATTTATTTTATAAATTTTAACATGACAGTCTCTTGAGCAAAATCTCGTTTTGAAGGTAGACGTCACCAAAATAGTCAAATCGTGATGGTCTGAAAAGCAAACACTTTTTTTTGTAACATCTTTGCTGGTCACACTCATGAGTCCACCTAGTTCCAAAAGGTTAACTTGATTAATAGAAAATCATTTTTGATCTCCATGAGAATCCAGTTGACTGGCTGGACATCAAATCATACCTCCAAACCCTTATTAGAGCCAGTAGATGTGTCCATTCTGAGGATTATGTAGCTTATTTGAGCGTAATTTACAACAGTTTATACTCCCTCTCGTCTTACTACCCATCGCTTTACTGACCAAATCTCCTTTAAGTAGAATATGTCTATTTTTTTTTTCAGTTATCATTTTTCCCTTCCTGCACTGCCGGCATGTCTTCAGGAGGGCACCCCCAGTCCCGTTCCCCGGTGTCTACAAGCCAAATCTCCTAAAATGTTATTGGACTCTCGTCTTGTACACTGGTGGTGCAGTACACAAGCATTTTGATGCATGGATCACTAGCCAAGAATATCTAAAGTAGGCCCAGTAGTTGCGGATTGCGAACTATTGACAAAGATGGAGGGGGGGGATATAAAATGTTTGCCATAGAAATTTTATTGCTAGCATGCTTAATGTTCATGCTGCAGTACCTTATCAGAAGATGGTAATCGGATGGGTTCACTAAACTGTATACACAATTCTTTCTCAGAGCTTGCACGGTCTCATTGAATTCAAAAATGCCACGGTCTGAGAGATGAAAGCGACAGATGGAGAAACAACTGGCTGATATTGCTGCCAAGATGCCAAGAAAACTAAATTACTGGTTTGGGAGTGCCAAGATGCCAATATCTTCAGAGCATGCAAGGGACATCGCTGCCAGGAATAATACCACTGACACTGCCACAAGCACTGCAGCTGTCAGCTATACTGGTATTGTAAGTGCCAATGTAACTGTGCATACCACTTCGCTGCCAATGGCTTTGACAGAGTCTAATGCAGCCATGTGTTCAAATGCTGCATCAGTGCTAGAACCAACATGTTCCTTGCCTGATTGTCCTGTAGCTGCTATTCCAGTGCCCCTGGATGGTAAGGCCTGCTCTGTCTCTGATACAGAAAACAGAGCTGCAGAGCTGTTCCCCATGAACAGCAACAGTAATGGCAACATCGTGCATGTCTCTGAGAATACCCAGCTCACAGCAGTTGAACCAACCGTGCCTGAATCTGCTGTCTCTGTCTCTCCCCTCCTGTTCTGAGAAAGCATGGGTAACTGCAGTTGAACCAACCGTGCCTGAATCTGCTGTCTCTTTGTCTCTCCCCTCCTGTTCTGAGAAAGCATGGGTAACTGCAGTTGAACCAACCGTGCCTGAATCTGCTGTCTCTTTGTCTCTCCCCTCCTGTTCTGAGAAAGCATGGGTAACTGCAGTTGAACCAACCGTGCCTGAATCTGCTGTCTCTTTGTCTCTCCCCTCCTGTTCTGAGAAAGCATGGGTAACTGCAGTTGAACCAACTGTGCCTGAATCTGCTGTCTCTTTGTCTCTCCCCTCCTGTTCTGAGAAAGCATGGGTAACTGCAGTTGAACCAACTGTGCCTGAATCTGCTGTCTCTTTGTCTCTCCCCTCCTGCTCTTCTGTTTGTTGCCACAATATTAACAGTGTTTTTCAACCGAGCAGTGTTATAGACACTTCGATCAAACAAGTCATTCTGCGAACCAATGGGAGAAGTGAAACAAGAACTTGTCAAACACGGTGGTTTTCATCTTTCAACTGGCTAACATACTGTGTTTCAAAAGGATGTGTTCTGCTACTACTGTCGAGCAGCAGTGGAAGAAAACTAATCACAGGCAATCGTTGTGGTGAAACTACCTTCATTTCAGCAGGATTTAGTGATTGGAAGAAAGCAATTGACAAATTCAAGAAACATCAGACATCATTATTCCACCATGAAGCTGTTGAGAAGTATACTGCATTCAACAACACAAGGATGAACATTGGTGCTCAGCTCAGCCAGCATCTTGCACAGGAACAGGCGAGAAACAGAGACCGGTTCCTGAAACAGGTAAATGCAATAAAGCTTCTAGTTCGGCAAGGACTAGCAATTCGTGGCCATGAAGAACAGGAAAGCAACCTGAGGCAGGAAATGCTGAGTAGGGCAGTTGACATGCCAGAACTACAGGGATGGATCCAGGAAGGGAAGTATCAGAGTTCAGATGTTGTGAATGAAGTCATGGAAATCATGGCACATCAGCTGCTGAGGAACCTTCTGGAAGAGATACGCAATGAATCAAAGCTGTATGTAATCATCACAGATGAATCACGGGGTATTAGCCAACATGAACAGATGACAATATGTATCCGATGGGTTTCCTTGCCCCATTTTGTTATACATGAAGATTTTATTGGGATGTATGAAATGGCGAAGACTGATGCCGAATCCATCACCAGTGCCATTAAGGATGTTCTAGTAAGATGCAACTTACCAATCAACAACTTGAGGGACAGGCGTATGATGGAGCAGCAAATATGAGTGGATGCATTTCTGGAACTGCAACAAGAATTAAGAGAAAATCCACTAGCATTGAATGTCCATTGTGCAAGTCATTCCTTGGACCTGGTGTTGCAAAATTGTAGCAAAGCAGTGATGCCATTGCGATGCCCTCAGCTTTGTCCAGAATTTAAGTGTGTTGATTCAGGGATCCCCACAGAGGCTGGCTCTTTATGAAAATATTGCAGTGAATGACAGGAGGACCCTTACATGATGGTAGAAGGCCTGCACTTACTTTGTCCAACAAGATGGACAGCAAGAACAAAGAGTATCAAGTCTGTTCTCAAAAACTATGGAGCACTCCATGACACCTTAGAGGAGCTGAAACGGGACAAAGCTACAGATGTACGAACTAAGGTCAAAGGCCTGATGTCGGTGATGAAAAAGTTTCGGACCTATTTTGGACTGGTTGTATCATACAACATATTCAGCGTATCAGAACAAGTGGCGTCAATCCTGCAAACAAAAACACTGACAGCAGAAACTACAATGATGAGCATAAACTCCCTGAAGAAGAATTTACAACGCCAGCAGCGATGACTTTGACCAGGTCTATGAAGGCATCAATGAGAAGCGCAACTACTGAAAAAGTGAAGGACAAAACTTCCCAGACAGCACTATGTGCCAGCAAGGCTGCAACATGGTAGTGCACCGCATCACCATCCTGAATCTGCTAAGGACTGGTATCGACAGATGTACTATGAAGCCATTGATGCTTGTCTTGTTGAACTTGACCGACGTTTTGATCAAGAAACCTACGCTTTGCTGTCATCCATGGAGAATTTGTTGCTTCAAGCAGCCAATGCAAAGACGTTTTCAGTTCCTCCTCAGATCACACAGTTGTATGGAGATAAGGACTTGGACATTGACATTCTGAATGCACAACTGAACTTGCTCCCAGGACTTGTGCAGCAGGTTCTGCCAGAGGTGAGAGCAGTAACTTCAATCAACACCATTATCGATGCCTTAGTGGGAAAAGACTGCCAGCAGCAGATACTGTATTCAGAAGTTGTGAAGCTCATTCAAATTTACCTACTCATCCGAATGAGTACAGCAACTGGGGAGAGATCTTTTTCAACTCAGCGACGATAAAGTCTTACTTAAGAAGCACCATGACAGAAGAGGTACAATCACCTAATGCTGTTGCACATTCACAAGAGAAACGGACAACTTGGATTGGACACTAATTGTTAGAGTTTGTGCAGCGAAGCGAGAGCGACTTGACTTTTTGGAAAAATCTGATACAGAAATTCTGTACTTTAGAGATTCATATGGTGGTAAATTTGTTGCTTGGTTGTGGTGGCCACCAGGGTTTGGTGGAGGTTTGCAGAGGCTTAACATCCTGAAGTGGTGACCAGAGCATCAAGGATTACTTCATGGCAGAAGTGTAGATGTGATGGTAAACTGGTTGATTTTGATGGCCACCAGGGCTTGGTGGAGGCTTGCAAGGCTTACCAGCCTGAAGTGGCTCCCAGAGCATTCATGGGAGGATTTGGTGGCCCGGGGTTTAGTGGAGGCTTGCAAGGCTTACCAGCCTGAAGTGGCTCCCAGAGCATTCATGGGATGATTTGGTGGCCACCAGGGCTTGGTGGAGGCATGCAAGGCTTACCAGCCTGAAGTGGCTCCCAGAGCATTCATGGGATGATTTGGCGGCCACCAGGGCTTGGTGGAGGCTTGCAAGGCTTACCAGCCTATAGTGGCTCCCAGAGCATTCGTGAGAGGATTTGGTGGCCACCAGGGTTTAGTGGAGGCTTGCAAGGCTTACCAGCCTGAAGTGGCTCCCAGAGCATTCATGGAAGGATTTGGTGGCCACCAGGGCTTGGTGGAGGCTTGCAAGGCTTACCAGCCTGAAGTGGCTCCCAGAGCATTCATGGGATGATTTGGTGGCCACCAGGGCTTGGTGGAGGCTTGCAAGGCCTACCAGCCTGAAGTGGCTCCCAGAGCATTCATGGGATGATTTGGTGGCCACCAGGGCTTGGTGGAGGCTTGCAAGGCTTACCAGCCTGAAGTGACTCCCAGAGCATTCATGGGATGATTTGGTGGCCACCAGGGCTTGGTGGAGGCTTGCAAGGCTTACCAGCCTGAAGTGGCTCCCAGAGCATTCATGGGATGATTTGGTGGCCACCAGGGCTTCAGTAAGAGGCTTGCAAGGCTTACCAGCCTGAGTGGCTCCCAGAGCATTCATGGGATGATTTGGTGGCCACCAGGGCTTGAGTGGAGCTTGCAAGGCTTACCAGCCTGA
The DNA here is from genome assembly GCA_016271365.2 of Neoceratodus forsteri. Classification (NCBI taxonomy): domain Eukaryota; kingdom Metazoa; phylum Chordata; order Ceratodontiformes; family Ceratodontidae; genus Neoceratodus; species Neoceratodus forsteri. The sequence goes on along the minus strand of CM028132.1, from coordinate 150,506,299 downwards.
AGTGGCTCCCAGAGCATTCATGGGAGGATTTGGTAGCCTCGGACTTGGTAGAGGCTTGCAGAGGCTTAACATCCTGAAGTGGTGACCAGAGCATCAAGGATTAATTCATGGCAGAAGTGTAGATGTGATGGTAAATTGGTTGGTTGGGTGAGTCTGTGGTATGCAGTAGCAACAGTACAGGAATGAATGAGCAGATGTCTTTCCTCTATTGAATTCTGTGGAACATTGGCCCATTCCAAATGTATCCCACTCCTCCATCCATCCAGACTTTGCTGTAAAAATCTGTTTATACCCTGTCGTTATACAATATTGTTTACTGTCATTGTATACTATGATTCATTAATAAATACACTTTACGATGTACACTGTGATTCATTAATAAATAAGCTGTGTAAACAACATAATGGCTCTGTGTCTTTATTTCCCCAGCCTCAGGAGTTTACCTTGTCGCTGGTGGTTGGGCTTAACCGCTAACTCTATCTTGTTAGCGGAACCAAAACCTAACTCATTAGTGAAGACTGCATGTTTGGGACTGGTGATGCACATTACTGGCATCTCTCTGTTGCACCTCGACAACCACTGTAACAGGTGAAGGAATGTGAGGTTCAAATGTCATGTGGAGCTATTGGAGGGAATGGGTTGTCGGCTGCTTTCTTAATATAGCTGTACACATGAGGGTGGTCTTTTTGCTGGCACCTTTGTATGCCGTTGCATAATTAGTCCTAAATGGGACTGCATTCTTAACATTATGATGTGTGTACATGATTTATTGTATTTTTGTATGGCAAAAACTAGTGTCGAAAGTGCCCTTTTGACACTTAAAAGTGCCCCTCTGATCCTCCGCCCCCTCAGTTTTTACCATCTTCCGGCACCCCTGAATACACCCCAGCATTCTGTTAGCCTTTGCCACTGCCTTTTTACACTGAGAGGTGTGTTTCAGGTCACTCATAGTCACTACTCCTAGATCCTTTTCCTCTTTGGAAGCAGTTACCCAAGCCCCTCCTATGTAATATTCTGTCCTAGGGTTCATGGCCCCTATGTGCATCACTTTGCACTTTTTGGGACTGAAAGTAAGTTGCCAGATTCCTAACCATCTCTCCAGTCTGGCAAGCTCCTCCCTCAGGTCCTGTATTCCCTCCTTGGTGTCCACTCTCCCACAGAGTTTGGTGTCATCTGCAAATAGGCACATTTTGCCTTTAATGCCTACTCCGATGTCACTTATGAAGACATTGAACAACACAGGCCCTAGCACCGATCCCTGCGGGACCCCGCTGGTGACCTCCTTGGTGCTGGAGAACTCACCCCCAACCATTACTCTCTAGGTTCTACCACTCAACCAGTTTTTAACCCATCTTACCATGTTCTCCCCCACCCCAGATCCCTCAGCTTCATTATTGACCTTTTATGTGGTACAGAATTGAAGGCCTTGCTAAAGTCCAGGTATATGATGTCCACCACCTGGCCTTTGTCCACTGCCTTCGTGACCCAATCGAAGAACTCAATCAGGTTTGTTTGACATGATCTGCCTGCCACAAACCCGTGCTGTCTTTCATCCTGTAGACCATTCTTCTCTATGTACCTCACCAACCTTTCCTTTAGTATGGTCTCCATGAGTTTACATACATTGTAAAAATGGCTAAAAGCTGGACACCCACTGAAAACAAGATATTGCACCTCTACTGTACTATGCTGGGTAAATACATTGTAAAAATGGGTACAAGCTGAGCTCCCAATGAAAATTAGATATAGAATCTCCACTGTACTATCCTGGGTAAATACAGTGTAACAATAGGTAAAAGCAGGACCCCACTGAAAATGAGATATTGCATCTCAGCTGGCCTATAACAGGAAAATGCATTTTAAAAATGGATAAAAGCAAGACCCCAAGCCATCCCCTGCTGCTGTTTGTTATGCTGGCACTGTGCATTCAGAAATGAGCATGGATCGTCAGGGGCCGGATGAGGAAGGAAGGATTGAGGGTCCCAGGAACTGCTCTTTTTTGGGAAGGGAGGGCAGTGTTCCCACTGCTTGACTGCCAATTCATGAAGACTAGTTGGTAGCACAGTAGGGCACATCAGGAAGGGAGGGGTTGCCACCTGATGCCCATCACGGATGCATGCCACCACACAAATGCGCAACTGCCTCATTGAACCATGCCCCACCAAAGGAGAACATCAGGTGTCAGGAGAAAAATGCCAGCCATCTAAGCTGGCATCTCCCACAGACTGTTGCACAACCAACACGGCAGGTCACCCACCACATTGTGGTCCTAAGTAAGTGATGGATAACCTCTATGTCTGAGATCAGTGATAGGCCTGGGGAGTACTGTGGGACAAGACCCGAACAAGACACTGCTTTGTGAAAATTTAAAAAAAGCAGGACCCCACTGAAAACAAGATATTGCATCTTAGTTGAGCTATCCTGGGTAAATACAGCATAAAAATGCGTAAAAGCAGGACCTCATTGAAAATTAGATATTGCTACTGCTGTAACTTGTAACAGCTTCTATGATGACACCTCATTTGGCACAAGAATAAAGGTATGATCTATCTGGTCTTTTTTCACCATTTTTTGTCTTTCTATGGGTACACTGGTCATTTTGCCAGCTTTGTATTGTCTCAGATGCACCGTGGCTCTCCTTGATGTGACGCATACCCATCATTTTTGCATTTAGGTACAAAATTACCATACCTAGTACCTCCAGGTCTGTGGCATTGGACTGAGTATTGCTTAGCCTCACCTAACTGCACCTGGGGAGAGGTCACCACTAGGGGTTTGGGTGACTGTAGTGGGGGAAGAATTCTTCTGTTGACTGGGTTGGGGTAATAGGGTACCCTCCTTCTCCTAATTACCTACCAGTCAAGACACATCAGAACTGCTTCATGCCTGTACTGGTCTGTTGTTCCTCAATGCTGATTCTTTGTCCTTCCTAGATCTGTTGCCTCATCCTTCAGTTGCAACATCCTTTTCAACTTGCCAGTGAGATACTGACTTGATCAAGGATTTTCCCACCCACCAGTAGAATTATGCCCAGCTTCAACTTCCCTACCCTACCTCTGCCAGAACCCTGCTACTACTTTCACCTTCCACCATTGTCTGGAATCAAAATCTCAATGTTTCCTGCTTTCTTTTACTGGTACAGGACTTGTACCTACTTTTTGACACTCTCAGTTGTTTATTCAACTTCCTTTGGTTGCAACTGCTGAAACTGAACTTCCCACATTTCCCTACTAGGCCCATATTTCTGCCCTTCTGTTACAGTGCCAGTGGCTCAGTAGGTAGCACACTCGCCTCTGAGGCCGGGAGATCAGAGGGCTGTGGGTTCAGTTCCCACATCTGGCACTTGGGTTAATATCCCAATACTGACACTGTAGTGTAGCATGGGGGGTGTTGCACTTCTGAGGTGCCGTCTTTCAGATGAGACATTAAACCGAGGTCCCATCTGCCTGGATTGGTGGTAGTTCAGGTGGATGTTAAAGATCCCATGGCACTTATTGAAAAAGAGTAGGGGAATTTCCCCGGTGTCCTGGCCAAATTTCTCCCATTCACTACAAAAATACCACCACCACTTAATCTGGTTCAATTTCAGTTGCTTACAGTCTGTATCCCCCAACCCCCCGGTTGCCCCTGAAAAAGGGACTTCTAGGCCCAATGGGCTTACCAGGTCAACAAAATTCAATAAATGTTGCTGCACTGCTGTATTATGCACCTACTGTAGAGATTTCTTATCCTCTGCTGTATCTGTCCCCTTGCCTGGATGATGATGATGGTGGTGGTAATTTAAGCAATATACCAAGAGAGGGTGTGGGTGATGCCAGGATTTACCCACGCCTGGTGTGGTTCGGTCATGAGGCCACAGGCCGAGTCAGGAAAACACACCAGAAATGAGTAAATCCTGGCATCACCCACACCCTTGAGTGGAATATTGCAATCATACCACGGCCCCCTTCACTTCATGTAACATAAAATTCAATACGAATACAATTGTTTGCCTTTTTTAATATTTTTTATTGAATTTATTATTGTGTTACAAAAAATAGTTCCCTTTTGGTAGGTAGAATAACCCCGCACATGTTTAGCCAAAGAGAAGACCCTGTGAGGTTTTAGTTTTTTTTTTAATCACCCTATCTCCAGCAAGTCAGTTACTGACGGTGCTGTTCACCACAGCACAAGACATGTCCTTCAAGCATCAGTTTTTGTACTTTGTGTCTTTAAAAGTGACAAACTTAACTGACAGCATGTCAACCGTCACAGCGCTGAAGCCCAGAAAGGCTTGTGGTCACCTTCTACCATCCCCACTCAGCTAATCATGTATTTTAAGATCTTCATGGATCCTGAAATGAGGAAAGTGTTTCTTTAATAAAACCAAGGGCTAAAACAGAGAAATCACTGCCAAAATGCCGAGCCATTATACTGGGCATATGGCTACGTACATGCATAGGAGCATGCCCAGTATCACAACTCTGCTTTTCGGCAGTGATTTCTCTAAGTTTTAGCACTTGGTTTTATTTAAGAAAACCTTTGCTTTGTTCAGCATTTGTCAAACTTTTGAAAATAGGTGTCAGGTGTCAGGTGTCAGATGTCAGGTGTCAGGTGTCAGGTGTCAGATGTCAGGTGTCAGGTGTCAGGTGTCAGGTGTCAAGTGTCAGATGTCAGGTGTCAGGTGTCAGATGTCATGTTTTTGGTTTTTTTTACCGAGGAATTACTGGTTGATAGAAGTGGAGTGAGTGCTTCAGGGAGCGCAGCTGGGATGGTTCCAGGAACGTGGGAAGGGAGACTATTTCGTGGTTCTCAGGTGAGCCAGGTGATGGTTTTAGCTCCAATATGGTTTTGGGACCACTTCCTTAATTTGTATTTATTTTTGTTAGTGCTGCACCGGCAGTTGTCCATTTACCTAACAAGGCACGTTCCCTGAGTTCATTTTTGGGGGGCAGATTGAAGAAAGTGGAGAGTAGATTTGATGTTGGAGGGGCTCAGAGGTTGGAGTGATACTCGGTGAGCATTAGATGAGACTGGCTGGCACTTTTTACAGTTGGGTGATAGCAGGATTTACAACATGTAAATCATGCCAGCCAGCCAATCAGGAACCAGTGTTTTTGAGCCTATGTATAATACTGTATTTTCGTTTCTTTCTGAATTGCATTTATTGTCATATATTAAGCTGTTTTTGCAAGACTGCTTAAATGTGCATTCATTTTAACTGCTTACAGTAGCTGCTTTTCTAATCTATGTAATAGAGACAAAGTAGCGAATCAGACAGGAGACTCCAGGGGCCCGATTACAAGTCACATGGCGCAACTCATGGGTGTGTGAGAGTTGCACCATGCGACGCTATGCCGGGGACCCTGCATTGTATTCCAAGACAGGCAGGGTCCCCGGCACCTATATCCCACGACTTGCGGCAGCCGCAAGCTAGCACCACAGGAATGGCGCACTGGACCTGGGTGCCACAAGTTGCAGCCCACAGTTTACTGCCACCCCAAGCTCCCCCTCCACGAATCACACCCGCAGTCACTTGGGGGAATGGGGGGGCTGGCCAGGTGGCACATGCATTCCAGGGCAGTGCAGTAAACAGACTCAGGGGCCCGACATTCAGAGGTGGGGGGCATGACTTTGCTGGGGGGGATGTGGAACAGGGCTATGTGCTTCCCACGGTGCTGTGGGGGGCATCTGTCATTTTGCCAGGAGGGATGCCCCTTGGACCACCTCCGTGCTGGTCTAACTCCGCAGTGCCATAGCGGGTCTTGGAATTGCATAGGTGGGTTACGGCAGCCACCCTTTCAGAATAGGGTGCAGTTGCTGCAGTGGGATGCGGGTGTAGTGGGTGGCAAAGCCCACCTTTGGCACAAGCCACATCTTGGAATCGCAACTTGCATATCTCGTGGTGCAAGGTGCAATTTACGCCATGGGGTTCAGCATAAATCACCTTGTGCAATGCTCAAGTCATCCTGGAATCGGGCCCCAGGGCAGTAAAATTATTTATTAAACAACCGACACACTGTTCCCAGGTGCAGGGAGATGCTTTTGTTTCTGAAACAGTGGAGAATGAGAGTAACAATAGTACATTACAACTGAATAGGACAGGCAAATATAAGCCAAAATCTATCTTTTTCCCAGGAATCTGTGACCATGTGGTTAGAACATATCAAAATGTTGTACTAAAATAAATAGATGAGTTATTCTCCAAGAAATGGTATAACAATCATGGCAACCTATCTGTATCAGAAAGTGCAGCCTTAGAAAAGCTAAAAAACCTGAGTGTGGTTTTTAAAAAGGCAGATAAAGGTGGCAATATAGTTGTGCTAGATAAATCTGATTATGAAATCGAAGCACTTAGACTCCTTTCTGACACAGAAACATATATCATTTTGCAAGGAGACCCAACCCTGCAGTTCCAAAACCAGCTGTTTGAGATGATGAGTGAGTCCATTAGAAGGGGGTTTACTACAGGTCTGTATTTGAAAATCAAAAACCCAGTAATTCCAATATTTTATTACCTACCAAAGCTACATAAAACCTAGACCCCCAGGCAACCCATCATCTGGGCATTGGTTCATTAACGGAAAATCTGTCAAGATTCTGTAATTTTTTTCTTACAGCCCATAGTTTTGCAACTTCCATCATACACTAGAGATTCAATGCACATTCTGGATAAACTAAGTAACATGGAATGGCAGAGTGACTATATTTGGATCTCTATAGATGTCGTCTCACTATATACCTACATTCCCCATCACCTTGGGATAGAGGCATTGAAGTTCTATTTGAAAAATATTTCTTTTCCCAGCCTGCCAGCACAGCAGTAGCACTACTGCTCATGATGCCATTGACCTGGGTTCGGGAACGAGCTCAGGGAGGCAGAGGGTCAGCCGGGAGGAAGGCGTGAGCATCCAGAGGACAGCTCGCCTCTCTGGAAGGGACAGGGGGTCCAGGCTCAGCACTTGACTGGCCTGTGGCAGAAGTTGGAGGCACAGCAAGTACGGAGCATACAGAGAAGGTTGGGAAGTGGTGAACATTGGAGAAGATGCCGTGACATCAGGGAGCACGCCACACCACCAGAACAGGAGAAAATGATGCTGGAGCACCGAGAAGAAGGAGTGCCAGTACAGACCCTAATAGCTCCTGCCTGCCTGACCACCAGAGGACCTGATGAAACTTGAGTTGTCTCAGGGTGTATGAGCCCAACCTTGTACCTGCCTGGGGGCACAGCCATGGCTCCATGGGGGTCCACCGGGGATATCAGGTAAGGCAGTGAAGTGGGGCAGGTGCATGTGCATCTCCCGATGGAGTAGGGCTCTGCTATGTGTGGGAGAATAAAGAGAAATAAAAAAAAATAAGACTTCTTTTTAAGATGCACCTCCATCAAAGTTTTCCACAGAAGCAGTGGAATTTATTTTGAACCATATATTTTTTTTTTTTGTTCAATGGAAAGTATTCTTTACATAAAAAGAGGGACTACGATGGGTGCTACAGTAGCACCCACCTACACACCCTCTACCTAAGCTGGTGGGAAAGCATGTATATTTTTACAAATGAGAACAGATTTACACATAAAATTGTGTCATGGAGTCATTACATTGACAATCAGCTTATCATTTGGGGAAGGCTCAGAATATGAGGCAGATCAGTTTGTGGAATCATTAGAATATAATGACTTGAATTTAAAATGTACTCCTAAGATTGAGAGAACTGAGATAGATTTTCTGGACCTGTCTCTGTCTGTGTCTGAGATGGAAAAAATGTAAACAGTTTTCGAAAAGAAACTGTGTGAAACTCTTTATTACATGCTAAAAGCGCCCACCCCCATCTCTGATTAATTCAATTCCCTATGGACAGTTCCTTACATTTAAAAGGAATTGCTCTACAGAAACGGCCTCTGAAACTCAAGCAGAGGAAATATTTAGGAGATTCCAAGACAGGTGTTACTTATCTGAAAACTCAATGCAAGCATTAAATAAAAATACATACTCGCCCGCCACCTGCTCTCTCTATTCCTCTAAACCTGTGATTAACATCAGCTTAGCTCAGTAACTGTAAAACTTGACAAGTCTATGTTTAATCATATCCCGACTGTTTCCCTGTTTATGAACCCGTAATAGTTCTGTGGTTTTGCTCCTGTATATGCCTGTGATTTTTGTTGTAATTGTATGTGTTTTTTTGTTTCCTTCTTTCCCGACATGGAACCTTTGTAAATGAGCTTGCAGCTCAAAGGTTGTAATCCAAGAACTCAATAAATAAATAAAAAAATAAAATAAATGCTAGATCTCAGAACAGAGAGTCTCTCTTAAGACCTAAAGCAAAAGACATGGAACCAAGGAATAGATTGAACTTTGTGTTAGAATATAATTATATATCTCCCAAAGTTAAAAATATTCTATTGAAACATTGGAATTTGTTAGAACACTGTGAGGTTCCTAACCTTTTTTTATGGACCCCTAGAGGGTCATTTTCAGCAAAGCTAAAAACATTGGTGACCTCATTTCCAGTATCCACAATGTTCCAGAAAAGACATAATCCCGTACTTGGCTTCCAGAGTGACCTATTGGCTGCTTTAAATGTGGCCATTGTGCCACATGTAAACATGTGACACAAGACAAAACTTTTGTCCATCCAACAAAGGATTGGAAAGTTAAAATTCTTGATTTTGTAAACTGTTCCACAGAGTATGTGACACAGTATCCACGCAACCTACTATACGTAGGTCACACTATCAGACATGCAAAAGATAGATTCTTGGAGCACACAAGAGATATTAGAAATAATATCCCAGAATCATCTATGACTATAACACTGCCCATAATAATCCACAATCACTCAAGTTCATGATAATTGAACATGCAAAGCCTCTCCCAAGAAAAGGGGACAGAAAATAGATACATACTACTTTTTAAACAAAGGAATTGAGGGGAGTCTGTATTGAATTTAAGGCAATAAATGAATAACTTGATCGCACACATTGGCAGACCTTTTGACAAAATTATAATTGCCGCTTTAACTATAGTGCTTTTTATGTACCAATCCTTGTTATGAACTTCAGTATACATGCTGGATGTTTTTGAATAGTGGTGAAAACAGAAATGTTACGTTAATCCACTTCAATATAATAAAATAACACTATAAACATTTATAGCAGAATTTTAAGAAAATAAGATACACATCCAGCTGTTTACAATGATATTCCAATAATTTTGAGTTTCTTAGCCCATTAGATTACACTTGTAGCACTAATGCCTTTTAAGAATGAAACAAATAGTGACTTCTCATTGATGGATTTTTGAAAGTTTAAATCATGTCATGGTGTGTTAACTATTTAAGGTACTTAGGGTTTGTGACTCCACCCCCCCCCCCATGCCCGATGAAGAGGGTCTATGCCATTGAAGTGTCAGGGAACAGTGTGTTGGTTGTTTAATAAATAATTTTACTGCCCTGGAGTCTCCTGTCTGGATCGTTACTTTCTCTCTGTTACATATGTGATTTTGTTACCTTTAGCAGTGGATCCACAGGAGGTGGCTGTGAGCACTTTCTTTTTATGTTTTGCTTTTCTAATCTAGTTTACATTCCTAGTTACTGTATATACCTTTGGCTGCATTTCAGAAGACTTAGATTGCTGCAAGCCCCAGGTGTGCCGAGCATATCGTGCACTGGGCTTGCGGCAATCTGAAGGATTTTCTATCCCTATGGCAACTGTTGCAAGTTAGACCAACTTCTTGTGGTCTAGCTTGTGACAATCCCAGTGGGATATTTGGCACAAGCTGCCATAAATTTTGGAAACTGTTGCAACTGCGCCCTGCATTGTAAAATCAGGTGCAGTTGCAGCAACCAGGGCTGGCACAGCCACTCTGATGCAAGGCTTGCCACAAGGCCTGTACCGCCCTTTGAAATCATGCCCCTTGTCTGATTGTGTTCTGACTGCTTAGCTGAAATTTGCACTCTGGCTAGTTATTTTTGTCATCTTCATTAGTTTTACCCCCTTTAATTTTGCTAACTTAATTGTTTGTATCATGGTCTACAGTTTCTGTGTTTGAAAAGCTTGATTTGTTTTTCCCTCCATGTTAATTAATCTTGCCCCATTATTTTTTTCCTTGTTTTTACCTGACAGTGGTTTAATTTGTTTGCACTGTTGTCTTACTCCTCTCACCCGCCATCTGCTCTCCTCCATACTCAGTTCTTCTTCCACCCCTGCTATTATTTTCCTCTGTAACTTTCCTCTCTGTTTTTCTATACAATTTACATCTCCTCCCCCATTCTCTCACCTCCTGCATTTCAAGATTATACTCATTGGCTAGCTTCTCCTAATTACTGTCTGTTTTCTCAACCAACCTCCATTCCCTGTGATTGTCTTCTTCTCTCCCACTCTCTCTTTCTCCTCCCTCCTATCTACCGTGCTTTTCCTCTCACTACTATTCCCCCTGTTTCTCCCTCATGCTCATCACCCTCTTCACTCTACCACCTCGTCTCCACTCTTCCCATCACTCCTCTCCCACTCCTCCCCTTCTCCTCCTTTCCCATCTTTATCCATCTCAGTCTTCTTTTCTCTTCTCCCTTGCTCAAAATCTTGAGATTTTTTCTTGCTCAACCTCCCTTACTCTTCCTCACTCCATCTGCACCTTTCCAAGCCCTGCCATCATTCTACATCCCATTCCCTTCTGCTCCTACTTATCTTTCTGCCTTTTTTTTTTTTGGGAGATGTGGAGTGCACCAATGGTCCCTTTCCCTCCTCCTCTCCCCTTTGCAAAGGACTGAGTGCTTTTCACTTAAACATGAGGAGTCTACTCCTTGAGCTTGACCAGTTAAAGCTGTGGGTCCTCCATTACTGTCTCAACATCATAGACATCACCGAGACCTGTCTCTCAGCCTGAATTGGTGATGGAGAAGATGGGATCTCTGATAATGTGGTTTACAGAATCATGGTGGTGTAGTACTTGATTTATGCATGTCACAACTTCAACGCTGATGCTTCTCAAACTACAGTCCCATTTTCCCACATGCTTATCTTGTGTAGGCTATCTTTCCATGCCTGCCTGTCTGTCTATTGCAATCAATGGCATATACAGTGCTGTCCACCAGGATACAGCACCATGTGTGAAATTTCGCAGTTTACTGTGGGGCAAATTGACATAACATTGGCTTACAGTGAGGGCCTTCAGTATCCTGCAAAATATCTCAGCAAAAACAGATACTGCACGTAATCCTGGTGGATGGCACTGCATTCCTCCTCTAAAACCAATCTGGCTCCTTCCCTGATATTCTTTTTTCCTTCTCCTCCCCCCTCTCTGCTGCAGGTAAACTTATGATCCTTTGGGACTCAAGCATCAATTGGCTCTCCCCGGGCTAAAATCATCACCCATACAACTGAATCCCTCAGTCTCAGGCAGTTCATCTCTTAGCCCACAGTGCCTTAACCCTAACTCCCCTAGCCACTCTCTTATTAACTGGGTCTTCCCTTACTGCATTGGCTCTGCTATACTGTGTACAAAAGCTCTGCTGCCCACCCCCAGAAAATGTGTCTGAGCAATGGCATTTATTTCTCTCAACCTCTCTACCCTCCTAGATGATCTTTGCTACATCAACTACATCAACAGTGGAGGGATTCAAACTATATCAACAGTGGAGGGATTCAAAAGGGCATGGGACAACCACATGGGAGTGTTAAGGGGGGGGCACAGGTCCAAGCAGATAGCTGGACAAATGGGCAGACTTGGTAGGCCTTGTTTCGGTCCTTTTCTGCCGTCACACTTCTATGAATCTATGACTCTATGAAAAAACTGGTTACTGCTACCTGTATCAACAGATGTAAATGATGGTATCTCCCATTTCCACTCCAAATTCAGTGTAACCTGGAACAAATACCCCCTCTGGAGGTTTTGTGTCTGTGGGTCCCACCTCCCTTTTTCTCCTTTCCAGATCTTATTGACTTTTTCAATGTCCATGACTCTGTTTGTCATCTCTATAAGGCCTCACGCTCTACCCAGGACTTGTAGAAATACAAACACCTCTGAAACCCTGTCATCAATGCCACCAGGGAGACTAAGTCAAATTGTTTTTATACCTGCCTGCAGAGCAACCTTAATTCTCTTGATATGTTCTGGAAGGTTATCAACTCCCTCTTTGATTCCCACATCCAGTTATACTCCTCCATCCTCAAGCTGGGAACGACATCACTCTCTGATCCACTTGAGGTTGCTAATGCTTTTAGTCAGTTCTTCACCTCTTGTGTTCTCTTCCCTCCCCTCCCCTTCCCCTTCCTCCTCCCTTTCCTCCCAGTCTCCCTTTCCCCCTCCACTTCTGCCTCTTTTTCTTTCTCTCCCATCTCTGTGGGGGCTACCCTGTCTGCCTTAAATGTATCTTAACCTTGCCAAAGAGCACAGCTCCAATGGCTTGGACCTTACACTCCATCATCTCTGCACCCTCTCTCCCAAATGCTGCTCCTCTAATCACCCTTCTCAGTCACTCTTTTCCACTCAACACCATTCCCAAACCTAGAAGTAGGTTAAAGTCCTCCCCTTCCACAAAGAGGATGACGCTTTTTCCCTATGGAACTATCACTCCATCTTCCTCCTCCTTGTCGTACCTAAGGTGCAAGAAACATTTGCCTTCTTTCTCCTTTCTTAATAATAAATAATAATAATAATAAACTTTATTTGTAGAGCGCAATTCATAAAATCAAAGTGCTTTAACAATAATGAACTAATAAAACATTAAAACCAGATAAGTTAAGAATTCAATAATAACAGTAAAATCCAAACCAATCAGTTAATGGAGAAATAAATAAATAAATACATATGTTTTCAAGGCAGATTTCTTGATTCCTTTTCCATCTTCTCTTCTTTCCAGTCTCGTTTCTACAAATCTCACTCAACTGTCTCCTCTCTCTCCTACAGGTTACTGAGTCCATTCCTAAAGGGATGGATAAGGGTCCTATCACCATGGCCATTTTTACCAGTCTGGTGAAGGCAGTTGATACAGTGGTGTACCCCCTCCTTCTACATAAGCTAAGGGGGGCAGGACTATCCAACCAGGTGGTCAGTTAGCTCCGCCCCTACCTTTTGACTATACTAGCTGGTCCAGGCTAGTGAAGACCTGTTCTTCCCCATGCCCATCACCTCTGGTATTCCTCAGGGCTCCATTCTTTGCCTTATACCATTCACCATCATCTTAAATGACCTCCCCTCAGTCTATGTTTCCTTACACATTCACACACACACAGATGACTCTGTACTTTTTATGGCTGTGGGTGGAGCCTACAGCCATCTTGCTATCTGTAGCTGGAAAATGGAGTATCATGGAACACATGTTTTGGACTGTTCAAGGTAACCTTTCATGCCAGCTGAAAAAAATACTCCCTTCTTTCTGTTAAGAATGTTGGAGACATAGCCGACCCAGTGGCACTGAGAGCTGAGGCACTGGACACCTTACCTCACGCTATGCCGGTGACCCATGTTTGGGAACAAGCACAGGCCACTGGGGTTTGGCAGGGGAGGAGAAGGACTGAGCATCCATTGAACTGCTCTCCTTCTCCGGGAAGGGGAGTTCTCAGTGGTCAGCACCTGTTTGCCCTTCAGTGGAGGCTGGGGGACAGAGCACCACACTACAGCATGAGGAGGAGTCAGGGCAGACACCTGGAGGGAGCGCATGTGGACGCGTGCATGCTTCCCTCCACTGGCATCATTGCACACCCCAGCTCCTGGGGAGAACACAGGAAAAACATTGCCATGGCACAATGGTGGAGGGTGCCTCGCAGGCTCCGCTTCTGGCTAGCCACAACACTGGCCCACTGAATCCAGACCTTGTGGGGGTTGGGGAACCCTGCTGACCCCACCAGGGGGTAAGCCCTGGGTGTTCGGGTCAGCATCGGCTGGTGGATGCTGGGGGCTGGGGTTGGGGGTGCCCTCCTGATGATAGCCAGCAGAAAGGAGAAAATAATAGCCAAAAAAAGAGTGTTGGAGACATAACTCCAAGCTGCTTATCAGATGCCATTAGGAAACTGAAACAGCTTGTTAAATATTGATTGCTTATTAAACTAGAGATTTGTTTACCCCCTTCAGAGTACAACAACTTGCACATTTAAATACTTAGCATTTAAACAGCTTCTTACTACTAGATTCACTTGGGAATGTATTGTCTTTCAAGAAAGATTCATACCTCATAAATGTCATTCCTTTCCCAGCAAATCTGTAATTTACACTGTTTTTTTAACCTCTAAAGACAGCATCTGATAAGAACTGTCTCAGACATATGCCAGGTCTTCAGTGAACTACCCAGACTAAATATGTAGCAATCAGCAGGTATTTTCTACTGTATTTTTTGGAAAAAAAATATATTGAGCTACAGCAAACACACGCACACACACTCTGTATACACCATCCTCATGGCCACAACATTCAAAATAAATACTGCATTCTAATATGTTATAAAACAAGAAACTGTTTGTTTATGTCAGCGAACACAGTGAAGTTCAGTTTAGAGTAGACTTCCTTTAAATATTTCTTATCCTATATTTTATATCCTGGATACACACACACACACACACACACACACACACACACACACACACACACACACACACTGTACACACCATCCTCATGGCCACAACATTCAAAATAAATACTGCCTTCTAATATGTTATAAAACAATAAAGAAACTGTTTATGTCAGTGTACACAGTGAAGTTCAGTTTAGAGTAGATTTCCTTTAAATATTTAGAATCCTATATTTTGTATCCTGGATAGCGCTGGGGAGATGCTACATCTCATTGTCATAAGGATCTTCATATACACATTTTTGCACTGTATTTACTCAGGCTGTCCCAGATTAGATGCAGTATCTTGTTTTCAGTGGGGTCATGATTTTATTATTTTGATAATGTGTTTCTTCAGGTAGCCTAGTCCAGGACCCTGTATTCAAAGGAGATGCAGGCGCATCCCAGCAGAAAAGGGAGATGTGCCACAGCATGATATTCAAATGTGCGGGATGTGCTGGCCACAAGGGAATGGACCAGGGTGCACACAAACAGTATGCCATGCATGTCGAGAGTGCGTTCCCATGCATATGCCACGCTGCAGCATACTCAGTGGGAATGCACCCCTCGCAGTCCAGAGCAGTGCGGCTCACAGTTAGGCCATGAATAGCTGGCCTAACCCAGTCAGCCACCTACAGGCGGGCTGCCAAAGTGCACCCAAGTGCATAGAAGCCTGGCAGCCCTGGTGGACTAGAGGTACCCTCTCCCATCCCCAATTGATCCAACTCCATCCCTGAAGAGCTCCATAGTGTAGGGCCCTCCCCTGGACCCAATCGCACCAGAGAAAACCACGGTCCATGTCCATTGCATAGAGAACCCTCACCCACTGCCTTGGTATGTAGACACCCCCGCTCCCCCCATATTTGACCTGTTGCAGAGACTGGTACTACCCTTCACACCCTGCCATGGCCAACTGCCAACTGCACTGGACCTGGGCTGGGGACCTGCACTCTGAAATGATCCAAGTGGCTGTACCATGCATTAGGGCACTATGCAAGCTGCGGACTCACCAATGTATGCCTTGTTGATGCAGTATCTTCCTGCTGTCATGCACCGCTGTAGGCCCACACTCTCCACCACTCCCCTGTGTAACATGCCACCTTCCAGACTGCTGAGATATCCTGGGTGCCATGGGGTGTGGTATCCTGTAATGCCATTTGCAGTGTATGCTCCAGGCTATGGCTCATGCATCCACAGTTCCCTGATTGTACAAATGATTGGGAGGTCAGCTGTAATATGTCTGTTCCAGGACCTGTGTCAGTGGGTACAGCATCAGTTGTCACCCGCACTAAGCAATGCAATGGCACCGGGACAATGAATCTGCATGCAAGCGCCAGAGGTGTATGGCCACTGGGCATTATCACCCACACACAGCTTGTGCCTATGTATGACACATTCCAGCATTCTACTGCCAGTGCTCCACCACCCGAAAATAAGATGTCATTTCTTCTGTGAACTATCCAGGCTAAATATATAGCAATCAGCAGGCATATTCTAGGAAAATACAGTGTAAAAATGTGTAAAAGGAAGAAAGCATTGAAACTGCCTCTCAGCAGATCTGCATTGTGAAAATTCATTAGAAATAATGGGTAAAAGCATCCCAGAAGCTCTCCACAGTCATATCAGCTCTAACGAGAGCTTGCTGATTCTGTGGCCTCTGTCCCTGAGCTAAAAGTGTCACTGCAGTGGGACTTTGACAATGTTCAATGCCGGTTCTACACAAACCAACTCCTGCTTAATGCTAAAAAGACTGCCTCCATGAAATTGGCACAAAGCAAAGGCTAGCAAGATTCTAACTTACCCAGGGCTTCAGAACTCTTGATGTTACCCCTTTAAAGTTGTTCCCTAATTCAAGCATCTCATTATGTGGTTGGAAGAGACCTCCTGCTTTTTCTCCCACATAGATGCCTTACACAACAAACTCTGTCCTAAGTGTGGCACACTCTACCACAACAAATCCTGCCTCCCATCACCTGTCCGTTGTGAACCCATCCTCAAAAAGGTCTGTTGAGTTTGACTATGATTATTTGGTTTACAGTACTGTCTCTAAATCCACCCTGGCCAGACTGGATTCCTTTTCAACTCCTTTTTCCTTTTTTGTTTCAATTCAAATGCCCCTTAGCTTACCCATCACTCCTCCCTCTATTCCTAACTTTCTCTCGATGCCATAAAGGCCATTATCTTTCTCTCACTGCTCTCCATTCTTAGCTGAATTTTGGCTTGGCTCTCTCCCTCCTTCCATTTCCTCCTTCCTTTCTCCTTCTATCCCTTCATTATACTACCATTGCTCCTCTGAAACGCACCCTTTTCATATCCTTCCCTGAAAAAACTCTGCTGGCACAGTATGTCTTTTCTTTCCACCTAACTGCCCTCTGGAATACCCTCCCTCCCTCTCCCAATTCAACTCTCATGCTGTCTCCATGCTCTCAAACCACTCCTCTGGTCTTACTTCTCTCAGCCCTGTTTTTGCAGTTAGGCACTCTCCTGTAATAGCCTTTCCTGAATGGTTTGCTGAGCATTAATTTTTTCTCTGGATCATACTTTGTATTTCACTCCGTAATTTTAGAACTGTGTCGTTATGGTGTGCTGTTATAGTGCCCTTGTCAGTTCTGTGTACTTAAGTTTATGTATTCAGTATTTTTTTCTGTTATTTGGACTGTTTGCACTTCCCTCTTGTAACCCCTTCCCCCAGGACCCACCTGGAACTAAGCTAGGGGTCAGTGTGACTTTTACGGTAAACAAATTTAAATAAATACCTTGCCAGATTACTTTGTCCTGTGCCTCTTGCACAAAGTAAATGATTCACCATTAAAGGTGCCATTTTTTATGTTTCCTTGTGCATGCGCAAGAAACATTTTATTTCAAGTTCAAGTTTCAAGTTTATTGCAGGAAAGACTCCGTTGAGCAAGCTCATTCACAAGGAGGTCCTGAGGCACATACACATACAGTTCGCAATTACATAGACAGGAGATATAAAATGTAGAATAACAAAGAAAAAATGTATAATACAAGAGGTATACACAATAGAAGTCCTTATGCTATATATGCAGTACATTCCAGCTTTAACCTTGCCCTAAATTATGCAACACATTTCAGCTTAATAAGTAGAGGGCCAGTTGGTACCTAGGAAGTTGACTTGGCATTGGGGGCCTAGTAGCACCTACATATGTCTTTTAATTTAGAGATAGCTAGTGTTTTGTAGGAGTTAATTGATACGATGCTGGTTAGCTTCAGCATGGCTTGTAGTTGGTTCCAAATGTTTGGGAGTGCGTATGAGATAGCTCTTTGGCCAGCTGTGGTACGTGTCCTGGGAACATCTAGTAGGATAAGGTCAGATTTCCTTAGGGAGTAGGCGCTATGCGAGATGTGTATGAGAGACGTTAAATAGACAGGCAGTTTGTGGAGTAGTAATTTGAGGGTCCAAATGCCAGCATGGGAGGCGTCTGGTGGCAGAGTGGTCCACCAACTGCTGCATAAAGATCACAGTGGTGGGTCCTGTGCATGAGTTAGTAATGAAGCGAAAACACGGTGATAGAGTATGTCCAGTTTAGATAGGCTCCAAGGTTGGGGAGGAGATAAAGATAATGTCTCCGTAGTCAAGCAAGGGAAGGAATGTTGCTTGGACAAGTCTTTCAGGTCATGAGAGAAAAGAAGGTCCTATTTCTAAAGAAGAAACCCAAGCGTGCTTTAAGCCTCTTTGATAGATCCTCGATGTGGTCATTGAAGGAAAGCTTGTTGTCTATCCACATACCTAGATATTTAAATTTAGGTACGACTTCCAAGGGTTCACCTAGGGAGGTAACTACAAAGTTTTTAGGTGGGGTAGGTAGGGCACCAGACAAGGCAAGTCTCGAGAAAATCATTGTCTTGGTTTTTTTGGCATTTAAGAGAAGCTTGGCATTGATAAGGTTGGTTTCTAACTGGATAAAGTCAGCTTGGAGTGCTTTCCTGACTTCAGTTAAGGACGAGCCTGATGCTTACAAAACCATATCATCCGCAAAGAAATGTATGCTAGAGTTCTTTATGTAGGAGTCAAGGTTGTTGATGTACAGGGAAAAGAGTTGGTCCTAGGATGGAGCCTTGAGGGACTCCTCTGGCAATTTGAAGGGGGCAGATAGTAGGCCATCAGCTTTGACTTTTGCATCCTTCCTGAGATAACTGTTAAACCACTGTAAGGTAAGTGGAGTGGCACCTATCTAGGCAAGACAGGTGATTAGGAGGTGATGGTCTACAGTGTTGAAGGCCTCACTAAGGTCTAGAAAGACTGCACCAGTAACCTTCTTGGTGTCCATAGCATGGATCCAGTCATTAGAGACTTTAGCCAAGGCTGAGATGTAACTGTGCTTCAGCCTGAAGCCAGATTGGGCTGGGTTTAGGAGTGAGTGCGCTTCAAGGTGATTTTTTAGTTGGTTGTATATAAGTTTTTCCAGCACTTTGGAGAGAACGGGCAAGATAGAGATAGGACGGTAGTTGTTTAAGTCACAAGGATCTCCTGATTTGAAGAGAGGAAGAACATGGGCAGATTTCCAGTAGGATGGAACAGTGGCTGTGGCAATAGAGAGGTTGAAGATGTGAAGGATGGGGGCTGTGAGCTGGGCATAGCGTAGCCGCAAGAAAAATGATTCAAGGCCATCGTCCCCTGCACTTTTCTTGGTGTCAAGGCTAAGGATTATGTCTTTGACTTCTTTGTAGCTAAACAGGCACAATTGGAAGGGATGAGGTGGAGTAGCATGTGTAGATTCTGGGCTAGTGTTGCTATTCACTCAGCTAGCATATGGGGAGGAGTCGAATGCCAACCTGGCAGTGGCAAAGTGAAGGTTAAGTTCTTCGAGGATTCGCAGTTTATTTTCGACCATCCCGTCCTTGGCCAGAATCTTGGTGGGAAGGGAGGAAGCAGCAGGATGGCCTTCAATGGATCTCAGTGTCTTCCAGATTTTTTGGGAGTTCCCTTTGGCCTGCTCCAGAGCGGAGATGTAGAAGTTTGCTTTAGTAGCACATACACTTTTAACACAGGCATTTCTGGCAGTTCTAAGCGCCTGCCAGTCTGCCGGGTTCTTTGTGTGCCTGACCCTAGCCCATAGCTTGTCTGTATTGGTAAGTGCAGATTTGAGCTGTTGGGTGAACCATGGATGCGAGATTTTCCGCACCCTCATTTTAATAAGAGGAGCATGCTTGTTAATTAGGGTGGTAAGGTTGTCATTTAGGACTCCGACGGCGGCATCAGCAGATTTGGCAAGATATAGGTCCTGCCACCTGATCATAGCTAAATGGGTTAGGAAGTTTACTGAGCTGAATTTACGGAATGAGCGTTTGATTCTGAATTTAGGGTGCTGCTGGGTTTTAGATTGGAATCTTGTACATACAACGATACTGTGGTCACTCATGTCGTTATGGAAAACTGCAGAATGTGAGATTTTATGGGGATGCGAAGTTAAGATGACATCTAAGAGTGAGCTGTTGGCAGAGTTAGAAGCATTGATTCTTGTGGGTTCAGTTAATATCTGTGTAAGACCCAGTTCATCACAGATGGCTTTTAGGGAGTAGGATTTAGCAGTGAGCCAATCCATATTGAAGTCCCCTAAGATTATTGTTTCTGTGTTAGCAGCCAAAGTTATGGATTTCAACACGTTAAGAATTTCTGTGCCTCCTGACGGGGGTCTATAGCCACCAATGACTGTGATGCACTCTGAGGATGGAAGGTGAAGTTTAAGCGAGACAGTCTCATATTCCTTGGGCTTAGTTTTACAGGAAATGCTGCTAACATCAAATTTTGATTTGACGTTTACAACCCCCCCCCCACGAATCCCTATCAGCCCTAAAGAGCTTGAAGCCCGGTATAGTAATTTGCAGATCAGTGTTCGTCTTTTTTAGCCATGACTCAGTAATTATAATCAGATCTGGGTCAGTGTGGGCTGCCCAAACTTGAAGATGATCAAGTTTTTTTGAGCAGGCTTAGAATATTGACCATCATCAGTTTCATCCCAAGAGCAGCTGCAAACTCCGACGGAGAAGTGATTTGAGTTGGGGACCTGGATTTAGTTCGACATTGCCTGAACAGAAAAGGAGAATTAGAAACATTTTCTCGAGGGCATTTATCAGTTAGAAGTGGGCTCTTTTCGTATGGGTTCTTGTGTGGTGTTCAGTCATTGAGTACGTCTAGCCAGGGCATAGGGAGATGCTGGCGTGTCCGTTCAAGGCTAGCAGGGGAAGTGCACGGAAAGACATTGGCGAAGGGAGGAGGGCCAGAGGAGAGGGATGAGAATTAAAATGAAAACCCGACAGATTAAGAGTAGGGAAGCAATATGAAGATGCAGCAGGAACTATGACTGTGGGTTCCCAGGCTGCGATGACTTCTGACTTAGCATGGATCAGTGCTTTATGAGTCATACTTTTTGCCAGGATTAGAAGTAGAATGATAATGCAGGCCAGATTGCCCACGATTGAGTACAGTGATTTGTGTAGAAAGACCAAGAATCCCTCTAGTGGCAGGTCTGTATAACCCGCTAATGGAAAACTAGCCACCTAAAAAAAAAAAATAATTTGTTTGGAGAATGGCATGTCAGAGGTGTATCGTGGACTAACCCAATGCAGAGCACTCTACATTGAGCTCTTCCTTGACAGACCAATGACCATGCAAGCAGAGTATGATGGTGGTGACAGTTTCATGGGTGTAAACTTTTTGTACTTGAAAGGACTGAAGCGCTCCCATGAGAGAGCGCGCTTCAGCACTTCATTTGCATAAAGCCAGCCAGCAAGCAGCTGAGTGGCTTTATGTGCATTACTCATAGGCACCGGAACTGTAGAGCGAGGGAAGGCACTGACCCCACCATTATTTTTGGCTCAACTTAATTGCCCTTTCTGTGGCGCTTTTTGCCTGCCACGCCCCACAAGCTGTCACAGCTAAAACCCTCCTGCTCCCTCTCTCTCTCTGTGCTGTCCCACCCCTGAGTCTCTGTTCCCTGTCTCATTTGTTTTTTTCTTTATTACTGTTCCCCCCACACCTATCCTCCCTCTCAGCACCCCCCCACCCCCCATAAATGTAACACTGGGGTCTGTGGCTCTCTCTGGCTGCTGCGCGACACAGGCTATCACAGCTAAAACCCTCCCGCTCCCTCCCTCTGTGTGCTGTCCCACCCTGATCTTCCATTTCTGTCCCATTTGTTTGCTATTTTATTACTGTTCCCCCCACCCCACCCTTCCTCTCCCCAGTGGCATCACCTGCAATATAGAAAACCATCCCTCGATGTTTTGTTGTTGTTTTCTTTAATCCTGTAAAACAAAAAAACTGTCTATCATTGTTTGCTGCACCCTTAGCCCCCCACACGACCCTCCCACTTACCCCTCCCCAAGTCCTTACTTACCCAGTGGGGGTCCGACACTCAGATCTTCTTCACACCGTATAGACATCTTCACTCTTCAATGCTGGACCATGAACAGAGGAAATCAGGTATGGGGCTCAATGCATTTCAAAGGGATTTTGAACTTAGTAGCATAACTCTAGCATTTTTCAATATTTTTGCCCCAGACGTTCAACATACCTTTTTTGGGACACTGTCTCATGAACAATGCAAGTGACATTAGGTAAATTTGTCCCAAAAGGTGATTTTGCAGTTGCTGCAGGAGTTGAAAATTTTCTCCACCATTGTTCATGAGGTGGGATCATGAAAAGGCTATGTTGAAAATGTGGTGTAAAAATATTAAAAAGCAACATTAGTACTGTTGTTCTTAGCCATGGTAACTAACCATTGTATACTATGAGATGTCGAAGTGAAATAGTTGGTTAGGATGAACATTGAAAACAAGCAACCCACAATGAACAAGGCAACTGATTTATGGTGGCCAGAAAAGAAAAAAAACAGTCTTAAAAATGAGATGCTGGGATTTTTCACCATTTTTTCTGCAGTTTCATTACCACCAAATCAAGTGGGTATCCATGATTTCAATAATTAGGACCAGTCAGATTTCCACAGTTCCATGAGTTTTATTGGTAAAAATGGTGAATTAGTGGCCATGATAAAGACAAAAGCAGTGCTACAAGTTCAGGTTTTACCCACACAAATACAGTATGCAAATAAAAAAAGAATGGAAAGAAACAAGATATGGCAAAAAAGTGTCTGCTTGCATGGTTTTACTGAGACATTGTTCATTTTTGAAGGTGATGCAAAGAATAAGTTGAGAAGTACAGAATGTTTGGTTTGAAGAGTAATGCATGGGTGGGATCTGCTGGTAACAATGAGTGTGTGGGGAGGTATGTGGGTGACAGTGAATGTGTCTGGGTGGTCTGCGGGTCAGCGCATAAGTGAGGAAAGTCTGAGGAGCAGTGCATGCGTGTGTGGAGGGTCTGTGAATGTGGGAGATCTGTTTGTGACAGTGCATATATACAGGGGTTTGAGGGTGATGGCACATATGTGGGCAGTCTAGGAGTGAGAATGCATGTGTATGGGGGTCTGGAGTGAGAATGCATGTGTATGGGGGTCTGGAGTGAGAATGCATGTGTATGGGGGTCTGGAGTGAGAATGCATATGTATGGGGGTCTGGAGTGAGAATGCATGTGTATGGGGGTCTGGAGTGAGAATGCATGTGTATGGGGGTCTGGAGTGAGAATGCATGTGTCTGGGGGTCTGGAGTGAGAATGCATGTGTATGGGGGTCTGGAGTAAGAATGCATGTGTATGGGGGTCTGGAGTGAGAATGCATGTTTCGGCAGGGTTTGTAGGGGATGAAGTATGTGTACAGGGTTGTGGTTTTAAGGGGGCATGTGTGCGGTGGTCTGGGGTGGCAGCACAATGTGTATGTGTGGTGAAATTTCATGTCTATGCAGGCACTGAGTGTGATACTGCATGTGCATGTGGAGTGAAGAGAGCATTATAAGTATGTGGCAGGTGGTAGAGCAGCAAAGCATGCTTGAGTTCTGAAACTCCTGACTGAACCCATTGAATACATCCAGGTAGTATGCAGCAGACCTAGAGAGGTGACCTACATTGTGCATTTCTCCATAGATATGCTGCAAACCACAGCATGCCTGGAACATCATGTGTGTGTGACGGGGGGGTTGAGAGGACATTAATAGGGTAGTGAGAGTATAAACAGAAGTACTTCAGATGATTGAAGGACTGGAGAATGTAACATATCAGGAAAGTCTGGGGAAATTAAATGAGGGCAGGGATCCGCCAGCAAGAGAACCACTAGAGAAGTCCTGCAGGTAACCGCAGTGAAGCCAAGCTGCAGCTGGCAGCACAGAAAACTGGCATCTGAAGGATGCTAGGCATAGGCTGATATACGACTGAGTGGGAGCATAGCATGTTTTGCTCGCTATCCCACTAAACCCAGAGCACAGCACTTTGTTATTTCATCTGGGTGAGCAGGAGCTCACCACAAGACGATCTATGAGGAACACCTAAACTCCAGAAAAACTATGGAAAGCAGTCACGCAGTCGGTGCCAGTGGTCCCTAGTGGCTGACATGGTCCTAGAAAACACCTAAACTGTCCCGGATTTTTAGTATTATCCCTGATTTTGCCTCCAGGTTTTCCTCTGTTCTCCAAAATTGGTGTTTTCCGAAAGAGCTGGAATATGAAGCAAAAAATAATTTCAGATCTTAAAGTTACATACCAGTTTTAATTCAGAAATAATTTTTTAGGAGCAGAGGCTGACAAGAACAGAGAAGCAGCATCTGCATGGGTGCTTTCTTCCCAGGGGAAGGCTGTGTACCATACCACCCTAGGAGTGGCTCCTGGTGGTAACGTGTGGGAGGTGCACTTTGCAGCATTTGTGAACATGTGTTGCCTCACACCCTGTATACCATGGCACATAGCAAGAGAGGGATTTTGGGGTAATCATATCTGATGATCTCAAGGTGGCAGGGTAGTGTGACAAGGCAGTAAGCAAGGCTAGCCAGATGCTGGGGTGCATAGGGAAGGGGTTTTCTAGCAGGAGAAGGGAGGTAGTGCTGCTTCTATATCACTCACTAGTGAGACACCACCTAAAGTACGGTGTCCACTTCTGGAGGCTGCACCTTTGCAAGGACATTGACAGGGTGGAAGCAGACCAGAGGAGGGCTTCCAAAATGGTGCAGGGGTTGCACAAGAAACCACATCAGGAGAGGCTGCCGGAGCTCAACATATACTCCCTGGAGGAGAGGAGAATGAGAGGGTACAGGGAGTACCAGAACACGGGGGCATGCAGTAAAACTTGGGGGAGGGAGTTTAAGAGGGATGTGAGGAAATGCTTCTTCACAGAAAGGGTAGTGGACGCCTAGAACAGCCTGCCAGAAGAGATGGGGGAGGCAAAGACAGTGGGGAGCTTCAGGCATGTGTGGGATAGGCACATGGGCATAATAGGTAGAGAAAAGTGAGGACGGAGGGGTACCTGTGACCAAATAGGGTCCAGGGTGTAGAAATGGTCAGGGAAAATATGGCAGATGGGCCCACTGGTCCTTTCCTGACGCTAAACTCTATGTTCTATGTTTCTGTATATGTACCTTTGAGGGATGGGTGGGAGGGAGCAAAAGAGAAAAAAGAAGTGTCCATTCCAAGTATGAAAGATGACAACTCTATCACTCTCCTACAGCACCCAACCCCTCAGGGCTCCAACTCCATGCCACTGTGCCAAGGCCTACACCCATTATCATCCCCTAGTGGCAGCAGGGCCCCGTGGCAAGCACATGCCAGTACTACAGGAACAGCAGACCATCCAGGGACCCAGGCATTGGAGTGTAGCAGTGGGAGGTGAGCCCAGTGGCTGCCTACAGTGAGCATTCAGGCTTCCAAAAGTGTGAGGTACAGGGGAGCAAAGGAGAAAAACAAATACGTTTTCCCTTGTCGATTACTCAATAAGACCCATGAGTTAGTATTACAATTTTGTTAAAATGGTGTCCCTGATTTTTCTCATTTGGCCTTTATGTTTCAAACATTGTCACTGATTTTGGAGGTGTAGAGTGAGAAGTTTGCTTATGAGAGGGACTTCTATCTCACATAGTGACATTCTGTTCTGAACAGGGATAAAAAGTTTGCATCTACAGTAGACTGAGGAGAAGAGGGGTGTAAAAGAGAAAAGAATAGCCAGGGCCTCTCAGAGGATGATGTTCCTTTGCTCAACCCTACCTTCACTGGGCACACTGAGGCACCTATCCTCAGCTTCTCCTCCACCTCTCCCACATGATTATGTATCGTTCTAAGCCTTCTGCTGAGGGACCTTGCCATAGGAGGCCTGCTCTTGCAAGGTTTAATGGAGAAGCTGAACACCACAATAGTGGGGGGGTCTTCTCAGAAAGGCAACAAGGAGAACATGGGATGGACTATAATAGCACTAGGGCCCTAGGGTCAAGGAGCAAAAAAGTATTGTAAATAAAATAAAATAACACTAACAAAAGCATCTGATTAAAAATCTACAGATAATGAGAACTTGATTTTTTTACACCATAGAAAATTATCAAAATGTTTAGTAAAGTTAAAATCTGAACATTATTCAGACTCCCACCTTCTTCAAGGAAGCAAGGCCTTGCTGGCAAAGGGGCAGCACAGGGTGCAGGTTATATGTTCTCTGTGTACTAAGCTTTAGTAGTAAGCAATGCAATAAAGGTCAATCTCTACTTTATTTGTTTTATTTTCATTTTTTTTAGTCTTTGGTAACCGGGTAAGGCCCACTAAGCACAAGTGCCTGTTTTCAGGGGCAACCTGGGAACACTGGGCAGTTAAGTGGCTTGCTCAGAGTCACACAGTATGCAAGTGGAGGTTGTGAGAATCAAACCCAGGTCTGGTCTGCTGGATGTACCAAGCTCGTTCACATCTTGTTACTCTAACCTCTAGGCTATACTGCCAGACCCCACTGCTATACTGCCTTCCAACTGTTTCCCATAACACGGTTTTATAGTAATGTTTATGTTCCTTTTTTCAGAAATGGTATTCTTACCTCCAAATTTATTTATTTTATTTAAATTTTGATAACCGGGTGGGCCCTCTGAGACAGTCAAGTCCCTTTTTCAGGGGGGAACCGGGGAACCAAATGTTCCAAGCATAAGAAAACAGCACAGATACAGATAATTATGTACAAGTATCATTGGACAGTTACATACATTCATGGACTAGACTAGCCATCCCATTCTTTGGGAGATAGCACAAATTACAGATGTCAATTGCAACATAGGTGAACAAACAGTAAGGTTGATACGAGCATACAATATAATCATAGTAGAGTCAATTAGTACATAAGTGTAGAGTACAGACAATTGGCTGTGTACAGATTCATAGCCCTAGACATTGGTCATACACACCAGGAGAGTATAGGCAAGCAGGTAAAGAAGTTTAGAGAAGATTAGGTACAGTTCCCATTACAGACAGGAGACTTGTAAAATATTTCCCTAGATTGTCTTTTAAAGAGAAGTAATGGTCTTTTATGAGAGTAGTGAGTGTGGGAGGTCATTCCACTTTTGTGGTGCTGCGAAGGAGAAGGATCTTCTTCCAACAACTAGGCGAGTCTTGGGCAGACAGGCAGCATCAGGAGGTGTGAGGACCTGAGTGTTCGTGGGAAGCGTTTCAGGGTTAGTAGGTTAGATATACTCGGAGGAGGTGGGAGGTGTATTAGCTTGAAGGTGGTGCAATATACTGGGAGGGTCAAGTCTGGTCATGAAAGATGGCCAACCCAAATTGTTCAGCACATCACAGTGATGGGCATGAGCTGGGCCCTTAATAGCAAATCAGGCAATTCTGTGATAGGCCATTTTGAGTTTGTTCAGGAGTGTAGTCTTTGAGAAGTGGATTACAGAGGCATCGTAGAAGAGACCTGGGAGAAGGGGGCAGAGGCAATAGTGCTTCTTGCACTACTTCAGAGATATGGAGCAGTGTGATATAGAAGGCCTAGTTTCTGATTAGTAGCCTTAGTGACACAGGTTATGTGCTCATCGAAGGATAGATGCTTGTCGAGTACTACACCCAGGTATTTATTTATTTATTTTATTTATTTATTGAAATAGTTTCACCAGGAAAGGCACACTGAGCAACAAGATGCTCGTCTCCCGGTGCGACCTAGGGGGAGGGGGTACAAGGGGTTGGGATAACGCGCAGGTTATCAACTGAGCAAATAACAGAGGCAAATAGCAGCATATGGATACAATTGCATTAAACTACAAGCAACAACACATGGAGTACATTGGATATTGTATGGAAAATATAACAATTACCTGACATATAGCAGCATACAAGGCAAAATTTAGCACACAGTAATATGCAGGTATAAGCAACAGGAGACATAGAACACATGATGGTGCAGGACAAAAAGGCACAGGACAAAATTGCATAGGTTGGGGCTATATGCCAGCATTATAGCAAAGCTAAGGCCACTGGTCGGGCAGTGGGGAGGGAAGGGGAGCAATTGGCGCATGGCCGAATCAGGTACAGGAGCAATTAGTGGTGAGAAAGTTAGCTAGGGTGGTAGAAAGAGAGTGGGCAGAGGAGAAATGCCGAATTTGAGGTGGGATATCATTCCATAGCTTGGGTAACCGGTGTGAGAAGGTGGCTTGCCCGGCAGTAGTCTTCCACCTAGGGATTGATAGTTGGCGGTAGTCGCGGGATCTAAGATAATGGGTGTGGGAGGGGGCAGCTGAGAGCACGGAGGAGAGGTAGGAAGGGATGGTGCAAAGCCATAGGTTGAATACATATTTAGCACAGTGTGAAATCGGCGGTTTCGAGGCAGTAGTGCCAGGGAAAGGTAGAGGTCGCAGTGGTGGGTAAGGGGTGAGGCATCGAGAGCAAAGTGGCAAAAAGCATTAAAAAGTGTGTCCAGCTTAGATAGGATGGACTTAGGGGCTGCACCGTAAATAATGTCACAGTAATCAAAGGAGGGAAGTATCATCTTCTGGATCAGTTCATGTCAGATGGGGAAGGGAAGTTACTGCTGTTCCTATAAAGTGCACCGTGCATGGGGTGTAGTTTTTTTGAAATAGCATCAATGTGGTCTGAGAAGGAAAGATGGCAGTCGAGCCATACCCCCAAGTAGCGGAATGCGGAGACATCTTCAAGTTTTTGACCATTCAGGGTATGGAAATAGGGAAGGGATGGGAGTCTGGACAGGCCTTGTCGTGTGCCAAAAGTCATCGTGACAGTTTTTTTTACATTTAGGGAGAGCTGAACCATTGCTGTACTTTGTTGAAGTCGGCTTGGAGGTTAGTTTGTACCACTTCAGAGTTGGAGCCTGAGAAGAAGAGTACAGTGTCATCTGCATACATGTGCATTAAGGTAGTAGAGCAGATGAGCGGTAAGTCATTTAGGAATATAGAGAACAGTATGGGTCCCAGAACTGACCCTTGGGGGACACCGGTAGTTAAGGGAAGGGGGGAGGAGATAGCATTTGCGACTCTACCAGACTGGGTTCTGCCAGAGAAGTAAGATCTGAACCAGTTGGTGGCAGCAACAGAGAGATCTGATTCAGCGAGACAAGAGAGCAATATGGGGTGGGAGACGGTGTTGAAGGCTTTTGCAAGGTTGACAAAGATGGCTGAGGTGATCAGCCCACTGTCCATACCAGTCAGGATGGAGTCGGTAAGAATTATCAGGGAGGATTCAGTGGAGTGTCCCTTTCTGTAACCTTACTGGTAGGGTGTGAAGAAATTAGAGTTGGTGAGGAAGGAAGGAAGTTGGGTGAGCACAAGGTGCTCTTGTAGTTTTGCTAGTACTGGGAGGAGGGAAATAGGGCGGTAGTTGGAGGGGGAGGTGGGGGGTACCTCCTTTTGGGAGGGGGATGACAGTGGCACACTTCCATGCTTGGGGGACAGCAGCAGTAGCAAAGGACTGGTTTAAGAGTTTGGCAGGTGGCATTGCTATGGTGGTGGCGGAGAGGTAGAGAAGTTTAGGGTCCAAGCCATCTGGGGATTTGTCTTTTGAAGGGTTGAGAGAAAGTAGTGCATCTAGGGCATCCTCTGCAGAGATGACATTGAAGGAAAAGGAGTGAGGCCTAGTCAGGTTCGTTACATCTGTAGAGGGTGCGATAGGTGCAGGGTTTGGCAGGGCAGAGAGGAGAGTGGCAGCACAAGTGGAGAAATATATGTCGAACTCAGTAGCGACTGCTGTTGGCTCAGCGAGAAGGGAATTGTTAATATTTAGAATTGGAGTGGGATTGGCAGCTGGTGGGGTGAAGAGGGAGTGAATGACCTTCCAGAATTTTGAGAGGTTATTTAGGTTGGACTGTAGGGAGCTGCTGAAGTACTCTGCTTTAGCTAGGCAAGTGGCTCTGGTACACTTGTTTAGGAGCATGCAGTATGCGGAGAGATGTTGTGGGAGGCATGAGGATTTATGCTTTTTCCAGGCTTTGTCATGGGCAGTTTGACATGCAATCAGTTCTTGGGTGATCCATGGCAGGTGGTTGCCTCATACGTCGCAGCGGGGCATGTTTGTCCCAGACGCCGAGGAAAGTGTCTTTAAAGTGGAGAAAGGCATCGTTAATGGAGTCCATAATGGGGTGGGGGCCCAGTTTGCTAATGCAAGGTCGTCTAACACTGGGGCGAGATTGAGGGATTTGAAGGAGCGTTGGACTAGAAATTTAGGGGGGGATTTTGAGCGGTGGATTTTGCACACTAAGAAAGTAATGTGATGGTCACTGAGGGAGTTAGGAAGAATACCGGCATTTATGACCTGGTGAGGGTGTATGGTAAGAGCCCAATCGAGGAGTGAGTGGTTACCAGATTTTAGGTTAAGCCAGGTGGGCTCAGTAATGATTTGAGAGAGGTTTAGTGCAGCAATTTCAGTCCTGGTTTTGTTGAGGGCAGGAGCTAGCCAATTGTGGTTCAGATCACCCATAATATAAAGTTCCCCTGTCGGGGTTAGGCAGGAGATTTGCTTGAGGAGGTTGGTGACAGCAGAGGATGGTGTGCCAGGTCGACAGTATGTTCCTGCAATATAGCTTGGTAGCAAGAAGGAGAGTGTCAGCTGGAGTAAAATTAATTCATAGATTTTAGGTTCAGACTTGGCTAGGATAACCGAATAGTGCAAGTCCGAGTTGACATAGATGGCAACTCGGCCGCCTCTTGTTGCTCTGTCCTGGCGGGCCAAAGTGTAGCCTGGGATGGCGACAAGAGGAGTCGCTAATGTTTTTCGTGAGCCAGGTTTTGGACAAGGTGACGATATCTGGAACATAGTGGGCAGCAAGTACCTGGAGGGAGTCAAGTTTATGGACTTTAAAGAAGGTAACATTTTCGAGTTGAATGTTAGTGGATGTTTTGATAATCAGGGGAGGCTGTGAGGTTGTGTCAAAGCAGGTATGGTAAAACAACTTGGATTTAATCTTTTTTGTGTTCAGAACTAGTAGGTTAATTTTAAACCATGCTTCTAAAGTCTGAAAGTCATTTGTTAGGTCAGAGTTAATACTTGAGATGTCACAGGAGGAGCTATATAAGATGGCACCATCCTCATATAGCTGAACTGATGCCCCTACACAATTCAGAGGAAGATCATTAATAAATATTGAGAACAGGAGAGGTGCTACAATTGATCCCTGGGGAACCCCGTCGGTGATAAGGTTGAGATGGTACCAGCCCATGTGACACATTGAAACCTATTCTCTAAGTAGTTAAAGACCCAAGAGAGAAACTTTTTGTCAAGACCAAGGTGATGAAGCTTACAGATGAGAACTGAGTGGTTGGCTAGGTCGAATGCCTCCGTTAGGTCAACAAAGACTGTACCAGTGGCTTTGTCCTGGTCCATAGCCTGAAATATATCAGGAGTAATCTTCAGGAGAGCAGTTTCTGTCCCATGCAAATTCCAAAAGCCATGCTCTTTACTAGTGAGGGCATTGGTCTGTTCAAGGTAGGATGATAGTTGATTATAAATGGTATACCATGATGTGCACAACCATGATTGAGCAACCCCCGAAAGGGTGACTTAGTTGTGGCACATGGCACAGTGGCTACCAGGCAGCTACAGTGACCAGATGGGGTAGGTTGGTGACCGTAGTGACAGGAAGTCACTAAAGGTACGCACGCTGGGGGTGGGAGCGAGCACGCTACAGGTATGTATACCCTTGAGGAAAGAAGGGAGAGAGGGGACATGATAGAAACTTTCAAGTACCTCAAGGGAATCAACAAAGTCCAAGAGGGTAGCATCTTTCAAAAAAAGAGATGTGCAAGAACAAGGGGGCACAATTTGAAGATAGAAGGGGGAGCCTCAGAGGTAATGTGAGGGAGTATTTTTTCACGGAGAGGGTTGTGGATGCATGGAACAGCCTCCCTGAGGAGGTCGTGGAGTCAGGAACAGTGGGGGAATTCAAGAATGCATGGGACAGACATAAGGCAGTCCTAATGAGGTAGGAGGAAGTAAGCTGGTGGTTAACTAGGATCTGCAGCTTATCTGTTAAGTAGGAAAATGGGCAGACTAGGTGGGCCAAGCGGTCCTTATCTGCCGTCAAATTCTATGTTTCTATGTTTCTGTGTACGCATGTGGGGGAGCAAGCATGCTCGGCGAGGGGTAGGAGGGGATTTGAGGGGTGGCGCTGTGGTAGGCTTCTGAGCTGGGCTCATGGTGTAGTGGGTCGGCTTGTGGCTTTTGTGGCTAGGGTGCTGGGTCCGGGCACAGGTTTGTTTTTGTTGTGCCCGATTTTATTTTTTTTATGCCCCCCCCCAAACATGCAACCCCCTGGAGTTGAGAATCCTTAAGTAGGGTGTGGGGATGCAGCCCCTGCATAAATGTAAAAATGCAAGTCCCTGGCACCATTTTGTTGGCGTGAGGGAGTCAGAAACCCTGAAACTGATTTTCGGCACTCTGACTTACATCGCAATGGTGATGTCCTTTGGTAGTCGCCATTATCATATAGAACCATTATAAAGTATTCTTTCTTGGATTTTAGTAATTAGACACAAGATAAATATGGTCCTACAGGTTTCGATAAGGTTGGCCGGACCACTTTTATGTACTAGGACAACAACTGTGGTTTTCCATTCATCTGGATGGTTTGCATGAGGAAGGATCTATTGATTAGGCAGAAGACTGGGTAGGCAAGTGCAGGTGCACAATTTTAAGAAGTTTGGGTGATAGGGAGTCAAACCCTCGTGAGCTGTCAGGGTTAAGTCCCCTTAGCAATTTAAAGACATCTTTTCAGGAGGTAGTTTTTAAGTGGAAGAGTGGGTGTGGAAATTCAAGGCGGCTAACTGATGGCGCAGGACAATTAACAGGAAAGTCGGTTTTGTGGGCATCAAGGTCTGTAAAGAAGTGGTTCAGCGCTGCTGCTATCTCCGTGAGTGAAGATAGTGTGGAGCCCTTTGCTGTCAGTGATTGGGGGAAGATCCTTTCATTACCCTTAAGGAGCATGTTGATTTCCTTCCAGAAACATTTGGGGTTGGAAAGGTGTTGTTCCTGTAGTGACAGGAGATGCTCTCTTTTGGCGCTGCCTATCTTAGATTTACAAATATTGCATAGCTGGCGGTAGGTGTTCCAGTCAGAATGATCCATGGTTAATAGCATTAGAAGAAAAGTTGATATAAAAAGTAGTTTTGTACTGTTTTCTTTTTACAGACATCGTTATGCACAGTTCTCTTCATGGGTCCAGTAATTTGGTGTTTTTGACTATGACACTGCATGGGAACAGAGCTGAGCACTGCTCTAATGGCTCAACAGTTGTTCAGAGCTCTGTACACAAGTTGTGACAGACCAAACCACAAATTGTTGGTTCTATATACATTGTCACATCTACTTTTATTAAATACAGGTTATTTAGGATTATGACTACAGTATAATTTCTGGGACACAGTTGCAAGGATACAGGATAGGATAGGATAGGATAGGATAGGATAGGATAGGATAGGATAGGATACATAGAAACATATAAATATGGCAGCAGAAGCAGGCCTTGTACTCTACTGAGTCTGCCTGATGCAGAGGTGATTGCTCTTTATAGGTCCAAGTCCCTCCCCCTCTGCCCCACAGTCTTCCCCATACATACATCTTGAGGGGCCAAGGAGACTAGTGGTCCATTGTGTTACTCCCTCCCTCTAGCTCAGTGGGAATACCCTGTCACCTCATTTTCCTCAAGATAGTTGTCTAGTCTGAGCTGGAAGGTTATGACATTATCATCTGATACTACGGTCTATGTCAAGTGTTCACCACTCATTCTGTGAAGTAGTTCTTTTGGATGATTCCCTTGAATCTTCCTCCCTTCCATGTCAGAGCGTCCTCTTGTCCTTTTATCCCTGTGCATCTTGAAGACCTGCACTTGGCCTGATGGTGGTATCTTTTTTTAGACACTTGAATACTGTCATTGTGTCTCCCCTGAGGCTTCTCCTTTCCAGTTCATACATGTTCTGCATCTAGTTCAAGTTTTTCTTTGTTACTCTGCACATTAACTTCATAATAGGATCACTGCCCCTCTGTGATTCATCTGCTCTGGCTGCTTCATCTACAACTGACTTCACAATCCCCTGCTTGTAACATCACAACATATTGTTGTGGAAACTTTTATGATGTCATCAGCAGAGGATTGTGATGTCATGTGTAGACAAGCAACCAGAGCAAATAAAGACTTGGGGGCACTGATCCTGATTTCAGGATAATGTGAAAATACAAGTAAAAAATTGTTTAAAAATGATGTTTTGCAGAGTTTGCACTGAGATAACAAATGATCGTTAAGGTTTTGTATTTAGTGCAGATTTGAATTTATCTGGCCTAGATGTGTTTCTAACTGTACAGGGGAGATTATTCCACAAAAAGAAACATAACACTGAAAAAGTTATTTTAGCCAAGTTTGAATTGAATTTTGGCAAGGGCAGCAATTGTTTACTTGAAGAACAAAGAGTACAGGAAGAATACAGCTTCTAAAAATAAATAATTGTCTAACTCATAATAAATTCCATCTGAAGCCTCGGGTCTAAAACTAGAGAGCTGAAGCATATACCTGGAACTATTTCTGGGTGTAATTGTAATTACTTACACAGGCCCACTCCACAAAGGTTCTTGTAAGCTCAGTTTAAAAGCTCATCCATTCTTTAAAAGACAAGTCTGCAAAGCATATATGTGAATGTACTGTCTGGTTTTAATGTTGCTGGAAAAAAAAGAAAAATATCTCATAAGCAGAATTTAAAAAAAAGACAAGTCACCAAAGAGCAGAAGTCAATTTCTGTTTGCATTGTAAACATTTATTGCAGGGTACATCGAGAAAATGCAAATAGTATGCAACCTATGGTTGATGTTCTGGTTGTAGCCAGGGGCCCTCTGGCACAGCAGTCTTTGTCAGAGGTATGACTAGTGGTGGCTTCACTGATATAGTGTTTGCCATGTCAACTACATCATTGGACTGTACTCCGCTGGTCCTTACCATTCTTGTGGGTACAGTTTTTCAGCTTGACCCTAAAACTGTTACATACTGTGTAATTGTATGATTACCAAGCGCTGCACAACCCCTCAAGAAGCATGGACTCCTCTGTCTGAAGACATCATGAACCAGCTCTTCTGGCTGAGGGACTGATGGGGGGCTCTGACAGCATTTTCCTAATTGCATTGAGCTTTTAAAATGACTTACAAGTGGCATGAGATAAATGTGCCTTTTGCACCTGCAACAATTACACCTATAAGTCACTTGGGTCCTCAGTCCAAAATCAGTTTGAGAATCGTTCTTTTTCTCATACTGACAACTCTGCTTTCCGGCCTTAGAATAGCAGTGTTGTGTGATAGTGTACCCACAATTCCAAATTCAGCTATGCTTTGCTAAATATTTGTATTTGTATTTTTTAGTTTTTCCAGGATAAATTCCATTGAGCAGAGCTCATGGTGAAGGAGGTCCTGGTTACAGGCAAGTACAGTTACAGCAAAGTTGACATTGAAGAAAAAAAAGTGATAATATACTAAAGGTTTCTAGAAACACAAAAACAGTCAAGACAGTGATAACTACTACAAAATATAGAACCCAAGATAAATTAGCAACAGCTGCGCTGCTCAGGACAGCAAGTCTCAGACAGGAATTTGAAAATCTATCTTAAGTCCCCTCCAATCTTTAATGTACAAATGTATTCCAAAGTGTAGACGCATAACAGACAGACACCACTGTTTACAAATGATGTGCAATGTCTGGGTGCTCAATAAACAGATAAAGAGGTGTTTCTGAGAGCATAACCACAGCCTACTTTCTTAAATACATTTAGAATGTGTAGGGGCAGGTAACTTTTAAATGGCTTTGAAGGTCCAGAGGTACCAATTTATTAGCCTTCTGGTGGTTAAGGAGGTCCAGTTTAGAGTCATATATAAGGCTCTATGCACGAACTGGGTCTGCATATGCACGAGAGGTGTGTATGTGGGCCACATAGCTCTGCAGTCACGGACAGGCATGCACCGGCCAACATTCATGATTGCCAGCCACCTGTCCATGGTCCTGCCCCCCCCCCCGGTGTGCAGGATCATAGGGGGCAGATGGGTGGAGAGTGGAGGACACAGGTGGGCATCCAATGGGATGCCCATCTTGGGTCTGATAGTGGATCCCCTGCTTCATGTGTGCAGTGGATTCTGGGCAGGTGTGGGCCCAAGATTTTGAAAGTATGGGTGGGTGCCCAAAGGGCTGCCCCAGCCCAACTATACAGCTAGGAGGGCTGGGGCATCACATTGGGGGATTCCCTGTCCTGCCAGAGTCAGCAGGTGTCATTGGTTGAGGCACACACTGGTTATGGCAGGGTCCCTGCTGCTGTATCTTGCACCCCTGTGCCTGGCACTATGCATCTTTGTGCATGGAGTGGAGTGCGGGCATCAATCAATCAATCAATTTATTGGGGAACAAAACTGAGAGAAAATCTCTCATTTACAATTGCGTCTCCTGCTTCATGTGCCCTTGACACTCCCCCTGGACCATCTGTGTGCATCGCTGTACACCCAGACAGGGGGATCCTCTGAGCAAAGGGCTCGCACCTCTGCAGTGAATGCTGACAGGGGTCTGCTGGATCCCCATTGCATGACATTATGACTTAGGGTTTCCTACATGCCTCCCATATGCGGCACATAGGCAACCCACACATTAGTGTACAGATCCCATAGACAGCCATGAAGCATCATATTGTGTTGGATATTTATGAACCAAATGATATTCAGATAAAGGAAATATTTGCCAAATATGGTAACTGCATACAGTAGCTGCCAAGATCAATAGATGTTCATGAGGGGGATTTGCAGGGAGTTAACCTATGGCACTCTTAATAGTTAGGGCTTATGAGGACGATCCCATTTGAATGAGAGAATGTGAAAGAGTGCCTGAATGAAACTGAAGAAGACTTTCCCCAGATGAAGGAGATTTAGCAAGCTTGAGTCTCAATACATTGTAAACACCAAGTGAGATGTGCAGTAGCACTAAAAAGTGACATTTCCCAGTGCACTTGCTTTGAGTTTGGAGACCCTTGGTTATACGCACTTTATGTTTAGTAGAAACCAGTTTATAAAGTAACTTTTAACCAGTTTTAACTTTTAAATAGTTTTATTTGTGGCTGCATAGTAGCAAAAGTTGTAAAATGTGTTTATTTTGCACTATGTAATTCCCATAGACATGTGTCTGTTCTGTCTACCCCCTCACAAATAAAAGAAGCACAAAGTACAATCAGAGCAAGGGAAGCTGGGAAGCCCCATGCATACAAAAGCAATACAGCTATTCTAAAAGTCTGACTGCTTCGTGGTTGCTCTTTTCTCCCTGCCAGGCCTTGGCTACTGATAGCTCTAATCCCTCTGAAAGGCCACTTCATCCACACTCACTTGTTGCCTTTGTCATGTATATACACAGCATTCACTTTGTGCTAGGACTGCTGATTGCTTCAAAAGCTTCTTCCCCTCTAGTTTGGGGGCCTCCTTGGCTGCTGGAATTACAAAGGATAAAACAGGATTACACCATGCTGATCCTATTAAATACTTCCAGTCGATCAGCATTGATCTCCCAAGTTTAATCTGCAAATTTACTCGGACTTTACACCTGTCTATTTCCCCCCAGCTTAGATTTGTTCATCAAGTGTAGACACTCAATACTGCAGTTGGTGGCAGTGGAATATATTGTATAGGCCAGGGGAGGGATCAGTCCAACACCTCAGCCCAGGACACAGTAAAAATAATTACCTTCTTGAATATACTTCTGTTAACCTACTTGATTATCCTAATCCAGAATAATCCACTATTAATATGAGTAATTCATAGTTTATTCACAGAAATGTATGGATTATTTGTGATCATAGTACAACAGGGTTAGGATTTGCAATTTTTAGATGGTTTTAATAGGGAAAACAACGCCCAATTAATTATACAATGCAACCCACTCAATAGTAAAACAAAATGTAATATGAAGTTTTTTCTCAAAAGTATACTTTGTTGTCTGGATTCTCTTTACACACCGAGTACAAAAAAGTTTAAAAGCAGGTTTTCTGTTGTCCTCAGGGAATGTACACCAGCCGCATTACTCTTAAATGAATACTGCTCCACTGATTGAAATTTAGGGGATCAAAAGGCATTGTCTGCCCCCCTAGCTAACAAATTGAGGGGTCTGCCAACCACTCTGACCCCTGGCTCCTCCGTTTATGACTGCAGTACTTTAAACAGTCCTCACAATAGCTACCAGGAAACAGTTAACTAATTTTTTGTATAGCTTTCTTTGTGTGGGAAGGGCCCAGTATCCCCTCCTGTCTGTCTGAGCCTCTGTTATTGCATCTGTGTTGTCACTTTTCTACTTTCAATCTCAGTTCACTTTGCATGTGGTTTATAATAAGGCTATAAAATAGGTAGGGAATTTTCTATGCCCTGATTTTTCGAAAGGATTCTGAAGTCATGTGTCTACAGAGCAACAACCAATGGTTTCAAACTTCTTTCCGCAACCGAGACATCAATACCTTATGGAAACTTTGGAGAACAATTTCTGATAATCATCTTGGTACAGTGAAACAACCTCCCTCCTCCTACTCATCACCACCATCCTGGATGACATGTTGCCAGATATCACAAACTCTCGACCCCCCACCACCACCACCACCACTCTCATCTATTTAAACAAGCATTTGTCAATGCCGAATGTTTGCTTGTTGGCACTGGCATTGGTAGTGTAGGAGTTACAGAGCTGCATAATAGGAATGGCAGTGAAGTACTGAACTGAAGCCAACCCCATCACCACCCTGCAGATAGTGACAGGCATTGGGGTGTGCCTTTGGGTTGTCAGGCATAACGGCCACGCCATTTCACCATACTCTACCCTGCAGACACCGACAAGTGTCACGGTGTGCCTTGGTGTCTTTGGTCCTTATGCACACTCCATTCCATCCAGAAATATGGTGAGATGGGTGCGGTATAGGAGAATGGGTTGAACTTTGGGGCCGAAGAGTCCAAGGCACACCTCGATGCCTCTCAGTGGCTGCAGGGTGCGGGTGGGGGTGGAATGGTATGAGCATTGCAGGCAACAATCCCAAGTCACAGCCCTGATGCCTGTCATTCTCTACAGGGTGGGGCGTTATGGTCGGAAACCCTAATGCCTCAGGCATTCATTGGTGTTCACTCCAACTTTTCAACATGGTTTTTTTGTGACCCCCACCTCATGAACAGTAGCAATATCAGTTTGTTAGTTGAAAGTTGCTTTTGCACAGCGACTACGGCATTTGTCACCACAGGTGCAAAAACACATTCCGAACAGGATGTGAAAAATGACAGCTGTACTGTTCATGGGGAGGTGTAAAAAATGGCAATGTTGAAAATCTGCAGTGAAAATATTAAAAAAAATGGTAAAGTCACAAACGTGCATAGAAACTGTGCAACGCACACCCATAATGTCATTAGTTTTGGGATTTTTTACAGCAGATTGTCAACACAGGCATTTTGGGGCCTCCGATCATGAACAGTGTCACTGTAATTTTCTTTATCTGTCCCGAATAATGATTTCTCACAGCGACCACGCATTTCTGTGCTGAAAGTGTGAAAACACATTTCGGCCATGTTGTGAAAAATGGCAGCTGTACTGTTCATAAGGAAGTGTGGAAAAATGCCACTGGTGAAAATCTGGACTGAAAATATTACAAATTCATGAACTTAGGAGGGTGCGTGGAAACTGCGCAATGCTCACTCATAACACAGTCACTTTATGGACTTTTTGTCACTAAATTTTCAACATAGCCATTTTAAGACCTCTGCTCATGACCAGTGTCACTGTGATTTTCTTAATCTGTCTCAAACATTGTTTTCGCACACCGACTGCACCATTGTGCGCTACATGTGCAGAAACACATTTTGGGCAAGATGTGAAAAATGGCAGATGTACTGCTCATAAGGAGGTGTGGTAAAATGGCAGTGTTGAAAATCTGGAGTGCAAATATTAAAAATTTGTGAACTTACGACCAAGCGTAGGGAACTGCGCAACGCACCCGTAAAACAGTCATTTTTAGGAATTTTTCACCAAATTTTCAACATAGCCATTTTAAGACCTTTGCTCATGAACAGTGTCACTGTGATTTTCTTGATGTGTCCCATACATTGATTTCGCAAACCGACTGCGCCATTGTGCGCTACATGCGCGGAAACACATTTTGGGCAACATGTGAAAAATGACAGCTGTACTGCTCATAAGGAGGTGTGGTAAAATGGCAATGTTGAAAATCCAGAGTGCAAATATTAAAAATTTGCAAACTTATGAGTGTGCGTAGGAACTGCACAGCATGCTCGTAAAACAGTCATTTTAGGAATTTTTCACCAAATTTGCAACATAGGCTTTTGAGCCCACCTTATGAACACTGGCACTGTTGTTTCCTTAATCAGTCCCAAAAGGTGATTTCCGCGTGAGTGACCGCCAAAAATTACCCTTGGCCGATTAACACCATGACAGTTCAAGAATTCAGGAGGAGGGTCCCAAAACCCCATGTTGAAAATGTA
This sequence comes from Neoceratodus forsteri, assembly GCA_016271365.2. NCBI lineage: Eukaryota > Metazoa > Chordata > Ceratodontiformes > Ceratodontidae > Neoceratodus > Neoceratodus forsteri. The sequence continues at coordinate 150,465,949 of CM028132.1, read as the reverse complement.
GTGCCAAATTCAAAAATGTCTGAGATCCGATCAAAGTTGAAAAATCCTATTTATTACATTGTACAGCTTACTGGCATTTCCTCAGTTTGCGTTTGGCTTTGAAGAGTGCAGGCGTGTTCCCGGTCCACTGAAGATCGTCGCGCCCGGACTCCGGAGTAAGTATGGGGTGAGGTGGGGGTGTGGGAGGCAAGTGTGCAGAGGGTGGGCACCGGTGGGCAGGAAACGCCAGGGAACTTTTGTTTACAGGTTTTGGTTTTAGGAAGGCAGCGGGAGCGTTTGCCACGCTGGGGTGGGCTCCCAAGCGTGGCAGGTCGGAAACTGTTTGGGGGCGGGTGACGGAAGTTGGGCACCCCTGTCGGGCCATGTCAGTGGGGGGAGCACATGAGCATGCAATATGCGTGCTTGTGTGCGTGTGTGTGTTGGGGGAGAGCACTGCTCACTGAAGCGGAGCTCTCCCTTTCAACTGTACGGCACTGCATTTTGGATGATCGCACTATGTTTCTTGCACATGCATGCAAGAAATCATAAAAACATTAAAAAAAAGGTTTCTTGCCTTACTGACAGTTCCTAGGATCTGTTCTAATACAAGACAAGCAACCGGCCTGATAAAACTTCAATTTTCAAAGAAATCCCCCCGCCCCAAAATTGAATTTTTTTTACAACAATCCCAGTGCTCACCTGACCTATTTTCTTTATTTCCTCCACCTCAGGTCTTTACCAGGAGCCTGAAGACTGCCATCAACATTGCCAGTTTTGTAAGCAATAAGGAATGACAGGATGTGGATTGTACTTTGATAACCACACACCCAGGGGTGTTGAGAGGTACGAGGGTTAACTGAGTATCTTCAGTACCCTGGAAGTGGAAGACTGGATCTCCTTTGGTCCCATGGATACTGTTGGTAAGCAATGAATATTTCATCATTATATATGTGTATCAGACACACTCAAGGAATAGCAACTGCCAGGAAATTGTCATACTCAGAATCAGACTTTGGGGATGTCCCTAAGAAATTCATTTTGAACCTACTAGAATTAATCTTGACAAGTTTATTTTACATTTGGGTAACTACTACCCACAAACACAGGAATTGACACTTACGCCATAATATACCAACCTCTGTTTGGCAGATTGGGAGGAGGTGGTGGTATTGTCAGAGTCAAAACCACACCTTGGACACATTTTTCTGTGGTATTGTTATGTAGACAATATCATGAGTGTCTGGGATGGGGGTTTGCAGACAGTCCCACGTTTCATGGATTGGCTGAGTAATAATGAATACAGTTTGAGTTTCACACATAGAGCTGACAGTACATCAGTCAATTTCTTGGACATCAAATTACTAGTGAACAAGGAGATCACTGTGGAAAGTGCCCCCTACAGGAAGCTGATTGCTAGCAATAGTGTACTGAGGGTGGATAACTCACACCCCAAATCCCTGGTTGGCAGCATACCATTTGGCAAATTTCTTAGGCTAAAAATAAATTGTATGTCTGACCTTGACCCTACATTGCAGCCACCTCAGGGTAACAAGACGTGACCCTTTGTCAGATGGGTCCTCCTCTTCTGAGGAGAAACGGCCTATCAGCCTAGGCATTGGCTCTGGGTGCTGCTGTGGCCAGGTCGGCTGTCACGGAGCTCGAGGAGGCACTGGTCCGGGCGGCCATCATCCGGTAGGAGGAGACACCATTTTCTAGGTTTTCCTCCAATTCCCCTACTCGCGTCGCAACTGAGCTTCCCCTGGTCTCCACCCAGGGCCACTACAGAGTGATGCCATTCCCCAACCCACCACAGGAGAGGAGAGCAGTCCTCCAGATGCTCAATCCTACTCCTTCCGCTGCTGACCCACTGGCGCCCGAGTCCGTTCCTGAACCCAGGTCGCCAGCGTGATGCAAGGTGAGGCGCTAGCGCCTCAGCCCTCTGTGCAACCGGGCCAACACTGAGGACATTTTTAAAAGGGAGACTGGTACACTGTCAACCACTTTTAGTGAAAAGAGATATTCTATGGAAATCAATCAATCAATCAAAATCTTTATTTAACCAGGCGATCACCATTGAGTATAACTCATTTTCGAGGTGGACCTGGGGTGTACAGGGTGAGACAGATCAGAAAGATACAATGAACAATATACAGGCAGGAATAAAATACAGTATAAATAAAAAATATATACAGGGATAACATCAAAGGCATATACAGTGACGAAGGACAATTGGAATCTGAAATAGGGAACTAATTTGATAACACAGCATACAAGTATATATGAAATTATACATGAATAGACATAACAGTCGAGGGGAACAGTAGATTTGGGCACCCAATATACACTGTAAATAAAGGTCCAGGGTAGGGGGTAAGGGTTAGAAGGCTACTCTAAATGGTATTTGTGAGGGGGTGACAACAACAGAGTAAGGGACAATCCGGGGCAGGAACATACGGGAGTTGAATGAAGAAAGGAGAAACACACATTGCTTATATATGAACCACTGCAGTAGCAAGAGATCTAGGTTCAGCCAAGAAGGATTCCGTGGGAGTAGGAGAGAGACTGGGGGGGGGACGGATAGGAGGATGGCAGGTAAATAGAAAGGCGAGAGCAGGGGCAGCAGATAGGGGAAGGCAAAGGGGGAGCCCCAATATATAAATGTCGGACACAGTATAACTGTGGAGGCAGAACTCATCTGACTAGGATTATAGGAATAATGGCATCAAGTGAAGCAGGTGCATGGCTCCTTGTTATGACTAAGGTAAAGAGATTTGAAGGTAGAAAGGGAGATAGGATGAGTTAGTTTCAGGGTCCTTTGCAATTTATTCCAAATCAATGACCAGGCATCCCAGAAAGTCGGCCAAATAGATAAGAAAGTTCCTCTTTCTTCACAAAATAAAACCAGGAGAAAAATGATAATTAGGATGTAACCTTTGATACACATAACAACTCACAAACAATGAAGATTAGGAGGATAGTGAAGGAACGTTTATTGGTCCTCACAGCGGATGCAGAACAGAGACCGTTGGTGGGGGGAACCCATGAATATCTTTTAGAAGGAGTACAGGTGTATCAGGCCATGTGACTAGCAGCCATTTTCAGAATAAAAGATCAGGACCAAACCTCAGGTTCTGTATTCTGCCAATATGATCATGAGTCATTTGAGCTCTTCCCTTCCCCCAGATTTGTAATCCATTGCAATCCCTCACCAAACATGACTCTGACAATGAAAAAACCTTACCTTGGTTTAACTATGCTGAACAAGCCAAAACTAAAAGAAATACTGTTCTACCCTGAAAACAGCAAAAACAGCCACTGAAGAGCCTGGACACCTGGGCCTTCAGCCGCAGCCACTCAGCATCTATTACCTCAGACTCTGTCAGTCACTGCAATGATGAACAAACAGATGAACGATTTTGTAATCTCAAAGAAATGTCACCCAACCTACTACAGAACTGGAGGGAGGCCTAACAGAGGTCTCTACTACTGTAGGCCAACAAGGAATGATGCTCCATTTCTTCTGCCACCAGGAGATGGAGTTCACCAAGAAGCAAGATGACCTTGAGCTCTGCTGTCAGTGAGACATTGTGTCCATCCTCCCAGAAGGTATGGAGCAGGGACCCATGGAACCTTTTTTAGAGTTGTTTCTATATGAGCTTCCTGACTGGCCAAAAGATCAATCTCTCAACATTGTTTGGGTCCCTAGAGCTTTGGGCCCAAAACTGAGTTCCCCACTGCATGCCCTCTGTCTATTGTGCTCAAATTCATGGACCACAAAGTAAAACAAAAAAATACTGCAACTGGCATGAACAAAGAAGGAACTTGCCTTTGGCAACAAGCACCTGTTCTCTGAGCATGACTTTACCCCACTAATCCTGCTCTAGCTATTCACCACAACTAACTAAGAACATAAAAATGCACCTATGAGCCCCTGCTTAGTTTAACATTCATAAGGTGGATGGTCGTGCTTTGTTCCATATGCTAGCAGAAGCCTGTCTGCTACTTAAAAAACTGGGGATACGTTCTAAATTGTTCCAAACACCGGACTCAGTCCTGGACATTGCAGCCATCACAGAAACATGGGCCACCCAATACAATGACTGGGACCTGTCTGTACCAGGGTACAGGTTATTTCGTAGGGACAGGGTGATTGGGAAAGGAAGGGGGTGGCACTATATGTGAAGGAAGGACTGAAGTGTGTAAGGGAGGAAGGAGAGGAGGGTAGTACGGGAGTCACTTTGGATGCAAATCCAGGATTCCAAGAATAGGATTCTTAGAATGGGAGTGGTGTACAGGCCACCATCTCAGACAGAGGAGTTAGACAGGGAACTAGCGGGACAGATCAGGAGGACCTGCGAAAAGGGTAGTGTGGTGATTGTGGGGGGACTTCAACATGCCAGGAGTGGACTGGAGCACCCAAACAACCAGGAACAGAAGGGAGCAGGTACTGCTGGATGCCTTCCAGGACAGCTTCCTGCTGCAAATGGTCAGTGAACCAACCAGGTTAGGGAATACCCTTGACCTTGTGCTGGCAAATGGGGACTTTGTGAGAGAACTTATAGTGGAGGAACCGCTGTCAGGGAGTGACCACCACTTAGTATGGCTCACGTTGGATATGGGCAAGGAAGGAGTGGAATCTGGCACAATAGTGCTGGACTTCAGGAGGGCCAACTTTGGGAGGATGGGGGAAGTGGTAAAAGGGTACCTGGCCAGAATTCAGTCTAGTATGGACACTAACCAGAGGTGGGAGCTCATAAAGCTGGGGATAGTGGAGGCAATCAAAACCTGCTGCAAAGCCCAGAGCAGAAGGCTAGGGCTAGAAACCAATCTGGTTGAGCAAGGAGGTCATGGAAAGGTAAGGAGGAAAAGAGCTGCCTTTAGGAAGTACAAGAAAACAGGGAGGGGGCAGGGAGGAGTACTTGACAGAATCGAAGGAGGTGACAAGGGCAGTAAGGGGAGCCAAAGCATCTACGGAACTCAGGCTGGCACAAGGCATTAAGAAGGGGGAGAAGGACTTCTTTAAGTACATCAGGGAGAAAAGGAGCTGTAAGGACCACATAGTAAGGATTAGGAAGGAGGGGGGTTGGGTGGAAGCAGGGTGCGATAAGGCAGAAGCACTAAATGAGTACTTCTGCTCAGTATTTACTAAAGAGAAGAGGGGTGACACCCAAGGTGGGAGAAATGGCAGAAGCAGGTGGGAAGTGGTGACAGATGGGAAATCATGGAGCAAGAGTTCGAGAGGGTTTGAAGGCACTGAGGGTGGACAAGGCGCCAGGCCCAGATGGCATCCACCCAGGGGTACTGGAAGGAGCTGGCAGAGGTCCTTGCAGGACTTGTAGAACCCATTTAATGCCTACCACATCTGGGTGTGTACTTCAGGACTGGAGGATGGCTCATGTGCTCCCCTCCACAAGAGTGGCCCCAAGGATGAACCGGGAAACTACAGACCAATGAGCCTCACATCCATCGTGGGTAAGCTAATGGAGACCATCCTGAAGGAGAGGCTGGTGGCCCTCCTAGAGGCCAAAGGACTACAAGACAGCAGACAGCATGGCTTCATACGTGGCAGATCCTGCCAAACCAACCTGGTCAAGTTCTATGACTGGGTAACTAGGCAACTGGACAGGGGCCATGCAGTGGATGTCCTGTATCTGGACTTCAGTAAGACATTCGACACAGTGCCACATGAAAGGCTGGGAAGGAAGTTAGTAGGCACAGGGGCGGGTGCAAAGCTGGTGAGATGGGTAGGAAACTGGCTGCAGGGAAGGCAACAGAGGGTGGTGGTGGGTGGGGAGCTCTCACACCCAAGGGCAGTGACGAGTGGTGTTCCACAGTGTTCGGTGTTGGGACCAGTGTTGTTTGGGATATTCATTGCAGACATATCATGGGACATCAAGAGCAAGATCAGTCTGTTTGCTGATGAGACCAAGGTAGTAGCGGTGGTGGATGACCTAGGGGATGCAGGGTTGCAGGATGATCTGGCAAAGCTTGAAACCTGATCAGACACCTGGCAACTGGGCTTTAATGCCAAAAATGCAAGGTGCTGCATTTTGGGATGAAGAACCCAAGGAGGAGTTACCAGCTAGGGGAGTGCAGCTAGCCCAGACAGAGGAGGAGAAGGATCTGGGTGTGCTCATTACAGGGTCAATGAACAACTCAGCACAATGTAGGAAGGCAGCTGCAAAGGCCAACAAAATGCTGGGTTGTATTGCAAGAGGTATATCCTCGGGAGGAGGAGGTGATTCTGCCACTGTATAGGTCATTAGTTAGACCACACTGGGTACTGCGTGCAGTACTGGCGTCACTTATCTGAAGAGGGACATTAAGTTACTGGAGGGGTGCAGCGAGGCGACAAAGATGATCAAGGGGCTGGGGACTTACCATACGAGAGGAGGTTGAAGGAGTTGAACATGTACTCACTGGAGGAGAGGAGACAGGGGTGACATGATTGAAACCTTTAAATACATGAAAGGAATAAACAAGACAAGTACAGAGGGGCTGTTCAAAGTAAGGGAGGGGAGGGACACCAGGGGCCATGATAAGAGACTGGAGTGAGGAAGGTTCAGGAGGGAGATGAGGAGACACTTTTTTACAGAGAGGGTGGTGGCTGGGTGTAATGCATTATCTCCTGAAGTGGTATACAGTAGAACAGTGGACTGCTTCAAATGAGGATGGGACAGGACAAGGGGGAGGGTTAATGAAGGGGAAGGGTGGAAGGGAGGGGCAGCTGCAGAATAAGGGGTGCTAGCTGCACATTCGAGCAGACTTGATAGACCTCTAGGCCTTTATCTGATGGCAAATTTCATATGTTCATATGGAAGCTGTCCCAGAGAAATCTTTGTGGTCTACAGTAGCCTACAACCACAAGATGAACAGGCTGCAGAAGTCTCAAAACCACCAGTCAAGTCTATTCATGAGCCACAAAAGAGAGGAGGAAGTCATCAATGGGGAAGTGGCCACCATGAGTATGCCAGCAGAAACCCACTGACTGAATTCAATGGGTCTGATTTCATCTCAGACTCCTTGCAGATCTTCCCATGCTGTGAACAAGTTAGGGCCTGGAGTTTCAGCCTGTAAACTCCAAATATTTCAGGCAGCTATGCCGACTTATTGATATTTCGATCCCATTGTACTAGGCCGGACAATTCATATCTATAGACCAGAAGCTCTACAATGTGGTATAATAGTAATTGCTTAACTTTTTTTCTCTTTACTTACAGGCACTGGTTTAACTAAGAGGGATCAATTTTTGTTGTGTTTTTTTCCTCCAGATATTGGTGAGGGTTCTGCTGTATAAACCTAATATATGGAAAGGCGGCAAGAAGGATTGCAGCTGGGATGGAGGGGTCGGCCGATCCTACTACGGTGATGGTGATGCCCCACCTCCTCGTGCTCTCCCTTGCGCTTGCAGAGCTGGCCACAGCCTTGACTCAACATGCTTTATGAAGCACTCCACCGAAAAGGCAGAGGTGGATTGGAAGATGATGGCTACCAGAGAGTGGACCAAGTCTTGCCCCCGGCTTTTTCTAAGTGGCACACACATTACAGCAGGGATGACACTACTGGTCAGGAAACAAATGATGGGAGAATTGTTAGCTGCACATTTAGAATGGCAGACGTGTCACTGGCTAGCCCTAATAATGAACGCATGACTGTGGTCTCTGGTTCTGGGGAAAGGGTAATATCGGCCAACGGCTCGCACTTTGATTTAGGTTTGGTGGGCTTTCGATTCTGGTCTAGCAGACTGCTCCAATCTAAGTCATGGGCTGACACGTAAAAGAACTGGACATGGAACACTGTGAAGTGTGGATTGCTGGGGGGGGGGGACTGAGCTACGGAATACAGACAAGGTTCCTTCATTTCTGGTAGCTTTGGGAAGTAAAGCCCAGGATTGGGAGCGTTTTTGGTTGGGGAATTGCCAGTATTGTACAGACAAATTTAAAGGAAGGCCCCCATAGCCTGAGATGGTGGCCCTGAGGTGCCTGTCTTAAAAAAAAAAAAGCAAGATATTTAAAGGAGAAGGTAGGATTGGAACTGAGAAGTTAAGGGGAATTTAAGAAGGGTAGCTGTAAGGTCTACAGCTTGAAACAAGGGCCAGAGGGTAGGAATCCACACAAGACCCCTTCAGTTTCCCCGAAGTCACTTAAATAAAAAAAAAAAAAATGTCAGGCAGGAATAGCTTCGCTAGTGCAGCATTACTGGTGCAGCTGGAGAAGGTGGCCCGCAGGCGGGGAACAGCATGGCTAGAGGCATGCTTAAGATGCCAGTGGATCGTCCGAGGGGTTGGAGAGAGAGTGGAGCCCGAGGCCCGGGATGCAGCTGAAAGGTAAGAAAACAAAGTCACATAGGGGTATAAGGGCCCAATTGCAGGTATTGGCAGGGCTACCCATGGTCTCCACTGTGGAAGACACTGGGTCAGAGAGGAGAAACCCCTGACTCCCTAGGGGAAACCCCCAGAGGAAGAGGAGGCCCTGGGCAGGGAAATCACCATGGGGATCAGAGAGCAAGACGGAGGTCTCCCTTCCCCCAAGGGGGAGTCCAGTGAGGCCACGCGCCCACGGCACCCGGTGCTGAAAAAGCCTGGGGGATGGTACAACCCCTCCTTCTTGGAAGAGGAGAGGGGTCCTTGGGAAGGGACGGGAAAGAGGCCCAGAAGTGGGACGGGGCCACGGGTTGGGCATCCAGCATTCCCCAGGCCTGACAAAAGCTGACCTAGGCCGCAGCCACCCTTGCCTAAGAAGCCCAGAAAGGGGGATGAGACATCATTAGACAGGGAACGGGAGGGTTGGGGGCCTCAGGGAAGGGTAAGAGACCCAGAGGCAGGGCCCCAGGCCAGCTCCCAGGTTCGAAAGGATCCGGCAGCTGCCGGTCAAACAGTGAATCAGAAGGGCCAGTGTTGGGCAGGGTTGGGGTCATGGCGACGTTGATACTTTCTAATTCAGAAGGTGAAGGGGGGTGGGGGAATGGGGCAAGGGGGAAACAAGATGGAAGAAGTCTTAGAAGCACTGAAGAACTTGGCCACAATTCTGGCAGGGTACAGAAAAGGGGGTAGCACCAGGAAGGGGGGGCAAAAGGGAGGATGCCGAAACAGCCGTATTCAAGTGTGGAGGAGGAGCTGGGGGCCCACCTTTCGGATAAGACAAGGATGGCAATATGCAGGAGGGAATTTGCTGATATTTTCACCCTGCTGCATAGGGGAGAGGTGGATGATAAGAAAGAGGGATAAAAAAGCTAAGACTAAGCAGAAGAAACCACAGGTGGAAAAGAACTTCGAGAACTGGATGGCAGGGTACTTTCTTTACATGTACGTCCTGTGCCAGGAGAAGCCAGACTTCTGCTGTGGACTCCTCAGTCATTGGTCAAGGGTCATGCGAGTGCATGCAGTTCAGGGGGGGATCTGCATGGCTTCATTATGATGAGGTCTTTCACCTTCATTTACATAAGAACCCAGGGAGGGAATGGGATCAGGTTGATATGCCATTGTGGGTGGATGTAATCACAGGCAGGGCTTATGTCCAACATACAGAATGTGGCCTCTCTGTGAAAGGGGACCTGGGGGGGAGAGAGAACAAAGACACTGGGAGGCCAACCAAGGCTGGGAATCAGTGTTACCGATTTAACCGGAGAATATGCACACAGTCAAAGTGCAAGTTTACCCATGAGTGCCTGGTGTGTGGGAGGCCCCACCCATTTACACAATGCCCCGGGGGTAAACAGGGGGGAGCAACCCCTGCCAAAAAGGGGGATTTCATAAAAAAGGGACTCCTGTAGCAGGGGGTAACACCAATAAAGGTAAGTGAGATGAGAGGGTGGTTGCAGAGGTACCCCAGCAGGGATATGCACTTGTGATTTTTGGTGGATTTTCGGAGGGGTTCAGAATACCATACATGGGGCCACGAGTAGACTTCGAGGCTCCAAATCTGAAATCTGCAAGGAATAACATGGGGATTGTGCAGAAACAGACAGCCAAAGAGAGGTGACTGGGGAGGATTGCAGGACCCTTTGGGGAGCCCCTGCTGGAGAACTTTAGAGTGTCGCCAGTGGGCATGGTGCCAAAATGCACACCAGGGGAATTCAGGATGATTACTCACTTGTCTTTCCCCGAAGGAGAGTCGGTGAATGATTTTATAGACCCAGCATTGACTACAGTGCATTACACAACATTCGACAGGGCAGTGAGAGAGGTGACAAAGTATGGCCAGGGGGCATAGTTGGCTAAGGCAGACATAGAATCCGCTTTCCGGTTGCTCCTGGTTCACCCAGAAGACTACAGTCTGCTGGGGTTGAAGGTAGATGGGGAATATTATGTGGACAGATGCATGCCAATGGGGTGTTCTATTGCATGTGCATACTTCGGGAAATTCAGTACATTTCTACAGTGGGTAGTGGAGCAGAAGACCTTGGGGTAGGGGAATCGTGCATTACTTGGATGACTTTTTGGTGGTGGGCCCAAAAGGGAGGGAGGCCTATGGGAGGATGTTAAAGGGATTGCAAGAGGTTTGCCAGTCCTTTGGCATCCCCCTGGCTGGGGAAAAGACTGTGGGCTCAACCACAGTATTGACCTTTTTGGGGATAGAGATTGATACAGAGAGAATGGAATGTAGATTGCCAAGGGACAAGGTGAAGACCTTGGCTAGGATGGTGGGGGATGCTAAGGGAGTGAGGAAGATGACATTGCGACAAGTACAACAGTTGTTGGGTCATCTTAATTTTGCATGCAGGACTATACTGATGGGGCAGGCCTTTATACGGAGACTGGCCAAGATGACCGCCGGGGGCCGCTACCCACACCATCAGATTAGGATCCCCGGGGCAGTAAAGGAGGATTTGGCCATTTGGGCCACCTTTTTGGAAGACTTTAATGGGGTGACAGCATGGACGGAAGAGGAAAGATCCGATACAGACTTGGAGCTGTTCACGGATGTAGCCGGGGGCCAGGGGTTTGGGGCTTATTTGAAAGGGGCATGGGTGGCAGGTACATGGCCAGCTCCTTGGGGAGAGCAGGGATTGACTAAGAACATAACGTTCTTAGAATTTTTCCCAATTGTGGTCGCTCTAGTGGTGTGGGGCACGGGTTTGAGGGACAAAAGGGTGGTATTTATGTCAGACAATACAGGGGTTATACATGTAATCAACCGGCAACGGGGGGCAGTTGGGCCTATAGGGCACTTGTTGTGGGTTTTTGTATTGTGGTGTTTGGTAAACAACATACACTTTAGGGCCTAACATGTTCCCAGGGAATGCAATGGTATAGCTGATGCTTTATCTCATTTGCAGGGGGACCAGTTCAGAGACCTGGCACCAGGAGCAGACAACAGCCCAGCAGAGATCCTGAAGTTCTTATGGAACCTGGGGATCTCGAAGACTGAGCATTGATGTACCAGTCATTGGCACCCAGCACCCAAAAAGCATATATGAGAGGAGTGGAGGAATTCATGAGGATTCTGGCCTCCCATGGTTGGGAGGAGGCATGGCCGATCCCAGAAAGGCAGCTGCGCTGGTTTGTGGTGGCATTGAAAAAGGAAGGGAGTTCAGCAGCGGTGGCAGGCTGTCATCTAGTAGGGTTGGGGTGGTTCAGCAGGGCAATGGGGTTGGAGGACCACACACGGTCTTTCAGGGTTGGAAACTCCTGGAGGGGTGGGGCAGGTCGCAACCTAGGACTCTAGACAAGAGGAGGCCAGTGACCCCCAAGATGTTGGAAGGCCTGATAAAGGCCTTGCCAACGCTCTGCACAGGTCATCAGGAGGCGCAGTTGTTTAGGCGGCATTCCTGCTGGCTTACAGTGGAGCCTTTAGGGTTTCAGAGATCATGGCAGCCTGTAGGCGGGACCCCTCTAGGAGGGGGCCTGGAGGCAGGGGATGCGGTACTGGCAGGAGACCGGGTGTTGGTTTGGATCCGGAGGTCAAAGACTGACCAAAAGGCATGAGGCATGTGGGCGACACTGCAGGATTGGGGGGGTGGCAATGGAGGATTAGGAAGGAGCTAGCGAGATATGAGGCTGGGACACAGGATAGGGGGTGGGCATACTTCAGACATAGGGATGGGACACCACTGACACAGTTCCAGTTCACAAGAATTTTTAAGAAGGCCATAATGGCAGTGGGAAAGGAGCCCAGAGATTACGGAACCCACTCACTTCGGATAGGGCTGGCAACTTGGGCAGCAAGCAAGGGCATGTCTCAGGCAGAGATTAAAGGGCTGGGGAGGTGGAAGTCAAAGGCATTCAAAAGGTGTGTCCTACCGCACATGCTCTAACTTGTTTTTATGTGTTAAACAGATTGTTTGGAGATCGGGATACAGGTGTGAATATGTGGGCACTCCTTCATCCATTGGGCGGCCACTGGGAACGATCCTGACCTGGGGGTCCAGTACTGAGCTTCAGTGATACCCCTGTGGAGGTGCAATGGATGGGCCACAGGGGTATGCGCTGGGAACAGTTGATTCCCAGGTTGTGAGATGAGTGATGAGAGGGAACACCACCAGATATTTTGGTCATCCACCTGGGAGGGAATGACATGGGAACAAGGAAGTCAGTAGCAATACTGCACGCCATGAAGGAGGACATAGCCATCATCCAGCGCAGCATGCCCGGCACCAGGATCATATGGTCGCATATGGTGCAGAGGCAACACTGGCTAAGAGGGACCAAGGACAAGGGCCTGGATAGAACCCGGATGAAGATCAATGGAGAAATGGGGACATTCATGGCTTGCCTGCTGGGGGGAGTTGTCAAGCATGACCATATCATGGTGAAAGAAAAGGAACTCTATCGGCAGGATGGAATACATTTGTCTGACTTGGGACTTGATTTATTTTGCAGAGACATTTACCTGGGGCTAACTTCATTCTTAGAGAGAGGGAGTTAAAGGAAAGGGAGACGCGCTGTGGGAGACATGATGAAGATCAGGCTTGTGGCGGATAGGGAGTGTCTCCAAGGTTCTCTAAGGGCGAGTCAGGTTAGCCCGGCTCGGAAGTGGGTGGAAAAGGGGGGGACTGCAGCATCCAGTATGGAATGAGGGCTCCTCTAATGGCAGTTCTGGGGGGGGCCCTGGCCTGCACCCAGCATGGACAGGCTGAGGTCACCAGAAATACCCCTGGGGTACATCGATCTATGTGGGGGGGGGCCTGCCTCAACGGGCCCCAGATGGCAGGTTGCCCATTGTGAAGGTCTGTGATCTCCAGGGTCAGACAAAAGGAAGGAAGGCCGAGGGCCCCACCCGCATGGAGGGTGCTGGGCCTCTGACCCAGTTGGTCTGACCCCCTTCAAGCACCTCAATAGCCTGAAGCCTGGCCGAGGGGGGGGCCAGGCAGTTGGGGAGGATTCCCCACCGTCCTGGTGGGGGGGCCTGGGAAATGAACCTTGGAGAGACTCCCTTCAGTGCATGTCTAGTCTGTAATAGGAATTGGTTTTAATAAACATGTGTCTGTGGCCATTCAAATCCAAAGCTGGTGTGTTTATTGACTCCGTGGGATGATCAGGAGGGGGGGAATGGGTGAGTACTAGACAACCAATGGTCCTTCCCAGAGACTTCGAGGGGGAAATGGATATTGGTGTCTGGACTCCCCCCCCCACCCGATCAATCTTCCTCCTGGGGTGTTTCCAGTGGGATGGCCGGGTCCTGTCCGGGCCTCCCCCACGCCCCTGGCAATAACATAGGAGTCCGGGGTCAGTGACCCTGTGGGCTTGGGGGGGCTGCTAAGGGGATGGGCATTCCTAGTGGCCACTCCTGGCATTGTGTGGCCACAGACATAGGTCAGAGCGGTGAAGAGGACAAGAAAAAGAGATGCAGGAAAGCTGCGGTCTCTTTTTCCTTCACCATCCAGGCAGGAACCCACCCTCCCACCCAAAAAGCATAGTCTGAGAACACTGTCCTCTACTGAGGGATCCACTGGAAGGGGATGCAGGAGGATTTTCCCAGGTTTTCCTGCTTAACAGTTTTTTTCCTGGGTTTTCACCTCTGCCAGGGAGATTCTCGGAATTGGCCCGATGGGGGGGGCGTTTAAATCTGTCACAGCCTGTAAGCAGATAGGGAGTGTCTCCAAGGTTCTCTAAGGTCGAGTCGGGTTAGCCCGGCTCGGAAGTGGGTGGAAAATGGGAGACCTCCAGCACCCAGTATGGAATGGGAGCTGCTCTAATGGCAGTCCCAGAGGGGCCCTGGCCTGCGCCCAGCATGGATGGGCCGAGGTCACCGGAAATACTCCTGGGATGCACCGATCTGCAAGGGGGGGCCCACCGCAACAAGTCTCAGATGGCAGGTTTCCCATTGTGGAGGTTGGCAATCTCCAGGGTCAGACAAAAGGGGAGGAGGGTCAAGGGCCCCACCCACATGGAGGGTGCTGGGCCTCCGACCCGATTGATCTGACTCCCTTCAAGCATCCCAATAGCCCGCTGCCTGGCCGAGAAGGGGCAGGCAGTGGGGGGAGGATTTCCCACCCTCCTGGTGGAGGGGGGAGCCCGGGAAATGAACCCTGGAGAGGCTCCCTTCGGCGCACGTCTAGTCTGTAATAGGAATTGGTTTTAATAAACATATGGCTATGGCCATTCAAATCCCAAACTGGTGTGTTTATTGACTCCGTGGGATGATTGGGGGCGGGGAATGGGTGAGTACTGGACAACCAATTATTCTCAGAGTCCCAATCTGCAAAACAAGTCCTCTGAAGCAACTGTTCAACTTCTAAAACAAAACAGCACAGTTCTATCAGCTCAGATCAAGTTACCAGGGCAGGGTCTCTGCAGCAGCTAATCGTTTCCAATCCAGATAGCACAGTTCACAATACCTGGAGAGTTAGAAGAATCAGTCCAGTCTCTCACTCTCTTTTCTCCTGATATTCCTTTTCTGCAGTGGCAATCTCCAACAGAGGCCTGAGCAAGGCCTCTCACAGTCTATTTCCACTTATGCAGAATCCTCCTGACTCAAGAAGAGCCCGGGAACAGACTGACCCAAACCCAGAAAGTCCTTGGGTTTTCACTCCAGAATCCAGGCTCCTGATAGGCTGTTCAAGCCCATCAAGCATCAATAACCATCGAGATCAGTATTTCCTAATTGTTCATTGGAGCATGATTTAGGCACCTGAATTAATGAAACTCCCTCTCCCAGAATCCCTCGGATCTAGCTTTAGGTGCCAAAGTAGGGGGTTGGCTGCTGCACTGGGGTCAAAGCATCAGCAACATGGCAGCCCCCATTCAGTCACAGGCAATCCCATAGTAGTCCACACTTCACAGTGCCCCTGCAGCCCCTGTATTAATATTATGAATGAGATTTCCCAGTATGTGATAGGAACTTCTATCCTCTATCAAGTGACTGTATAATTATTTACATAGACTCCCTCAGTTTCCCATCACTGCTCCATTTCTTCCTGACCCCCAAGGGCAGCGACTAGCTCATTAATATGCAAGAGGGCTCATGAATTATTCATGAGGGCTGATGAATTATTCATGAGCCCTCACTATATGCTCTGATTCAAACGTTATGTACCCCCCCAATTTGGGGGCTTACCTTAAGTGTCTCCCAGAGCTCCGTTGATGCCAACTACTGGGCAGACATTCTGCAGAGGTAGTAAATCCATGGTTATTTGTTTGATCCTGTTGATTTGCATGAGAGTGCCATGATTTATCTCCGCGCCTGTCCCTTTAAGACTATAGACAGTGGGCCAGATATTCAAACTGCGCCATTCTGTGGCGCAAGCCCTTGCGCTGCTCAAAAAGTTGCTCAGGGGTGTGGCCAGGGCGATATTCAACGGATTTGCGCTATTGAGCAACTTCTTTGAATATCGCCTTAGCCATACAGCCACTTTGCATGGTTGCAGTGGAACTTATGCCCACCGCAAGTGGTCAGAGTGGGAGCATAGATGCGGTGTCGCAAGTTCCATTGCACCATGCACAAACTCGCGATATTCATAAGGTGACATGCAAATGGGGCCATAATTTATGAAAGAGCACGAGGGCCATTTGCATCTAATGCGGCCCCATTTGCATATGAATTAGCATGCCGTGCACCCGATCTCCAGCGACTTGCGTCGGCGCCCTGCCAGGCAGCAGTCGGGGACCAACGCCCTGCAGTCTGCATCACAAGTGGCAGAACAGCATTCCGCCCCTCCCAGCAGCCCAATCGGACATAATGTAAACTCCCCCAGTAGCCCGATCGCTGGCATAACGAATTGTTCCCCACCCCCCGACTAGCCCGATCGTGGGCATACAGCAAGTCCCCACCCCCGACTAGCCCAATCGCGGGCAAACAGCAAGTCCCCAACCCCGACTAGCCCGATCAAGGCACACAGCAGTCCCCCACCTCCCGGATTAGCCCGATCGCGGCGGCATCCTCAACCCCCGTCCAGAATCCCTGGTGATCTAGTGGCCCCCACCCCTCCTGCCCACGGGCCCCACCACCCGCTCCCCGTCAGCTGGCAGGTGGCAGCACCCCACCCGCTGCCGCCCGCCGCCCGCCAACTGACAGCTCGGTGGGCTAAACACCCCATTGGTTCAGAGCATGAGCCAATGGGTGCAGCCCATACCGTCAAAGGCAGTCCGGATTCATTCATATCTGGACTGCTTTGTACGGTATGAAGCTACGCCCATTGGCTCATGCTCTGAACCACTGGCATGCAGCCCTACCGAGCTGTCAGTCGGCGGGCAGCGGGCGGCAGGTGGTGGTGCTGCCACCCACCGCTGATGGGGGGAGCGGGTGGTGGGGCCTCGTATGGAGGGGTGGGGGCCACGATCACCAGGGATTCTGGATGGGGGTTGAGGATGCCGCCCACGATCGGGCTAGTTGGGGTGGGGATTCTGCTGTATGCCCGTGATCGGGCTAGTTGGGGGTGGGGAAAACATTATATTATGCCCGATCGGGCTGCTGTGGGGCACTACTCTGCTGCCCACCATCGGCTACGGAGGGTTACTATTATGCCCACGATCGGGCTGCAGGGGGGGCACCGAAAAAGGGAGGACCACCCACCGGTGGCAGCTGCTGTGTTGCGCCCTGCAATGCGGCAGCTCACCTGTGGGTGGCCCTTGACTTGATTCTTTTTTTTTTTTACGTAAAGTTGTGCAGGCGCAGGTAGGGGGTTGTGCCTGCATAACACTGCACGGCCTGGCTGAATATCGGGCTGTGCAGTTTATGCATGGTTCCTCCCCGTTCGGTTGCACATGCCTTCATTAGCATTGCGCTGTTGCTCAGCATAATTTGGGGGGCACAACTGCCTCCTGCTGAATATCACAGAATGGCACATTTCAGACTTGCGCAGGCACAACCCTATTGCGCATGGCTCAGCTCTTTTGAATATCTGGGCCAGTGTGTATGCAGTAAATGGTCTGGGCTGGGTTCGAGTGTTTCAATGCTCATGACTGGCCAGGCACTGCTCTAATTTGCTCCACTCTGTAGTTGATAGTGAAGCAGTGGGAGCTCTAGCTTTTACTGTGTAACCCCTTGTTACCCGAGGTTACTAGAATCCCAGTAGGACCTAGTGATAGGCAGGGAAGGCAGCTTGTGAAACTCCAGTTGAATGGGTTTCACACTGTCTCACTCTGTTCTCAGTCTCAGCTGAGACTGAGGGATGACATCACCAATAGAACTTTCACAGCTGCATAAGCCACATTGGAATCTGCAGCAGAGGGAGTTAGATAGAACGTTGGGAGTTTTCAAAGTAATCAGTCTGCTGTTTGGTTTTGAAGAGTGAAGGTGTGTCAAGTGGTGGAGACCGCTGTTCGGGTCTCAGTGCCCCTCCCTCTGGGGGAGGGTGTAAAGATCCCCATGCAGATTCCTGGGGCAATCCCCTTAATTCTGCCAGAAGAAAGAAAGCTGCCTATTCAGTTCAGCCTTGTTTTTGGAAAGTTGGAAGATTTGTGATTCACCTGTGGGGCACCTGCAACAAATGGGTGAGTGTTTGCTCTAACATGAGAGGGCAAAAAATGTGTTTCTTCAGCCTGTGATATATGAGGAAATTTAGGAATTGAGCTACAATTTGGGAAGCCTATAGGACTAGGTTAAACAAATGGAGTAGTGTCAAATGCTAGAGTGCTGTGTGAATTCAAGTAATATAGTAGAGGGGATGCGACAGTTCATCTACCATTTAATCTACATTGAGAAGTTTCAGTTTTCCAGAGAAATGGCCGGGTATGGGCTGTGGGAGCTGGAGGTGGGAACACCCCCCATCTTTAGTAACCAGGTCCACCTCTACGGATTTCTGCTATGGTTGCTACTTTGCCTCATGCACTTGGCCAGTGATGAGGGAAGTACCTAGACGTGGGTTGCAAAAGGGAAAATCTCTCTAGGAGTCGCAGACTCTAAGTGGTGTGGGAGCCACAACAAGTGTAAAGAAGAATTCTCTTTGTGAGATGGGAGTAATAAAAGTAAGAGAAAATCTCTCTAGGAGTCGAGACTCTAAGTGGTGTGAGGGAGCCCGACAAGATAATTGGTTCATTCTTTAAATGGACCTGGATCAAGTGGCCGGCAGGGGAGCCGGGCTAGTCGGGCTGTGTACCCAAAGCGCGTGCAAGTCCGGGCTGTGTGCCTGGTGGGTCCAGAGCCTGAAAACAGTACAATTGGTTCATTCTTCAAGTGGACCGCATTGTCGTCTCTAATCTGCATTACCAGTAAATGTAGACCTATGGGGTCCGTCTATGCTTTGTTGTGTTCAGCTAGTTTGTGAATAAAAGCCACACTGTAGAATCCCATTCCTGGCTCTGGACATTACAGTTATTGCTTCCTGTGTTCGGATTTACTTGGGTGCCCCTGTGCAGAGTAGCCAAACCTAGGTTCCCCTGTGCCGAGTAACCTCATCCTCCCCGAACCCAGGTCCCCACCAGGTACTGCTGTCAGCGCCAACAGCATGCCACCTGTCGTTTTGGCAAAAAGGCAGGGGTGAGGGGTTACAACTGTAAATATGTATTTCTGATCTGTTGTTATACTTGAATTTGAGTGTTTGCTTTGACCTGCTTTCTTGAAGCTTATCCTCCAAGTGGGAGCCACCATGTTTGGTCTGCAACTTCCAGGGATTTGGACCAATTGGGACACAGGGGACCTTGCGGGGTCTCTAGGTCAAGTGCCTTGTTGGAAGGAAAACTGTGGTTCTTGTAGTTTTACAGGTTGGCGCCTAAACTGACTAATGGGAGCACCAGAATAGTGATTGACAGCTCCCCTAGCCAACCGGATTCCTAGAAGACCGGACTAGTTCAAAAACTGTTAGGAGACTGGTTCAGTTGGAGTTAGAGTTTGGAGAGTGAGCAGCTCGAGCTATAGAGAGGCTGCTCCAAGGAAGGTGCTGAGGAGACTTGTCAGAGAAAGGCCTGACTTGCCTTCCTGCTGTGATTCTCCAGAAATTGGACTGCCTTATTGCAGTAATCGGACTAATGCAAAAAGCAACTTTTGACTGCGGCAGGACGCTTTGAGACACTGAGGAGTGCAGCTCAAATATTGGTCCGAAAAGAACTCCTGTGAAGCATTCGGCCCAAGAACTGTGGTGAGAGACTGTTTTGGTGAATGAAGAGGTTTGATCAGTGAATCGACTGCAATGCTGTTTCTTTTAAATATGCTGAATGTTTTATAGTGGGTCAAGGCCTGTTTTTGCCAGTGACCTTTGCCAGAAGTGTTTATCCAGCCTTGGGCCCATGCCAGACTCAGCCCAAGAGGGCTATTTGTGCACTAGAGACTGTTTTCTTGGTGAGAGACCAGACTGGGGAGCCAGCCCCTGTACAGCAAAGAATCACAGGTTGCGGCCACCTAGAGGAAAAGGCCATGAAGAGGAGGTGTGTCACATCAGCCCAGCTTCCCCATGCTCTTTGGTGATCAGCAGCAGGTCTTCATATCGCCAGGCCAATTCCAACCAACTGGTATCGTGAGTAAACTCAGGGTAGCTCCCTGCAACAATTCTAATTATTTTGTGGTACCATCTGATTACTTCAGTGTGTTACAGGGTTACAAAGGACTGGGCCAACTGGCCAGGAATACAAATAACCAAAGTCTTGTTTGTGCATGTTAACTGCTTTTTCTTTCCATCAAGGTCCCCACCAACTGCTGCAATTCTGGCCAGCCAGCATAACATTCTGGGTACCCAGTGTTGTCAGGCTGTTTACTTTGGGACTAAAGTGCATGCATGCCTAGTAACCTGAATCAAATCAGTATAGTAATCATTCTTCTAGATTCACGCCCCCACCCTTGTTTATAGCCCCTTAATAAACCTGATTTTCTGTTTCACATTTAAACTGGCTTATGAGCATATTCTTAGTTGGTGTACAGTATTGAAAGTGTATGCTTGCCTTGCTAACATTGCCTTTGCAGGGGGTTCCAGGGGAGTTGCTGAAGACCAGTCCCTGGTGGTAAGTGCAAGGGGTGTGTGCATATCATTAATGCTCATTGTTAACTGTGTGTCAACCACTGCAAAGGGTCATCTATTACAAGGTATTTGGTCACTAGGTGGGTCTGTGGGTGGTTATAGCTTCCCAGAGGGCTATGCCAGGATAGGTAGATACTCCCCCACTTATATTACTCTGGGTGGAGGCACCAAAATATTGAACCCAGGCCCCTCAAACTGTTAGGAAAAATACAGGCAGGGTAGTAACCTTAGAGAGAGCACCACCTAGGGGTCACAGTTATTTTTAAAACAATGAAGAGTCTTCATTCTCATCTCCTAGAGGTCACCGGTGTCCAACTAACCTAGCAGGGGGCCCCGGGACCAATGAATCCTCCCCAATTGACCACAATACTGGTGGTCAGCGATTCAAAGATGGTATCCTGCGCATGTGCAAGTGCCAGCTAGACAGAGGAAATGCACGCATCTCGCATTAAACGTTTTGAGCCCAACAGGGCCCAAACAAATAGTAGGGCTGTAGGGGAGGATTTGGGGCACCACAACAGCATCAGGGATGCAGCAGTGACAATCGGGGACAGAAGGGATGCCAACCAAATGGGAGAAACAAGGGCAACCCAGATAAACCCCAAAGGGGGCTTACACTTCCCCCCTTGAATGCTTGACTTCCATGCCAAGCCTAAGGATATCATACTACAATGGTTAAACATTAACACACAATAACATTTCTAACTATAAATTTGAATCCTAACTATTAAATTGTAACCATTTCAGGACAGGAAACTTTATAACAGGAAACATTATGTACATTTTAATTAAATTCTACCCATAACCAGATTAGTAGCCACCTAAAATGATGGCACCCATATGTTTAGTAGTCAACCTGCAGGACTCTTGAGCCCAATGAGTACATTTTCGCTAAATTTCACTTGCCCTGGGTACTCGTTCCCACCTCCCTCTC
Organism: Neoceratodus forsteri; assembly: GCA_016271365.2. NCBI lineage: Eukaryota > Metazoa > Chordata > Ceratodontiformes > Ceratodontidae > Neoceratodus > Neoceratodus forsteri. The sequence goes on along the minus strand of CM028132.1, from coordinate 150,444,708 downwards.
TTTCTCCTGGTCATTCTCCTCTCTACCCTAAGGGGCTTAGCTTCAGCAGGACACATCACTACCTTCTGCAGGGAACTAGGGGTAATGTATACCCCTTTATGAACTACAAATAAGGGTAAATCAGATGGGACCCACGGGGCATCATAAGTTAACTTCAGTATTGGTCTAACTGTCCTGCCTGACCTCCTCGGGGTTTCCTGAACTTCGGGACTAGTAACCAACTCTTGTTCAGAGGCAGATTCCACATCACTGTCACACTCACGCTGACCGGTCCCTCCCTCAGCTATTTGGGCAGGGCACTATAATATCTCCCCATCCTCACCTGTTTGTCCAAGGGGGCTATCCTGTGGCCCTTCAGAGGACACAGTAGGACCAGTGTTCAGTTCCGATATGGGCCGTCCAAAAGGCCCTTCTTCACCCTCTTCTTTCCAATCCTCAGGGCTACCCTATGGTCATTCAGAGGACCCAAATGGACTAGTATTCAGGTCTGCTGTGGATCCTCCAAAAACCATCTCTGCAGGAGAGCTGCTCTGATACCACTCAAATGGCTCAGCCGGACTAGTGTTCAAGTCCAGAGTGGTCCCCTCAAGAGGCATAACGGGAGCAGCCCTTCTGCTTCCACCCTGTCCTCTGGGTACAGCCATGTCCACCAATGTCAGGGGCAGTCCCTGAAATAATCTGGCTAACTCTGAGGTAGGATAGAAACTCTGAGGAGTACTATCGCCTTCTCCCTCGGTCTCGTCATCTGTGCTTTCTCCCTCCGAGACCCCCCCCACCCTGGGCAGGCCCAGCCCCCATGGCATCACTACTTCCATGCCTTCATTTCCTGCGTGCAGCAGCTTGAGTGGTGGGGGGTGAAGTAGGATCTTCTATAGCACTCTCAGTATCCATTATTCAACCATCAATGGGCAGCAGATGATTTCGATGTATGACCTTGTGCCCTTGAGTCTCTCCCTCAGTCTGAATCTTCTACACTGGAAGGTCTTCCAACTTTTCCAGAATAACATACAGCGTGCTTCCCCACCTGTCAGTGATCTTGTGCTTTTCTGGTATGCCCAGACATCATAACAATACTCTTATCACCTGCCTCCAGATCCTGAAATTACACCTTCTTGTCGTAACATTCTTTATTAGCTTGGTTCCTCTTGGTGACCATTTCTGGAGCAAGGCGAAAGGCATCATCCAGTTGCTGTTTTAACTTCCTCACATACTACAAATAGCCTCCTGCCCCAAGACCATCAGCAGAGACCCCAAAGCAAAGATCCATAGGCAAATGGGCTTCCCTTCTGAACATGAGCTGGTATGGAGAGAACCCCATAGCATCATTCCTGGTGCAGTTTCAGGCGTGGACCAGGGCACTCACCCGCTGACTCCAAGTGCGCTTGTCTCAGGGATCCAAGGTACCCAGCATGTCTAACAGAGTCCGACTGAATCTCTCAGGTTGGGATTCACCTTGGAGATGATACAGTGTGGTCCGAGACTTTCTGATGCCCCACAATGACAAGAGTTCCTTTATAAGTCGACTCTCAAAGTCATGGCCCTAGTCTGAATGGATCATCTGGGGGGCTCCGTAGTGCACAAAGAATTTCTCCACCAATATTTTGCCCACTGAGGAAGCTCGCTGATCCTTGGTTTGGGGTAAGCTTGGGCGTATCTCATAAAGTGATCAGTGATTACCAGTATGTTTGAGATGTTACGTGAGTCTGGTTCTAGCGTAAGGAAGTCAATGCACGCCAATTCCATGGGGCCACTGGCTTGGATTTTGACTAATGGGGCTGCATTTTGGGGAAGAACTTTCCTTTGTATACATCTTCTGCAGCTTTTACAATATGATTCCACATCCTTTCCCATCTTGGGCCAGCAAAACCTGCTCTTGACCAAATCCAGAGTGCGTTCGGCACCCAGATGCCCCAAGTCATTGTGCAAGGCCTTTAGCACACTTTTTATATGCCACTCTGGTAACACCAACTGCTCACAGGTTGCCCCCTGCTGGTCTTGCATCTCCCTGTAGAGCAATCCCTTCTTTAACTGTAGTTTGGGCCAGTCACATAGCAGAAGCTTAGCGGGGGGATAGATGGTGTCCACTTGAGTTTGGTCCCCCTTTTGTTGAAGCACTTGAATTATCTCCCCCATGACAGGACTGGCTCTCTGTTCTCATTTTAAGTCCTGGGTGGTCAGTTGTGGGAGAGACCTCACATCCAATGTAGCCAGCTGGCAATAGCAACTGGGAGACAACTTCCCGAGGTCCCCAAGCATTCCACCAGGCGGGGGTGTCCTTGGTGGGGAATGTCTCTTCGCCATCATGCTTCTTACACAGGGCCTTCACTGCCTGCTCTGAAATTTGTGCCCAACTGAAGTGTTCAGTGGTGCAGGCAAGGAGGCATCTTTACAGGGCATCGGCATCCACATGATTTAGTCCAGGATGATACTTCACACAGTAATCATAGGTGGACAAAGCTGACAATCACCTATGACCAGCCGTGTCCAATTTAGCAGTGGTCTGTACCTAGGTAAGAGAACTGTTGTCAGTCTTCACTGTTATTTTGGCCCCATACAGGCAGTCATGGAACTGATCCACAATAGCCCACTCTAACACCAGAGACTCCAGTTTGTGGACTGAGTACTTCCGCTCTGACGGGTTCAGACTCCAGCTTCCGAAAGCTACTGGGTACAAGCCCTCCGGGTATTCTTAATATAACACTGCTCCCAGGCCACTGAAACTGGCATCAATGTGAAGAACGTAGGGTTTCTGTGGCTCTGCATAAGCAGGCACCGGGGTGTGTTAAACAATAGATGATATCTTCAAAAGCCTGGTCACACTCTTCATTCCACCAGGAGCCAAAAGGTTCTGATGGTCGAAAGTAGCTAGTTGGATTAGCTTTGGCCCCAGGTCAAGTGGCTTTCTTGCTTTTGTTGGTGGGGGGGGGGACCTCTGTAGCAGATTCAATAGGGGCCGAACTACCCTGGTGTAGTCCTTCACAAATCTTCGATAGTATCCGCAGAAACTGAGCAGACGCTGGAGATCTTTCAAAGTCCGAGGTATAGGCCAAGTGGTGAGGGCATCAGTCTTACTGGGGTCGGTCTGGATGCCCTTTTCAGAAACTATGTGCTCAACATATTTAACTGAAGCCTGAAAGAATTGGCATTTATAAATTGAGAGTTTCAGTCCAAACTCCTCCAGGTGATCCAATACCTTGAGCAACCGGGCCTTGTGTTCCTCCAGGGTCTTACTGAGCACAATAGTGTCATCTAGGTAGACCAAACACTCCAGTAAATTCCTATCACCCATGGCTTTCTCCATTAGGCACTGAAAGGTGGCCAGGGCACCTGAAATCCCCTGTGACATCCTGAGGAACTCGTAGAATCTGAGAGGACATATAACAGCCATCTTCTCCTGGCAATAGGGGCCCATTGGGATCTGATAATAGTCACTCCACAGATCCAGGACTGAGAACCACTGGCTACCATTTAAACAATCCAAGGCATCCTGCACTCTGGGCATAGTGTACTGGTCTGGCGTAGTCCGTTTGTTTAATGTGTGATAATCAACACAAATTCATATGGCCCCACTATTTTTCCTCACTACAACAATAAATGATGCATATGGGCACCTTGATTCTCAGATGATCCTGGCAGCCATCATCTCCTGAAGGTGCCATCGGACATCGTTGATGTCAGCCAGAGCAAGCTGCCTGGATCTTTCCTGGAAGGGCCTCTCATCAGTAAGACGCATGTGATGCTGTTCCCCACTTACACATCCCACATCCCATTCATGTAAAGAGAACACCTTTGTCTGGGCAGCCAATTTCTCTTGTACTCTCTCTTTCCAGTCCTCTGGGATGGGGGAGTCACTCAAGTTAAATAATCCAGGATCCATTCTCAGGGGCATGCCTTCTTTCACTGCAGAGGGTTGCACTACCATATTGATGCAGTAAACTCTTGCCAAAGTCTGACCCTTCCTCACCACCACTTCCTGGTCTGTGACATTCTTCACCTGCGCAACAACCCTTCAAATATAGGCGTGCACTCTGGCTGATAGGACACTGGGCTTCACCAACAGTCCCACGGGTAGCCCATGCTCCTCCGGGGCATACAACATCAACAACCGATTCGTCACATCTTTCTTCAACCTCATTGCCCTAGCAATATTGCATTCCATGTTGGGCGGCAGCACAATTTCATCTCCATCTCTTCTCCACACTATTCTTACAGAGTCATCAGGCTCTTCGACAGGGGGCTTCCCCTTCCTTCTGTAGACCTCTCTAACCAAGGGGTGGATTGAGCTCCCTTCATCTTCCTTTTTGGCCTCCCAGGCTTAGCACAGTTGGACCAAACATCTAAACATATATGCATTCGTGCCCACTAGCACAGGCACTCCATCAAAAATTCCGGACTCGGGGCAGATCTGAGCCAGGATCTCTATGGCATCTCCTGCACCCGCCTCTTTAGTAGGAAAAGCCATCCACACTTTGATATAACTGAGGTAGGGATATGACTTTTCACTAAGTCCCCATATGTATAGTCCCTCAAGTGGTTGCAATTCGACATCGGACAAGTGCTGGTCGTACCAGGATTTGAAAACAATGGTGACTTGTGAACCGCTATCAAGAAATGCCTGTGTGTGGATACCATTGATGGTAGTGGTGGTCTCAGTTGATGGTCCCACTAGCTTACGCATGTCAACAGAAGCTGAGGTGGTGGTTCTAGCTGCAGAGACTCTCATGTGAGCCGTGGAGCTGGACCTGCCAGGGGCACCAGTGCGATCCTTTACCAGGCCCCTTGGTAGTTTCCTAGTTCTGGCTCAAATTCTCAGGCCGCCTATCTCTAACGGGGGCATGGTTCAACAGCATTCTTTACCTCTTCTGTATATAGCCCTCATCCCTACACCAATGGCATATGATGGGCTCCCGAGGCCGCAGCCTATCCAGTGCTGCAGGGCAGGTTCCCGACACTCCCACTGGGGCACTTAAAGCTACGGGGCCCCACTCCACGACCCATTTACTGCCCTGGGACATAACTGGCACCTCTGCCCTCTCTAGCTCAGCTGTTCTCCAAGCCAACTCATCCATTTGAGCCCTAAACCTGACCTCAGGAGGGGACTCTTGCATGGGGAGCCCAGCACCATAAGTCACAGGGCCTGAGTTAGGAACCATCCCACTCACCCCTTGAGGCTCAACTAATACCTGATTCTCTATCAGTTTGGCTGAGGTAACCACATCCTTACACTCTTCAATAGGGTCCTCAATTCCTGTAACTCACTGGATGGTACCTCTCTTCCTACCTGAGTAGAGGCCGCTGTAGCCCTCTGTGTGCCCAATGCCCTTGTTCTTCCTCTGCTTCTCTGACCTCTCACACTAATACCAAGTAAGGGGGAGGTCACTCTTTCTATCACTTAGATGTAGTTGTAATACTAGTAGGGGGAATGGCAGGCAGCTTTTACCACATGGTCTAGCCTCACCCGATTTAGATCCTGAGCTGCCTCTCCCCCTTTCCTAAACACCCTTTGCAGGGCTCTCTTCACCCGAATTAGGAAAGCAGGCTAGGCCCCCCCCCCCCACCACAACTGGCAAGTGCTTTTGAATTTTCCACATGAGATCCTCACCGGACTCCAGACTTCCATGTGGATACATGGAACAGCCTTCCTGAGAAGGTCATAGAGTCAAAAACAGTGGGGAAATTCAGGAATGCATGGGACACACATAAGGCAATTCTAGTGGGGGGTAGGAGGAAGTAAGCTGTTGGTTAACTGGGATCTGCAGGTTATCCGTTAGGTAGGGAAATGAGCAGACTAGGTGGGCCAAGCGGTCCTTATCTGCCGTCAAATTCTATGTTTCTATGTTTACCAAATACACTTTCCAAAGCAGTCAGGTATACCTGGGTGGGGGCATCAGGGTCTGTGGCTCGCAAAGAGCGGATGACCTCTAAGGGGGGACCATGGAGGCCCTCTACTAGACACTTCCATTTCTCAATCTCAGAACAATGCCAATCCTGCACTAAAGGGGTGGCACAATCCATCCAGGCCTCCAAATCATATTCACTACTCGGGGTAGGCTTAACCCCTGAGAACTGTTTTATTTTTGTACTTTATTCTTTGGTAACTGGGTAAGGCCCACTAGGCGCAAGTGCCTGTCTTCAGGGGTGGTCCAGGAGCACTGGATGGTTAAGTGACTTGCTCAGAGTCACACAGTATGCAAGTGGAGGTTATGGGAGTCAAACCCAGGTCTGTTGGATGTACCAAGCTCATTCATAGCTTCTTACTCTACTTTCTAGGCTATACTGCCAGCAGACATTCTCAGCTTACAGAAGGAATCGAACGCTATGGGCATCTGACCGAGCTGCAGTCTCTCAGTCTTGGGAGGCCTTGGTGTGGCCGAATCCCCATCCCCATTTCCCCAGGGAAGTGAAACTAAAAGAGGTCACAATAGGCGAGCCTCAGGTATCCAGCCAGCTTCAATCACATTAGAACTTTCCATTAACACAGTCAATGTACCTTTAGCTGAATCCAGCATTTTCCCTTGTACCTTCATATATTTTCCTATGTCCCTCTTGACCATCTCCTGGGGTACTCCCAGCATGAGAAAAGACTTTCAAGGGTCCATCATCATGCCCATACTCCATCCCACCAACCTCACTTTGTCCTCTTCCATGGGCCTAAACCGGGGCCATGGTAGAATGGACTTGGGTGCCGGGGACCCCACAGGGGTCTCACCATTTGGGTTCTCCATGGCAAGCATGACTGGCAAACAGAAGATCCCAGCAGTGCCTCCAAAGATGTAGCCCAGGTGCCATGTGCCAATGGGCTACTACCCCTGCCTGTTGACCCTGGTACAGATTAAGGGCCCTGGGTCCTGCTACTGTGACAATTGGGGTTCTTTCCCAAACTTATAGATATTTGAATGGTGCCTCCACCCAGAGTAAGTTATAAGTAGGTCAGATGACTGGTTGGTACAACCCCCTGGGATGCTGCACCTCCCCACCTCCCCAACCAGCCACTTTGCACACTGGATCCCCAACAACCTCTTCCCACCAAATATCATAGATCTGTCAGAAGGTAAAATGCAATAAACTTACCTTGACACAGTAATTTCCACAATTGACTCACAGCTTTAATATGGGGTAAGGGCTGGGAAAAGGGGTACCTAGAATAGCTGTGGAACAAAAGAAAGAGTTAGTGGCAAGTTTGCAAACAACACAATGAGGGCCCATAGGCCAGTCCATCTCCTGGCAGCCCACCCCCACTGGTACCAGTGTTACACTCTGAGAAGTCCCTGGGGTACCCACTAGTTGCAGGCCTGGATGTTGCCGCTGGTTGGCCGGCTGTTGGGGCCCGGAAAACTTGGAGAAATTGTTTAAATCAAACTCACACTCCCCTGTCTTATTTCCAGGAGCTAAATCCTAGGTATTCATGGCTTGCAGATTTCAACAACTTTTGAAGTGCAAATTTCCAGATGTCCTGGAGTATGGAGCTCTGCTCAATTCATGCAGCAAAGGGCAGAAGGGAGGATGGTCTCTGTTCCCTTGGCAGGTTGGATCTTGCTTGAAGGTCTTGCAGCTTGTTCCCTTGATTGAAGATCTGGCCACTTGTCACCTTCAGCTGATTCTGGCCTGTTACAGCGCTCAAAGGCTGGTCCATACCAGCCCCAGAAGGCCCAGACCTGGGAGTGGCTCCAGAGCCCGGTTCCCCACCAGGGTCACTAGCACCCCAGAAAATGCCTGTGGTCTTCTGAGGCAGTGGGTCCCACTTGGAAGGGGTTAACGAGTTCCCTCCCTGGCTCTGAGTGAGGACTCCCAAGCTGTAGGAGCTCTCCACAGTCCCTGCACTGAATCCGTAAGTCTCTTATAACAGGGAAGTGCTTCCAAACAAACAGCAGTACCAGTGTACCAACGGGTGCTAGCCCTGCAATTTGCACTCAGACTATAGCAATCCACAGGGCGAGTTCAGAACTAGGCAAACCCCTGTTCACTTCTGTGCTTTCAGCTCTAACTGTTCACAAAAGATTCCTTTCAGCGTCTGCTGGGACACAGCTTTCAGTCACTCAGTTCAGTCCACACAGCAGAGTCACAGAACCTGACTAGCACACTGACCAGAGACGCTTTGCTTCTTCAGAATTATTCTCAGTCCTAATCTGCAAAACAAGCCCTCTGAAGCAACTGTTCAACTTCTAAAACAAAACAGCACAGTTCTATCAGCTCGGATCAAGTTATCAATGCAGGGTCTCTGCAGCAGCTAATCCTTTCCAATCCAGACAGTACAGTTCACAATACCTGGAGAGTTATAAGTATCCGTTCAGTCTCTCACTCTTTTCTCCTGACATTCCTTTTCTGCAGTGGCAATCTCCAACAGATGCCTGAGCAAGGCCTCTCACAGTCTGTTTTCCACTTACACAGAATCCTCCTGACTCGATAAGAGCCTGGGAACAGACTGACCCAAACCCAGAAAGTCCTTGAGTTTTCACTTCATAATCCAGACTCCTGATAGGCTGTTCAAGCCCATCAAGCATCAATAACCATCAAAATCAATATTTCCTAATTGTTCATTGGAGCATGATTTAGGCACCTGAATTAATGAAACTCCCTCTCCCAGAATCCCTCGGGTCCCGCTTTAGGTGCCTAAGCAGGGGATTGGCTGCTGCAGTGGGGTCAAAACATCAGCAACACGGCAGCCCCCATTCAGTCACAGGCAATCCCATAGTAGTCCACACTTCACAGTGCCCCTGCAGCCCCTGTATTAATATTATGAACAAGATTTCCCAGTATGTGATAAGGACATCTATCCGCTATCAAGTCACTGTATACATTTTTACATAGACTCCCTCAGTCTCCCATTGCTACTCAGTTTCTTTCTGACCCCCAGGAGTAGCAACCAGCTCATTAATATTGATGAGTTGCTATATGCCCCAATTCAAATGTTATTTTTAAAACAATGAAGAGGCTTTGTTCTCACCTCCTAGAGGTCTCCTGTGCCCACTTACCCTAGCAGGAGGCTCCGGGATGACTGAATTCTCCCCGATCAACCGCAATACCAGTGATCGACGATTCAAAGGTGCTATCCTGCGCATGTGCAAGTGCCGGCTAGACTGAGGAACTGTCAGCAGCTCACGTTAAATGTTTTGAGCCCAACAGGGCCCAAACAAATAGTAGGGCTGTTAGGGGAGGATTTAGGGCACCACAACAGGATTGGGGATACAGCAGTGACAATCAGGGACAGGAGGGGCACCAACTAAATGGGAGAAACGAGGGCAACCCAGGTAAGCCCCAAAGGGTAGTTACAGAATGTTAGCCAGAGTTGCAAAGGGCATAAAAGGAGGGGGGAAGGAGAGAGGTAAACTGGGAGGGGAGGGAGCCTAGCTAGTATTTAGAGATGAAGGAGACACAATGAGTGAGGTGTCTGGCTTCAAGGGACAGGAGGGAGAGGGAGGAGTTACAAGGAGCAATGGTGGGTACAGGGTGGACAGTCCAAAGCAAAGCGACAAAAGGAGTGCAAGACTGGATCCAGTCTGACTAGGGTGGACTTGGGAGCAGCACTGTAGATTGTCACCATAGTCAAAGATGGGGAGCATCATTTTTAAGACAATAGCTCGGCGAGCAGGAAGAGGAATGCAGCCTTTATTCCTGTAGAGCGCATCAAGTTTAGTGTGTAGTTTTTTGTGGATGGCATCCACATGCACTAAGAAGTTGAGGTGCCGGTTGAGCCAGACCCCAAGATACTTAAATGAGGGAACACTTTCAATTTCGGTACCATCTAGGGTGTGGAAGGAGGGAAGGGAGGTTAGCCTAGCAAGCTTCTGCCTGGTGCCAAATGTCATGGATACCATTTTCTTGGCATTGAGGGACAGCTGATTTGCCTGCACCATTGCGGAATGTTATTGGAATCCAGCTGAAGCCTGGCCATAAGGTCAGAGGGGGGGAGGAGTCAGAGGCAAATAGTACTGTATCATCAGTATACATATGAATGGACGCAGAGGAACAAGTAGTGGTGAGGTCATTCGAGAAGGCCAACAAAAGAATTGAGCCAAGGCTGGATCCTTGGGGACACCAGTGTTGATAGGAAGTGGGGGAGACAGGGACTCTCCAATTCAAACAAAGTGAGACCTTCCCTCAAGGTAGGAGCGGAACCAATTAATTGAGGAGTCAGAGAGCCCCGCTGCCTTAAGCTTATCTAGGAGAAGAGGATAGGTAACAGTGTCAAAGGCTTTAGCCAAGTCAGAAAAGATAGCGGAGGTGATCAGGCCCTGATCCATGCCAAAGAAAATGGAGTCAGTAAGCCAGAGGAGGGAGGAGGAGGTGGAGTGCAATTTCCGGAAGCCAAACTGGAAGAGAGTGAAGAAAGAGGATGAATCAAGGAAGGGGGAGAGCTGAGATAGCATGAGGTGTTCTTGATTTTTAGCCAAATGGGGAGCAAGGAGATAGGGCAGTAGTTACCATGAGAAAAGGAATCACCTCCTTTGAGAAGGAGTATGACAGTGGCTTGTTTCCAAGAGTCAGGGACAGAGGCGAGGGCGAAAGAGAGGTTGAGAAGGGAGGTAATAGGTAGAGCAATGGCAGGGGCAGAGAGATGGAGGAACTCGTGGTTGAGACCATCAGGGCTTCTGCCCTTGAGAGGGTTGAGAGCCAAGAAAGCCTTGAGGGAAGCTATAGGGGTGATAGGAAAGAAGGAGAAGGAATGAGAGGGAGAGGGAGAGGAAGGACAATGGGGAGAGAGGGATGGGGAAAGGGGGAGAGAAAGGAGGAAGCACAGGAAGTGAAGAATGAGTTGAACGTTGAGGCACAAGACAGGGGGTCAGACATGGGATTGTCACCCACCCTGAGGACAGAGGAGGAGGGCGAGGTTGGGTCGGGGGGAGAAGAGGGTATGGATAACCTTCCAGAACTTAGAGGGGTGATTAAGGTTGTTCTGGAATGTGGAAACAAAGTATTCAGACTTGGCAAGCCTGGTGGCTCTGGTACAGGCATTGTGAAGGAATCTGTACTTGATTAGGTCAGCAGCAGAGCCAGTGCACTTATGAGTCCTCCAGACAAGATCACGTGCATGGAGGCAGGCCAGCAATTCAGCTGAGATCCATGGGAGGTGGGAACCATGGACGCTGGTTTTTCAGAGGGGGCATGAAGATGCCAGATTGACAGGAATTTGGTGTTAAAATAATGGAGGGCAGTACTGATGTTACTGGCAGAAGAGATGGAAAACCAGTCGGTAGCTAACAGGTCGGCATGGAGAAGGAACAGGTCCAGCAACCAAAGGGGCCAGATCTGGAGGAATTTGGGGGGCTCCGACAGTGTATGTTATGCACACAATAGAGCATACGGTGGTCAATAAGGGCACCGGGAAGGGTGCCAGCATCTGTGATAAGGTGGGGGTGAGAGGTGAGAACCCAGTTCAGTAAAGAGTGGTTGAGGAATATGTGATTGTGCCGGGTTGGGTCAGAGATCAGTTTGGTAAGATGGAGAGACTTATTGTTTTGGCACAATTTAGTTAGTGAAGGGGAAAACCAGTTAAGATTAAATTTGCTAAGGATGAGTAGCTCACGAGACGAGGCATATGAGGAGATTGTGGTATGCAGCTCGGTGACTGATGGAGGAGACAGACCTGGGAAGCAATAGACACCAGCCACAGACACAGGGACAGAGAAAGGGAGAGATAGTTTGAGGAGGAGTAGTTCATAGGCAGAGCAGGAGGTGACAGAGAGTACAGACTCAAACTGGATTTTAGAAGAATGGTAGATGGCAATGCCACCACTCCTCTTAGTGCGATCCTGTCAGGTGAGTGTGTACCCAGGGATAGCGACTGTGGTATTAGGGATCTTGAGGGATAGCCAAGACTTCGAGATAACCAACACATCGTGTTTGAAATTAATCATGAATGATTATCCAAGACTGCTTGGAGGCTGATTGCAGACAAATACAGTTCAGGGAAAAAGGACTCTCAGTACACTTTACATAGGCTCTAAAAGCACCAGCTGACAGTCATCGGGTGGGGACTTTTTCAACCACACTAACTTTGGGTGGGGTTTCTTAGCCAAACAAGTTGTAGTAACACAGTAACCTTTGGGTGGGTTTCCTAGCCTTTTTAACAAGTGACCTTTTTATCATTTTACCTTTAATCAGTTATTTTTAGCATAGTGAACTGCAGGTGGGAATGTTTAACCTTCTGTTAAAAGCTAGACTTGATTCTTTTTTTTGGAGTGCTTTTTACATCAGAACAGAGGCACCAGCAGATTGGGCTGAGATAATGAATGGGAGGGATTTGTGAACTGACTCAGGTAAAACCTGATCAGTTACACTGAAGTTAAACTAGACAAATAAAGCAAAACCTTATCTACTTTTCAGACTTGTTTCTATCCCAGGGCAGGATCTGTCTCTGTCTCTCGTCTCTCTCTCTCTCTCTCTCTCTCTCTCTCTCTCTCGGTTGGGGTCAGGGGACGCAGAGAAGCTGAGAAGGGTGACATGGCAGACAAAGTACCAACCATGGGCTAGGCAGTTCAGCAGGAAGTCCTGCCTGGAGTAGGTCACACAGGAAGGATAAAAGGCAGCACTCCTAACGTGTTCCACACAAGATTGTGTCCAAGCACACGAGTGGAACAGCACTGGAGTGGTACAACTGAAGAGACTGGCATCATAGGAATAAACAGGTGTCTGCAGCAGGAGGCAAGGAAGCAGGGTACTCTACAGGTTGACTAAGGTAAGGTACCTGGTCACTTCCATTGTAACATTCACTGCAGGGAAGGGTGGCAGGTAAACAGTAGACCATAACTGGGAATAGGTGCAATACCTTGTCTAGGAAAGGGATATAAAGGGATTGAGGGTGAATAGGGGAAAATTAACACCCTATCTAGGGTAAGGGTATGAAAGGGAAAGCTGGTAAGGTCCAACTAAAAACCTGAGGGAAAGCAAATCAGTAACCTACCTAGGGTACACTAACAAGAGTAACAAGAGGTTATACAAACAAAAAAAAAGGAAATCAAGAAACACCCTATCTGAAGTAAGGGCATAAGTTCTTTTTCAAGTCATAGCGAGAGTAGATTTGGGAATGCTGGGAGTGGAGTAGTGCAGGGACTGTGGAGCATCAGTCTTCAGAGAGACCATTTGTAGACTGAAGTGCTGCCCCATCTGCATGCACCTCTCGGGACTGAGGGAGAAGGTCTCTAGACTCCAGGCCAAGTTGGCTAGGATTTAAAGGACCTGTTCCCCCACCCAGAGGCCACCAAGTCCACCACCACTGTCTCAGGGAGTGCCAAGAAGGAGGGTCAGCTGGACTGTAGTGGGCTCTGGGAGGGTGAGGGTGGGGGAAAGGAAACACATTCTTCAGCCGGTACTACTACACAGCTCTTATACCACTCTGGCAGGACTGGTCTGTTGAGACAGGGCACCCATGGTAGTGGCAAGGGAGGACATGTGAGTCCTTCAGGGCAGAGGCCCAAAGGTGGGAGGCAGAGGACACCAGTGGAATATGAAGCTACTTCTGGTAGGGGACTCAGACGTTAGAGGGTAATTTTGGAACACCGCAGGAGGAAAGGAGGTACCTGAGGTGCCTACCTGGTGCCCCGGTGCAGAGGAATGGGGATCAGATCCTTAGGATTGCTAGGGTGGCAGGGCTGGAGGGGTTGCTGAATGTCATTGTCCATCTGGAGACAAATGACTTAGCTAGGAATGCAACAGGGGTGGTGCAGGATAGGTTTAGAGAGCTGGAGAGGGGCCTGAAGCAGGTAGCACACAAGGTGGCCTTCACTGAGGTGCTACCTGTGCATAGCCAGGGGGAGGAGAGGGAATACAGCACTGTGGTGTTCAATGACTAGTTGAAGGCATGGTGCAGGGAGGTGGGGTTTGGCTACATCTGGGACCAGGGTCCTACCTGGGGAGAAAAAGGTCTGTACAAAGGAGCTGGCCTTCATCCAGGAGGGGAAAGGCAGCCTGGGTGGAAGATTTAAATGCTACTTCAATAGGCATTTAAAGTAGCCAAAGAGGAAGGCAGAAGAAATGAGGTAGGCAGTGAATGCTCCCCCACCCCCAGTAAATAGAGTATCAGAGAGGAAAAGCCCCGGGGGGAATAAAATCCCCAGGGGTATAGAAGAGTAGGGATAAGGGGTGCAGGGACAAGGGGGAAAAGAGGTGGATCCAAGGCTGAGACAAATACTAGGGAGATTGAGCAGAGGGAGGATAAAGAGGGGAAGAACAGTGCCAGGGAAAAGAGAAGGGTGAAGGATGGACTCGGGAAGGAAGGGAGGGAATAAGGGACTTGAGAGAAATGCGCACCAACGCAAGGAGCATAGGAAACAAAATTCCTGACCTTGGAAGCTACTATTGTGGAGGTGGACCTGGATGTGGTGGTCATAACAGAATCATGGTGCACAGACAACCACAGCTGGGAGGTAGCCATACTGTATTAAACATGTTTCAAAAGGATAGGGCAGGGAGGAGAGAGGGGGGGCTGTTTTATATGTAAGGGAAGGTATAAAGGCCATGGAGATACAAGGACACAGTGGGGAAAAGGAGGGGCTGGAGGTTCTTTGAGTTGGCTTAGAGATGGGATCTGGGGCCTTTATCCACGTGGGGGTGAATTGAAATACAGACCACCAGCACAGGGAGAAGAGTTGGACAGGGTTTGGGGGGAGGCCATTGGAAGAATGGCAAGCAAAGGAGAAGTAGTAATTATGGGGGACTTTAATCTGCCGTATATAGGCTATAATATCCTGACTGTAGCTACTACTAGGAGCAAGATTATCCTAGACTCCCTGCAAGGGGCATTTCTCAGGAAGTTGGTTACAGATCCCACTACAGATGAAGCAGTACTGGATCTGGTACTTACAAACAGGGACGGCATTGTAAATATCACAGTGGGTATCCCCCCTGGGTACAAGCAATCATCATATAATGTGGTTTGGCATACAGATTGGATAGAGGAATGGGTATAGGATGAAGTTCCTGGACTTTAGGACAACAGAATTTTAAAGAAATGGGAGACTGTCTTAGGAAATAACTTAAAGGGGGGACTGAGGGGGTACAATGGAAAAGAATAAAGGAGGGAATAACTAAAGTAACGCCAAACTGTTTGAAGGTAGTAAGCAAGGGTAAGAGGAGGAAGAGGCCACTGTGGTTCTTGAAGGAGATAGCTAAGGTGGTATGGGAGAAAAAACAGCTTTCAGGAATTACAAGGAAACCCAAACAGAGGCGGACAGGGAAGTATATCTAGATAAACAAAGGTAGGCAGGAAGGAGTGTAAGGACAGCAAAGTCTCAGACTGAAGAGAGGATCACCCAGGAGGTCAAAAATGGGGATAAGACTTCCTTCAAGTACATGAGCAAAAAGAGGAAGGCAAGGGATGGTATAGTGAAGATCAGGAGTTGGCTTATGCAGAGGAAGACCAAGAAATAGCTAAAATTCAAAAAATTCTAAACAAATACTTCTGCTCAGTCTTCACAGTGGAAGAGGGAGAGGACGAACTGATGTGCATTAATAGGGAGAGGGTGGGAGATTATGGTAGATTATACCACTCGGTACCCAGAGGCAGTTGCCCTATCCTCACTGAGGACAGACAAAGTGGCAGATGCCTTAGTTGGGATTTTCTCCCGTGTTGGGTTTCCACAGGAGGTTATCACCGATCGAGGGGGTTCCTTCATGTCAGACCCGATGAAATGTTTATGGGAGAAGTGTGGGGTGGTGCAGAGATGCATGACACTGTATCATCCACAAGTCAATGGACTTGTGGAACAATTCAATGGTACCCTAAAATCAATGCTCCGGGCATTTGCTGAACAGCATGGGACGGACTGGGAGAAATACCTTCCCCACCTGTTGTTTGCATACAGGGAGGTGCCCCAAGAGTCGACAGGATTCTCCTCCTTCGAACTCTTATATGGACACTGGGGTATGTGGGCCCCTAGACTTGATCAGGGAGGACTGGGAAGGCAAGCACGCCACCCAGGGAACTCCCATTGTGGATTATGTCCTTAGATTTAAGGAAAGGCTGTAGGAGTTTATGGGGAGAGCCCAGAGCAGCCTGGCAGCTGCCCGACAGAAACAAAAAGTGTGGTACGACCGCAGAGCCAGAGCTCGCTCATACATGGTGGGTCAGAAAGTCATGGTCCTTATTCCGGTCCGGAAAGACATGCTGCAAGCTGAGTGGGCAGGACCATACAAAGTGGTTAGGAAAATAAATGACATGAACTACATTGTAGAGCTACCTGACAGAAGACAGAGAGAAAGGATGTACCATGTCAACATGATGAAGCCATATGTCAATAGGGCTGACATGGTGTTTGCAGTGTGTAGTCATGGGGAGGGGACGGATGAAGGAGACCCCCTTCTGGATTTGCTGGAAGAAAGTAAGCAGGAGTCCTCTGTGGAGGCAGTAAAATTGTCTCCCCAGCTGACCCCGGACCAGGTTCAGAAAGTAAGGGAGGTTTTAGCAGACTTTGCCCCATTGTTTAGTGCCAAGCCTGGATTAACCCACTTTGTGACACATGATGTGGAGACAGAGACACAGATGCCCATACGGCAGACAGCATATTGGGTGTCAGAGGCTGTCCAAAAGGACATTAGGAGGGAAGTGGAGGAGATGCTGGATTTAGGGATAATCCAGAGATCCCACAGTCCCTGGGTCTCACCTGTAGTCCTTGTGCCCAAGCCAGATGGCTCAACTCATTTCTGTGTGGACTATCGTGGACTGAATGCAGTCACGAAGTCAGACGCCCACCCGATGCCCCGGACGGACGAACTCCTGGATAAGTTGGGAGGGCGACCTACCTTACGACTACTGACCTGACCAAGGGGTATTGGCAGGTAGAATTGGCAGACAGAGCTAGGGGGAGGTCGGCCTTCATCACTCCGATAGGCTTATTTGAGTTTAAAGTAATGATTTTTGGAATGAAGAACGTCCCGGACACTTTCCAAAGGTTGGTGAACTAGGTGTTAAATGGTGCTGAGTACACCATGGTCTACCTGGATGACATTGCCATCTTTAGTACCAGCTGGTAGGAACGCCTATCCCACCTTAGGGAAGTGCTGGGAAGGATACAGAGGGCCAGGCTCAGGTGGCCATGGGAGAAGTGGCATACCTCGCGCATGTGGTAGGCCAGGGACAGCTCCGTCCTAACCAAATAAAGATAGAGGTCATCCAGGCATGGCCCAGACCAGAAACCCAGAAGCAGGTCAGAAGTTTTCTAGGGACGGCAGGGTACTACAGGAAATTTGTACCCAATTGCAGTGCCCTGGCTGCTCCCCGATCTGACCTGGCAAAGAAAAGGATGCCCAAGAAAATGACCTGGGCTCAGCCTGTGAGGAAGCCTTTACCAGACTAAAGGAGGCACTGTGCAGTGCTCCTGTTTTGACAAGTCCTGACTATAGCAAAACCTTTATAGTTCAGATGGATACCTCAGACATGGGTATTGGGGCAGTACTGAGTCAGACATCTAGCCAAGGGACAGATCACCGAGTAGTGTACTTGAGTAGGAAGTTGCTTCCCAGGGAGCATGCGTACTCCACAGTGGAAAAGGAGTGTCTTGCAATAGTGTGGGACCTAAAGAAATTAGAGCCATACTTGTATGGGCAGCATTTTGTGGTGCAGACTGACCACAACCCCTTGGTTTGGCTGATGCAGATGGGGAAAAACAATGGCAGACTGGTAAGATGGAGTCTTGCTTTGCAAGGTTATGATCTGACAATCGTACATAGGGCTGGAGTGAAGAACCAGAACTCAGATGGGCTGTCTAGGGTCTATGAGGAGTGAACTGATTTGAGAAACTCATCCCATGCAAGGGACAGAACCCCCAAATTCAGTCCAGGTGAGGAGGAAGTGTGACGTGGACAGCCAGTTCTGAGTGCTGTATCATTTTTTTTAAATATAAAATGTATTACTGACTGTCTCTGCTGAAAATCTGGTGCTCTTAGAATGACCTCACTCATCCGGCGCCCCCCCCCCAGGTTTTAGCTGACAGATGCAAGACATGAGAAAATGCTGAAAACAGCATGTGAGATCACACACACAGTTTTAGATACTAGGTGTTACATGGAAGGCCTTAATCGAGGATCCTGTTTATCTGAGTTAATTACAGCCGTAGTTGCTATATCATATCCATTTTATGACGTTGGAGGAAAAACCCAGGTTATTACATAGAAGTGCGAAATCATAAAGATGCTTTCATATCCTGGAAGGGGAAAGCTTATTATGAGATCAAAGTAGTGTCCTTTGAAGGACACGAATTATGCTGAAGTTGCAGAACTTAATAATTTGAAAAGACATTCTGTTTTTGTATAAGATATATATTTTTTATATATTCTGACAGAGGAGGAGCTAGATGACCTCACACAAAAGGGGTTGGCAAATACAGTTTACTTTAAGGAATAATTCTGATTTACTTGGACACTTTTATCTAGACTCTGACAAGGAAAGATCTGTGAGCACTGTAAACAGGTATTTAGAGACAGAGTCAAATCTAAGTACTGTAAGTAGGAATTTGCACTGTTTAAACCTTGTTCTTTTAAAAGATTTGTATGTCTTGTGATATAAGAGTTCTGTATTTTGTGTTTCACATATTTTTATCTATTTTTAGTAAAACTCTTTTTAGAGCATACTTGGTCTGTCTTTGACTTCTTTTTATTTGTAAGAAAAGTATATATAGTTGAAGCAGACAATAGACATAAGCTTGAATGGTGATACCAAACTGGAAAGAGAAGCGTTTTAAATCTGAGATCTTTATTAAAGTTTTTAAGGGTTCATCTCTGTATACCTGGTGAGGTGCCCATAGGCAAAGATATCTGGCCCCCTGAAGACAGAATATCTGAGCCTGTACAATGGGTAAGCTAGCAGGAGGTTAACAGTTTGAATCCCTCCAAGACTTGAGACCAAATGTTGATCCGAACTCACAAAACAGACAAGAGGGTTACCTTGTTCTGTTAAACTGTTCACAAGACTGCGCTCTGAGGTTGTCACTTTGGGAGTAGAGGACCTGACCTGCTGAGTGAGTTTGTGACATTCAGCACCTTATTGAAAACGTGAGTGGTTCCAGAGGACTAGAGGAGGGCCAGTGTGGGCCCCTCTGCACAAGAGCAGCAGAAGGGTGGAAGCTACCAATTACAGACCAGTCAGTCTCACATCAATGGTGGGGAAATTAATGGAGTCCCTGCTGAAGGAGAGACTAATGGATTACCTAGAGACAAATGGTCTGCAGGATAACCAACAGCATGGCTTCAAAAGGGGGATGTCATGTCAAACAGGTATCCTAGATTTCTTCGAGTGGGTAACTAAGGAGGTGACTCAGGGGCGAGCAGGGGATGAGGACTATCTGGACTTCAACAAGGTCTTTGACACTGTACTACACAGGAGGCTGATAAAGAAGCTAAAATGGCTGGCAGTATAGCCTAGAGGTTAGAGTAATGAGCAGTGAATGAGCTTAGCACATCCAGCAAACCTGGGTTTGATTCCCACAACCTCCACTTGCACACTGTGTGACTATGAGCAAGTCACTTAACCTCCCCAGTGCTCCTGGGTCACCCCTGAAAACAGGTACCTGTGCCTAGTGGGCCTTATCCAGTTACCAAAGAATTAAAAAAAATATAAAACTTGGCAGCCTGTGGGTGGGGTAGAAGGTGGTGATCTGGGTATTTAACTGGTTGAAAGAGAGGAGGCAGAGTGTGGTGGTAAATGACAGTCACTCAGAGGACAAGAGAGTGACCAGTGGAGCACCATAGGATCAGTGCTAGGTCATGTCCTCTTCAATGCCTTCATGAGTGATATTTATTTATTTACATTATTTATTTTAAAAGCTTCACCAGGAAAGGCATACTGAGGTGAAATTGCTTGTTTCCAGATGTGTCCTGGGATAGCTCATTACCAGATGCGTCCTGATTGCTGAGAAACTGGAGGAGAAGGTGTGTCTCTTTACAGATGACACAAAAAATCTGCAACAGGGTGGACACCCAAGAGGGGGTGGAGGGAACGCAAAGGGATCTGGAAAAAATAGAGGTGTGGTCTATGGAGTGGGAGCTGGGTTTCAGTGCCAAAAAGTGCAAAGTCATGCACCTGGAATGGGGAAACCCGGGGGCTGTGTATAAGCTGGGGAGGGGGTACTTACACATATCAAGCAAGAGAGGGATAAGGGGGTGATCATATCTGATGATCTCAAGGTGGCAGGGCAGTGTGATAAGGCAGAAGGCAAGACGAGCCAGATGCTGGGCTGCATAAGGAGGGGGATTTCTAGCAGGAGAAGAGAGGTGCTGTTGCCTCTGTATCGCTCACTTGTAAGAACCCATCTGGATTACTGTATCCAGTTCTGGAGGCTGCACCTACACAAGGACATCGACAAGGTGGAAGCAGTCAAGAGGAGGGCTACCAAAATGGTTCAGGGGTTGCACAAGAAACTATATGAGGAGAGGTTGCGGGAGCTCAATATGTACTCCCTGGAGGAGAAGAGACATGACTGAGACCTATATGTATCTCATAGGGGGGTGAACAATGTGCAGGAGGGGAGTCTCTTTCACAGGAGGCAGAACACCAGAACATGGGGGCAAGCTATGAAGGTTGGGAGGGGGTTTTAAGAAGGATGTGAGGAAATACTTCTTCACAGAAAGGGTGGTGGACCCCTGCAACTGACTACCAGAAGAGGTGGTAGGGACAAAGACATTGAAGATTGTCAGACATACATGGTATAGGCACATGGGTATAATAAGCAGAGGTAACGGAGGGAGGGACACCTGTGACCAAATAGGGTCCAGGGTGTATTAAAAGGCAAAGAAAATAGGGCAGACTTGTTGGGTCTATTGGTTCTTTTCTGCCAACACAGTCTATGTTTCGAAGTAAAAAAATATCTAGACTGCTGTAGAGCGGACCTCAATGGACTCCTCAAGGCCAAAATCGAGGGAGCCCTGTGTTATTCCTGCCAACATTGTTATGAATCCAGGAATAGGGCAAGACAACTCCTGGCTTGGCAGCTGCAGAGGGAGACAGTGAGTAGGGTGGTGCTCCATCTCCACAGGTATGGGGGATGTCAGAGATATGATATGGACCCCAGTAGTATCACTAAATTTTAAAACTGTTGTGAAGACCTGTATTCAGTATTGAAAACTACCAGCCAAAATTGGATGCCTTTGTTCAAAAAGTAAAACTGCGCAGTCTATCAGAGGAGGCAAAGGGGTCCCTTCATGCTCCCTAACTCTGGCAGAGATCCAGGAGGACGTAAAGCATCTCCACTCTGGCAAGTCCCCCAGTACAGAGGGACATGGGGCAGAGCTCCATAAAATATTCCTGGAGCAGCTCACTCCCCTTTTGACTTTGGTTTGCTGTGCAGTGAAAAGAGGTGGCATTGCCTCTCCCTCATGGCAATATGCTCAGATTATGGTCAATCCTAAACTAGGTAAAGATGTGACAATCTGTGGTTCCTACCAGCATATCTCCCTGTAAAATGGTTTTCACAGCAGTTTTGGCAACCAGGCTTCAGCGGTGGGTGGGATCCCTGGTTCACCCTCACCAGACCAGCTTCATTATTGGGCCTTTAATACACGATAACAGCAAGAGGCTTCTAAACATAACCTCAGATCAATGCTGTGCCCAGGACTTTACCCTGGCAGTTCTCATTAATGCCAAAAAGGCATGTGACAGAGTGAACTAGGGATTCCTCCACTGCGTGGGCACGGGGTCATAATGTCGCAAGACATTATGCTGCAGCAATATCCCTCTGCTAATACAGCACAATATATTGCCAGCAGCATATATCTGTGTTTTGTGGGGTGCTCCACCCCTGCAGTACCTGTTATGGGGTCTGTGCCCCCGACCCCCCCAACTAAAATAACCAACTCTGGGGGGGGGGGTTAACACTTAAATTCACACAAAGTGCAAAAAATAAAAACATTCCATGCATCTGGGACCAGAAATCAAAATCCAGTCCACAGATGCACTGCCTACCTTGCTACCTGTGACTCATCCTGTTGAGCCACAGCAGCTGCTTGTTGGCTCCTTATCCCAGCAGAGGTCTTATCCTCTGCCTGGGAAGAGTGAGAGGGTACACTACCAGGCATATACCCTTTCGCGGTCTTGCACCCTCTTGCTCTTCCCTACCACGCTATTCCTGTTGCGCGGTATTGCCGCTCGACATACAGTGTGCGAGATATTTACCCAGTAGGCATTGCATGCTAAAGGAGTTTGGTCTGGGCATCCGGTTCAGAACTAACATAAAAACACTGTATGGCACACCCAGGTCACAGTTTGAGTAAATGGCATACAATCTGACCATTTTTTCCTTACTCATGCAAGCAGCAGGGCTGACCCCTCTAGCTTCTGCAGTCTGTCCCTGACCCCTCTCGCTTCTGCAGTCTGTCCTGTGTATCGAATGTCTAGTGGAGGTGGTGAGACATACTCCAAGTATAATGGGCATCCACACAGGGGGCAGAGATCATAAAATCTGGGGGGTAAACAAGACACAAAAGGGAAGTATTTTTCAGAAAAAAGGTGCTCAAGGACCAGGGCATGATAAGAAGCTGAAGGGGGGGTAGAGTCAGGAGAGATGTGAGGAAGTACTTCTTCACAGAAAGAGTGGTGGATTCCTGCAACAGTCTTCCAGAGGAGGTGGTGATGCTAAAATAGTGTTGGGGTTCAAGAATTTGTGGGATAGGCATAACGGAATCTTAGGGAAAGGAATTGGGGGGTGAATTGGCCAGAGATCAAGTAGGATCTGCAGTGATACCACAGGCAGGGAAAAATGGGTAGAATTGGTGGGCCATGTGGTCCTTATCTGCCAGCAACTTCTATGTTTCTGTTTCTCAGTTTCTTTATGCAGACAATTCCCTACTTTTCTATCTGCCCCAGGGAGATCGGTGCCAGCATTATTAGCAGATCTCTTGAAGTACAGCTGTGTGTCAGGATACAAAATAGATTTTGATAAGTCTGAGGCAATTCAGCTGGGGGTCCTCTGCCTGACTGCCTTCAGAGTGACCTGCCTCTTTAAATGGGCAACCAACAATGTGGTACACTACCTGAGGATCTGAGTTTTACCTTCCATGTCCTCCCTGTTCACTCTCAACTATGATGAATTATTTACAGAACTTAAAGTAGATATTAAACACTGGTCACACCTCCCTTTGAGCATAGTGGGAAGGATAACTATACTGTGGACTTCTGGTCGGACAAGAAACAAGATGGCCACAGTGACATAAGCCATGAGCGCATGGTACCACTAGAAGATCAAAATTAAAATTAAGCATAAATCAGCGCAGTAACCCTATTATTGTAGATCAACAAGAAGCATGAACTCACTGAAAGTGCAGAGGAACCGACTTCTCCACCAGCCAGTTCACCTGCAAAAAACTGAATCAGATGCAGCCTCTTCGATCCCCTTTTCCCATTTAGTAGCATGGTGGGGGTCTCAGCAATTAACTTAATACAGGAGATAAGGGGCATCTCAAGCTCCTTAGTGACCCTGGTAGGGGACATTGCCCAAATAGAAGTGACTCTAGCTGGAGTAGAAATGCAACTCAAGGATTTTAATGGCTAGATCACTGAAACAGTGCAGTGGAGCAGCACAGCTGAAGACTTCTGCACGAGGTCAAGGCCAAAGCAATGCACAACAGCAGGGATATAATGCTGCTAAAAAAGAAAGTACTGGACCGCGAATGCCAGGGACGCCGCAGCAATATCAGGATCACTGGGATCCCAGAGAACATGGAGGGCAAAAGCATTAAAGAATTCCTGCAGATGGCCCTCCCCAAGATATTGAACCATTAACGGGACATGCTGCTTCAGTTCAAGTGGGCTCACCACACCCTGCAGCCCAAGCCCAGTGCACCTATTGCATGGCCACAGATGACTATGACTAAACAGATATCCCATCAAAGAGCAAATTATGCAGCTGGCACAAAACTGTAGACCTAACTTGGGAACAATATAAGGTCTCTATCTTCCCAACCTTCCAAAAGAGATTCTGGACATGCGCCATTAATTCTGGGATGTTAAAGAACTCCTGAGGGATAATGACATAAGATATACATAGAGAATACAGGATGGGTAACCATGCAGAACCAGTGTGTTATGCCACAGAGGGGTCTGATTCCTTGTGACCTCGAGAGCGAAGCTCGAGAGGTCCTTAGGAATCAGACTAATAACAGAACACATGGTTCTACATGAGTCTCCATCCTGTATTTATTGTAGTGTAGGTGCCCTTGAATTATTTTTAAAACATTTTAGGCTTCCAGACTGCATTTAAATCGTAGCTAAAGAAATTGGTGTCTCTCCTCGCTAGGAGATGGAGTTGGGTGGTTGCTAGGGACTGGGCGTCCCTAACGTAGCAGCACACATACCCATTGGTTGCCGCTCTGCTGTGGGCAGGATTTAGAATAAAAAAACATGGTGGTCAGATGTCTCGCTTAGTGAGAAAAATAACTGTTCTGAGTCAGAGAAAATTGTAAGTAAAGTAGAATATCTGGTTGATCCTGCATTAAAATAAACATTGCCTGTTTCAGAAAACCGCTGCATTAGTTTTTCAGGCAGTTGTGAATACTGTTGACACGCAGCGGTTTTCTGTTCATGATTTCAACCCACGGCTCGAGTTTTCAAATCTAAATGAATGGAATGCTGTTCTGCACGTACGGTCAGTACAGCGCTTCCATTCATTTTGCTCACTGTGGCTGAACAGCGTTTTTGAAAGGCTGGATTTCTGGTGAGAACATTCCACCATACACTATAATGCTATTCATGGCTATCCTAAAGATCACAAGAAAGGGTCCGGCACAGGAATATGACAATTCAGGCAGAGGAACTCAAGTATGCTAAGAAACGAACCAAATCAGCCCAGCAAACCCTGGAGGCAGCAGGCAGCAGCGGAGAGGCCTGACCACAGTAAGGGGATGAAGCCAACATCTTGTTCCTTGGAATACTGAGGAGAACTTTTTTCTTGGGGTTAACCGTATAAGTACTAGTTTCAACTTTTCTGTCTCAATAAAATTTCCTCTACAAAAGTGGTCTCCAACTCCTCCTCCCCGGAATGATTATACAATGGCACCATTTTCATGTTATTAGCACTACCTCAGTCTAGCTGAAGCCATTATCTGTTACACAGCATGAGGGCACTGCAAGGATGGGATGCAGGGCATTTAATTCAAGAACCCACCTGCAACCAGACTCTAGGATCTGGGCACAGTTTGCAGCTATGCAAACTTAATAGAACTCCTCAAGACAAAAATTGCTAACTTGAACGTTCAGACCCCTCCCCGACTTGGATTTAAATCAAGGGGCCCTTTGACATGGGGTGACACATGAGCAACTCCTTGGGGAGACCACACCATCGAGCTACTGATCAGCCCGCATGGGAGGTGGGAGTCCACATGCTGGGAAGACCGCACAGTACACATGCTCTACCTAGACCTTCGGGGACCCAGCTGGTAAATGGGGATGTACTGACGGAGAGGGGTGGGAGAGCACAGAGTTGGGAGCCCAATCAGCTGCCTACCTGCTCTAGAAAGTAATGGGACTGAAAGCACCCTGAAAGACCCTGGCCTGTTCAGCCTGGTGTGCTACAACAATGTCACTGGAGGTCCAAGTGACAAGCCAGAACACTATGTATGGACTACATGATAATACTTTGTTAGTGTTGATTCTCATGTTCTGTTCTGCTGTTGAAGTTAGAGTTGTTGAAAGTTATGTTTTGGCCATGTTCACCAAATATCTGCAGTTTCTGAATTAGAATATGGGAAAGCGTCTAAAGTAAAGGTGGGGACAAACAACTGACAAAGTCAGGCTTCCACCTATAAATAAAAAGAAGTAATGGAGTTGAATAAATTAAATGTCAATTCTTGAAACATGAGGGAGATAGGGAGTCTGATAAAAAGGGCTAATGTTCTAGCATATTTAAAAAGTTTAAAGTGTAATATTGCAATGCTTCAAAAAACTCGCATGGAAGGGAAAAGAGAAATTGTCTAACCAGGTAAGGCACACTAGGCTGAAGCTTATTTCCAGATGTGATCTGGGAGCACAAGGAAGTTAAATGACTTGCTCAGGGTCACACAGTATGCAAGTGGGGGCTGTGGGATTCAGATCCAGATCTCCAGGTTTGCAGCTCAGTGCCCTAAACCACAGCATTATACTGCTTCCTATGAGAGAGAAAACAAGAAGCCCTTAAACTATGGGTTGAGCAAATGTTTGAGAGTTCCTATAACTCCAAGCAATGAAGAGTGGCCATCTTATGCAGACAATGGCTTAATTTTACAGTCCTGCAGCAAACAGCAGATGAGGGAGGCAGGTGGCTATTGGTAAAGGGAATGTTAGACGGAATGGAACTAATATTGGAGTATACTGTGTTAATCAGTCACACCCTGGGTTTTTTAATTCTGTCGCACATGCCATCCTAAACTTGCAGACTCCAAACTGAATCTTTGGGGGAGTTATGAACCATGTAGTAGACTCACTTATAGATAGAAGCCCAAGCAAAATGGCCCTGAGGCCCTGGAGAGGCAAGCTATGAAAAAGCTCATAGAAGATCTGGGGTACACCCAAGGGGAGGGACTTCTCATACTTTACAGCAGTATACTCCACCTACTCTCATATAAATATGATAGGGGTGTCCACTGGGCTAAGTAACTGGGTGGTAGAAGCAGAAACAAAACATATATTGATACATGATTACGCCCCAGTGATGCTCCATATTAGCGTGGGAGGAAACAAGAGAAGACAACCCAAATGGAGACTTAACCCTAGCATATTACAGGAACAAGAATTTAAAACATAGCTACATTCACAGACATAAATATATTTTGTGCAGAACACAACTGATGAAGTCACACCATGATTTTATACAGGAGGCGTACAAAGCTACAGGCAGTGGATACATAATAACATGTTCCGCCTTCTGGAAAAATTGGATTTGGGTGGGGATTTTAACCATATAGTGGATACTGTACTGGATAAATCGAACCCAGCTTCAATTTCTGTCTCTCAAAATGTATTTATTTATTTGAATTTTGGCTAATCAGGTAAGCCCACTGAGACCATGCAGTCCCTTTTTCAGGAACGACCAAGGGGAGGGTACATAGGACAACAGTCTACAACATACAAAGAAACACACTGCTATACATAGCCAAAAGTACAGTAACAAAAGCAATAATGTCACAGCATGGCACAATGAACAGGACTATAACACATATAGAGAGTCACAGTTCTGTACATAATCAATGGCAGTGTCACAAGTGCAGTACAACATTTTGCTTAGACAGGATAGAAAGAGGATACAATCTTTTAGACGCCTACACTGGTGTTCGGGTATTCACATTGCAGAACACTGATGTACAGTGCAGTATAAATTTTGCTTTTGCAGGATAGTAATTGTGTACAATCATTAGGACAACTATACAGGTGTTGAAGTATTCACGTTACAGAACACGAATGTACAATACAGGTGTTCAAGAGGTTATAGTGCAGTAGTAACAAGGTAAGGACACGATCGTGTAGGTCAGATGAGGCAGGTACAAGTTGCAGAAACAGATAAGTAGTTACGCAGAGCAAGTTTGAAATGAGGGGGTAGTACAGGAGAGGATGGAGATGGGGGAGAGTTCCAAGCCGAGGGGCGGCATAAGCAAAGGATCTTCTGCCTGAAGATAGACGTGTCTTAGGTATGGCTAGTAGTGGAAGAGAGGTGGAGTGGAGAGACCGCCTGGACAGTTTTCTTACAATAATGTCAGACAGGCTTGGGGGAGTGTAGAAATGTGTGAGCTTATAGGTGAGGCATAGCAAGGAGTATTGGATTTTGTGTTCAAGTTGTAGCCATCCCAATGATGCGAGTACAGTGCAATGGTGTTGACAGGGGGCTACTGCAATGGCAAAGTGCCCTATCTTGTAATATAACAGTTTCAATTGGTTTGTGAGAGAGACCTTGAGTGATAAGAATAGAGGCACCCCATAGAAAAGTAGAGGAAGGAGTGAGGCTGTAAAATTTTTAGGCAGGATGCATTAGATAGCAGGGGACAAATATGGTATAGTAAACCAATCTTTTGGTGAAGGGTTTTGGCAGTTTTGTTGACATGGGCCTCAAAGGAGAGGTTTTGGTCTAGCCAGAGTACTGATAGAACTTTTGGGTGCCTATACTCTATTTGTTCTATTTGACAGTTGGCTGCACAAAAATCCTTCACTGAGGGTGTGTAGCTTTTTTCCCATGCACATTCTTTCTATGCAAGTATTGACAGGCTCCTTGTGTCTGCTTCACATTTGTCTACTGTGGAACACACAGATTATGAACCCTTGCTGATTACAGATCATGTTCCTGTGCACCTCTCATTAGTAATAGGGGAGCTCAGCCACCCCCAAGGGTTTGGCAACTTGACCCAGTGCTACTCAAACAACCAGAGTGTATTATAACTGTAAAGAAAGCTGTGGTTGAATATCTACACCATAATAGAAGGGGGATATCATTCATGCCATGGGAATACATCAATTTGTCCTGGTTGTTTCGCTCTGCAAAAACTCACCCCAGACTATTAGCTCTGGCATCAATCGAAAACCCATGTCAATTCATCCCAGGACAATCATTCCCACTACATATTGTACTGTACTCCAACAACAATTACAGTACAACTTCCACTTCTGCAACCCTCGAGCACATTTCCTCATCTGGTGGGCAAATTATGCCCACCTGGAGTTTCTTTTACAATATTTACCCTGGGGGAAAATTGTCCGAGGATGAATTGACATGGGAGCCAATTGACACCGGAGCTAATAGTCCAGGGTGAGTTGTCATGGAGCGAAATAACCAGGATGAATTGTGATGTAGCCACATGCCATGTGATGACAGGCACTAAAGGTGTTGGTACCAGGTCTTATGATCTCATTTGCAAGTCAACACAGGGTTCAAGAGGCTGACATGGGGTCCTTGGAAGCTAAGATTCAACAAATGGAGAGTGATCACATAGCCAATCCAATGGGAGTCCTTGATCATAGGCTACAGATATTAAAATGGAAGTACAATAGCTTGTCGAGTGAGAAAATTGAGAGGGCCATACTGTTAACCAGGCAGGGCAATATTCTGATGGAGATAGAGATGACAAGTTGCTGGCATGGCAAATTTGAAGCTGGGAAAGGGCCAGAAACATAGTTAAAATCAAGACAGAAGGAGGTGACATTGTTACTGAGAGGGGAGATATAGTAGAAGTTTTTGTTCATATTATAAGCACCTATACACTCAAGAGGTACAAGCTACCCCAGACCAATATGAACAATTCTTTGCTAAAGCTCCCCATCACCACAACACCATGAAATTTAACTGAAGAACTGAAGCAGCCTATCTCTCAGCAGTAGATTGAGCAGGCCATTAAAGCTGTGAAAGGTGGGAAAGCTGATGGTCTACCAGTTGACTTTTAGTATTACTGTCTGATATAACTGGCCCCTTGTACAGAATGATTATAGAGGGACTGGAAATGGAGAGGCTATCCCCCTCCACATGGTCTGTTACTACAACAGTATTGCCTAAGCCAGATAAGGATAACTCCCTATGCTCCTCGTATAGGCCTATCTCCTTACTCACAGCGGACTACAAAATAGTGACAAATGTTCTGGCAACTCGATTGGAATCTATTCTTCAGGCGGTGATACACCGAGATCAATCTGGATTTGTAAAAGGGTGGCAGAGTAAAACAAATGTTAGACGTGCCCTAAATATTATACATTGGTGGTCTACGTCTGCAGTAAAACATGGGGCAGTGGTTCTTACACCGGATGAAGAAAAGGCCTTCGACCATGTGGTGTGGGGGTGTAGGTTTGAAACATTCAGACGGTTTCAATTAGGATCCCAATTTATCTGTTCAGTAGGGACATTGTATCAATCCCCAGCAGCCCAAATTTTAATTAATGGAGGTTTTACAATACCATCTCTCTGTCTAGAGGAACCTGGTATGGCTGCCCTCTATCACTCCTCTTATATGTTTTAACACTGGAGCCATTTGCAGTGGCAGTGTGTGTGCCCCCTGGTATTAAGGAACTTGTGGAGGGACAGCAGAAGGAGCATAAATTGTTTCTGTTTGCTGATGGTATTTTCATGTTCTGAGAAAACCCAGAGGAGGACTGCCCTCCACTGAGCAGCTCTTAACAGAATATGGCATGTTGTCTAGCCATATAGTAAACTGGGGCAAAAGTGAGCTTCAGCCAGTTGAAAAACTAGGTGGGGCCTATCTTGCAAATAATACCTTGGAGCTCAAGATAGCGGACACTATCAAATACTCGGGGAATCTACCTAACCTGTTCAGCAGTGACTCTGTGTAAGTAAGCAAGAAGACATGACAGGGTGTCAGTAGTAGTGGTGTGAGCACAGGCCCAGGGGTGTAATGAGCCATGTGCCTTATTGCCCCTGGAAGTGCATAGATCAAACTACTACCCACACCCTGAAGTGTCTTATAGCATTATATTTGTCTTATGGCATTTTGAAATAAAAAAAGTCACAGACACAAAGAAAGCAGCTTTAAATGTAAAATTAGTTATTTTTTTGTTCAGAATTTCATTACGCTAAAGAAAATAAAGTCCAAGGTTGCTCTGTACTCCCAAGTGCAAATAAAGCCAGGATACTTTAATTCACTTCCAAAAAGATTTTGGGACCCAATGAGGAAGACCACACCCCTGGTTAAAACGCTGGGAAGTGAGTTTGGTAGTGGAGACACCAGCTCCACAGCATGCAGACGATAGAACCTGTATCAGTACAAAATAAATCTTTTTGGAAGTAAATTAAGGTATCCTGGCTTTATTTGTGCTTGGGAGTGCAGAGCAACCTTGGACTTTAATTGTGAGTTTGTGGCTAGCAGCCCCTGTCTCTGCACATGGCCTTCAGCAGTTGAGCACACGGTAAGGAGGAGCTGGACACCACTAAAGAAAATGGCCCCAAAACTTTTTTTTGGGGGGGGCAGCTTAGTGTGATGCAGACTGTAGGGTCAAGTGCCCAATAACACAAGCTAAAAAGTCACTGTGCCACACATTTAAAACAATGCTTGAATAACTGTCATTGTCTTCTCCCGTAACGTGTCAGTAAACTTGGTTGGTAAACAACAGCCACAATATCAAGATGTGCCAGAAATCCATTTCAACAAATTATTCAAAGCCTCATTGGGGAAAATAAAATATCTGTGAGCATACCTGTAATAAAGAGAAGAATTGTCACAGAAATGCTCACGGACTGTTTTCTGCAGTTCAAATTGGCGTTTTCATTTTTGCTGATACAAGGTTCAACAGGAACTATGGTGAGCATGACATCAGCACTAGTGCTGACGCTGGTGGCAGATCTGACAGCCTCATGCTGTGACAGTGGAAAACAGTCAGTGTCGGCTTTTTATGTTGCTTGCACACATGTGCAAGAAACATAGTGCCATCATCCAAGTTTTCGGAGGTGTGGCACCCGTCTCTCAATTCAGTCAGCGTGTTTGCAGGCTCGGCCCCAGTTCACCAATCACTGTTGCAGCTGTCTATGACAGCAGTTGAAAATGCAGTGGTCGTCCACACACACACACACACACACACACACACACACACACGCACGCCCGCATGCACGCATACTGCGTGCTCATGCGCCTTCCACCTCATGCACACACTGTATGGCCAACGGGGGTGCCCAATCCCCCGTCGGCTCCATGCCCCCCCAAAGCTTCCAGGTGCCATGCTGGGAGCCCACCCCAGCGTGACAAAATGTGTTATGGGCAATGGGGGTGCCCAATCCCCCGTCGGCTCCAGCCCTCCCAAACAGCCTTCCAGCTGCCATACTGGGAGCCCACCCCAGCGTGGCAAACATCCCTCGTCGTCTTATTAAAAAAAAAAAACCTGTAAATACAAAAACTGTCCCTCAGCGCTTCTCCTGCCCTCCCACAACCCGCACCCACCCTGCGCACCCTGCCTCCCCCACACCCCTCTCACCCCATACCTTACCTCCGGACCTCGTATGATGATCTTGATGGACGGGAACATATCTGCACTCTTCAAAGCCGACCCGCGAACTGAGGAAATGCCGGTAAGCTGTATAATGGGATAGATAGGGTTTTTAACTTTGCTGCATATCTCAGGCATTTTTGGAATTTTGGCACCAAATTTTCAACATGGGGTTTTGGACCCCTCCTCATGAATTCTGTCACTGTTATGGCGTTAATCAAGCCCGAAGGGTGATTTCCCGGTCACTGTGTGAAATCACCTTTCGGGATCGATTAACGAAATGACAGTGCCAGTGTTCATAAGGTGGGCTCTCAAAAAGCCTATCTTGCAAATTTGGTGAAAAAATTCCCAAAAATGACTTTTACGAGTGTGCGTTGTGCAGTTCCTACGCATGCTCATAAATTCGCAAATTTTTAATATTTGCACTCCAGATTTTCAACATTGCCATTTTACCACACCTTCTTATGAGCAGTACAGCTGTCATTTTTCACATCACTCCCAAAATGTGTTTCCGCACATGTAGCGCATAATGGCGCAGTCGGTGTGCGAAATCAATGTATGGAACACATTAAGAAAATCACAGTGACACTGTTCATGAGCAGAGGTCTTAAAATGGCTATGTTGAAAATTTGGTGAAAAAATTCCTAAAAATGACTGTTTTACGAGCATGCGTTGCGCAGTTCCTACGCATGCTCATAAGTTCGCTAATTTTTAATATTTTCAATCCAAATTTTCAGAATTGTCATTTTACTACACCTTCTTTTGAGCAGTATAGCTGTCATTTTTCACATGTCACCCAAAATTTGTTTGCATGCATGTAGCGCACAATGGCGCAGTCGGTGTGCGCAATCAATGTTTGGGACAGATTAAGAAAATCACAGTGACACTGTTCATGAACAGAGGTCTTAAAATGGCTATGTTGAAAACTGGGTGAAAATTCTCAAAAATGACTGTTTATGAGCATTTGTTAGCTGATCCTCATATACGTAGGTTCGCAATTTTCAATATTTTCACTCCAGATTTTCAACATTGCCATTTTACCACACCTCCTTATAAGCAGTACAGCTGTCATTGTTCACATCATGCCCAAAATATGTTTCCGCCCATGTAGCGCACAATGGCACATTTGGTGTGCAAAATCATTGTATGGGACACATTAAGAAAATCACAGTGACACTGTTCATGAGCAGAGGTCTTAAAATGGCTATGCTGAAAATTTTGTGAAACAATTCCCTTCAGACATTCTGTAATATTGCTAATAAAGACATTGAACAGGACTGGCCCCAGGACCGATCCCTGCAGCACCCCACTGGTGACCCCCTCTCCCTAGACTGTACAGCATTTACCACCACTCTCTGCCTCCTGTCTGTTAGCCAGTTTCTAACCCAGTTTACCACCCTTTCCCCCATGCCCAGCCTACCCAGCTAGTTTATTAGCCTCCTATATGGGATGGTGTCAAAGACTTTGCTGAAATCTAGGTAAGCGTAGTCCACTGCCCCACCCTGATTTCACTTCCTTTGTCACCCAGTCAAAGAAATCAACCAGATTTGTCTGACATGATATCCCCACTGTGAATCCATGTTGTCTATGGTCCTGGGCTGTGATGGCTTCTAGATGCCCCATTATCCTTTCTTTAAGCAATGTCGTCATGATCTTCCCCACTACTGAGGTAAGGCTGAACGGCCTATTGTTCCCTGCCTTCTCCCTGCTGCCGGACTTGTGTAGAGGGACCACATGTGCCCTCCTCCAATTCACTCATGTTGAATGACTCAGTGAACATGGCTGCCAGAGGTACTGCTATCTCCCTTCGCAGTTCTCTTAATATCCATGGGCGTATGCCATCTGGTTCCATTGCTTTGTCCACCTCCAATTTAGTGAACTCCTGCAGGACTCTTTTGCCTTTGAATGGACTATTGTCCACCTCTTCACCCCCTTGGCAACTGCTGTACTGCTGTGCCCCTTGCCCCTCCCACTCTTCTGTGAATACTGAATGGAAAGACACAGTGGATGTCTTGGGAGGAAGGCATGGAACTATCACTTCCAAATACCTAAACAGCACATACAAGCAAGCAATATTCGGCATTGACAAATGCTTGTTTTTTTCCTTTGGTACATTTTGTACTTTTCTGACAGTAGAAAGGAAAGTATTTCTTGATCGCTCATGCTGGGAAAACAGTTCAGCATGTGGGTGATCATTTTCAGGCGAATCAGTGCCTTCAGTGGCTAAGGAGACAGTTTTACTTATAGAGCATGTACTGTCTGTTTCAGTGTCTCTATGACAATTTTTCTCTTTTTTACAGGCATGCTCACAGATACTCAGTTTTCACCAATTAAGCATTGAATAATTTGTTGAAAATAAATGCTGAAATGGGCTTTTGGCACATCTTGCATTCCAGCTGTTGTTTACTGATTGGGTTTACTGACAGGTTACCGGAGAAAACAATGGTGGCTATTCAGACATTTTTGGCATGTGTGGCACAGTGACTTTTTCCTGTGTGATTGGGTACTAAGGCTGGTACTAGTTTGTGCCCATTGGTTGTAGTGCCATCTATCAAGGGGCACTAGCCAATCAGGAGACAGCTGTATTCATTGCCATATAATAAAAATTACTATAATCACTGTTACAGTCCTTAAAATTTGAGTGTGCCCAGTGGCAGAACTTGACCCTGTCTGGTAGAATTAATGTGATAAAAATGTGCATTCCTCCAAAATTTTTATATTTGTTCCAGACTTTGCCAGTGAAAGTACCAATGGTCTTTTTTAAATCAATTGACTTCCTCATATACCGTTTTATTTAGAATAACAAACCCACACAAACTTAATGTGACAGCCTGCAACAGCTGCTGGAGGCAGGGGGCCGCACCTTGCCAAATTTTCAATTTTATTATTGGGCAGCCCAGCTTTTTGCTTTTCTCCCTAGTGTTACTATCTGTCAGAAACTACCTTGCTTGTCCTTAGAGGAAGTGGAACTGTGTACTGACTTATGTCGTGGGCTCCTATCACCAACTTTACAGGACAGAAATCCCATGCAGGTGGATAATTCTTTCACTTCTAATAATCTAAAGGCGCTTTTATACACAGGTTTATGTAACGGAATAACTGTTACGGAAACAGTATTCCGTTACATCCCTTGTGTGTAAATTGCATCTGTTTCGGTCCCTAGGGGAACGTTCGTCCAAACCGCAATCTCTGCTTATTGCGGTTTGCACCGCTGTGTACCGTTTTGTCGTGCTGTGTAAAATAGCCATTCCAGTACAAAGGCAGAAAACAGCATTTGTAGAGCAAAACTCTGGGGGAGCAGAGACAAATGTTGCTGGAATACTCGCAGTGTGTAGAAAGGAACCTGAATGCAACAGAGTACAACGGCGCCACACAGGTAACGCTGATTCCATTTTAAAAACCTGTGTGTAAAAGTGCCTCAAGAGTATGAACTGTGGCCCATAAACATTTATAGAGTGTCAACAAACTGTGTCCCCATGGCTCAGTTAATAGCAGTATGTAAGTCTCATAAAGGGTACAATGTGTTTATTCACCAAGCTCTGTTGCATTGGGCTAAACTGGGTCTATATAATGCGGGAGCCTCTTGCAACCATTTGTAGATCTAGGCACATAATTTAATTTTCACCCGGGGGGGGGTGGTCATATATCTGAAAATCAAATCCTAGCTTTAACATACCCAGGCAGATACTGGGAAAAGTATCCCCTATTGAAGAAGTTCTATATAAACCCCCACCAAATTGCAAATCCCTGACAGTCCTTTACAGAATATTCCTGAGTAGTTCCCCCCCCCCATTATAGCCAAATAGAGCACAGATCTTGATCACGATATCTCTAACAGCATGTGGAAACACCCTGTGGCACACTTTAACAAGCATTTGTCAATGCCGAATGTTTGCTTGCTGGCATTGGCACTGGTAGTGTAGGAGTTACAGAGCTGCATAATAGGAATGGCAGTGAAGTATTGAACTGAAGCCAACCCCACCACCACCCTGCAGATAGTGACAGGCATTGGGGTGTGCCTTTGGGTCGTCAGGCATAACGGCTATGGAATTTCACCACACCCTACCCTGCAGACACCGACAGGTGTCACTGTGTGCCTTGGGGTATTTTGCCCTTATGTTGACCCCATTCTATTAGGAAATATGGTGAGATGGGTGCAGTATAGGAGAATGCGGTGAACTTTGAGGCCGAAGAGTCTAAGGCACAACTCGATACCTCTCACTGGCTGCAGGGTGTGGGTGGGGGTGGGATGGTATGAGCATTACAGGCGACAATCCCAAGTCACATCCCTGAGGCCTGTCAGTCTCTACAGGGAACGCCTCAGACGTTCATTGGTATTTTCGCTCAAAAGTTTCAACATTGTTTTTTTGTGACCCCCACCTTATGAACAGTGGCAATATCAGTTTGTTAGCTGAAAGCTGATTTTGCACAGTGACTACGCTATTTACACAGTTGTGAAAACACATTTCTAACAGGATGTGAAAATGACAGCGTACAGTTCATGGGGAGGTGTAAAAAATGGCAATATTGAAAATCTGGAGTGAAAATATCAGAAAAACTGGTGAAGTC
Organism: Neoceratodus forsteri; assembly: GCA_016271365.2. Classification (NCBI taxonomy): domain Eukaryota; kingdom Metazoa; phylum Chordata; order Ceratodontiformes; family Ceratodontidae; genus Neoceratodus; species Neoceratodus forsteri. Next base: position 150,408,278 of record CM028132.1, on the reverse strand, counting down.
ATGAGTGAGCATAGAAACTGCACAACGCACACCCATAATGTAATTAGTTTGGGGATTTTTTACAGCAGATTGTTAACACAGGCATTTTGGGCCTCCACTCATGAACAGTGTCATGGTGATTTTCTTAATCTGTCCCAAACAGTGATTTCCCCACAGTGACCATGCATTTCTTCGCTGGAAGTGCGAAAACACATTTTGGCCATGGTGTGAAAAATGACAGCTGTACTGTTCATAAGGGAATGTGGAAAAATGCCAGTGGTGGAAATCTGGACTGAAAATATTACAAATTCATGAACTTATGAGGGTGCGTGGAAACTGCGCAATGCTCGCTCGTAATACGGTCATTTTATGAACTTTTGTCACCAAATTTTTAACATAGCCATTTTAAGACCTCTGCTCATGAACAGTGTCACTGTGATTTTCTTAATCTGTCCCAAACATTGATTTCGCACACCAACTGCGCCATTGTGCGCTACATGCGCGGAAACACATTTTGGGCGAGATATGAAAAATGCCAACTAAAATAGTCTCTGTTTATTTGTGTGCTGTGGAGGAGCTGCCAACCATTGAATTATGTACAGCAGACACTTGGTAAAAAGGTATGAGGGAATTATTGTGAAACTATTTACAGGATATTTAAAAAAAATCCCCCTTTTAAAACAGCAATTAAAAGCAGGTGAATTCAGGTAGCTGCTGTACTGTTGCTGTCTTTTGACATGACAACAATGCCTTCATATGTGCGCGCTGATTTCATTTATATATCCTGCATTATCCTAAGTTATTTAATTGCTGTTTTTTTCAGGTTCAGTGGCATAGTTGAAACCATTGTCACACAGGCTAGAACATCCCTTGTAAGTTTACTCATGTAAGCTTCAGAAGAAGACCTTGTTGGGCCAAACACTTAGACACTTCAGACCAGATATTCAAAAGGGTTGCGCCTGCGCAAGTCCAAACTTGCTCCATTCTGCGATATTCAGCAGGAGGCAGTTGCGCCACAGAAAACATGCTGAGCAACAGCGCAATGCAAATGAATGCATGCTGAACTGGAGGGGGAGGAACCATGCATAAACTGCACAGCCCGATATTCAGCCGGTCTGTGCAGAGTTGTGCAGGCGCAACCCCCACTCAGCCTGCACAACTTTGAGCCAAAAAAAGGTTTGTCGAGGGCCACCACAGGTGAGCTGCTGCATTGCAGGCGCAACACAGCAGCTGCCACCTGTGGCTGGCCCCCAACCCACCCTGTGCCCCTGCAGCCCGATCATGGACAAAGAGTGAAAATCCCACCACCACCCCCCACTGGCCTGATCGCAGGCAACAGCGGAATGTTCCCTGTTCCCCCACCAGCCCGACCGCAGGCTGCATTGGTTTAAAACAACCCCCGAATACATCCCTGGTGGTCCAGTGGACTGAAAAGCCTGATTGTGGGCTGTATCAGTGTAAAATACAACCCCTCCTCCCAAACATAGCCCTGGTGGTCCAGTGGACGCAAACTCCTGTTCGCGGGATGTAGCAGTAACCCCCGAACATAGCCCTGGTGGTCCAGTGGACCGAAACTCCTGTTCACGGGATGTAGGCAGTAACCCCGAACATAGCCCTGGTGGTCAGTGGACCGAAACTCCCGCTCGCGGGATGTAAGCAATAACCCCACCCATAGCCTGTGTGGTCCGTGGACCGAAACTCCCGATCGCGGGATGTAGCAGTAATCACCCCCTCAACACATCCCTGGTGCCTAGTCCCCCACCACCCACCCATAGAGGCCCCGCTCCCCCGGCAGCCCGGCAGTATCCTCCCCGCCTGCCGCCCGCCACCCGCCGACTGACTGCTTGGCTGCACGCCCATTGGTGCAGAGCAAGAGCCAATGGGCGGCAGCCCATACCATACAAGACAGTTCAGTTTTGTGAATGCACCACTGGCATGCAGCCCCACCGGCAGTCAGTCAGCGGGTGGCGGGCGGCAGGCGGGTGGGATGCCGTCCCGCCAGCTGCCGGGGGAGCAGGGTGGTGGGGCTTCATGGGTAGGTGGGGTGGGGGACACTCAGGGCACCAGGGATGTGTTGGGGGTATTTACTGCATACATCCCGCACCGGGAGTTTCGTCCACTGGACCACCAGGGCTATGTTCAGGAGGAGGGGGTTGTATTTTACACTGATACAGCCCGCAATCAGGCTTTTCGTCCACTGGCCCACCAGGGATGTATCTGGGGGTTGTTTTAACTAATGCAGCCCGCGGTCGGGCTGGTGGGGGATATTTCGCTGGTGCCCGCGACCGGGCCAGTGGGGGTGGTGGTGGGATTACTCTTTGCCCGCGATCGGGCTGCGGGGGGCGCGGCCTCGATGGCTGCTGCCTGGCAGGGGCGCCAGCGCAAGTCCTCGGGATTACGCACCTGCATGCTAATGGCATGCAAATGGGGCTATAATCAGATGCAAATGGTCCCCCCTCCACCTTGCATGAATTATGGCCCCATTTGCATGTCACCTTTTGAATATGGGGATTTTGTACATGGCGCAATGGTACTTGCGCCACCGCAAGTTGTATGCTCCACTCTGACAACTTGCGGTGGCGCAAGTTCCACTGTGTCATGCACAGTGGCTGTGGCTGGAGGGTGATATTCAAAGGAGTTGCTCAATAGCACAACTCCTTTGAATATCGCCCCAGCCACACCTCTGCGCTAACTATTTTGCTAGCGCAAAGGCTTGCGCCTAAGAATGGCGCAGTTTGAATATCCAGCCCATTGTTCTTTTTGTAACATCCATGTATGTTGGTTCAGTAAAAGGCAACAAACCATTTGCTTCAGTATATTTTTTTTAATGCACTGCATTAAAATAAGAATTATATTGTAAGACCCTGGCAGACTACATACAGCAGGGCTCCCAGATCTATAGGGAGTCATTTACAGGGAAATTGTTCCCATTGACTTGCATTGGTTACAGGGGCATCAGACATAAGTCCTTTTACTCAGGATTTCATGACAAGTTGAATTCCTTTGGGGAACAATTGCAGTGACTGAAGTGAATATAGGTTCACTAGGAGAGAGTGAGTGTGTGTGTGTGCATGTGTGTGTATGTGTGTCTGTGGGAGAGAGAGAGAGAGAAAGAGAAGGAAAAAGGTGTGTGTGTGAGAGAGAGAGAGAGAGAGAGAGAGAGAGAGACAACATCTCCTTAAAGCTATGTATCTCCCCCACCCACATTATGGTGATGTGGGGTGGGTTGGGTTGTATTATTTGTATGAAGAGGAGGAGAGAAATTAAATTTGTATATCTTTTTCAGATTCCTTAGACACTTGTGGTACATCAAGTTGTTACATTCTCAGTGTATATTGACATCAGTACATATCAGGCTATGTGGTCTTAATTCCTTGAGGTTCCTCGACTAGAGTTTTTTGTTTGACACTAATATTATCAATTTATATTTAAATTATCATTTATATAGTCCTGAGGTTTTTGAAATTTCTTGGGCCTTATATCTAGCTGGAGAGTACAGCTGGGTGACAGGTCCAGCTAGGTTTTACACATCACACAGTGTGCACTTATGTCTTTAAGACAACTTTACTGGTAAATTCTTGTCTATAATGCAGACATTGAAACTTCATGAGCCCTATAACAATCTTAGTTTGTCTTTAATCTGGGTGGAGGTTGCCTTTCAGTAATCATATCCTTATACTAACTGTGACACTCACAGCTTGATTTAGGAATTATCTGCTTCAGCATTGTTATCTTATGTCAATTAAATTTATATGCAGTAGGATTCTTTGTATGTGTGTTCCACCAAGCGCGTTTAACCCAAGGTTGCTTCTGGCTGAAGGCAGTATAGTACTGTTAAACTTCTCTGACATCATCTTCTGTTTTTTTTTTTTTTTTAAATGAGTATTTTAAACCAATGGGAATTTTTTTCTGTTTTTCTCTGCATTATCTAGCTGTTATAAGTATTGTGTTTTCTAAACAACTGCCATGAGCTTCTGAAGAAGGACTGGTTGGTCCAAAAGCTAGAGCACTTTGTTCTTGTTGTTACATCTATGTTGGTCCATTAAAGGGTAAATAATCATTTGCTTCAGGGGCATCAGAGCAATTCTGCTTCATGTGAAATAATGAAATGTACGGCGGGGGGGGGAATTTGCATTAGAGTTACAGGAAAATGCAAAATCAATGTGATAGCACTGCTACTGTGTCCTCTAAAGTCCATCATTTGTTTTTGGTTTTTACGTCCACTTGCGTGCATGCGCAAGGAACCTCTTGGGAGAATGGGACACTTTGGAGGTGTGCCTGCCCTGTGCAATCCCCTGCTCTGTTGAGCAGGTGTGGCGGTTCTGCACCAATCGCTGTGGTGCTGTGTGCTTGACCAGCGGTGGTCTTCTCTTCAAAAAACCACGCTGTGTGTGCTTTACAGCGCGTCCGCCCCCCAAATCTTTGCTGCCACGCTGGGAGCCCACCCCAGCATGGCAAACGTCCTGCGTCATCTGCCAATGGGGGTGCCCAATCCCCCCGTCGGCTCCACCTCTCCCCAAACAGCTTTCTCTGCTGCCACGCTGGGAGCCCACCCCAGTGTGGCAAATGTCCCGCGTCGTCTGCCGACGGGGGTGCCCAATCCCCTGTCGGCTCCACGGCCCCCCCAGCCATCCTTCTGCCATGCTGGGAGCCCACCCCAGCATGGCAAACGTCCCGCGTCGTCAATTATAGAAAAAAGAAAACCTGTAAATTAAAAACGGTCCCACGCAGTCTCCCCGCCTTCCTCCCACAACCCGCACCCACCCACTGCGCACCCTGCCTCCCCACACCCCCCTCACCCCATACTTACCTCCAGAGCTCGGCATGACGATCATCGCTGGACCGGGAACACGTCTGCACTCTTCAAAGCCGACCTCGAACTGAGGAAATGCCAGCAAGCTGTATAATGGGCTAGATGGGTTTTTTTTCAACTTTGTCGCATATCTTAGGCATTTTTTGGAATTTTTGCACCAAATTTTCAACATGGAGTTTTTGGAACCCCTTCTCATGAATTCTGTCACTGTCATGGCGTTATTCGGGCCCGAAGGGTGATTTCGCAGTCACTGCGTGAAATCACCTTTTGGGCCTGATTAACAAAACAACAGTGCCAGCGTTCATAAGGTGGGCTCTCAAAAAGCCTATTTGAAAATTTGGTGAAAAATTCTAAAATGACTGTTTTTACGAAAGGCAGTCTTTACGCAGGCTCGTAAGTTCGTTTAATTTTCAATATTTTCATTCCAGATTTTCAACATTGCCATTTTATTACACCTCCTTAGAGTAGTACAGCTGTCATTTTCACATCTCACCCAAACGTGTTTCCGCCCATGTAGCGCTTTCAATGGCTAGGTCGGTGTGAAAAAATCAATGTATGGGACACATTAAGAAAATCACAGTGACACTGTTCATGAGCAGAGGTCTTAAATGGCTGCTTTGAAAATTTGGTGAAAAATTCCTAAAAATGACTGTTTATTTAGGTGTTGTGCTGCATGTTCCTAGTGCACGCAGAAGTTTGCAAATTTTCAGTATTTTCATCTAGATTTTCAAAAATTGCCATTTTACACACCTCATATGAGCAGTATAGCTGTCATTTTTCATCCTGCCCAAATGTGTTTCCGCCGCAGCACACACGCAGTCGGTGTAGCTAACTCAATGTATGGGACATTAAGAAAATCACAGTGACACTGTTCATGAGCAGAGGTCTTAAATGGCTATGTTCGAAAATTTGCGCAAAATTCTAAAATGACTGTTTTACAGAGTGTGCATTGCGCAGTTCCCACGCACGCTCAGAAGTCTTAAATTTTCAATATTTGCACTCCAATGACTTCAAATACCTAAACAGCACATAGAAGCAAGCACATTCGGCATTGACAAATGCTTGTACTTCTTGTCACTGATTTTTAAGCCATGTCCAAGTGCCAAATACCACTGCAAATACCTGCAAGTGAACGCTCGGCATTGACAAATGCTTGTTTTCATAGTGTAATAGACCAACAACATGCCTTTCCCTGATTTGAAAGGAAGTGTGAATTATTAAGTATCTGAATGTGCTAGTGTGAACTAGCCTTCATGCTTTGCCCAAGAGAAGTGGAGGGGTGGAGAGTTGAAACAAAGAGAGTGGATGAGGCAATGTGCAGTGTATCTGGCACAACTTCTGAAATCCATGTAACTCTTCTCAATTCAGTAAGCACCATTGGCTTTGTTTGAGAGTTGTGAGGGGATGAGTGTGGAATGCAGACACATGGCTGACATACAGCATCTTGTTTCTGCAGTCACATAAAAATGCCAGCTCATGGCAATTCAGAGAAAAAAAAATATTTTGAAGCTGCATTACCAGACTAAGTGTGCAGTTTAGTGAATTACCACACAGGGGTGTGTATATGACAGCACTAAAAGGTGCATCAAAGTGCTTCAGTCATGAAAACCTCCCCCACTGGCTGCTGCTGAAATGCACAGCAGTATATTCTCCTTTGTGCATTCTGGCTGTTCTTTGCTTCAGCTGCAGGTAGTACAATGCGCTCAAGTTACGTTTGCATAGGTTTTAGCAGCGGAGGTTCACATTGACAGAGTCTAGTAAGAGAAAACGCTGGATTACACATACAACGAAGTCTGAGTTTTACATCAAATGCTGAGGTATTTTTTTCTGAGGATTAGAACCCATGGAGTCCATGAAGGTGTGCTTTGGAGAGCTGGTGTGTGTAGACTGTTAGGCACCCACACATTTTGGTGGTCCTGCTGTGGCAGGGAACAGTTTATTAAAGTAATGATGTGTGGCTTGTCTCTAAGCTAGACAAGACTACAGCAATCTATCAGGTAACCAACACAGTTGATCTGTGTTTGTGTGTGTGGGGGGGGGAGCTGCTCACTGAAGCGTAGCTCCCTCTTTCAACTGTATGCCACTGCATTTTCAACTGCTGTCATAGACAGCTCCAGCAGTGATTGGAGAACTGTGACCACGCCTGCAAACACACTGACTGAATTGGAAGATGCTGACACACCTCTGAAAAACTCAGATGATGGCACTACGTTTCTTGCACATGCGTGCAAGCAAACATAAAAATTGGGCCAGAAGCAACAGCTTGAGACAGGTACAGGTAAACGTTCTGTTTCGTACCTGCTTGATTCAATTAAAAATGCACAAATTCAATCATTCTAAGTCACCAATTTGTCCAATGTGGAAAAAGGTAATTTCTTACATATGCACTCACCTGTTCAAAAATTGTTGGGGTTTGGTTTGAAATGCACCAACTTATGCAGAAAGTCCTGAAATCCCCTCTGCCCCATCTTGCCCTGCTAAATACACAATCTATTGCACACATATTTGGATCAGTGCAGATCCACCAACAGTAGTGCTGTCAAGCAGAAACCTCCTGAACTACCTCAAAACTGAGCAAACCCAACACAGAGCAAATGGTACTTATGTACTGTATATGGTCTCCTCTGTAACATACAATTATAGAGGCACATTTCCAATATGATTAGCATAATAATGGTTAGGTATTTTTATAAAAGTAGACTTGGTCTAAATGTGCTAACTGTAATATAAATTGAAGATGCTCATTGGGCATCAGAATGCTAATTCCTGTTCAAATACGAACTCTTACAAAATGTTCGGTGTATTCAAATACTGTTACAGAGCTGTAAGTTTTGTTGTTATATTTCATAAATAAAGTTTAGAAAGTTGAGTATGTTGGAACTGTCAAAAAAAAACTAGAAGAAATAAGGGAAAGGGAGGGACAAAACAAAAAGAAAAAGGGGCCAGACTCAAAAGTACAAGCTTAATGACCTGCTGAGCCATAAGGCAGAGTATGCCCTGTTTGAAAGAGGATAAAAGTACTGGGAGGCCAGTGAAAAGGTGAGCAGGCTACTGGTATATAGATTACATGTACAGCAAGCATAAAACAGAACTGTTCCATTGAGAAAGGGAGATGGGGTGACCGCATGTGGCCCAAAGCAAATAAACAAGTTTTTCACTGCACAATTTGCCACCCTGTATAAATACAAGAAGTCCCCACAGATCAGCAGATCGCAGACTTCCTGAACCAGGTGACCTTCCCCAAACTAACCCCGGAACCACAGACACAAACTGATGCCCCTATCTTGGAAGAGGAAATAGGCGCTGTGATCAGATCGCTCCCTACTGCTAAAGCCCTGGGGCAAGACGGCTTACCCAGTGACTTTTGTAAGGTCCAAACAGAAATTCTCTCCCAAGAATTACTGTCCATGTATCAGGAAGCTCTGGAAGATCAAAAGGGAAAGAAAAGGGGAAATTGTTTAAGCAGGAAAGGAACACTGAGCCAGAGCTTGTTTCCAGGTGCAACCTGGGAGCACAAGAAAGTTAAGTGACTTGCTCAGGGTCACACAGTATGCAAGTGGGTGCTGATGGGATTCAAAGCCAGGTCTCCAGATTTGCAGCTCAGTGCCCTTAATCACAACACTATATTGCCTTCTATCAAACCAAAAGCTCATACGCCCTCTTAAACAAGGCAGTAACAGCCCGAATATCCAATAAGCATTTGTCAGTGCTGAAAGCGGGATGCTTGTTAAACAATTTGTGTTTTATAATTCTGACACCAAATTTTGAAGCTACTTGTTTTAGGATTCGCCTTATAGACATGACATGTGCCATTTATAGTATATTGGCCAAAATGTAATTTCCCACCAGAGGTGTGAAAACACATGTCATGCAGGATTTTAAAAATGACATGTTACATTTATGAGGTGGTGTGGAAAATGGCTATGTTGAAAGGGTTGGAGTCAAATTATTGAAAATTAGTGAAGTTATGAGTGAACGTTGAAACAGTGTAACGTTCAGTCATAACCTGGGCATTTTACCATATTTTTACACCAAATTTTTAGCATAGCCTTCTTATGACCCCACCTAAAGAACACTGGTGGTGAAAATTTTCAAATCCCCGGCAAAATATCATTCAGTGCCACAGGTACAAAAACACATTTTGGTCAGGTTTTGAAAAATGACAGCTGCCACATTCATCAGATGCTGTGAAGAAACGGCTATGTTGATAATTTGGAGTTAAGATATTGAAAATTACCAAAGTTACAAGGCTGCATTGGTAAATTTCAATGTAGGCTCATACGTTTGTTGTTTTTTTAATATATTTGCCCCAAATTTTCAACTGAAGCCATCTCTGATTGGAGCGGCTTCGGTCCTTTAAAGTACACGAAGTTTCAGCCCACCAAGCCATGAGTGATGTCAGGACCACAGCGTGTGGTCATTGGTGTAGACTACCGTGCCCATTCTTTTGTGAACTGTAATGGGCTCAGCAGTGACCCCCCCCCCAAATCCACTATCCTTGTTACAAAACGTTGGGTGTGCAAGTGCAGCCAACGTAAAAAGGGCAAGAACCTCAGGATCTAATGATTAGTAGAGCAGCAGATACTCCAGCCAGGGGGGCGGTCTCTCTGGATGCAGAACACGCATTTGATTCTCTCGAATGGAAGTACTTGAAAGCAGTTCTAAGAGTATTTGGGTTTGGGGACAACCTCAGTAAACAGGAAGAATGAACGGAGGAGGCAAAAATGCAAAAGGAGAGATGATAGAAGAAGAAATGCCAAAACGTGGAAGGCCATGTGTACTAATGCCTGCAGCCTAGGAAATAAAATCCCAGACCCAATGGCCTTGATGATGGAGGCTGACCTGGACATTGTGGCTATAACCGAGACGTGGTATACTGGAAACCATGACTGGGATATAGCAATACCAGGTTATACTCAGTTTAGGAGAGACAGGGAGGGTAAAAAGGGAGGGGTGGTTGGCTCTTTACGTAAGGGAGGATGTGACAGCGACTGAGATACAGGGAATGCAGGGGGGCAGAGATACTGTGGGTCACCCTTGAGACAAGCAATGGTACAGCTATTCAAATGGGTGTAATATACAGATTCCAGCACAGGGGGAGGTGGTGGACAGGGTTCTAGTGGAATCCATTCAAATGATTGCAGCTAAAGGGGAGGTGCTGCTGGTAGGTGATTTCAATCTGTCAGATGTGGATTGAAGCATCCCAGCTGCTGCCTCAGCCAGGAGCAGGGACATCCTGTACTCTGTGCAAGGGGCAGGCCTCAGGCAGCTAGTGCTAGAGCCCATCCAGGAGGGAGTAGTTTTGGACCTGATACTCACCAACAGGGACAAAATTGCAGAAGTCAGGGTGGGTGGACACCTGGGGTCCAGTGATCATCGCACGGTGTGGTTCAGTATGAGTACAGTGGCAGAGTCAAGCCACACAAAGGTAAGGGTCCTGGATTTCAGGAGGATGTAACTTACTAAGATGGGGATATGTCTCAAGAATGCCTGGAGGGACAAATGGGGGAGCTGAGGAGCAGTGGGCCCATCTGAAAAGAGCCATAGTGGAGGTGACAAACCTTTGCATTAGGCAAGTAAACAGGGGTAGGAGAAATAGAAAACCACTATGGTGTTCAAAAGAAGTGGCCAGGATGGTAAGGGCAAAAAAGATGGCTTTCCGGAAATACAAGGAAACACAGAAGGAGGAGGACAGGGTAGTGTACCTGGATAAACAGAGGGAGGCAGGGAAAACAGTCAGGTGTGCAAAGGCACAAACGGAGAAGAAAATAGTACAGGAGATAAACAAAAAAAGGGGGGAAAGAGTTTTTATAGGTACATTAGTGAAAGGAGAAAAAAACAGGGGTGGGATTGTAAGGCTTAAAGGGGAAGAGGAGGAGTGTGTGGAAGATGACCTGGAAAATCAATACTGAACAAATATTTTTGTTCTGTATTCACAGGGGAAGGTGAGGGACCACAGTTAGGCAACATGAGCAAATATGGGAGGGAGGTGGACACCAGTCCATTTACGGAAGAAAGAGTCCCAAAAGAACTCACAAAACTGAAAGTGGACAAGGCAATGGGACCGGATGGGATACATCCTAGAATAAGAGAACTACAGAAGGTGCTGGCAGCACCACTGGCAGCCCTGTTCAACGAATCTCTCAATATGGGAGTGGTTCCAGAGGACTGGAGGAGGGCAGATGTAGTCCCTCTTCACAAAAGTGGGAGTAGGGAGGAGGCTGGAAACAATCATACCTCAATAGTGGGGAAAATTATGGAATCACTACTTAAAGAAAAGGTTGAGGAACACCTTGAATCCAACAGAGCACAGGATTCAAGACAGCAAGGATTCACTTGGGGAAAGTCATGTCAAACAAATCTAATTGATTTCTTTGACTGGGTGATGAGGAAAGTGGATCGGCGGGAGCGGTGGATGTGGCCTACCTGGATTTCAGTAAGGCCTTCAATACCGCTCCACATAGAAGACCTGTGAACAAGCTGGGCAGCCTGGGAGTAGGTCACAAGGTGGTAAACTGGTTTAGGAACTGGTTGAGTGATAAAAGACAGAGGGTGGTAAATGGAGCTCAATCTGAGGAAAGGAGGGTGACCAGCGGGGTGCCACAGGGATCAGTTCTGGGGCCAGTCCTGTTTAATGTCTTTATAAGCAACATTGCAGAAGGGCTGGAAGAGAAGGTTTGCCTCTTTGCAGATGGCACTAAGATCTGTAACAGGGTGGACACTCCGGAAGGGGTGGAAAAAATGAGGAGGGACCTAGGTAACCTGGAGGAACGGTCTAGAGTGTGGGAACTGAGATCCAATGTGGAAAAGTGCAAAATCATGCATTTGGGGCACAAGAAACCAGGGGAGGATTAAATGATGAGGGGGGGGAGATACTGACAGTCACCAAACAGGAAAGGGATTTGGGGGTAATCATATCTGATGACCTAATGGCAGCCAAACAATGTGCCAAAGCTGTAGGGAGAGCTAGTGGTATGCTGGGGTGCATAGGGAGAGGTATCACCAGCAGAATAAAAGAGGCAGTGATGCCACTGTACAGAATATTGGTGAGGCCTCATTTGGAGTACTGTGTCCAGTTCTGGAGGCCGCATCTCTGTTAGGACATCAACAGGGTAGAGGCAGTTCAAAGAAGGGCAACAAAGAGGGTGCAGGAGCTGCCCCAAAAGGCATATGAGGTGAGACTGGGAGACCTCAATATGCATACCCTGGAGGAGAGGAGAGACAGGAGAGATATGATAGAAACCTACAAATATCTAAAGGGCACAAATAGGGCACTGGAGGGTAGCATTATTCAGAAAAGGAGATGTTCAGGAACGAGGGGGCATGATATGAGATTGGAAGGGGTATACCAAGGGGTAATGTGAGCAAGTATTTCTTCATGAAAAGGGTGGTGGATGCATGGAATAGACTCCCAGCACAAGTGGTGAGGGCCAACACAGTGGGAGAATTAAAAAATGCATGGGACAGGCATAGGGGAACTCTAGAGATAGGAACGAGATGATAAAACTGGAGATCAAGCAGGGTCTGCGGCTTTTGCAGTAGGTAGGGAAAATGGGCAGACTGGATGGGCCTAGCAGTCCTTATCTGCCATCAATTTATATGTTTCTAAGTATCCAAGATATTCATGGATTTGGCCTGGTGCTGATAGATCCGACCATCACATCCATGTATCTGACCATCAGATCCAACTATGTGAGGTTGGGTCCAATGAATCTGGCCTTGGATGCACAACTGTCTGACTATGGCTCCAGAATACAGCTTTGGTTGCATCCTAGGTCAGATACCAGTACTATCCAATGGAGAGTAGGTCTGATCCATAAAAGCATGATCCTAGCACCACTACTGCTGACCTAACTCAGAGCCTCCCAGTTTTAATATCAGAACTAGACAGCTTTGCTAAGCTCTCAGGGCTGCATATAAATTGGGAGAAGTCCAAACTGCTACCCATGTCTAAGGCCTGGGTAAAACCTCTATTCCAGAAGTTCAACTTTAAATGGGTAGCCAAAGGCCTTACATATCTAAGGATTGTAATCCTTGCAGAGCTACCAAGACAGCCCATCTGAACATTGCACCCCTGCTGAAGGAGCTTGAAACAGATACCTCCAGATGAAAGTCACTAAATCTGGGGTGAGATTAGTGCCCTAAAAATGATGAGCTTCCCTAAGATACTATGGGCCCGATTCTCAAAAATGCCCTTAGAGCAACGCAAGGTGCGTCAGACACAGTATGCGCCAAAGCCCCTGTGCCATCAGCAATGCACCCTATTCTGTAAGGAACGCACCATGCGCCAGATGCAGCGCACATGGCGTATGAACGCACGATGCGTCAGATAACTATTGTAGGCAACACGCAAGGTACAGGCAGCACCTAAACGCAAGGGGTGGAGGAATGGCCGAACCACAGAGGAAGCAGCAAGGAGAGAGGGGGGCAGCCAATCCCAGGGACACGGAGGAAGAATACTGGGCACTTCAGGAAAAAGAATTTCACAGACCAGGAGACAGACATCCTCCTGTATACAAGAGAGGCCCAGGTAGGTGTGATGTGTGGCAGGAGGACATGAGCACATGGGGCAATGGTGCAAGGCCCTGACCAGTGTGTGACACCCAACAGGTGGACTTGCTGCTCTACTGGGGAGGGGACATAAGCTACGGGCAAAGCAGCAGGAGGCATGGGTCGAGGGAGCCAGACTAGTGAATGCAGTGGCACCCAGCAAGCGCAGTGTGAGGGAGCTGCAGAAGCGGCACTGTGACATCAGACACCACGCCAAGGAGAAGGCTACCCACATCAGGCACTGCACAACAGCAACGGGAGGAGGACACACACAACCATGGCCCCATAGCAGACACGAGGAACGTGTACTGGCACATATCAGCATGCGCAGCATACAGGGCGACACAGAGCTAGACCTGTATCAGCAACAACATGCACAAGGTAAGCACTGAGCATGAATGGGGTGGGTGGCACCACCGTGCAGACAGCCAATGTGGCACCACCAGGGGAGGCTGACACACCACAGGGGCACCAGGGACCCACATTGGACAGGGATCTGGGGGCAGGCAAAGAGGGACACAGAGTAGCCTGGGCCCCCATGCAGATGCAGGAGATGCAGGGGGTGACCCCTCCACTGGTTACCACAGGCTGGACATGCACCGTGGCACTGGGCACATACCGGCACGTGGGCAACTGAGGTAATGCACTGTGCACATCTGTCTGTATACCCAGCAGGTGCCAGGTCCACAGTGACCAGACAACAGGCCACAGCCAGCATGTCAACACCACCACAATGCCATTCTGTGACCCACAGTGACAGTGAGGCATCACAGCAGGCACAGCAGCAGTGAGGAGAAACAGCAGCAGGCAACCACCTGTGACAACACAGTAAGCCAGGCCCACAGGAGGGTGATAGATAGTGAGTCAGAGGCTCAACAGGAAAGTGACACTGACAGCAATGCCACACCATCCAGCAGCAGCAGCACCGCTGGGCGGAGCATGCCCATGTCCAGTACATCTGACCAGCGCCAGACCACAGTGGACACACAGCAGCAGCGGGACAGAGGGGATGGCCCTGTGGCGGGACAGGCAGGCAATGCACCCACCACTGTAGACCACAGTGGCCAGGCACACCGCAGCGCCACACCGGACCATGGAGGTGCAGGTGGGACAGGTGAACATGGTGCAATCCCACTGCCACTGGAGGATGACCTTGGGGATGACCTGTCACATTACTGCCAGGACATCCTGCTCACCCAGGAGGCAGCACAGTGGGAGCTGGCAGGGGTACAAGACAGCATCCGGGAACACACCACTGCCACAGCACATAATTGGGACAGCTGCAGCTGACAGTGGTGGACATCCACACAGCTATCATACATGGGATCCAGGAAGGGGCATGCCAAACAACACAGACAACACGACTACTCCAGGACATATGGTTGTGCGTCACATGCCAAACGGACGCCATAGAACAGCAGACCATGCTCATGGAACACAGCATGGGGCAGCATATCGCCCAGACAGAGGCAACAATAGCAATGGCAACTGCACTGCAGGAGATTGCAAGATGCATGCAACAGCAGGCAGTCGGTGTGGTACCAGTCCCACAGGTATGCCCGGACTGCAATGTGTGGCGGCACACCAGAGGGGCAGTAGATGACCACCACGGCATGGGGAACAGGGCCATGAGGGCGCACAGAGCATAGGGCAGTCGGGACAACAGCCAGACACAGTGCCAACACAGCACGTGTCAAGCACTGCCATGCCCGAGGACAGGGCTGTGGGCAACATGGCAGGCACACACACAGCCACAGGGGAACAGTAACCAGAAGCAGATGCCCCTGACGACAGACACATGGGCCAAACAGATAGCAGGGTTGGGCTGGAGCCATGCAGTGATGCTGGTGTGGAGGATGGCCATGATGCAGTGGGGCACAGACAGCAGGGGGACACAGCCATACAGGGCACAGAAGTCAACCATGGCAAAACACCCAGTAACACGGCAGAGGGTGTGCACCCACACACAGGGGTACTGGACCATGACGGACACAGGAGGATGGACACCCACCCATGTGTCGGTGACGTGAAGCAGCCTGGACAGACACAGGAAGATACAGTGAATGCCAACAGCATGGCCATGCCGCCACCCAGCGCAGCATGTAGGCTGGGTCAACACATTCCAGCTCATTTCCGAGGCCACAAGAGGGCCCACCCCAAGACAGGTGGTATGGCCTGTGAAGGGCAGATGGCCAGGCAAGGCACACCAGCAGCGACACCTGTAGCACAGATGGCAGCTGATGGCAGTAGGACTGGAGGTAGGGGGGACGACAGCAGCAGGCCGCCAGGGACAGCCGCAACATAACAGAGACCCCCAGTGACACAGCACCGGTCACAGAGGCACAGGGTGAACACAGTGCCACCAGTGGTGGGGGTGCAGTCAGGGCATGCCCCACAGCTGGAAGCTACACAGAGTGGCAACATGGTGGTACAGCCACCATGCACTGCACAGAGTGAGCCACCGGACACTGTAGGCCGGAGGGGGAGGCCAGCACACACCCACCGGTAGGGTGCACGCAGCATGCCAGACATGCGCATTGGAGAGGGGGTTGCCCCATGGTGCCGCCCACCATAATGCAATGTTCCAGTGCACCCACCCAACCATGGCCAGGGACCACAGCACAACACATACGACACATGGATGTGCAGTCATCTGGACTATGCATACCCACGCTGCATGCACCTGTAACCCATGTCCCCTGTATAGTGCCCATGGCCTTGGCGCTCTCCACATGGCACTGCAGCATGGGACCTGCACACAAGCCCTCATCCCCTGACAGTGGCACACACCCCCACACACTAGCATGCAGCACACCACCACCCCTGCAGGCACATACTGGACACCTGCATGGTCCCCAGTGCCAGCTCTGGGACCTGTTGCATGCACCCAGTTGCATACACCATGGCATGCCACAGCCCACTCACACAGCACTCACACACCCGTGCACCCCCTGCCACTGCCAACCAGACATTCCCCCCCATGTGGCTGGTGTGAGCAGTGGGTGCACACACCATGGCATGGAGCACCAGCACAGGCAAAGCCCCTGGCACACACAGCACCATACCTGTCCATGTTGCCATGCATGGCCCCGCACCCAGGTGCATGGCCGCTGCAGGACTGTCTCCTCCCCACCACACAGGGGCACCACAGTCCACGCATCATCAACCCACACACACAGTACCCACCATGGGGCATTCCACCATGGCAGCCATACAGTGCTGTGCACAACAGTCCACTGGGTGGGCCCTGTGGTATGCCATAAACCATGCCACACCACGTGGCCCCACATGGCTGGTACCAACACATGCAGGCCCAAACCGCGGGGTCCCACCTTGTTGACTGGTAGTTTGGCTTTCCCACCATGGCATGCCACTGTGGAACTAAGAGGACCCCTACACTAGGTGGCAGAGGTCCACAAGGGTACAGTGTCCCAACACCATGCCCTGTGTGTAGCAGCAACACACCCTGTGGCACACTGCAGTGCTGTTTGCATGTTGCTGGACAGCGGTCCCTGTCACCACTAGGTGCCCTGCAGAGGTCCTGTGGGCTGCTACACACACAATGGCTGTCCCCGACCGGTGTACAGCAAAGACAGGTATATGCTCTGGACTTGTTTCTTTGTTGTACCTGTACTCCTCTGTAACTAAATGCTGTACCAATACACCTCTGTAACCAAATACTGTACCTGTATACCTCTGTAACTAAATCCGGGTCACCCCTGAAAAAGGGAACTTCGGGGCTCAGTGGGCCTACCCGGTTACCAAAATTGAATAAATAAATAAATAGCATGCACAGTACAGAGAGACACACAGACACAGCTTGCACATTGAGCAACATTGTACTGGGGACACAGACATCACAAAACAGCAGCAGTCAAGATGAACCAAGAGGTACACTGTGCAATGGACACTGCCCCACAATCAGCAATAGGCATACAACAGTGCTGCACTTAACTGCAGTGCATGCACAGCTCCATTATCCCTGATGTCCCAGTGCCCTGTGTCCATACTACCCAGTGTGACTCATCCTAGGCGTGTCCGCTTTAGCATGGGTGGGGCCAGGACCTTGATATACGCATATGTCCACCAGTCATTGTCCACCAATACAGTCCAGGTAGTCCAGCAGGTCCTGCACCGCAACCTGTAGGTCGGTCAGCAGCCTCGCCATGGGCCTGATGTGCAGACTGAGTCCCTGGGCAAAGTCACGGAGGTTGTGCGGCTGGGGCTGCATGTCACCGCACCCCTTGTGTCCCTGTCTGGCAACATGTCACTGTCACTCCCGGGCTGCCCTGGACCTTGGTCGGGGGTTGCATCACCACCGCCATGCATGGGGGCGGCCTCATCCCCGGTCAGTTCGGTGGCCTCCCTGCCAGCTGTGCCACGGGTGTCCACACCTGTCGCCGTGATGGCCATGTCCCTTGCCGCACACTGTCCCACAGCACTGTCGCATGGCCCTGCACTCTGATGCGCCGCTGTCGAGCACCTGGGATACCCTCCTCCACATCTTCCTCCACTGTTGCCTCCTCTGCACCCCGGCCTGGGCCATCATCTGAGTCCTGGCTGTGTACACCCGTGCAACGCTCCACTTCAGGTGTCACAACACCCACTCCAGGGAATGCCACTGTGCATTCCAGCCCTGCTGCTCACTCCTTGAACCTCCATGGGCACCTGGAATACAAAGTGACAGCCAGTGAGTATGCCACAGGCCCATGTGCTACCTCCATGCATGTTGCCCACACCATTGATGCAGGCCCAGCAGGCCACCACCATGCCATGGCATGTGCTGCATGAGCTGTGCCATTCACCGACCATGTGTGGGGCACACACCCACACATGTGTTCATGGTGCCTGTGCCCCACCAGCAATCACCAGCCATGGCAACCTGTGCTGGCCTGCTGGTGCGTGTGTGTGTATGTGTATGTATTTGTGTGTACCCCCCTGCCTGCAGGTCCCCACACAGTCGCCTGCACAGCTGCATACATGACATGACCGCTGCACACCTACCTTGCTGATGCTTCTCTCTGTGGGGTCCTCCACCATGTCCATCCAGTCCAGCATCCTTGGGCCTACCCTGGCCTTCGGTGTCACTGCCATCACCTGCGGGGACATAACGTGTGTGACAACATCAGTACCCCTCTGTGCAGTCGAGGTGCCTGCCATGTGCTGTGTGTTGGACATATTACTGGTGCCACATACCTTACCGGCGTGGGCATCCACCATACATCTGGACATCAGCCTCTCATGCCATCCTTCTCAGGTGTCCAAGGAACCACCCCTCCCTCCAGGCAAGGTCATTCCAATGGTGCCTGGCCTGCTGCATGATCGTCCTTATTCCAGACACTGCCTGGAGCCTGCTGCCTATGGTGGACCACACCCTCTCCCTGTCTGCTGGGGAACAGCACCCTGCTCCACTGCTCAACCAGGCTGATGAGAAGCACAGTCTCATTGTCTGTGAAGTTCGGTGCCCTGCTCCAGCATGCCATGGCAACTGGGACTGCCACCTGCAGCTTGCCCTTGTGACTGCTGATTTTCCTTGCCTCCCTCTGCAGTGGGGCTGGGTCTGTGCCTGTGCTACACCATCCTGTGCAGCCTAGCATGTGCTACTGAGGCCCTACACGTGCTGATGGCTCAGTTCCACGTGTTTCCCACTTTTCCCCATGAGTAACATGCTGCGTCGCACACGCTACGCAGCTTGCGTCGGCACGCAGCATGCAACACACTGTGCGTTGCCTACGGGATAACTCAGCATGCAGGTAGCGTAGCTATGGCTGATGCATAGTGCAACTTGAGGCTACCCGCTGCCACTGCACAGTGCACCATGCGGAGCTGTGCCTGCCATCCCGCCTGTCACCACACACTGCACTTCTGCAGGGTACCTTGGCTGTGTGGGGGGGGTGCCTCTGATGGCACTGTGCCAGTCCACATGATATGTCCTATGGGTGTGCCATGACACACCCATGTCCTGCTGCCTGTGGTGCACTGCACCCACCCTTGTGCATCCCCAGTGGCACTGCTTCATGGTGTGTGTGGCCTCCCACCCACACAGTCCACCATGTTCCATTCCACCTACCTCTGTTGCGCACTGTGCACTGCCATTACATGTTGGCACCAGCAACGGTGTGCTGCATGCCACTTGTATGTGGCTCCGGCCCCAGCACGTGCAGTCCTGCTGCCTAGTGCCATGGCTGCTGTGTGACTGCCCCACACAGTCCCCTATCCCGACATCACGCTGCTCGAGCACATGTCATCCCTGCTAGCACTGGACACCCAGATGCCCTTGCTGCTGTCCGCATTACTGTGTGCTGCACTGTCTGAGATGACACACAGGCAATGAGCACATCTGTGTCACCTGTGCTGCCACTGCCTGTGTGGTGTCCCAGGTGGTGACACATCTGTCTTGCCACAGCTGTTCTGGTCCACCTGCTGTGTGTGCTCTCCATGATGGACCCTGGATTCCTGGCACTGCATTGTCGTTCCCTGCATTGGCATGGCACTGCTGCCCAGTGTGCCTGTTGTGTGTGCCACTGCTGCATGCGTGGGGTCTTCCCATGGTCCCGGGGCTGTGGTTCAGGGCCTGCATGCAGCATGGTGGTATTAGCGTACCTGTGGCCGTGCACACTGTGCATACTATTGTCTGCTCATCCAAAGTATGCCGCAATTAGCTGTGCTTGCATCCATTGTCCTGCTATTGTGTGTTGTGCCTGGCCTTGCTGTCACCAGTCATGGGCTGGCCCTGCAGCCTCTTGCTCCTCCTCAACTACAGTGTCACCATCCTCGCTGGGAGCATCCTCTTCCTCTGCCAGTGGTGTGCCATGTTCCAGTGCTATGTTGTGCAGCACACAGCATGCTATGAACAATTGGCATTCCATGGCCAGTGTATACTGCAGTGCACCCCCTGATCTGTCAAGGCACCAGAATCTCATCTTGAGGATGCCAAATGTGCACTCTATCACACTGCATGTTGCTGTGTGGGCATAGTTGTACCGTTGCTCTGCTGCACTCTGTGGACACCTCACCAGTGTCATCAGCCAGGGCTGTTGTGGGTATCCGCTGTCACCTGTGGGGAGGGAGGTGTTGGTTAGTGTTGTGCCCACATTCGTTCCATGCCCACCCATTCTGCATGTTTGTGTCAAGGATGTTATACCCCAAACTCTTTCAGGGGTTTGTTTAACTTATTAAAGTCAAAGTGTAAAACATACTGGCTTATTAAAAGGGAAGTATTGGTTGTAAGTCTGAGGACTGAGAAACTCATTGCCAAATATTTTAATGTTTTGGTACTTATGTGCAATACTAAACTGGTTAAGTTATGTATTCTGCCTGAAATTTGTATGTACACGCTTACCTGAAAATAAAGTGAGGTTAATAAAAAAAAATAAATAAAAGATCAGGACCAGTGAACAACAGGAAAGGATTCAATTGCTGCAGATGCTGCAATATGAGAAACATTTGCACATCCTGTTAACTGCAAAACATATTGCCTGAACCAGTACAGTGATTGTCAGACTGAGTTCACTGTGTATGTCTGCTGGTGTCCTTGCAAATTAATATATGTGGGATGTACAGTACAACTCCTATGTTGCATCCAAGAGCACATTAGGGCAATCACCAACAACAACATGAATGATGCCTTGGGTGCACATTTCAGGGGTGCCCACAGTTCAAATGCTGGTGGCTTTCAGTTTCAGGCTTTGGAACACGTACCACCCTTGTCTAGGGGTAATAACCAAATACAGTTGTCATTACAGTGTCAAGCACAATGGATTTCAGTACTTGATGCCCTGGCCCCCTCTGGTCTACATGATCAAAATGACTATAAACCCTTTCTATAACTAGCATGTGTATCTTTTATTCTTATGCAAAAGAGGCCTCCACAGACGTACTCTGAGTACTGAGTATTTGGTGCCTTGCCAATAGAATGTACTAATTTGTCCTATTTATAACCTGTAATATTAAGATCAAATTCTTTTTCATATCAAACAGCCAGGGTTTTATCCTAAATCCTTATTATTTGACATAGCAATAATTGTTATCCCACTAGCCCCTTATTTACCTGTTCTGATTTTATCTAGTTAACACTGCATGGCATCTTGCCATTAAACTCCCACCAGAGTCCCTTATAACAAATCATTTGAATATTGTACTCTGACAAAATATATAGATGTTCTCTGTTGTTTGGAGAGTTTTAGTATCATGCTGAGACTCTTTTGGCGGATATACTTTACCCCCCCCCCCCAAAAAAAAACAATGTAAATTTTATTTCCCAAATTATCTAGAGGTTTCATTTGCAGCTAAACAGAATGCCCCCCACTGATCAGCTAGTTTCTATATACATATTTATATCTGGTATGAAATTATTCCCTTTGCAATGAGAGGGCCTTTCTAGTAATTTTTTCCACAACTCCCACCAGAACCACGTATACACTTTGGTAGTAAACAATGGCTATTTTTTTACACAATAGAACACATTTTCTTAGGGTGCTCAGTAGTGAGTCTCCTTAGATCTTACATCTTTTAGAATAGTATTATGACTATGAGCACAGCATGCTGCACTGCAGTTGCCTTAATCTATCAGCACGCTCCTTTACAGTTTATTACTGATGCTGTGTATGTTTGATTGCTAAAACAAATATTTGCATAGAGACTAAGATAAGCTTTCAATGTTACGGCAGTACAAAATGTAAACCACTTGCTTGAATTGCACAGAAAGAAGTGTCACTTTTCTGATATCTAAAACTTTTTTCTGATAGTTTACTTAGGTTAGTTTAGTTTATGATACTTATTAAAGGCACCCCTCCAGGGCTCAGGGCACCTATACATTAAAACATATAAATAGTGCAGTCATAAACAAGAACATAGAACAAGACAAACCAGCTACATTCATGAGTAGAGTTATCCTACTCTTTCACTACAATTTATAATTTACAATAGTAGTAAAGCAGAACCACTCAGGCTAAACTACTCAAGGCTAACTGGAGCAGGTAGCATTTAAGTTTTTGAAAGACTGCACTGACTTAACAGTGCAGATCCCCTTGGGTAGCATATTCCAGAGGGTTGGGGCTGCCACCAAAAAAGCCCAATCACCAGCAGACTATAAACAGGAGGGTGGCTCCCTCATCAGACACTGCCCTCCGGATCTCAAATCAATGGATGGCGCATGGGGAGGCAGGAATTAACTGAGGTATTGGGTGCTCTGTTCTTTCAAGGCTTTATATGTCACTAACAACACCGGTAAGCCGGTGCACTAAAAAAAGTATCATCTTGCGAACTATCAATGCAAATGTTTTGATAATTAGAACATGATTTCTGTTTAAATGTATATTTATTTTGATTATGGTTCAATCTCTATTATTACTCATATGTTTCATTGTTATATGTTCTGGTCACCCATGAAAATGAGTCATTGACCCATGGACTTACTAGATTTTAAATAAACAAACAAAAACAAAGTCAATGCATCAAATAGCTGACAGCCAGCCCAAAAGCCCATAGCGAGGAAGTGATGTGATCTGTCCTCCAAATGGAGATCTGTAACCTCAATGCTGTATTCTGAACCAGCTGCAGGCAGCGCAATTGACCACCAGGTAAGTCTTTGTAGAGCAAACAACAGTAGTCGAGACTGGAGAAAATAAGGGCATTGACTAGAGTGACCAGATCAGTAGAATCAAGCAGCAGTCACAGTCTGACAACATTTCTAAGACTGTAAAGGCACAGAAGACATCTGAGAAACAAATGTCAACTGACCGTCAAGAACTACTCCCAGGCTGTGATTTTCCTCTGCTGCCTGGAGTCAGACTCTCCCAAGAGAGGGGAGATCTAGGCGACTGCAAATGGCTGATTTCTGCTTCTCAGAACCCTCCACTAAAACTCGGTCTTGGTAGAGTTTAAAGTCACCCAATTCAAGGCCATCCAATTCCTGTTTTTCTCCAAACTGTTCTAATCTCAACAATGAAGATGTTCTGTCAGGAGCAAAGGGCATGTACAGCTGGGTATTATCCATGTAGCAGTGAAAGTCTATGCTGTATTACCTAATGATCCCTCCCAGAAGAAGCATGTACACTGAGAGCAAAGCAGGTGAAAGCACAGAGCTCTGGGGAATGCTGCAGCCTAGAGCAACCAGCCATGATCGACAGAACCAAGCACTACTAACTGCTCTCTACCACTGAGGAAAGACTGAAATCATCGTAGCATAGTCCCAGACAACCCTCTGAGCTCCTCTAGTCTGGCTGACAAGCCTTTATGATGTACAGTGTCAAATACCGATAAGTGCGATGACAGATCTACAGGGATCACAATGGAGAGCTCCCTGCAGTCCTTTGCCAGGAATAGATTATTGCATACCTTGATCAGGGCTCTCTCTGTGCTGTTTACTTCAGATAGCAGATTAAAATGGCTAAAAGCGGTCATTACTCTCAAGATGACTCATGAGCTGGGACACAACCACCTTCTCAACAACTTTCGCCAAAAAAAGGTTGAAGACAGAACAATAATTGGCAGGTAT
Organism: Neoceratodus forsteri; assembly: GCA_016271365.2. NCBI lineage: Eukaryota > Metazoa > Chordata > Ceratodontiformes > Ceratodontidae > Neoceratodus > Neoceratodus forsteri. The sequence continues at coordinate 150,384,438 of CM028132.1, read as the reverse complement.
GTCAGGATCTAACAATGCCTTCTTAAGCAGGTGCCTCTTCACTGCCCTTTTAAGAGGTGAGGGTAACAGCCCTTTACACAGAGAAGCACTGACTATATCTGTCGATATTGGAACCATTTACCCCCCAGCCTTGAGCAGCTGGGTGGATGCAGGTTCAAGAATACATGTGGTGCAACACAAATTCGTGATCACCCTAATGACCTCCTCTTTATCCAGTAGTAGAAACTCCCCTAACCATCCACTGATCCAGTCAAATCCCCTCTCTATCTCTGTTGTCCATTGACTGGGTAGTGGTGGAAATTTGGTCTTGGATGTCTACAACCTTAGCCTTGAAGAACTCATTTAACTGCTCGCACCTCTCCACAAAAACATGTTCCCTGTGACGTAGACAGTCAGGATGTAATAAACTGTCTACTAAATGAAAACATGCAGACAGATGGCCCTTCTCAGATGCAATCATGTCAGAAAAGAAACCCCTCTTTACCAACATGACAGCCTCCTGGTACAGCCTCAAGTGCTCCTCCAGGACAAGTCTGTCCGCATCCAACCGCAGTTTCCTCCACCTGGGCTCTAACTTACAACCTGCAACCTTCAACTGCCAAAGCTCAGATGAAAACCAAGGAGTGCTTCAGTGAGAGGTCCGTAGGCATGAACAGACTGGTGCCATGGAGTCCAGTGCCATGGAGAGAGCCTCATTATAGGCCTTCACCATGGCACTACACCCCCTGGTAAGGACCTCAGTGTTCAAAAGATCTAGAAACCTAATTGAATCCAGATCCTGTTTATAACAGTACTGGATCACTTCTGCAATTGAAAATAGTTTCTTAATGGCCTGCCATTGAACAATATGGTGCAGTGGTTTGAATAAATGACAGGCTCCACTAAGATATTATTAATCTCCAACCACATCAAGAAAATGAAGTACAGCGTGTGCCCATCTCCAAGTGCGTGGCTATAGTCATCTTCTGCCTGAAATCCAACTCTCTGGTGAGATTTAGGAGTCTGTTTGCAAATACATCTGAGGGTCATCAGTCTTAGCATTGAAATCCCTAAGGAAAACCATCCTCAGAGTTTCCAAATCCCATTCCAACAGCCCCTTGACAAATTCCTGCAGAAAATCCCTGCCCTGCCAGGTGGATGGTACACAAGGATTAATCTGCATCTCAGGCCAGTCAAACACTCAATGATCACAAACTCAAATGACCCTACCCTCTTGATGGGAAGCAGCATATAGTTCAAGCCAGCTCTAATACAGATGGCCACTCCTGTGCCCCAGCCTCGGAAATGTACCACAGAGAATCCCAAAGGGACTAACTCCTCCTGGACAGGCCCATCTGAGTTATCCAACCAAGACTCCATGATATGTACTAGGTTGGCCCATGAATCAGAAATGACATTACAGATGATGGCCTCCTTATTTATCACTGACCAGGCATTGCAAAACAACACCCGGGTTGGGGGAGTCTGGGGAGTTTCCCCACCTAGCACCTCTTGCATCCTGCATTTCCCTGGTATTGGAGCAAGGCACAAAATATTTCTGTTTCACACCTTACCTTCAGGCAAGTGCCTCTTGGCTCTCCCACCCATGCCAACAGGACCTCACCACCCACCATTCCTACTTCTACTTTTTGGGTGAGTGATGTTAAAGGCCCTAAAGTGATGCCTAACCCCTTATAAGACAGCAAAATGTTCTATATCCAGGGTTCTCAATTTCCAAAGTTCCTCCCTACAATTAATTGTCACACCCATGCACATAATATATATAAAAGACAAAGAACCCCTGTGCGTAAACACTGAGGCAAGGGTTACCCCAAAGGGCATTTGGCTGGGAAGCCAAGTTTCAAGAAAATACAAAATCACACATGCCCCCACAATGCAAAGCATCATGGGCTGCATATGCAAATCACCACAGAATGTTATGCTGGTCCAACTTTAAGCAGAATTGCATGGTGCCGAAAGGCCTCTCAATAGTTTGCAAAGGGTGCTAACAGAAGACATAGACACGTGTTTCGGCCCTACCAGGACTCATCAGTATGCCTTGTCTGTTTGACACCCCAGTGGAATGGACCAGCTACCCTAAGGCAGTGTGCCTGGGATATATTGTGGTGAACCCATTAAAATAAAAACTATTTAAAGACAAAGAACCTCTGTGCATAAACACTGAGGCAAGGGTTACCCCAAAGGGCATTTGGCTGGGAAGCCAAGTTTCAAGAAAATACAAAATCACACATGCCCCCACAATGCAAAGCATCATGGGCTGCATATGCAAATCACCACAGAATGTTATGCTGGTCCAACTTTAAGCAGAATTGCATGGTGCCGAAAGGCCTCTCACACAGTTTGCAAAGCGTGCTAACAGAAGACATAGACATGTGTTTCGTCCTACCAGGACTCATCAGTATATATATCCCAGGCACACTGCCTTAGGGGTAGCTGGTCCATTCCACTGGGGTGTCAAACAGATAAGGCATACTGATGAGTCCTGGTAGGACGAAACACGTGTCTATGTCTTCTGTTAGCACCCTTTGCAAACCGTGTAGGATGAAACACGTGTCTATGTCTTCTGTTAGCACCCTTTGCAAACTGTGTGAGAGGCCTTCCGGCACCATGCAATTCTGCTTAAAATTGGACCAGCATAACATTCTGTGGTGATTTGCATATGCAGCCCATGATGCTTTGCATTGTGGGGACATGTGTGATTTTGTATAATATATATATGTGCTTTTCAGCCCACCATCTGGCCAGCCCACCACAAAGTAGAAATCCCTGCTCAGAAAAGGAGCAGCAGCCCGTGCCCACAGAGAGGGATTATTTCTGGGGTTTTTGCTAAGTAATGTTCCAAGGTCTTCCAGTGGGCTTGATAGTTTTTATTATGGCGGTTTAACAGGGTCCTTGGATGTGCCAGCCTATGTATAAACATACATATTAGGTAGGTTGAGACCCCCACATTCCCTGGTTAGCTGCAAGGTGGAATATTGTATTCTCGGTGGTTTACCTCCCCAAATAAAACATCATAACAGCTTATCCCAGGACTGAAAGTAAACTTTCGAGGGTGTGATTGGTAGTGTTTGTATGAAAAATAGTAGTCTTGGGAGGATGTTCTGTTGTATGGTTTCTATGTGGCTAAGAAAGCTAAATGGTTGCATTGTCCAGCGAGCTAGGTCAGAAGCTATCTGCTGAGTGATTGGCTTGAAGTTATATTTAATTGAGATAGATTATACGGTATTTTGATTCCTAGGTATCTCATCAGCACTTTACTCCATTTAAAGGGATAGTTAGACTTGAGGGATTGGAAGGAGGCATAATGAAATGTAAGTACCTCCGTTTTGAATTCATTTAACTTATAGCCAGCAAGTTGTCCAAAATTTTGTAGTTGCTGCCAGACAGCCAGTATAGAGGTCTTAGGTGAAGTTATAGTGAGTAGGATATCATCAGCAAAGAGATTTATCTTGTGGGAGTATTCTCCCACCTTGATACCCCGGATGTCAGGTGTATTTTGAACCACAGTTGCTAGTGATTCTAAATATAGGGCGAAAAGCAAAGGAGATAAAGGGCATCCCTGGTGGGTACCACGCGAGAGAGGAAAGGGCTAAGAGAGTGAGCTGTCTAGCTTCAAATAGGCTCATGGTGCTGAGTACATGTTCTTAATTTGGGCTATAAATGTGTCAGGGAAACCAAAATGGGCTAACGTGGTCCAAAGAAAGGGCCATGAGACTCTGTCAAATGCCTTCTCGGCACCAAGTCCGAGGAGGGCTCTTGGTAGACTCTGTTTTGTGGCATGCTCCAGTAATAAGAGGACTCTGCAAACAGCATCTTGGGCTTGTCTTTTCTTAATAAAGCCTACTTGGTCTGCATTTATTAGTTGGAGTAAGAGAGTATCTAATCTATGTGCAATAATAGATGTATATAGTTTGTAGTCGCAATTCAGTTTAGATATAGGTCGATAAGAGGCTGATTGTCGATGGTCTTTGTTAGGTTTTGGGATTGCAGAGATCTCGGCATATCTCCAGGATGATGGTGGTGGGGGGGGTCCCTGTTGGAGTTCTGTTATGGTTGACATTAATGGTGGCAGTAACAGTTTAGAGAATATTTTTTATAAAATTCGGCTGGGTAGCCATCTGGCCCTGGGGCCCTCAGGGGTTCATTTTTTTAAGGGATGCTAGAATTTCTTCTTTGGTGATAGGGGCTAGTAAAGTTCTTGTCTGTTGTTCCCGTAACCTTGGGATAGGAAGGTAAGCTAAATATGTTTCTATCTGTAGGGAGGTGGGATGGATATCTTCTGTGTAGAGTGTTTTATAGTATGTTGCCATTGATTGCCGAATTTGTTGTTGGTGGTGTAAAGGGGTTTTGGTTATAGCGTCAATTGGATGGGTTACATGTGCTTGTGTCTGAGCTCCTCATAGCCTTCTGGCCAAGTTTCTAGCCCCTCTTGCTCCCCCCTTGTAGTATTGTAATTTAAGGAAGGTTAATTGTTGTTCAATGTTCTGGTCTAGGATTTTTTGCAATTCCTGTTTTGTTATTTGTACTTGAGTTTGCACTGATCTAGCTCCTTGGCATCATTTGTTTTGGAGACACTGTATCTGCTCCTGGAGTTCATGGTAGAGTTTTTCTCACTTTCTTTTCTTATATATTGAAAATGTAATAATCGTCCCTCTTAGAACCATTTTTTAAAGTGTCCCACCTAATTGTACTAGCTACATCACAGTTATTATTATCATTTTGTATTTCAGGGATAGATTTTTTTATTAGTTCCACAGATTTCAGGTCCTGGAGATGGGCTAAGTTTCGGCGCCAAAATGACTGTTTGTATTGATTTCCTAGGCTCACCTTAACATGAGCTGGAGCATGGTCAGATAGTATTGTGGCCCCAAAGTATATATCTTGTATTGAATCTAGGTGCTCCATCGAGATAAAAATATAATCTAATCTGGATAAGCTATCTGTTTTATGTGATTGGTGTGTGTAGGCTTTAGTGATCGGGAAAATGTCTCCATAAGTCAGCTATTCCTAATTCAGAAATATTTCTGGAGGGGTGTGCTTCGGTGTTTGGTGGGCGGGTTAGCGTCTAGGATTGGATCTAAGGTGGTGTTAAGATCTCCACCCATAATCAGTTGTCCCTGTTGGAGCTGTAGTAGATCATCAAGGAATTTTCTTCCTATTTTAGGGTTAGTGCCTGGGGGAAGGTATGCCGAGGCCAGAGTTACTTGGGTGGAGAAAAGTCTCCCTGTTACTATTATATATTGGCCCTCTGAGTCCCCTGTCTGGGAGCTGACCTGAAACAGGACCCCCCGAGGAATCAATATAGCTATTCCTCTCCGTCGTCCAGAAGTGTTGGAGGAGGAAAACACTTTTTGGAATCCCATGGTTTCAAATATCAAGTGTTCTGCCTGCGGCAGGTGCGTTTCCTGGAGGAATATTAAATCGGGTTTTTCTGTTTTTAAATATTTTAATAATCTGGAGTGCTTTACTGGATTGTGAATCCCATTTATATTAAGGGTGAGGATATGGGATAAGTTAGCCATGGGTAATGTTAGAAACCAGTAGCTCGATAAATAGGACATCCCCCGCTTATCAGGCAATGTTAAGGGCCTAAATGTTAGATATGTGGTGTAGCTATTCTGTGACATAATTCCAAGTCCCTTTCCTTTGAGGCTCCATATAGGATGGTTTACCATAGCATAGTGCCCAATATTAAAGAAGCAAAAAATAGACATTTTGTATTCCAAAGAAATTAGTCTAAACTGATTTTGTCTATCAGTAGCTCAGTTGGTAGTACACTCGCCTCTAAGGCCGGGAGATCAAAGGGCTGTGGGTACAGTTCCCACATCTGGCACTTGGGTTAATATTCCAAGTACTGACACTGTAGTGCAGCATGAGAGGGGTGCTGCACTGCTGAGGTGCCATCTTTCGGATGAGACGTTAAACCGAGGTCCCATCTGCCTGGATTGGTGGTAGTTCAGGTGGATGTTAAAGATCCCATGGCACTTCTCGAAAAGAGTAGGTGAATTTCCCCAGTATCCTGGCCAAATTTCCCTCATTCACTAAAAATATCACCAACAGCTTAATCTGATTCAAGGTCAGCTGACATTCATCTGTCTCCCCCTCCCCCGGGTCGTGCCTGAAAATAGGCAGGATTTGTCTAGTGCACTTACCCGGTCAACAAAAACTAAATAGTTTTGTTGTCTCCTTCATGCTTGAAATGTCCCCAAAAGATATACTTATGACTGTATTACAACTGCCATTATGCAAAGTCTGAAGAATATATTGATTCTAAACTTTAAACATTTTTCAGCCAACCGGGCCTTAAACATCTGTATAGTACATACTTGAGAACTATTTAAAAAAACAGCAATAAACATGAATCTCATGTTGATATCTGATGAAATTCCTATATATAGATTCAGTTTTAGTTATCTTTTGCTGACTTCCAAGGTGGGGGAGGGTTCATATACCCTCCCTAATGTACTCAGTGGTATATGCTGTTTTTTGCATATCCAATAGAGTAAAGGGGAATGTCCAGGGTTGTCTTCACCCCAGGCCCCCCATGGGTAACAATAACCCAAAAGAAAATATAAGATAAGGAAGAGTAACTTAATGGGGGTGGTTGGGTCTAGGGTGGATAAATGCAGCCTCAGAGACATGGTAAGTATTAAATTGTTGCAGTTACCATCCCCTCCGAGTTTATATACTTGTAGTATATAGGGCTGCTGGGAATGTTATCATTTTCTGATATGGAAAATGGGTGCTCTTCCAGTAAGGTAAACCCCAAATGAAGGCTCTATGCAATTTACCATATAAGCAGTAAAAGCATTTCAATCTCGTAGCTGTCATGAGGTTTACGTGGGATACTCTAAATAAGGAACACCATATTATTTACCCCTCATTTCACTTCTGGCTGAGTTACTATTTCTAAAAGATCTAAGACATTCTAGGTTATTTTCCATATGTCTAGATAGCCAGTTTAATAGATTATTTAACATTAGATCATTTTCTACTCTGGCTATTGCTATGTAAGTATCACTGCACAGTTATTTCGGTTTATAAGAGACTAAGTCTGTAGATATAATACATTCTGGGGGTTATGTTAGATTAGATATCAAAATTGAGTCTCCTTGCAGAATGTGTTTTCAGGTATTAGAGCGTCCATCTCAGGGTGTTCCTAAATCAGGGATGCAGTGAATGTGCAGGCCTGAGGGGAGCTAACAGGGATGGCAAAGTCTGACCTCTCAAACGCCCCTACAAGTGATCCCTGTCTGCCCAATTATAGAGGGCTATAGGGGGACCTAGAGTCAGAGGTGAAAGGCCATCCTGGGAAGTGGTGTTATCCTTCCCTACCCCCCCTTCTTCCCATTGCCAAGCACAGATCCTACCTGAAACCTTTTTCAAAAAGGCATTAGTGGAGTAGACAATGTAGCAGTTCAGGTCAGGTGTTGGATTGTTGATCTCCAGTAAGCTGCCAGACGCTGTTTGGGGTCCTGTGGGGTGTTGTTTCCCTCTGTCTGGTTCTGCGTGCATTTGCTTAGTGTTTGCCATCTTGGAGGGTTATTATTAGATGGGGCAGTATTTGTTCTCTTGTCAGGGATCTCTAGTCCGTGCTTGAGTAGGTCTTCTTTTGCTTCCTGTGCCGTAGAATATTCTTTTCTTCCCCCAACTGGTAGCGTAACCACAAGTCTGGCTGGATAAGGAGTTGAGAATTTTAAGCCTTTAGCTTTCAGTGATGGTAGTATCGGGAGGTAGGCCCGACGGAGCCTCATTGTTTTGGGTGCATAATTGCGATCAATATAGAAACGGGTTTGTTCATAGAAATTTTTTTGTTTGCGCCAGGCTGTTGTGATGAGGTGTTCTTTTAATGCATAACTTTGAAAGTGCACTATAATCGACCTCAGCGCAGCATTGGGGAAGCTGGTTTAGGTGCTAAAGCTCTGTGCACTTTTTCCAAATCAAGCTGCAGGTATGGTGGAAGTTCTAAGGCTGTGCGAAGCAGTGCAGTGACAAATTCTTTAATATTAGAGCCCTCGCTACCTTCAGGGATGCAACAAAGCCTGATATTTTTTCTGCATGCTCTATTTTTGGCATCTTCCTGCCTTGATTCAAGGAGCTCCTGCTGTGTTTGCATTTGTTGGACCTTATCCTTGAGGACATCTACACGGTTTTCCACTGCTATTACCTGTCATTCCACATCGTCTGCTTGCTGTTCCTGCTGCACCATATCCCATCGTATTTCGCTATAGAGTTGCTTAATTTCTGCTCTAAAAGAACACAGCTCATTGTAAATTGTGTTCAGTTTGATTTTTTTGCTTTTATTCTTAGGCGTGCAACCAGTGAGAGATCCTTTGCCCATCAGCGCAGCCTGTCTGTAATCGGTCTCGGAGGCCTCGGACTGTGTTCCGTCAGCGTCGTCTGCCATTTCCATTGTTTCCGATACCAGCACCTGTTCTATGAGTTTAGTACCCCTTGGCATTACCAAGAGAGGTACATTTTTTTATTTTTTTAATCTTCTGTGAGGGGGTTTTCTTCAGAGGAGTTACGGAGCTCGGTAACTATGCAGCCATATCTCAGTGGGTGGAACCGGAAGTCCTGTTGGTGGTATTTTTAGTGAATGAAGGAAATTTGGCCAGGACACCAGGAAAATTCCCCTTCTGTTGCACCAGGGGGCTCTTCTTCCTGTGAGTAAAGATGGAGGAATCCAATTTGGAGCTGGACAGAGGAGAAGGAGGAGGAGGAGGAGGTGAAGCTGGAGAATGTTTTGTGAGGGGAACTGTTTCTACTGATGTATGTGCTACTAGTTTGCTAAAGGAATTATGACCTGAACCTATGGACTTGACAAGAGATATGGAAGGAGTTCAGGAGAAAAGTGAGCCAATGAGGATGGAAGTAGAGGAGGCGGGGTCTCGGTCTCTGCCCCAGTCTTGATGATACAGGAGACTGAAATATTTTTTCATGCAGCTGATTCATCTTAAAAAATAACATCGCTGTCATTGAACATGGAGTGCAATCTAGGAAACAAAGTAACCACACTGGAGAGTTATGGATTGAAGACAGCTTAAGAACTTTCAAAATGGCGAACAATTTAAAATAACTCATCTTAAATGAAGAGGCACAACACAGAACAAAACAACTATCCTTACAGAAAGCCATGGCATGATTTACTGATCCAAATGAAGCACCACACCCTAGAGGCCTCCATGTCAGCAGAACCAACAGTAGGAGTTCTCCCTTAGTTATGGATGCCACATCTGGCACAACACACCACAGAATTCAGGTATTGCATATTAATGTTACCTATCAGACTACTCCAGAGACACAAGAGGCAGCAACTGTATTTTCTTTCACAGGAAACACTAAGGCAAATGTGGGAGCTGGGGGGGGGGGGTCGGCCTCTCATTAGTCTCCAGGGCATCACCTTTCTAACATACCTAGCCCAAAAGTTATGGCTACTACAAGTACTGTGCAAAGTGTTAAACATAAATCTGAGGTTTCACAGTGGTTACTCATAAATATTAAACCACAAAATAAACCTGAGCTAGATGACAATAGAGCTGGACTGTGAGTCAGTGCACAGCCATCTTCGGCAGTGATTACCTTGCACCAGTCTGCAAATTTACCATGGCAACCCACTAAAGCTCCAGAATCAAACACAAGAGTGGACACTGAGTCGGGAATGGCACAAATGGAGGAGATACACTCCAGCCTAAGACTCCCACGGTGGAGCACATATTTACAGGGGATGCCTCAGAAGCACTGCAGCAGAACCAGCCACAAGCCATTACAGATGCAGATTTGTTGGAGGAAAAAAAATGCATTACTAAAACTAGTGTCCGAGGATGAAGGAGGTTTGAAACGAAGGACGGATGACTCTAGAAGGAAATGGGACAATGTGGTGCTTCAGCATAGAAATCTTCTGAACAGTCCTAACCTTCACAACCCAGAGGCTACTAGCTCTACAGAGCAATTGCCAGTGACTTTTTCCCCTCCTGGGGCAGATAAATCTTGGGCGGAGTTTGCCTTGAAAGCAGAAGGATGGATTCAAGAGCCAGATGGGAAGTGGCCCCTGACCCCTCTTGGGACCTTACTTCCTTTTCTCAGTCATCTGCAATCCCAGAGTGCCCCCTTGGTTACTCAGAACAATGCAGGTAACAATAATAGCACTGCCCTGCTCAAAGACCTGGGAACAAGCAGAACCGTTAGCCTTGGGTAACCCATCCCCACCTCCCAGATGGACGCAAGTAAGAACCAGACCCTTAGAGGGGGGACTCTATGAAAAAGATGGACATTAAAAATTCACGGTCTGATTCAACAGATGATTCTGTGCCATGCCAAACAGCCACCACAACTTTAGATAAAAAATCAGTACCAGAAGCCAACAAAGAGCCTCCACCAACACTAGGAAGTACAGAAACTTTGAACCCCACAACCCCTGAACCACCAAAGGAACAACCACAGAGACCACTTCTATTAGAATTATTCAAGGCAATTGGAACAGAACCATCGCCCAGGAAACATGCAGAACATCTTAAATATAAAGGGGGGGGATGGATCCCCTCCCAGACAGACAATATGTGGGCAAAACTCTCATTAAGGTCTCACTACGATTCTACCCAGCAGATGTATTTGCATTTATTCACATCTCTGGGGAAGATACTTTTGACACAAGTTTCAGGTCAGCACATCTTTTGGATCTCTTCTGGACAAAATACAATCAGTTAAAATTTTCCCCACTTTGGACACCTTTTGTAGCCATCCCGCTTACGAAACCACTAGTCAAATCAGTGACCATCACGTTTCGAAATGAAAGTGTTCCAGTGGGGGACATTTATCACTGGCTTCAACAAAAGTGTGAAGTGCTGAGTGCCCCTGAAGCAATCCTGGATGGAGAACAATTTTGGACAGGGGGGTGGAGATTCAAAGTTAAATTAAGAGAGACAGAAGAGGGCATACTACACATTCCAAACTGCTTTTTTCTAGGGCGGGACTAGGGGGTCTGTTTTTACCCTGGACAGCCAAAGGCATGTTACTGTTGTGGATCAAGGATACGCCTCTCTAGCATATGCGATAAGCTCAGATGCAGTCTCTGCAATGAGGTGGGGCATATCAGTTCGCAGTGCAATAACCACTTGAGATGCAATCTTTGCGAAGAATACAGCCATCTTTACTAGATCTGCCTATGGGCATCAGCCAATAAAGCTCAAGACCTAGATCCAGAAGAATTAATTAATAAAGCACAACCTGAGGTCTCCCCTGAAACAACCCCCCTCCCCTCCCCCTCCACGGGATTCGGCTAACACCAGGCACAAGGAAGACATGCCATCTGACCATACCTCTACCTCCAGTACAGAAACTACAACCATGACATCCTCGACCACGGCCACAAAACCAGCTGACCCTGAAGTGGCATCTGAGTTGTTAGACCCAGTTTGTTGCACAGCTCTTCCGGAAACAGGACAACCTGAATTACAATCCATCTCGAAAGATTTTGTTATCCAAAACCCAGAGATCTTCAAGACTGCAGGAAAAAGAAGAATACCAACCTATAGACACTGATAGTCCTTACAAAATACTTTTAAACCTGACTTGGGGGGAATCCAAAATGGAGGAAGAACTTAATGATACAATGGACCTGGAGGCTCCACTCTCACAACCACCACACAAATTGTATAGTGGAAAGAAGAAACGATGAAAAAAGAGATAATCTGTCACCACCAGACTGTTGATCACTGGTTTCTATAACAGACACTAAAGTGGCATCTCTTAACTGCCACAGTCTTGTAAATAATGCTAAAAGATATGCCATATTTCAGTTACTGTTTGATTTACAGGTTCATATCATCCTATTGCAAGAAACATGGATGGGGTCAGTGTCACAACAGGCCCAGCTCCAGTAAGAATGGCCATGGGGACCCACCTATTGGTCATTTGGGACTGACAGGGCTGATGGGATAGGGATACTATTTTCAGGGCACAGATTTTCCCATTTTAGGTTAATCGATCTTATCCCGGGAAGGGCAATGATAATAGATGGATACTGGGACAAGGTCCCATGTAGTATTATCAAAATTTATGGGCCTCAACGCAAGACAGACAGGGTGGTCTCACTCGAGAAAATCCAGCCTTGTTTGGCTACTGCAAAAATGGTCATACTTGGTGGCAACTTTAATTGTAGCCAACCTGTTCCAAGAGGTCAGAACCCCCTTCCAAAACATATTGTGACTCAGTAGTACTTAAGAAATGCATTTCGGTAGCAGACCTGGTAAACTGCAATGACAAAATCACACAGACCATATACTTCACGTACAAAAGGGCGCAGTTTACAACAATTATCGATTATGTGTTTGTCTCAAAAACTTTTACAGTTGGTACAACGGTACTATGCCCGGTAGAATTTTCAGACCACCAGATGATTATTGTAACCTTAAGTCCAGACACTCACCATTTTGTTATTAAAGCAAGGCAGAAGTTAAATATACCAGGCCCCTGCCTGGTATAATGCCCTACCATCCTTGGTCACTGCCCACACCAAGCTCGGCCCTTTGAAAGTGGCCCTTAAAAATCATCTCTATGCCACACGTACCTGCACCTATCTGAGCTAGTCCTATTGCCATTTCAAACTACAGCCCAGTCGCCATTAAAGTGGGTCCACACCAAGACAAAGTCTAACCCAAGACTGCTCCACTAAACCCCACCAGAGCCCACTATTCTGTCTCTGCTCTCTTGTTATTCTGCTTAGCTATCACTGTGTATAAGCCTACATCACTGCACTGCAAAGGATGTATGTATCCAATAAGATAATACTCTGTATAGGCCCTCACTGATTCATTGTATTGCCTGCACTACTGCACTGCAAAGGATGTGTATAACTGCTTAGCACTGCAAAGGATGTATTTAACTGCTTAGCTAATAGTCTGTATAGGTGCTCATCAATGAGTTATAATGCTTAATAATGTGTGTACATCTACCGTCCAACTAGTTATGTAACATTGTCTTTGCTGTATTACTATTATGTCTGTACTTATGTCATCCAACGAGGAGCCTTTGGAAATGAGTCTATGACTCAAAGGAGTGTAATTCTGATATTCTAATAAATAAAATAAATAAATAAAAATAAATACTCAAGTTCTTGCAGACCCCATAATTCAATCTGCAGTTAAAAAGCTTCTGGTAGCCAGGACCTCAGTAATAAACCTCTATAAGGATAGAGGAGAGTGGTGGGCCCAAACCGAAGCTGATGTTCAAACATATTTTCAAAAATATGGGAAACACAAAGTCAGACAAAACTATTTTAGGTACCTAGCACTAGGTCACCAATTGTAGTACCTATTTTCTTAAACCCCCTCTTCCAAACAAAATCTATCCCCACAAATTGATAAAATTAAAACCGATATGCAAGCCCTGCAATATGATAGAGCCAGTTCTATCAGAGCAGACTTGTCCTTTGGAACCCAGAAAACCCCGGTCTTTGACCCATGTGCAGCTTGTAAAGTTAAACGACAGACGGCTTCAATATCCACTCTCCAGTATAAAACGGGTTCCCCAGTGTCTTCCTTTATGGACCTGATGGGGTAGTTATGGAATCCTTACAGGAACAGGCCATCACAGAGAAGCTCAGCATGGCCACCATCACTGAATACCTTTCTAATATACTGTAACACCAGTGGCATTTTCCCCAAACATTGTATCTAACTGAACAAGACCAATCACAGTACCAGAAATCTCAACAGTAATTCAAACAAGGAAATTAGGATCAGCTCAAGGTCCGAATGGACTACCTATTGAATTTTATAAAACATTCCTCCCCGAACTAAGTGCTTTTTTGGAACAGTTATTCTGGTTTTTCTTTACAAATAATACAGTCCCGAGAGACTTCTCAAGAAGTATCCTGATTTATCTATACAAATCGGGCAATAGAGCATTAATACTTAACTGGAGACCGATCAGCCTGCTTAACCCGGACTTTAAAATATTATCACAAATTTTAAACCTATGCCTAAGATCAGTAGCTACACACACAATCCATTCAACTCAATTCTGTGGGCTACCCAATAGAACAATCTATCACCCCTTGATAATCCTATGGGAATTATGGGAGTTCTACCAAAAATCCCAGAAAACGGGATGGATTATATCCTTAGACCAGCAGAAAGCCTACGATAGGGTGAACCATGCCTTCCTGTTCTAAGTATTACATGCATATGGCATACCACAGGGATTCATAGATAAAATTAGAATGTTATATGCCCAAGCATACTGTAACCCCCTGTTCTCGGGAAAGTGGGACCAGATTGTGAAATAATTATGGGGGTCAGACAAGGTTGTCCCCCAAGCCTTTTGTTATACACTTTCTCCTTGAATCCACTTTTGGAACATATTGCATAGAATCAGCAAATTAAAGGACTTACAGGAAATATGTTACGGGACAAGGTGAAAGTCCTGACTTATGCAGACGACACCTGCTTAACCTTAGAAAATCGGAGGAATATTAAGGAAGCAAGCAAAGAATTACAAAACTATTCGGAGGCCTGAACTGCAATATTACATATGGGGAAATGCAAGGCAATTCCATTAGGCCCATTAGGTAACCCCCCAGAGGTAATGAACGGCTTTAAAGTAATTACAGAACCAGTGAAAATCTTAGGCATCATTTTGGGACTCAAAATGTAGCTACATTAAATTGGGAAAGGGCACTACCAAGATACAAGACTAAAATTAATATCTGGAAGGGGTGGAAACTCTTCAAATTAAAGAGGATCCATATTATTAAACAATTTTTAATTCCCAGTTTGATATACGTTGGCACGGTTTTCCCATTACCATTACCACTACAAACCCGCATGTATAGCATTTTTTCCCCATGCTGTGGGGGCAGTCGGCTGAACCCAGTAAAATGAGGCTATACATACCTTTCCCAGCAGAAAGGCAGCTTGGGCATGATAGAGCCAGTTGCCTTTTTCCACTCTTTATTTTTGATTCATTCCATCAAAAAACCATGGCAGAACTCACCTTCATTGGTAAATTGATGGTTTATGAACAATTGGCAGGTCTTTATATCCAAATGGGAGGACATCCCCCTAAATGTACAACAGTTCTACAGATTCCAGATTCTCTGAAATCCGCAGTATTTAAACTCAATAAATGTCACATTTCAAAATCCTTTTTAAGGTCAGCCACATGGAATCAGTTATATCAGCATATTTTGGAGATTAGTGGCCCCATAAACCCAGAATTTAAAAACTGCTGACCTCAGAACATAGATAAAGTATTGTCTATGCTTAATGAGGAACGGACCCCAGAATACTTATGGGAAACTGTCTGGCTTAGTGCCTACAGGTAACTCAATGTCCACAGTAACCATAAGCATAAGCCACTTGAAAAGCGATCATGGACTGCGGAGTCCCGGATGAATCCATTGAACATTTTGCTCTTAATTGTTCATACTCCAGCAACCTATAAATTTTTCTCGCTCAAGCTTGGAAACTCCCTTGGCTGCAAAATTTGACATATGAAGCCTTAATGTTAGGGGATTATACCTGTCGGCTGGCTAAATACCAGAAAGGCTCCTTATCAGTTTTTCTTGCTGTTCTAAAATATTATTTAAGGAATGCAAGGGTACAATGGGTGCTTAAGCAGCAAAGAATGCCATATATTGTATTTAAAGTGGTATGTGAAAATGCCATTCAAACAACTGTTAGTAATGAACTGTTAATTTATGAAGGACAGAAAGTTAAGTCATGGTGGAGAGGCCTCTCTTTTTTTAATAAAGTTTAAGTAAAACCTCTCTTTTTTTATAAAGTTTAAGTAAAAAAAAAAAAAAAAAAACTACCTTAACATTGAGTCAGATTTGGCAAGAGGAAGGACTATAATACATTAAGTAAACAGCGTCCTCAGGTAAATTAAGGGTAATGGATGGTCTGTAGGAGGTGCTAAACATTTACGAATTTCGACCACATGAGGCATATGGATGGCACTGTATGATGTATTTTGGTTCTTGGAATTTTTTCTCACAAATTTGGGTTTATTTGTATGGTGATGGTTTTCCTTTTGATTTATTTATAATTTTCATTATGTTTGTATTGTATCCTTCAATAAAAAAAAACTCCCCTACTCTCCTGAGGGGGAGTTGCTGATGATGTGAGCAACATGTCAGTTGCTGGCAAGGAGTGAGAGGTAGAGGCTGGTGTACCTGGAGGGGAACATTTCTCTGACCCTGCAGTCCAGCTATGGAGATAAGCGAACATACAGCAGAAACCTGTGAGGTTTTTACAGATGTACCTATGGACACCTATGAGCAAGAAGAGCTGTTTTAAAATGTTAATTCATCACTGCAAATGGAACAAACACTGATCGAAGCATTATCTTCACTGGCTACTACCCCTACTAGACCAGGTGCACCTGTGATGCAGACGCCTGACTGTTCTATGAGTTCTCCACCTAGACTGTCCAATGCGGCACTCCAGGACACTGTTTTTCAAAATAAGGAACACATTATGAAAATTTTATGGGACGATATAAATGTTCCCTTGCATTCTGCTGCTGCTACTTTTGCTACTATTGCCGTGTGGGGCCCTGTCCCAAACACCTATCTTGGGCAAGCATTTCCCCTTGCACACTTAACTGCCATACCTTGCTCTGACAATGCAATACCTACATAAGCACTGCCAACTCCCGCTTCTCAGCCAGAGTCAGCGTCTTTACATTTGCGGCACGGCCGCCTAGTCTCTCAACCAGAATGTGTACCACAGTGGATAGCAGCTGCAGCTTTGATTGCTGCAGGATAGCAACTGGCCACTGATGGAGCTGGGTGCGCCTTCCCTTGACCTGTAATGGCAGTCAAAATCATTGCTGAGGCTAAAGAACAACCTTCAGTGCAAGGCATACTTAAACAGTGCCCAATCGGGCAACAACATCGATCGGAGACTAAATCTCCACCATCACAGACTTCTCATATTCAAAGTAATATTAACAGATATAGCACTTTTACCTGCTGACTCAAATGGGCCCAGCCAGATCAGGACTTTTCCTGTGGTAGTCTCTAATCCACATACAGTATCTCCAGGTATTGCCGACCAGCGCTCCTGTGTGGAGGAGACAGAAACTGCAAGGATGGAACAATCCCTTCCAGGTCCTGCAGTGCAGGTTCCTGAACAGACTAATCTAACTGAGGGGAACACAGTGGAACAATCTAACCCTCTGCCGTAAGCTACTGCTTTTAAAATGTCAGATTTGTTTTCTGCAGTTGGGGAACCCGCCCAAAGCAGAAACGCAGTGCATTTAAAGTATACAGGGGATTTAGCCAATGTCCCAGATAGACACACTGTTTTGCATACAATGTTGAAAGATAGTATGGGCATTTCAGCACAAGATTTGTTTGCCTTTATCCATGTGAAAGGAGAGGCAACTTACAACATCAGTTTTAAACTGGTGTAAACCTTAGAAAAATTCTGTCTAAAATACCAGACTGTAAAAGATTCTCCTTTATGGACAGCAATCTTCCCCATTCCACTTACAAAACCCACCATTAAAAACATCACTCTCTTATTTAGAAATGAGGGAGTCAGTGTTGCAGATGTACAATATTGGATAAACAGCAATG
This sequence comes from Neoceratodus forsteri, assembly GCA_016271365.2. NCBI lineage: Eukaryota > Metazoa > Chordata > Ceratodontiformes > Ceratodontidae > Neoceratodus > Neoceratodus forsteri. The sequence continues at coordinate 150,366,854 of CM028132.1, read as the reverse complement.
TGATATTCAGGACAGGCCTGTGCCAATTCTTGATGAAGATTTGTTATGGACAAAAGGGTGGCGTGTGAAAGTGCAACTTCGCCATACTGATCAGGGGATTAGTCACCTGCCAGGAAGTTATTTTATAGGAAGAGCTAGGGGGCTATGCTTCTATCCTGGCCAGCCCAGGACATGCCATAAATGTGGTGCCCTAACCCATTTGAGCTCTGTGTGTGACACACCATGGTGCAATCTGTGTCTGGAATACAGCCATGTTAGTTTAGGGTGTCCCAATCCTTTAAAATGTAACCTGTGTGAAAAGACTGGTCACACATATTGACAGTGTCCATGGGCTGATCACATTAGATTAGATAAAGCCCCCCAGGATCAGAAGCAACTCATTACTGAAGCCCAAGTTGGACTTTTGAAAGCTTGAGAGTTCGATTCTCAGAAATCATCCACTGTGGAACAACAACAGGGGTTAGTACCAGCACCCACTACTCCAAAAGCAACATCCAGTGGTAGTGATCCTTTTCCACCTTCAATCATTGAGAGTCAGACACAGGATCCCTCCCAGATTCCAGACTTTTCTAAGAAAGACATCGTCAGTGCTCAGGAATCCTGCCAACAACAGGCCATGCATCCTCCCCCCTCCTCATATGTCAGTCCCAAATTTGTTTCTCCTGAATCCAAGAGAAGAGGCAGGGAAACAAATGGTTCATCCCTACTGCATCCCCCATCATCACTAGGAATAGGTATAAAATCTTGGAGAACAGACAGCAGTGGGGAGATACAGAGGAGGAGGAGGAAGATGAAGACTCTCACGTCTTCAATCCTCCCTTCTGACTCTCATAATGATCTTTCTTTTCCAAAGAATGTTTGAAAGATCCAACTTGAACTACCCTGTCTTTTGTAAATGGATACCGGTTTTCATGTTTTGCCGGTTATGCTCAATGTCTGTGGTGTTAAGACATACAAAAAGTGGCAGATGACCCTGCATCTTCTTAAATCTGTCCCCAATAATATCTTGTTTTTACAGGATACCCATATTAAAACTCACTTTGAATTGGCACAGGCAAAAAATGTATGGTCTGTAGGTGGTTTCTACTGGTCACAAGGTACAGATCAGTGTGATGGGGTGGGTATTCTACTTCGAATGTTTGACTTCCAAGTCACTCAAGTAGTAGATATTCATCCGGAAAGAGCCCTGCTCCTAGATATAATATTAAAATCCCACAAATTCAGATTTATAAACATTTATGCTCCCCAGAGTATTGCTGCAAGGATACAACTCTTCAATACTGTAAAATCTTTGCTGTTCACAAAATGACATATAATTTATGGTGATCACATCAACTGTGGTTTGTCCAAAACAGATTGAGGGGGATCCATGGAGAAAATTTTTATCACTATGTTTTGTTTGCACAATATTATTGCTAGTGCAAATCTTACTAATGGCTATAAAGCCATTCAAAAGGTGGGGGTTAACATTTTCTTTAAAGGTGCTTTAAGATCTAGAATAGATTTTTGTTTTTCTGCAGACATTCCTATAGAGGCAGCAGCTACGATGTCCACTGAAACTTCGGATTATTTTGTGAAATAAAACTGGAAGCATTGTTACCCCCCACCCACTGTAACTAGATGGAAACTGAATTACAGATCGTTGTCAGATGAAATTAATGGGCAAAGATGGAGCAATTTATGGAAGGCAAGAGTGTCCATTATAGACGCTTAGGATTCTTATGCATCCTGGTGGGAAGCAACGAAACTGGAATTTCAATCTTTTTTGCAGCCCAAGCCACAAGGAAAAATAGAGGTACTTACAGTAGTTATTTAAGATTATGGGACCCCTTGTTCTCTTTAATTTCTATGGCACATGGGGAAAAGAAACAGCTTTCTGATGAAATAGTTGCTATAAAAGATGAAATGCTAACTTTTCAATGTAATAGGGCTTCCTCATTAAAAATAGAAGCACAAATTTATTTTTATTAATTTATTTTAAATTTGATAACCAAGAAAGGCATCAATGAACCGAAGTTCATTTCCAGATGTGACCCAGGGGAGGGGGGTACAGGAGTCAATACAGAAATACAACAGTGGTAATACAGTGAACAGAGAAGTGCAACACAGTAGCTACATAACAATGGTAGTACAGTAATCAGAGAAAGTGCAAATCAGGTGCTATATACAAGTAGTGAGGTACTAAAACAAGAGAAGACATGTGCTAAAAGATATTTACAGCGGAACAAGATAAATGCAAAACAATTTACAATAATAGGTATTTACAGTGGTGCACAGTTGATTACAAAATTTAGTATTTACATTGATACGCAGCAATAAGGGGCGTAGACATGCTGTAGTATGCGAGGACTAGGGAGGGAGCAACAAAGGGGCCTATGACATGTTTAAAAATTGTTCAGACAGAGTTAAAAATTCTACAATAGAATCCCTAGTAGATGATTCCACAGGTGACAAATGTAGTGAACCTGAGAAATTGTTAAGCATTACCCAGCACTATTTATATCAAATGTTTGGTACCACAACTGAACTTTTTGACCCTGATGATTCTTTAAATGACTTCCTCATTCCTGACTTGGCCCAGGACAAATTAAAAGGTATGATAACTGACATTACTTGTGCTGAAGTTGCATTTGCAATTAAGCAATTAAAAAATAATATGCCTCTAGGACTTGATGGTCAGACAGCAGAGTTTTACCATTCCAAGGCTGAATTTCTGTGTCCTGCACTGACTTTAGTATTTAATGAAATTCTGACTACACCAATTATGCCCGAGTCAGTGGCCAAGGCGTTGGTCATTATGTCGCATAAAAAGGGCGATAAAACTACTGATAAGAACTGGCAGCCTATCAGCTTGTTAAATTCTGATTATAAACTATTAATATTTATACTATAGAACAGATTAAAATTAGTTGCACAGCACCTTATTTCAACTGTTCAGACGTGTGATACCACAACACTCTCTTCTGCATAACCTTACATCCTTACAGAACCTATTTCATCAAGGGAAATAGGGCTTAGCCTCAGGGTATGCCTTTTGGGCAGTACTAGTCACTCACTGGTCAGATCCTCTACTCAACCCTGTAACTTATGAAGTTTTGATTTTGGGACTTTATCCTGTACATCTTGGACATTTTTATCCAAGCACATTACAAATCATTTTTGCTGTTATTCGATATTATTTGTGGCAACGCCATGCACTTTAGTGCTACAACAGAAGTCCTTTACAGTAGTACAAGTATTACAGCATGTAAAAGCCTCTCTGAGGAAACTCTACACAAAAGAGGACTATGACCCCTTTCAATGTATTTAACTCATATTGGGATCATTGTACTGATTTCTGTTATATTAACTTATGTTTGCACATTAGGACGTAATATTGCTTTGTACGGAGAACAGACATGTTTCTTTATTATTACTTACAGTTTGTCCTTCTCTTTTTTTTCCATATTATTTAACCAATATGTATCCTTTTGAATGTTGGTCTTATTGAATATTGTGTTTGTATTTAAACCTGTTTCCTTGAAATGCTTTTGCATTTAGTAAAATTCCCCTACTCTGCTGTAGGGGAAGCCGTGACCTGGCATGATGGAGATGGATGAAGGAGGAGGTAGAGAAGCTGCAGAGATAGTGGCTGAAAACAGTGCCTTCAGACTCTGCACAGCCTGTTACAGAGATGGACCGAAAGGGCCACATGAGTGAGGCCACAGAGATGGAGATTGATTTTCAGGAAGCGGACGACCATCTAGAAAAACAAGTTGAGGAACAGAAATGCAGTTTACAAAGTAAACTCACCAAAATTGAAAAGGAATGTCAGGATGCTTAGAAAAAACCTGAGGAAGAGAAGAGAAGAGAAGACATGAAAGAGAGGGAGTAATAACTCTTCAAGAACCTCACAGGACACACCCACAAAGATTTTTGTATTCAAGCTGTATCGTGAGACCCGGAAACTCCATAAAAGGGAGAACGTAGTGCTATGCATGATGCGACCATGGCAGTGGGTGACTGGTCACCAGGAAAGGCACTCCACTCAGTGGGGTGGTCACAGAACATGTAAGGTATTTGGATTCCAGATGAAGCAATACCAATACCCAGAATGGGACAATCACCAGTAAGTACAAATACTCAAGAAACAGATAAGCCAAACAAGACAGGGGACAGACATGGGAACTCAGAAAGACTGGAGATGGTGGATTCAGAGTCCATCTCCTAGTCTCCTTGGGGTAGCCATCCTGAAGTATTTTATGATGCCCCAACTGGATTGGCTGGGGCACAAACCACACAAATGGAGGGGGCACCTCCCACACCACAGAATAACTCTGTCACAGGTGATTTACAAGACCAAGGGGCCTCTAATGCTCCCACAGAAAATGCTGCCTCCACTTATGCAACCCTATTTCACAAACCTATGGAATTAGCTAAACAAAGAGATGCAGTCCAGTTATGGTATGTGGGAGGCTTGGAAAGCCCTCCGGACTGGTTTTATGTGGGGAGAGAATTAATTAAGCGATCCCTAGACTTTACCCCAGGCGAGGTATATGCTTTCATACATGTGCCTGGGGAAAGCACTTTTGATATAAGCTTCAGGTCCCCTGAGTTACTAGACCATTTCTGGACTAAATATGCTGGTTTAAAGACTAACCCCTTATGGGTGCCATTTCAGGCCATCCCCTTAACTAAAAGTCCAACAAAGATCATTACCATATTATTTCAAAACAAGGGTGTAAATATCATTGACATCTTTCATTGGTTGGAAAAGAAATGCTCTCTTCAAGGTAATCCTAAACCTATTTTTGACACTGAGGGGTTTTAGAATGGGAGATGTGCATCAAAGTGAAACTGCAACAAGCTGACTCTGGCCTTACCCACCTGACCAACTGTTTCTTGCTGGGCAGAGATAAAGGCTTCATATTTTACAGAGGACAACCCTCACCAATGTTATAAGTGCGGGTCACTCAGACATTTGAGCAACCAATGTGAGATTATCAAATGTGCTCAGTACAGGAAAAATGGTCACACTGGTTTCTTCTGCAGAAAATACCACAAATGTAACTTATGCGAGGAGGAAGGGCACTGCTTTGCTGATTGCACGCTGGCCTTTCATAATACAGAGAACCAAGACTATGGATCCAGGACTTTCATCTTAACAAAATGCTAGAACAGCAGCATGCAAATGCCTGAAAAGCAGGTTATTATTTTTGCTGCAGTACCTGAGAGTACCTCTTCCACGCATCTTGTGACCCAAATGGGACAACCTGACATAGTGGTTGAACAACCCACTAGTGACAAACAGGGCCCTAGTACTTCCGAGTTATATCTAATGCTGACATTTTTCAGACAGTTAAAAAGAGAGGCCTGGCAGCAAAAAAAACTACTAGAACCACCTACAGAGCAGTTGCCTTTGCAAAATAAATACACAGTTCTCAGATGAGGAGAAACAGAGGTGGAGAAGGAGTCAGGAACCATCTCAGTGTCATCCTCATAAAGAGACATAACATCTGACTCAGAAAACCCACCTTTGGATTTAAAAGGGAAAAAAACTAGAGAAAGCAAAACCTGTTCGACGAAGGATTGGATCTTAGAGCTTGCAAGACTAAAATAACCTGAGCTTAAATATGCAACATACTTCACTGCAGGGTTTGACCCTGGCATTCCTAAACACCAATAGTATTTTGTTGGAGAAAAAAAGACTAACATACTTTTTGTTTTCTGAAACTCATTATGATATAGTTTTCTTACAAGATACAAGGCTTCATAGTGTTCATGACATACCACAGGCTAGTGAAGCATGGGTATTGGGACAAAACGTTTTGGTCCATAGGGGAGGACCTGTGTAGTGGGGTTGGGATTTGCATAAACACAGAGAATTTCACAGTTACTTATACGGTAGGTATTTGGCCAGGGAGGGCTTTGTTAGTGGACATCAAATTAAATAATTGTGCTTTTCAGCTCATAAATATGTATGTGCCTCAAACAAGAGCTATGAGAATTGACTTATTAAAAATGGTTCAACCATATTTGTTTACGGCAAAAAACATTTTGTTTGGGGGAGATTTTACCATTAGTCATTTCTCTTGTGATAGAGGTCTAAAGACAGAAAGGTTTTTTTGTGATGCAGCAAAGCTGAATCAAGTATTACAACAAACAGGTCTGTAGGATGTATTTCTGCAACAAGGAAAGAAATGTCAACATATTTTCTTTAAAGAGTCCCTGTCCACCAGGATAGACTATTGGTTTCTTTCCCCATCGCTACCAGTATCCAAAATGGAAGTTATCCCAGTGGCCTCTTCTGACCATGGGCTTTTAGTGTTACCCTTCCTAATTTTTCAGAGACATCAAGGGGCAGAGGTTATTGGAGACTGAACTATAGTTTAATAGAGGACCCTAAAGTAGCTGAAGGCTTACAGTATCTGTTAGAAGCTAGACAATCCGTTTTCTTTTTATATGATTCACTCACAGAATGGTGGGAAGATACAAAGGTAGAAATAAGGGATTATTTCAAAATAATAGGAAAACTTTAAGGGAAAGAGAAAAATAAGCAGTATTTAAAACTTAGAGCACAATTATATGCCCTACTTTCCCTACAAAATGTGGTGGAGGGAGGCAGTGTATCAGGAGCGCTTGACAACTTTAAAAACTGAAATGGGGCATTTGCAATACGACCAAATTAAATCCCTGGAAAAAGAACAAAGGTCTGGGCTACAAGGTACACAAGCAAGGGTAAACCCCTTTGATATTTGTGCCAATAGAAGAAATAATAATGTGATACAGGCTGTAAGGACAGACAATGGAACAGTGGTAACCACACATACTGAAATAATGAAAGCGATAAAAAATTATGTAACCAACATGTTTGGGTCTCCCACCAGTCAAGAAGTGTCTATAAATACTTGTCTGCAGTCATGTTCCCTGGGGCAGTTACCACAGTACATGAAGACTGCTCTGGAAAGACCTATTATAGAGCAGGAATTGGCTGTGGTAATCCAAAATTTACGACACGGATCAGCACCAGGGTGTGATGGTCTGCCATTTGAACTATAGTATATCAGAACATTTTCCCAGTCCTTAAAAAGGAATTAATTTTTGTATTGAATGAGTGCTTACAAAATAAAGTTCTTCCCGGCAGTATGTATCAGGGTTTTCTAATCCTGTTGTTTAAATATGGAGATAAACAAAATTTGGCAAACTGGAGACCCATCACTCCACTAAATGCAGATTTTAAAATATTGACCAAACTACTTACCTTAGATTAGCAGATACCCTGGATCATATAATACATTCTTCCCAATCTTGTACCATCCCAGGATGGAAAATAAGTGACAATTTAATTTTACTAAGAGAATTCTTTGAAAAAGGTAATACAGGGAAATTGTCAGGGTTCTTGGTAAGCCTTGACCAGGCCAAGGCTTTTGACAGGGTCCCTCATGAATACCTGTGGAAATGTTTGCACGAGTATGGCTTCCCTCCATCTTTTATCAGTTGGCTCCAGATTTGTTATAAATCTGCCAAATGTACTCCATACATTAATGGGTGGCTTGGAAAGGAATGTAGTGTTTTCAGGAGGTCCGACAAGGTTACCCACTGAGCCCCTTGCTTTATATGATCTTTCTAGTGACAAGATTGTCAGTTTCCAGTGTAGACCCAGAAATAAAAACTGTGGCCTATGCAGATGATCTATGTCCAGTAGTAGCAGACAGACCTTCAGCCTTACAGGCAGAAAATACTGTATACTACAAGAATATTACTCAGACCACAGGATTCTGCATAACTTTCACCAAACGTAAGGGGGACTAAACACAAAGATAGAGATGTCAATAGGGAGAAAGGCAGGGGTAAATGGAGAAAATGACAAAGACAATAAGGACAGGGATGGGGCAAAAAGAGGTAAGGCCATCAAGAAATAGAGGGTAATGAGTACCAATGCCCGTAGTCTGGGCAACAAGCTCCCTGAACTTGTGGCCTTGATGGAAAAAGGATGCCTGGATATTGTAGCAGTCACGGAAATATGGTACACAGAGAACCATGACTGGGATGTTAGCATACCAGAGTACACAACCTACAAGAGAGGCTGGGAGGGGAGAAGAGGGGGAGGAGTAGCTCTCTATGTAAGGGAAGGGATAAAAGCAGTGGAACAAAAAAGTAAACAGGGGGGAGAGGAGGCACTGTGGGTCACCTTAGAGACTGGAAATGGCACCACAATCCACACAGGGGTTACATACAGACCCTCATGTCAGGGAGAGGGAATTGACAAGGATATGACAGAAGGCATCCTTAGACTGGCAGAGAAAGGGGAAATACTGTTGATGGGGGACCTGAATATGCCAGATGTTAACTGGAGCACATTTGCTGCAGCCACATCCAAGAGCAGGGCCATTCTTGGTGCCCTACAGGTGGCATGCCTCAGACAGCTAGTTTTGGAACCCACTCATGAGGGAGCAATCTTAGACGTTGTACTCTCAAATGGGGACAGCAAGAGGATCTCAGATCTAGAAGTGGGTAGCCATCTTGGAACAAGTGACCACCAAACAGCGTGGTTCACGATAAACTCAGCTACAGAGTCAAGCTATACAAAAGTGAGGGTACTGGACTTCAGGAGGGCTGACTTTGGCAAGATGGGAGAGTGCCTTAGAAAAGCACTAGCAAACAGGCTAGAAGGAGGGGTGAAGCAACAATGGGGAAACATCAAAACTGCCATCACAGAGGCAACAAGCCTTTGTGTGAAGCAAATAAATAAATCAAAACTAAAGAAAAAGCCACTATGGTTCTCAAAAGAGGAGGCGGGGAAGGTTAGGGAGAAAAATATATAGCATTTAGAAAGTATAAGGAAACACAGAAGGAGCAGGACAGAGAATTGTACAAGTTAAGGCAGAAGGAAGCAGGGAGGGAAGTCAGAATAGCAAAGGCCCAAACTGAGGAAAAGATAGCAAATTTGGTTAAGAAGGGGGATAAAACCTTTTATAGGTACATCAGGGAGCATAGAAAGACAAAGGGAGGGATAGTGAGGCTGAATAGAAAGGACGGTGGGTGGGTAGAGAGGGACAGTGAAAAAGCAGGGATACTGAATGAATACTTCTGCTCAGTATTCACAAAAGAGGAGGAGGGGGAGGTGCCTAATCCAATTAACAGAAACACTCTGGATAAGGGGGTCGATCACAGTCCTTTCACAGAAGAAAAGGTTCTGAAAGAACTCCTAAAACTGAAGGTGGACAAAGCAACAGGGCCTGATGGAATTCACCTCAGAATTCTAAAAAAATTAAGGGGAGAACTAGTGACACCACTGACTACCCTTTTTAACAAATCATGGGAGGATGGTGTGGTACCTGAGGACTGAAGGAAGGCAGACATGATTCCCCTTCACAAAAGTGGGAGCAAGACAGAGGCAGGAAACTACAGACATGTCAGTTTGACCTCTGTGGTAGGGAAAGTGATGGAATCACTTCTGAAGGAAAGAATTGTTGAGTACCTAGAGGAAAGCAGGGCACAGGACCCAAGGCAGCACGGGTTCACAGCAGGAAGGTCATGTCAGATGAATCTAATTGATTTCTTTGACTGGGTGACCAAAGTAGTAGACCAGGGAGGGGCTGTGGACATGGCCTACCTAGACTTTAGCAAGGCATTTGACACAGTGCCACACAAAAGATTAATAATCAGATTAACCAGCCTGGGAGTATGTCCCAGGATGGTAGCCTGGGTAAAACATTGACTGGACAACAGGACACAAAAGGTAATTGCAAATGGAGTCCACTCTGAAGAAAGAGGGGTTACTAGTGGGGTACCGAAGGGTTCAGTACTGGATCCAGTCCTTTTTAATGTCTTTATAAGTGACATTGCAGAGGGACTGGAAGGAAAAGTGTGCCTCTTTGCAGATGATACAAAGATCTGCAAAAGGATTGATACACAAGGAGGCATGGAAAGGGACTTGGCAAGGTTGGAGGAATGGTCAGAAGTATGGCAGCTTGGATTCAATGCAAAGAAGTGCAAAATAATGCACATGGGAAACAAAAACCCAGGGGAAGATTACATAATGGGGAAGGAGGTAGTAACAACAACAAAAATGGAAAGTGACCTGGGAGTAATCATATCAGATGACCTTAAGGTTAGCAAGGAATGTGAGAAGGCAATAGGGAGGGCTGGGTGGATACTGGGATGTATAGGGAGAGGCATCACCAGCAGAAAACAGGAAGTTGTTATCCCTCTGTACAGACAGTTGGTGAGACCCCATCTGGAGTACTGAGTCCAGTTCTGGAGACCCCATCTCCTCAAGGACATAGACAGGATGGAGGCAGTCCAGAGGAGGGCAACAAAAATGGTGCAGGGTCTGCAAGAGAAGCCGTATGAGGAGAGACTAAAGGAGCTTAATATGTGTACCCTTGAGGAAAGGAGGGAGAGGGGGGACATGATAGAAACTTTGAACTACCTCAGTGGAATTGACAAAGTCCAATAGGGTAGCATCTTTTAGAAAAAGAGATGTGCAAGAACAAGGGGACACAATTTGAAGATAGAGGTGGGGACGGCTCAGGGGTAATGTGAGGAAGTATTTTTTCACAGAGAGGTTGGTAGACGCATGGAACAGCCTTCCTAAGGAGGTTGTGGGGTCTAAAACTGTGGGAGAATTCAAGAATGCATGGGACAGACATAAGGCAATTCTTGTGGGGGGTAGGAAGAAATAGGCTATTGTTTAACTAGGATCTGTAGTTTATCCTGTTGGTAGGAAAATGGGCAGACTAGGTGGGCCAAGTGGTCCTTATCTGCCATCAAAGTCTATGTTTCTATGTTTCTAAGAGCAAGTGCCTACCCATAGGGAATCTCCCAGTGGGAGAAACTGAGATAATGGGTATCCCTAGCATAGAAGGAAATTGTAAAATTCTGGGCATTTTCTTAGGTCAGGGTGATATGGCCTATTACAATTGGGACCTCTTATTACAGGAAGTACAACAAGTCAGGCTTTGGGACATGTGGCACATGCTTAAACTGAAGAGGATCTATGTGAACAAAATGTATTTATTATCTTTATTCTTACATTTAAGTGTGATGTTCGCCCAACCCCCACCAAGGCAACTTGCGGTCACGGTGTACAGCTGTTTCTTCTCTTGTCTGTGGGATGTAGGCTAAACCCTATAAAGACAGGTATACTGTATCTGGAAAAAAGAAAAGGGGGCTAGCAATGGTGAATCCAGTACTATTCTTTTTTAGTATGTTTATATTTAATAACATGAAACCTCTGCTGACTGAATCAAAAGCTATGTGGGTCCCATGGGTCCTAGATAATGTAAGACAGTGGTTAAACACATGGCCACAAAATGAACCCATAGCAAAACAAAAACAGCTTGGGGGTCTACCATCATACTTCCAATACTGTTGAGAGAAATTGAAATGATGGCAGATCTCGAAACAAGTGTTTTCACTTACAAGGAAAGCCTTTTACAATATGGTGCTCAAAAACTTTTTTATAGACATACCACATTTTGGTGAGAGACCTAGTCAGGATCAGGATTATATTGGTAGAATGCTTATAAATAAAAGGGCGCCCAAAACAGTGTGGGATGTTTTGTGGCTTAGCGCTCACAGGAAACTAAATGTGAATAATAACCTCAAGCATAAAGGAATAGAAAACAGATATTGTCCAAGGGAATCCTGTATTAGCACTTTTGAGATGATAGAACATTCATTTTTTCCATTGCCCTTATGTTAAAAAAATTTGGGGACATTTTGACACACCGATGGAAAGGATCCCCTTTCCAATCTCTGACCCCAGATATTTTATTTTTAGGTGTAATGCCACGGCAATGGCAGAAATATAATTGTAATACAATGCAGTTGATTCTACTGAGTATTAAGTACCACATCTGGACTACCAGATGTAGACTAACACTTCAACAATTAGAAATATCACCAGAGCAGTTATTTTGTACCATAAGAAACTCAGTGTTAAAAATCCGACAAAAAGAACAGAGTAAAATAGGTGCACAATTGTACCACAACTTGGGAGATAATCTTGTTTGGTTATCATAACCCAGGTACTAAACAAAGGAACAAACAAAAAGTGATTTTGTATCTGCTGTCTGTATATTTTAAGAATAAGTACTACTAGTTTTAAGAAGTGGGGTGGAAATTACCTGGACAGTATAAATTTAAGCTTCCTTATCATTTTTATTTTACCTGTACCTACTTGAGTATTATACTGGCACGGTAGCATGTAATGTTAAAGCCCAATTTTTGCAGGGTAGCAAGTTTGGCCAGGTTCAACAGATATGCTTGAAATTCTGGATGCATCATTGGCAGGGATAGGTCCATTGATGCGCCAAATTTGGTTTAAATCCCTTGTGTGGTTTGTGAGATACAGAGTGTTCAAAAAAGAAATTGTTATGGTTTTATCTGTTTTTTTGTCAACCTGTATCTCATAATCTGCTGTAGCTATAGGCATGAAAATTTCAGCGTAGAACACTTTGGCCTCGCAGATGTGCCTTTTGAAGGTTTGGTGAAAAAATATTAATAATTTCAAATGTTATTAACTGTTGATTTACCCATTATTTCCTATGGGAAAAAATATATGTCCCTGGCGGCACAGGATTCTATGTCGGAGCAGCGCTCCATCATAGGATTTTATGCCAAAGTTTAGTAATGGGCATACAATTCTATGTTGGAGCAGCTGTCTGGCATAGGATTGTATGCCAAAGCCTCCTGCTGAAGGTACAGGTGCAGGTCAGCACCCCCACCCCCAAAACGACTGTGGCATACTTGGGAGCCCATTCCCAGTGTCCCAAAAATCTGTTTTTCTTACCCCTGAAAAAAAGAAGCAGTTCCCCGATGTCATTTTTTTAATTCGATGCAGAATCCTGCATCCTGCCATTTTTGATGCAGAATCCTGCATCAAAGTTCTGGCTTTCACCAACATCAGGGTGCCCAATCCTCAAGTCAGCATTTATCCTCCACTCCACTACCATGGCACACTGGGGAGCCCACTCCCAGTGTGCCAAAATAATTAAATTCATATTTTTCCTACACCAGGATGCCGACTGCCAGTGTCAGATGTCTCCCCGAGCCTACTTCCATTGCTGACGGGGGTGCCCAATGCCTCTGTCTGCATTATGTATCCCCCAAATCATGTGGCACACTGGGAGCCCACCCTAGTGTTCCCACAGTTACTTATAATTTTCCTGTAAATAAAGAAAACCATCCCCGATGTCTTTTTTTAAACCTGTAATAAAGAAAATGGTCCCTCATCGTCTTCCCAGTCCCCTCCCATCCCACCCTCCCACTGAGTAGCCACCTCCCCACACACCCTACCCATACTTACCTCTGGAGGTCCACAGCAGTGATCTTCTCTGGACCAGGACACATCTGCACGCTTCAAAGCCCAGCCACAAACTGAGGAATCAAGGTAGGCTCATATTATGGCTCTCAATGGGGTTTTCAACTTATGTGGATATCTCAGCCATTTCTGAGAATTTTTACCCCAAATTTTCAACACGGGGTTCTTGGGACCCCACCTCATGAACACTGTCACTGTCATTTCATAATTCAGTCCAAAACAGTGATTTTGCGGTCGCTACGTGGAATCACCTTTCTGTACTGACTAACAAAATGACAGTGCCAGTGTTCATGAGGTGACATCCCAAAAAGCCCATGTTGAAAATTTGGTGCAAAAATTCCCAAAAATGACTGCATTATGAGTGTGCATTGTGCAGTTTCTACCCATATTCGTAACTTAGCCAATTTTTAATATTTTCACTCCAGATTTTCAACACTGAGATTTTTTCACACATTCTCATGAACAGTGCAGCTGTTATTTTTCACATCCTGCCCAAAATGTGTTTTCTCACATCTGGTGCAGAATGGCGCAGTCACTGTGTGAAATCAACTTTTGGGATGTACTAACGAAATCACAGTGCCATTGTTCATCAGGTGGGGTCCCAAAAAGGCCATGTTGAAAGTTTGGTGAAAAAATATACAAAAACACCAAGTTATGCGTGGTCATCGAAATTTCATGACACACATGCGTAACTTTTACAAATTTTAATATTTTCACTTCAAATATTCAACACTACCAGTTTTTTACACCACCTCATGACCAATACACCTGCCATTTCTCACATCCTGCCCAAAATGTGTTTATGCAGCAGTGGCACAAAATGGCGCAGTTGCTGCTCAAAATCACCTTTTGGGACTGAATGATGAAATGAAAGTGTCAGTGTTCATGAGGTGGGGTCCCAAAAATGCCATGTTGAAAATTTGCAGCAAATATACAAAAAAACTGCCACAAAACTGGGATACTATTACACTATCTCAAAAAGTAATGAAATTAATTAACAAAAACTTAGTTTAAAATAAAGTTAGGGTTCTAGACATAGATCTTCAACCAAAGTGATACAGATCAGGAAACTGGATGTTAGGGTTTACAACTGTTATACCCCTCCCCCACCAAACCCTACCATTGGAACTGCATCCCTCACCCTCCACACACCAACAAGCATCGGGATGTGACTTAGGGTGGTGGATCCCACCCTACCCACCCAGCCCTACCATTTGCAATACCACCCCCACCCTCCACATCTGAGCAAGCATTAGGGGTGTGCCTTAAGGTCATGGGCCCCCCAACCCTACCATCGCAACACCACCCCACCCTCCACACACACACACAAGCGTCGGGTGTGCCTTGGGGTATGGGCCTAATGCTCACCCATTCCATCTGTAATGAACCTGAGCTGGTGCGGTATAGGAGAATGGGGTGAGTTAAGCCCATGACCCTAGGCACACCCCCTTGTTGGTGTGGAGGGTGGAGTGTGTGATGGTAGGGGTTGGGTGAGGTGGTGGGCCCATGATCCCAAGGCACACCCCGACCCTAAGGCAGTACCTCTGTCTTATCTGAGTTACGTCTCAGCCAGCTGGAAGCCATCCAGTCATTGATTTCAGCCAAACAGTTATTAAGCGCATCGACAGCTCTGGATGTTCTGGGTGCAAAAGACAAATACAGCTGGCTATCATCTGCATATCAGTGAAACTCCACACTGTATTATCGAATGATCTCACTCAGGGGCAGCATGTACACTGCGAACAGCATCAGCCTGTGGTACTCCACAAAAAGAGACATTAGGGAGGAGAAGACATTCCCCATCATTACCCACTGTACCTTATCCAAGAGATAGGACTCAAACCACTTGATGACAGTACCAGCAAGTCCACAAAACTCACAGAGCTGATCAAGAAGTACAACGTGATCCACAGTGTCAAAAGCTGAGGCGAGATCGAGGAGCACAAGAACTGACCTGTCTCCTCTATCTCTAGACCTAAGCAGATCATTATGCACCCTCACTAGAGCTGTTTCTGTGCTACGCCTGGCCCAGAAACCTGACTGAAATGGCTCATCAATGTTAGTGGACACCAGGCGATCCTCAAGCTGCTGTGCCACTAATTTCTCAACAACTTCACTCGAAAAAGGTAGGTTGGAGATCGGACGATAATTCGCCAGGATATCTGGGTTGAGGAAAGGTTTCTTAAGGAGGGGCCTCACCGGTGCTTCTTTCAAAGCCACTGAGAATACCCTTTCCACCATCGAACACCTGGCAATCCCGGTGAACACCAGGCCAACAGCCTTGACACATCCCATTAACAAATGCGTCAGGGCTGGGTTCAGTTCACAGTATGTGTGCTTCAGCTCTAACATCACCTTAGTCACTTCTGACACCTTCACTAGCCTAAACTCCTCCCAGACAGACAGAGTGCCTCTGATCCTCTCATTCTGGCCACTATGAGGCAGTAGCCTCCCTGACAGGATCCCAACTGGATAGCTGACACTCTGTCAGAGAAAAACAGAGCAAACTCTTCACATAAAGTGGATGAAAAAGCCTTTCTCAGTTGTAGACAGGCACTTCCAAGGCCGCACTAAAAGGAACTGTCAGTGCTAGTATAGAGCTGACACACCACAGAAACTAAACTTAATTGCCCATATCACCCTAGCAGCTGCACAAGACTCCTATAACTCAGATCCTAATAAATTAGGAAAACTTTAGCACAGAGGCCAAAATATATCAACAGAGAGAAAAACAAATAAAAGTTAAAAAGTTACTCTTATAGCAAACATACTAACCAGAGCATTGCGGTGGCCATCTTGCCCTCCAGCATGATGTCCCAGTACTGCTAAATAAGTACTTTTTTTATATTTATGTGTATAAATTTCACCATTCAATGCTCCTGCACTTTAAGCATGAGCACATTTTGTATGTATGAATTATCCAGTCACTGCAGGTTATGGGCCCGATTCAGAAAGCCAAAAGTTTGGCACAAGGTGCCTGCATCAATTGGATTTGACGCAAGTGACACCTTGCACCAAGAATTGCATTGCCAGTGTTTCAACAAGGTAGGCTGAGGCACAGTCATGTCTAGTTTTGGAAAACAGGATCTGTGCCAGCCCTGCACCACATCTGGGGGTGCACCATGGCAGTAGGGGGCTTGTGCCAGATACAAACTGCATTATCCCACACCCCCACAGCACCCGGAGACATCCAGGGTGCAGTGCCTACAGGCCCACCTCCCCTTGCTCCTCGATATGGAGCACTCTCCCCCAAGTAACTACAGGCATGGCAGTGGCCATGGAAGTGTCCCCATCGAGGAGCTGTTGCCAACCACTCACCCTGTTCTCCTCTGCCCCTGGTGCTGCCTGCATGACTCCACCAGCCTCCAGGCAGGTGTTCAGCACTGAGTGACAAAGCTGCCTGACCTTGCCGCAGCTTGCAGCAAACCTCTTCCATCTGCCTTTCATTCGGTGCATAGCAATATGTGCTGCAAGCTGTGGCAGTTTGGCACCAGGACCCCTCCCAGTAGTGGATTGAGCAGAAGGTCCCTGGCACACTGTAGACTGGAGCAAGCTGCTGTTTGACGCAAATTGTGTTGATCTCCCTGGACCTTCCTGAATTGAAACCTATGTCTAATTGGAGGGGTATATAAGTATATTCTGTGCTAGCTAGCCCTGCACCATGAAGAATCCTCGAAAGAGAGAGAGAGAGAGAGAGACAATACATGGGGAAAGGTAGCCGACATTCCTATTTTAATGCACTGAATAAAATATCACAACACCTCAGCCTGGAGTGTGTGCTGCTTCTTCTCCTTGTTTTATGGATCACCTCTTCCATTCCTTCTGTCATTTTGCTCTCAGCTGCCCTCCTCGTACGCAGCACTACTCCTACTCTAATCTCTCCCTAACTTCTCCCAAGCTTGAAACTAGTGCTTTCTCTCACTGTGCCACTTTTATCTCCAAGTACAAGTACTCCCTTCCTTGTAACCTCTTTTCACTCTCCATCTCACTTCATTCTTCTCCCTTTACTCCTCGGAAACAGTCTTTCTCTAGACCCAGATGCAGAACTTCCTCTAGGAAATCTGCAATCTCCAACACTCCCGGAACAACCTGCTCCGTTCTGCCTTTCAGCTCGCAACTTTTCTATACCTTTTTTCTCTATACTCTTTTAAAGGTCTCCTGCAGGACCTCTCCATACACACCTGCTCCTGCAACTGGCTTTCATTCTTCTTCCATCCCCTACCACTCCCCACTGCCTGCTGCATGGCACATATAGTGTTGTGCCCCCTCTTATTGCCCCCAAGTCAATGCTGACCTCAGTAAATACTTTCACCCTTTGGATTCTTTTGTAGCTATCACACTACTCATCCTTTTCATCATGGTCCTTGGTCATTCCCTTATTTTTGCAACTGTATTTTTTAGTTTTTTTGTTCATCAATTCATACTTTTCAAAGATGAATGTTAAAAGACAATGTTATGTAATAAAAACAAGAATAACATTAATCATAACTAGAGCAAATAAACTGCAGGATATACATAGTTCATGATAAAAAGATATATTAAATCCATCTGATAAAATACCTTTGTTAAATACAAGTACTGAGTACATAAGAAGCAGTCCTTCTTTTCCAAGGCCCATAACTTTGATTTACATAGAAAAATATTATTTATTTAGCTTTTGTTTACTGGGTAAGTACACTAGACAAGTATTATGCCTATTTTCAGGAACGACTCGGATTTTCAGGAACGACCAATTCCTTTGTATACATTTGAATAGTTGATTTTTTTATTAATACTTTTTTCATTTTTATCCTAAAGATCCTAATCACACCATTAAAATAGGAACCAATGCTGAATACATTTATTTACATACAGATTAAATAACAAAGGAGAGAAAATGCAACTTTGCTTAATGCCCATATTTATTCCAGATGTTTTTGTTGAATTTTCTTTTCTAAGGAACCAAACTTTTGCCCAATTATTAGGGTTGAGAACAAGCATATGATGAAGAAGAGCCGTAGTCATTATTTTTTCTTTAAACTTTTTTTTTTAAATTAAATTCTTAAAGAGACAACCTTTTTTGTATCATATTGGCCAGGATACTCAAATGGGTTTAGAGATCAATAAACAAGTTGGGAACTCACTAATACCACTTTGTGGGTCCAGTGCAGGGAGGGACTGAAAAATGCTGGATGCATGGTTACCGAGTCAGTAACCAGCTAGTGACTGACCCTAAGCTTTGACTGTGTGACTACGCAAAGCAGCTGATAGTGTCTTACATACAGGCATACTAGCATATTGGCAGGTTTGAGAAGGTGGTAAGTAGCCATCACTGCCGTGCAAATTACCACCTCCCCAAACTGGTCCTTATGACCTGCATTCCCTAACCACAGTCCCCCATCACCTGAAAACCCCCAACAGTAATAATGTACATATTACTGATATAGATTTTGGACACTGTATTTAATGTTCTACAGGACTAAGTTAGATGAATACTCACACGTACTTCCAGGAGTATCTGCCTGAATTTCAATCCCCATCCCCACAGGGACCAGCATAGAAAAGGCTGATGCTACTTCACAAGCAGGCCTAGTGTTTCTTCTTTCTGTGGAAATGGGTCTGTGAACAGAGGTAAGAGGCCAATGGTCCTCTCCCTCTGCAGCACTTCTCTGAACAGCACTGACTGGTGGTCCAGCAATTCAGCTTGTGTGTCACTGCTGACAACCCCACCCATCTTGGGCCAGTACCTTTCGCCAACTCAGGGGCCAGGGGCTCAACCCTAAGGCTCTGAAGCAACTTAGATAACTATTCTGGAACCCGCAGGGATCCTGGGGGTTACATATTATAAAACTAATTGACGGAAAACTATGCATAGGCAAGGCATGTGTTTCCCTCTTGGGATTCTGAAGACATCACAGTCATTTCAAGCTTTGCTCTCGAGGTCTATGATGTCATCAGAACCCCTCGATGGAAACATAGCTTTGTTGTGCATGGTTTCCCATTCTTTATTCTAAAGCATTGATTTGGCAGTGTGGTCTGTCACTGCTGGAACAGGGAGTTGTTTGGAGTAAAAACCATAGTTGGTGTGTGGCCTGCCTACAGCTGAGTTGGGGAGTTGTAAGGATGAAAACTGCCAGTTCAGTCAGTCAGGGCATTCTTGTTAAGCAGGAAAAGTTGCTATTAAAAAAAGAACTACAGTATATACTTGGTAGTCAGTTGACTGAAGGTAAGTCTAAGATGTTTCATTTTCTTGAGTAGTAGAAAAAACATGGCTGCCAGTTCAGGAATGATAACTCCAGATGGCTGCCATAAGAATTTGTGAGGTGATGCATCCAGATTTGCAGAACTAGCTTCTATCAATAGTTGCACTGTGTCAAGGCAATGGGTTAGGAACCCTGCTGGCCATTCAGGATGCAGGAAACTCCCTGCCTTTTTATAATTTAATCCTCCCTGATGCTGTGGAATAACCCAAGTCATGTTTTGACATTGCCAGTTTTTAGGGCTGTGGGTGGGGTCTACAGCCCTTTTGGGATCAGATTGTAGCTCTAAAATGGCTGATCATGGAATTCCTTTTTTGGACATTTGGAAGTATTCCTCCACAGCTGCAAAATAGTGTGCTCCCCCTCTGATGTTTGCTGCTCTATGCTAAAAGCATCTGAAGGGAGGGGATATGCTGCTGTATTGTACCTCCAAATTTCTTAGGATATCAACAAAAAAAACTATAGAACTTTATAGAAAAAAAACTTTTTAAACTGCTATTTCTATCATCTGTCCAGCTCAGTCTAATTAATTTATTCAGCAACCTATGGGGTTAACTCATTATATGTTGCACTGAAACAGTCAGAGAGATTACAGTGTCAGATTACACACAGTGCAACTGCAGCTAGCTGTTAGCCATCTCATTCCTATGCGCATGACAGGTTGCATGCTCAAAGACACACACACAGCAGCAGCATCATGTACTCTGATTAAATAAATTCAAGAGAACTGAATTAGCATCATGCCAGTTTTTGATGATTGGGACTGAACAGAACTATACAGCACCAACAAGAAAATAACTTTGGTCATTTGGTAGCTCTTCACAGTCCAATCGGCTCTGGCTAGATCTTGTTTAAATATGTGCCAGCTCCACTAGAGAGACCTCAGGCAGTTGAGAACACATCCATTATTTTTTAGTAATGTAGCAGAGCAAAAGACAGACATGACATAGCATGTTTCTAATATCCTTCCCACGCCTGAGAAATCACAGCAAGATGTGTTTTTTTAAATATTGCCCCAAGATGCCAGTTGTCTTTTCTTCTTCTCACTACACACCACCAACAATAAGTGCACTACTAATATTTAAAGTCCCTACCCAGTTACAATAGTGTAACCTGAACCACGCAGTCAAAACCACAAGGTCAGGAATGCATCAGACTGAATAGCAACTGGGGTAGAATAGTGTTCAGCAACTACCACTACCCCTGTTGCTATTCAGCTGGAAGAGGAAGCTGGACAAGGGGGAGAAAGGTGCAGGTACTGGCCAAGCTGCTCTGGTGGCATAGCGGGTTGAGGAAGCAGTAACTTGGCCAGTACGGAGCGGGAGACCAGGCTTCTAATCCTGGTCTCCTAACTCAGCGAGTTAATTTTTTTTTTGTTAAAGGGCCATGGAAACAGGAATTCCATGGCCCCACAAATTGCAACTCTTTCCCATGATCTGTTCCCCCTTAGAGTTAGATCTTTTAGTTATGGGGGACAGAACACCCCACATCGGGGGGGGTGTGGGGGGGCTCCAAAATAGAATTGTGATGTTACTGTTTGGCAATGGTAGTGGTCATCACTGTGATGTACAACCACTACCATTGGCACTGGCCTTACTGGTGGCATTGTTTACTGCTGCTGTTGTAGACAGCACTGTCAATACAGCACTGTTATGGATGGTGCTGTTATTGACAGCGCTGTTATTGGTGGTGCTGTTCAGATCCGGTGCCTTTAAATTCACTCCCCTCCACCTTTGGTGCCAAAAAAAAGGTGCCATGTCCATGTGGCTTTCTTTTTATGCAGACCAGAATGGTATATTACTAAGTCCTATCAGACCAGATTTTCTTAAATACCCCAGTTGCACCAGTCACCCATGAAAGAGGTAGAAGAACCAAAAGTCACATAAGAAAAAAATCAAAAATCAGAGGTTCCTTTTCACATATCACCCGCTGATGAAAAAACAAAAGACAGGTAGTCTGATCCTCTAGTCTGTTTTACTCAGCTGGTCTGTGTGTGTTTTTTTAATTACCATAATTCTCAATGCCAGTTGGGGGTGGAGGCACAAGGAAAGCAGTAAAACTCAGTAAGGCAAGGTCTGTGTCAGTACTCACAAAACTATGCCATTTTAGTGCTTCCCAGTGATGGCCAAGGTGTGAAGGAAATACTTGTAATCTTTTATGGAAATGCTTTTGTGACACCCAGGCATTTTTTTAAATTGTATTTATTTTTCCTGTAAAGTAAGTAAGCAGATTGGGTATGTATAAGGAGAGTGGAACATTGCATCTTCCTATTGCTGTCCCAGGCTTGCTGGCAAATATTCCTGTGTTCTCACAGAGCAGAAACTGACTAGATGTGTACAACTGAGCTCTTTTGACCTAAAAGACTCTATGTTTTTGGTAACAATAAATGGCTAGGCCTTTTTGATCTAAAAGAGGATAGTTGTTTACCATAAATAAATGGCTGGGACAGTCAGATGCTCCCTGCTGGACTGTGAGCCATTGGAACAATAGAACTGAGTCCAAATCCACACAACTAGTTTGGACCAGTTCTGCCTTGGAGGTGGGCTGAAAGATCAAAGAACTGTCCAGGATGTGATGTAAGAGAGGCATGGCAGATGATGCAGGCAAAGGGGCCTGCCTGCCAGGGGATTTTCTGTCCTGTAATCTCCTTGGAAGTGTCAGTCTTATGTTGGAAGTTGGAAGCCACATCATCACTGTCTAGTCGGTGGTGGGCCGTGACATTGGCAAATACAGAATGGTGAGCCCAAAAGTCAGCAAGGGCATTTCAGAGAGGATGAACCGGCAACAAATGTTTTATCCCTTCCCCAAGGTGCTATGACCTCGGAGTTGGTTATTTAAGTAAAGGAGGTGCAAGGGGCAAAAATGTGTTGCCATGTCTGTCCTCGCCAACATGCCGTCTCAATTATAGGCTCACTGTTTTGTATTTGCCCTTTTCACATAAAATCCAATCTGCTAGGCCGCAGTAGATCCCAGTTGTGATAAGCTTAAACTATCTACCTAGATGTTAGCTTACTTAGGTTATTCTATGTGAAGTCTAGCTATTCAAATGCTTTGTTATCTATATCTGTAGTGTACTGTATTGCCCATCATCATTAGTGTGCATAATCCTGTACCACATGTAAATATCATGGAGTATAATACATGCTCTCTGTGACTGTGTTTTTAAAGGTGTAGATAACCTGAGGTAATTAGCAAGTTAGTGGTCCATTTCCATAGAGACAGGATACTAAACTGTCCAAAGCAAAGAGTTTTCAGCTGTGACTGAAGTGGTGGGTCATTTGCCCTCTGGCAAAGATCTCTCTACTGTGCAAGCAGTAGCTGTGGTGCAATTCTGACCTAAAGATACCCCAAGTGAGAGTCAAGCTTGATGGTGGCAACATTCTGAGGTGACCATTCAGGCATCTGAATGTTCAGGAAAATGGTTGCACAGTGTAGACCAAGTTCTAGGAAGACCACTCTGTGCCAGTTTTACCAACAAAAGTTTAAAATCTTTTAGAATTTGTTTTTAGTTTTTTCTATAGACCATGTTTATAAGTACAATAAGGCACTCCAGGATGTGGGTTGTGCTTCCAAGTGGTTAAGGCCTCTGGGCTGTGCCTCATGTCTCATGCCTCACAACACATCAGGCATTGGTTATTACAGCACAACCACACCCTGCCATGTCTTATTACTCATACCAGGAAACGAGAGTCATTACATACAGTGGCTGGTCCATGGGAAAAGTGCAGACAACAACTGTTTCTGTCTGAAGTAACATCAGAACAATGAACTGTATTGTTTTTCTCTTGTACCAAGAATTTGGTTTAAAGCTGTATAGTGTGTTGTGAATTTCAGCGGAACAAAATCACATTCATCACCAACTCCAACACTCCAGGGAGTTGAATCTTTCAATGTTATGTGAAATAGCTGTAACCATTTATAACCTTTCAGCACCTCCAAAGGCAATAACTATGCATGCAAGGAAAATTAGGGGTTCCTAAAAAGGAGAGTGGTATGGTTGCAGTGCAATTAAATGCATAAAATGACTGATTATTGGGCTACAAACTACACAGTTCCTAATGAAATAAGGCGTAGAATTACCAAAATCCAGAAAAAACAGTAAAACATTTTCTAACATTTTTTTTAAAATCACCTACATCAATGTTGTTACAACATTATATACTGATATACACATTTATATATCTACATATGGAAATGGCCTAAATTTCACACTGTCGATGTGGAAAAACATATGCTGACATTACGTTGGAAAAGTAACAAAATATTTATCGATATGTTTGTTTAATACCAACATATATCAATACAAAGAAACACTGTATATTGACAGCATAGATGTGTATTGCACATAAACACTGTATCAATATAATCTATTCATATCGAACTGACTCCACGTCTTCATATAAAAAAATTACGTTTCTGTCCCTAATGGTTTAGAAATTAAAACTTTTTAAAAGACAATTTCTACAAAAATGGCTGACTTTGGAATCATTATAGCTAGGAACTTAACTTTTTTAGATTAAAACTTGAAGTCAGCTATCAATTAATTGGAAACAAAACTGTGTCACTGCATCAGTTACAGTTTAAGTATAAGTGTTAAAGGTTGAGAAATCTTAGGGGAAAAGTCCCCTCAGCCATGGTAAATCTGTAGCATGGTGTTCCAGGGAAGTTTAAACAATCTGGCAACACAGTATTGGGATTTCCCTAACTGTGGCTTTGTCTTTCCAGGCACAGAAAAATACTTGCATTGCAATGCTTGATGAGAGGGTGCTGAAGTTTGGGTAATGCCAGCACTGCGTGACATGATCATTCAAACCCCAAGGAACACTAAGTCAAAGATTTACCAAGGCTAAGGGTACATTTTCCTTTAACCTTTTATCTCCCTACTTTTGAGGTTTTGTGCGTATGCCTCAACTGATGCATTAACGAAAGTTTTTGTAATTATAAATGGCCCTCACATTTGTGGTGCTTATGTTAACAGGCTCTAAAGATCCACAGACAAGCTTTGCCGCATTAGTATTCCCTCTTGGTCCCAGAACTTGGACTGCTGGTCAGGGACTGGGCGGAACTGAAGAGGATTGTCTTTCTTCAATGTCTGCCATACCATAGAGGACTGCTTTCACTGCAGCCAATTGAGAAGGCAGAAAACATTAATGAAAAGGGGACATTTAATAATAATAATAATTTAAATAAAAGTAAATCAGGAGGTATTGATTGGATTGAGGCCCAATATTTAAAATTGGGAGCACATGTAATAGCCCCTATTGTGACCTATTTGTTCAATTGGAGTTTGAGTACTTCTACTGTTCCTGAAATTTGGAAGATGGGGAAAATTATTCCCATTTATAAGTCTGGGGATCGAACTATTCCTTCAAATTATAGGCCAATAGCCCTTTTGCCGATTTTATCTAAAATCTTGGAATGTAAAGTCTATGAACAGGTAAATAATTATTTAGAAACAAATACCGTAATAGTAGATGAACAACATGGTTTTAGAGGAGATCCACAAACACTGCCCTGTTGGAATTTAATGACCTGGTTGCTACATCTATGAACCAAGGAAAGAACACAGGGGCAGTGTTTGTGGATCTCAGTAAGGCTTTTGATTTAGTTCAATATGATTTGCTTTTGACTAGGTTAAGGGCCATAGGGATTAAGGGCCAAATATTAAAATGGCTTGAGTCATATTTGCCAAATAGATATCAATGTGTTCAATGTGGCATAATGATGTCGGCCCCTGGAAAACTAGAGAGAGGTGTTCCCCAGGGCTCTATTTTGGGCCCATTATTATTTAATATTTATGTTAATAATTTGGTTCATGAAATTAAACATAGTGAGGTGAGACTGTATGCAGACGACACTGTTTTAGTGGCGTCTGCTGACAGTCTCACAGGTAGGATGGATTTGTTTCAAGTGATTTGTTACAAATGCAAAATGGTTCATAAATCTGGTCTTCTTTGAATGCTAAAAACACAAACTACGCTTGTTTTCGATTGGTTCATATAGAGGAAAAGAGCCCAAACCACAATTACATTTACAAGATAGTACAAAGATTGAAATGTATTAACATACAGATACTTAGGGTTTCAAGTAGATGTTAGAATGAATATGTAAATCATATACCAGTTCAGGTAAAGAAAGTGAATAAAAGATTAGGGGCCCTTAGAAGAGTTATGGGAGCTTTACCTTTGGTGGCAAAGGAGCGATTGGCAAAACAGATGCTGTTACCCATATTGGAGTATGGTTCTATAATTTACATGAATTCGACTAAAACTGCTTTAAATTTGGTTAATCAAATATATAATATGATAGGTAAATTTGCTTCCGGAAGTATTAAAAATGAGCATCATTGTATAATTTATAATAAGTTGAATTGGCTTCAACCTGAAGCAAAAAGAAACTGTCTCTGGCTTACTATATGTCATAAGATAATTCACAAAAAGTATAACCATCCTTTGTATAAGCAATTAAAAAGAAAGATAAATAACGAATCATATATAAAGACTAGGAATCCATTAAGCAACATCCCAATGTATAGAAGTTTTAATAGACTAGGGGACAGTATGCTCCAGAATAGAGTAGCATTAAGTTGGAATGGTTTGACTGAATAACAGAAAACAAATTCAGATTTTTTTAAATTTAAAAATGAATTGTTTAATAGTTTGTATTTTTTATGTATGTGTTTTAAATAATGTATGTATGTAGAGTGGTGATTATGTTTGTTTGTATTAGTTATGTTAAATGTCAATTGTTAATTGGTAATTGTATTAGAATCTACATGCAGGACTTTGTTGTAAATGGGACCTTGTCCTAACAAATGAATTTCCTGTGAAAAAATAAACTTTTAATCAATCAATCAATCATTTCCCAACTAATCAACCAACTGAACCAGAAGCCATCATCCACATGGGCCATATTGTAGGGGTAGAAAGTGTTCCAAGGGACAGCCCTCTAAAGAGGACTTCACTGAACTAAATGTTCAGGACTAATAGTTGTCGTTTCTGATCCAATTTCCAAATTGTAACAGAAACCAGAAACTGGATTGCAACCAATCAGGGTATCCACAGCCAGGAGGCCTCATGTGCACCAGGAGGACTCATTGGTTACCTGGGACTCAGGCAACCAAAAAGCCATCAAGGAGAAGCCAGACAGACCCTTCCTAGTGATTGGCAGGAAGTCTTGACCAAAGGAATGCTTGTTAGTTGTTTCATCATCAAGAACTTTCCAGTACTCTGTGTGAGATTCAGCATGGAGACAGACCTACCATCTGTGTGAATGAAACTACTGCTGCAGACATAGGTTGGAGAGGGACTTGTGCTTCTACAGCCAAGAAGGAGAAGGCTGCTCCATGCAGGACACCTGCAATCAAGCATTGTTACAATGACTGAGTGATTTTGTGTGCAAGACCATCCCTCCCACAACAGCGCCTTAGGAAGAGAGGAGAGGAGACAGACTTTGGCCCAGAGACAGTCCAGAGTGACCAGGAACAAGTAAATGAAACCATAGGGGTCGGGAAGTGTTCAGTTCAACAGTGCACTCAACTGTTACCGCTTGGGACACCAGTCAGCAGGTCTCTGCAGATATTTTGATGTTTGGCGGCGAACCGAGCTACAGAGTTTGCATACATGATGTGGTGAGCAGTATCATTTCCATGGATGGACTGCCGAGGAAGGACTGGGATCTATTCATTTGGTGGCATCTGTGGGGACATGCAGAATATGCAAGGTACTGAGATGTTCATATGGTTTTGTTTTCAGTTTCCCTTGGCTAAAAGTAGATGCGGCATGCAGTTATGGATAAATACTTACATGAATGTGACCTGGTCTTAGCACATGAGAGCAATACAGTTTTTCTCTATATGTTATACTGCTGAATATTGTCCAGCCTGTTAAAGAGAAGAGTGATGGCTGTAATATCTTGTCATGCTGAAGCACGTAAATGTTTACATAACTGAAAATATATTTACAGGTACACTGAGCTAAAAGATGACTGCTCATCACATTTGCAGAGAAAATTCATGACTGCAGTTGTAATGTTCTTGAATACTTGTTTCCTGCATCACAGCATATGTAAAGTATTCCTGAAAAGTGTGCTTGGCACCATGGTGACACTCTAACAGTGGTGCATAAATGGTCACTGCCACATTTGGCAAAACCAGCCTTGCACTGACTCACTGCCAGTTGGTAATCTCATGGCTGCAAGTTCTATGATGTTCTGTGCTTGTAGTGTGGTGCACGTGTTAAACTTCTTCAAACACTAAAATATCCCAATGATATCTCTTTGCACTTATTACCAAATTCAACCAAGTTATTTGGTACCTGCAGTACGCAATTTGTGGGCTCATCAGCAAGAAAGGCTCCCAAATACCATTCTGAAGGGAGGTGCGGTTTTGGGTGGTGATGCAATACTGCCAAGTTTGATTCATGTAGCCTCATGGATCTGGTGCATTCTCAGATAGTCGATGTGCAGTTAGTTCACGTATGCCCCTATCTCACTTTCATCACTTTATCCTTGTATTTGGATGTCTTTTCTAGGAATGGCGTATTACTTCCAAAACATTTATGTTCCGAGTCCAAATTTTTTGATATATAAATAAGAAATAAAAGGACAGCCTGATCACATGAACATTGCTTTATTCATGTGTGGTGGTGTTGCTGTGTGATGGTTTCCTGGTTATGTTGTCAGCAGTCCAGTAACTGGACACACAGTTCACTTCAACGTATGATACAGACATGCACACACATCCACAGATGGACCAATCTGGTACCTTGGGGTTTTTTTTCCATTTCTGTCCACAGAGTGCCTGTACCATGGTGGAGTCCATCTGTCCTGCCTAAGCTCATGTGTGTCATAGCCACTATAGAAATTAACCCATAATGACATTGAGTAGTCTCACCAGTCATTGATATTCAACTTTGCATTTCCATTTGCTAAATGTTGTTTCCCTTCTAAGTTTGAACTAACCAACGAGGAATGAGGGGGGCATATTATTATTTGATATCGTGCTTTTTGTCATTGCTTGAAGCATGATAAAAAGGCTGTTGCCAACACCAGCATGCAATATAGATATAGCCTCAAGGAGAAAACGGTATCCAGCAGTCCAGAAGAGATGATATTGAACCATACTGCATTCATACGACCCTGAAATGTATCCTTCTTACTGAATTTTATTTGTTTCTAACAAATTTTTAATGAATTTTATTTTGCCATGTGCTGCTGTGCTTCAGTAATGGACACGCTGACAGTAACTGTTTTGAAAATAGGTAACTGTTACTTTAAATCATGTCCCAATTTTACTTTATGCATGTACGCTGTGCGCATTTCATTATTACTGTTGTTTTTGTAATACAGCAATGAAGTCCAAAATTTGAACGCCTTGGAGTTGGAGGATTTTAACAGAGGTCTGCAATAGTTTAAGTCCAAGGGAGTGCACATGCAGAGTCTTATAACAGGCTGTCATGTTGGGGGTGAAAAAATATATGTGTGACATGGAGACTAGCATCTGCCATTGATTTGACATTTGGCATGTTGCAAAAGGTTCCTAAATATTTTGCAAATGTCTGACAATAGTGTGGATAACGGGGAAAAATGTGTGCATTGTCTTCCATAATTGTCAGCAAAACTGTACGTGGTTGGTACGTCTATGTATACGGTATTTCTCACGATCATAATTCTGACTGCTGTGTAAATTACTGTTGTGCTGAAAGCGTCAATCAGGCATAGTTATTGAACACCAATAAGCAATCTTTATAAAAAAAGGATTATTAGTATGTTTGAACAATATGTACACATAATAACTTTCTCACATATAGCAATGAAGTAGACAGAACTATGTAGCCCAGATTCATCACACCGCAGTACTAATATGTATGTACCATAACTCTGACTTCCTGTTGAAACAAGTATCAGGAAAAGCTTGAGGTGAGAGGTAAATGCAAGGATTGCATTCCATTGAAAGAGTGGGCCAAAGCAGTCAGTAGTCACTTGTACTGGTGCACCTTATCCAGTTATGGAAATGGTAACTCAGTGCTCACAAAAAGGATGTCTGTCTGAAATCATATTGCCAAGGTATATCATGGACATGGAACACTCTGTAAGGAACGTCAGCGTGGTCCCATTGAAGACTGGTTCTGGATCAGTAAACATAATTACGTGACTGGTTATTACCAGGCCCTGCGAGAGGAATTCTGGGCACTGGGAAAAGTACAGCCTCTGGGGCCCCTATGCAGTTGTGTATAGTAGTAGTATGCCGGGTGGCCCTTGCCCTCTTTGGTGCTGGGTCCCGGGAGTTATCCCTGGCTCCCCAACCCTCTCAAGGGCCCTGGTTATTACATATAGAATACTATCTGACATGCTTAACAGACATGTACTGATACATCTTTTTCTGTGTTGGTGGTGTGTATGTACCTTCACAAACACTTCGTTTCAGTTCCTGTATATAGAGACAGACACCAACGCAGTAAGTGTTATACAATTCCATTGACCAAAATATAGTTTGTTGTTTCCACTCTCTTTATTCCACCTATGCCAGTGGCAAGGACATACTGTTCTGCTGAATCCCACCAATACACCAAAACGTGGTCTGTCCTGTGACCCCATACACCCATGCTCCACCTGTGAGACACATGATTGGTTACCCCTTGGCCTGTGCCCCCCTCCCCCATTCAGAGCCACCTTCAAGTCCTCTGCGAACTTGAATACCAGGGCATGGCATGGCAAATGAGGGCAGGATATGGTTGCGTGTGTGCAGTTCTGGAGCAGCAGCATCATCCCACCCATAACTGTTCTCCTTTTTCTGTTCCCTGGAGGACAGGATTTCAAACTAAATCCTGTTGATCCAGATGTGGTACAAAGTCTGATGCAACAGTGTCCACCTTGTCTCCAGTACCATACTGTTTTGTGCTCCTATGGTTCCTTGATCCCCAGTCATTTCAAGGTGATGTAGTTTCTGTAAGGAGTGCATTCCTCATGGGGGAACAGCACACACTTTCATGCTGGACCCTCATCTCACTGATGTGGCCCTGTGAAGCACCATGCTCATTTCATTACTGTGGCCGCTGCAATCATGATCAGTGTGCTTCACCTTCCACCAGCAGCACGGCTCAAAAATGAGTTTCAAGAGATGCCTTTTTTTCTTGATTCTCTTCATTTACGTAGTACTCTGCTTACTATATTGCCATTTTGTGTTCCCATAAAATAGTTTGCAAGTACTTACAAATATTGGACATGCTGTAATGCCACGAAGGTGCTCATCAATGGTAAATTCGCCAAGCTTCTTAATTTCATGCATGCCACATGATTTCAGTACTGTGTCTCTGCACACATGTATGCATGCATTGCAGTACAAATAACCTACATGAACTTAAGGTTTGCAAGGGATGACTTCTGAAAGGCTGTTATAGCAATCCACAGTTTTTTTTGTCATTCTTACTGTTATGTCATTATCTCCATATTTTTCAGCAAGCAAGGCAATTAAGGAATTTGAAAAATTAGCATTCAGCAAAGTACTTACAAAGGATATTCCGAAGTTGTCACCGGCCAAGCAGACTTCATCCCTGGAGTCATATCACTGCAAGCTCCAAAGAGTATATATTTTTTTTATAACAGTATGGAGGCAAGGTATTTATAACAGGTCTTCGTAACATGTTATGTATGTTATTTGTTCCCTGTGGCTGCACAGAAATGCGTATCATATTTTCAAAACAAGTAACTTCCTCAACATGTGATGTGTAACATTATTGTGAGTGACAGTTATCAAGTGATGGTGTGACATTGCTCTGCATATGTAGAGTGTTGTGTTTCAGGGACTACTTGAACTGTCTAACAATCTGAACTACCTGATGTGTGTGCGTGTGCGTGTGCGTGTGTGTGTATGTATATATTATAGGGATGTGGTAGCGCCCCTATAGGATTGATTAGGATGTTCAATGTTGAACCTCTAACTTTGCACATTACTATCTTTGGCTCCCTTTGACAAAATGAGCTAAATGTTTGTATGTGTTGTCTAGGAGGCAAGATCTTGATGTGTGCACATTTCTGTGATAGCAGCTTGTGCAGTTTCTGAGATCCAGATGTGTCATTTTTTGTAAATGTCAAATTTTTTTCCTGTACTTAACATTGTTTTTTTTTTTTTTGCTCTCGCCTACAGCCTACATGTGAAGAAATGTTTGCACTAAACTTGCAGGGGACATGTGTCAGGTCCCAAGATAGTGCCTTTGACAGGTCTGGTGAAAAAATGTTTAAGGGTTCCAGAGTCATAAGGTTTTTAAATATAGTTTTTCCCGACCTGTGCATGCGCTGTTGGGTTTCAGAGGTAACGTTCAGCAACAAAAGTAAAACACTGGTGCCACAAATGTTGATTTTTCCTTTCACACCACTGAATTGGCAAGGCACCAGACATGTTTTGTGCCCTGACAACCATCATCTTGTTGATTTTCTCCATGAATTGACAAACATGGAAAATACAAAAAACTGCCAAAATTTAAAAAACTAAACAAAAACAAACATAAGAACCTAGCTAAACGGAACCCATTTAGCTAGATTCTGATGTTTATATTTTAATAGTGTGCCCACTAACATGTTTTCTGGACACTCAAAATCCTGGGTGCCCTGCTTAGTGAGAGGAGTGCTTCCCCATCATTCTCTGTATGAAAACACTGGGAAATTCTTGACTTCTGCAGCTGCAGCTGAACTTGTGCTGCAGGCTGCAGTGATAGCAGTGAGCTGCCATCTTAAGTCCCCTCCTTCCCCCTCTCTCTCTCTCTCTCTCTCTCTCTCCCCCTCCATCTTGCTATTACACAGAGAAAGAGAAGGGAGTTCCACAAATTTCTGAAATTGGGTGATTAAAACACTGAAGTAAAAAAGGTTTACTGCTCTTAGCCATCAGTTTTTGGCCACTTTATATTTCTACTCACAGATTGCCAGGCTGTCAGTGGGTAGCAGATAACCCCTTAGAGCATCCAGGAGTGTGTCAGAGTGTCAAGGTGCTTGTGGATTGGATCTGACGAAACATGGAGTATGGGAGCTGCTGGACTGCGTGGAGGTTTGGAGCCATCAGCCAAGGAGACCTGGGGTTGCAGAGCTGTGGGACTCTGTGAAACTTGTAAGCCAGAAGCCATGAAACTGGTGAAGTGGGGGGGGATTAGGAGGTATATGCTGAAGAATTATTTAAAAAGCAGCAGCGGCCTCAGGGGAGTCATTAATGGGTGAGCTACCAGACTGGAGGAATGTGTGAACTGGGTTCTGGAATCAAAAGGAGTGTACAACTGCAGAATTATACCTGGGCTTGAGATTGTTTTGAAGGTCTTCCCCTTGCCGCCCCTACGCTGTGTGACATAAAACAAAATTATATTCTATACTATTCTGAACCACGTCCAGGTGATAACAAGGTCCGTACAACTTGGTGATGATCTGAGCTGAATAAAATGTACATGTTGAATACTGAAGTACCACTGCGGCCGGCTAATGACAGTACAAGTTATAGGGAATTGTTTGTAGCCTTACAGTTACATAGTACAGTATTGTAGCAGTACAGGTATAGTACACTAGAACAGTCAAATATTATTGAGAGTAGTTCAGCTGTGCCTGATAGAAGTTCTAGCTAGTAAATAGCAATACAGCTTATTATGCGGCACCCCCCCCACTCTCTGATCGCTGTCCCCATTATGATGTTTGTTCCTTGGTGTCTAGTGGCACCCCCCAACTCGCTGATCATCGTCCCCATTATTTTGACATATTCCCTGATGTCTAGTGGCCTCCCCACCCTCTGATCACTGTTCTGGTTATTAAAGTTTGTTCCCTGGTGTCTAGTGGCACATCCCACCCACCCATTGCAGCCAAAAGTTGAAATTAAGAAAACGATCCCACAATGTTTTTTTTTTGAACCTGTACAATTAGAAAACAGTCCCTAGCCAATCAACACCCCCACCTCACCTCTCACTCAGCACCCACCTCCCCACACCCCCAGTACACCCCCCACCACACACCCTCACTCACCTGAACAGGTCCCAGGTTTGAGATCCACTCTCTGATCAAAGACACGTCTTGTTGCTGGAACCGGCGCCCGCAATATGAGAAATTAAGGTAAATGCAGTCCAATGTATTTCAATGGGGTTTCAACTTTTATTTATAACTCTATGATTTTTTGACATTTGGCACCAAATTTTCAACATAGCTATTTGGGGACCCCACCTCATGTACAATATGACTGTCATTATGCAACTCCCACCCAAAAGGTGATTTCGCCATCTCTTGGTGAATTCACCTTTCAGAGTGGGATTTGTATAATGACAGTTCATGAGTCAATTATGAGCAGGTTATGTTAATGTAACAAATATGTAAAAAGGCCAAAGTTCTGACCATTCATTGCAATTTTGCTATGCACACTAGTAACTTTGGTAATTTTCAATATTTTGACCCCAGGTTTTCAACATAGCCTTCTTATTACCCCACCTCATGCATGTCACAGCTGTCATTTTTCAAGTCCTTACCAAAATTGGTTTTCACACCTGTGACATGGAATATAGAAACATAGAAACATAGAATTTGATGGCAGATAAGGACCGCTTGGCCCACCCAGTCTGCCCATTTCCCTACCTACTGGATAAGCTGCAGATCCTAGTTAACCAGCAGCCTATTCTTCTTACCCCCACCCCCAGAATTGCCTTTATGACTGTCCCATGCATGCTTGAATTCCACCACTGATTTTGACTCCACAACCTTCCTCCGAAGGCCGTCCCATGCATCCACAACCTCTCTGTGAAAAAATACTTACTTAAATTACCTCTGAGCCGCCTCATCTTCAAATTGTGCCTCTTGTTCTTGCACACTTTTTTGAAAGATGCTACCCTCTTGGACTTTGTTGATTCCCTTGAGGTGCTTGAAAGTTTCTACTATGTCCCCTCTCCCTCCTTTCCTCGAGGCTATACATATTAAGCTCCTTAAGTCTCTCTTCTATATGTCTTCCGTGCAGACCCTGCACCATTTTAGTGCCCTCCTCTGACAGCTTCCATCCTGTCTATGTCTTTCTATGGAGATTGGGTCTCCAGAACTGCACACAGTACTCAGATGGGGTCTCACCAGCTGTCTGTACAGAGGATAATAACTTCCTGTTTTCTACTGATGATGCCTCTCCTATGCATCCCAGTATCCCCCAGCCCTCCTTGCTGCCCTCTCACATTGCTTGCCCACCTTTGGGTCATCTGATATGACTACCCCAGGTCCCTTTCCATTTTGTTGTTGTTGTATCTCACCCCCATTGTGTACTTTTCCCTGGGTTTTGTTTCCCAGGTGCATTACCTGCACTTCTTAGCACTGAATCTAAGCTGCCACACATTTGACCATTCCTCTAACCTTGCCAAGTCCCTTCTCATCCTTTCCACCCACCCTGTGCATCAACTCTGTTGCAGATCTTAGTGTCATCTGCAAAGAGACATACTTTTCCTTCCAGTCCTTCCACAATGTCACTTATAAAGACATTGAAGAGGACCGGTCCTAATACTGAACCCTGCGGTACCCCACTAGTAACCCTCCTTTCTTCTGAGTGGACTCCATTTACTATTACTCTCTGTGTCCTATTCTCCAGCCAATTCTTTACCCAGGCTGTCATCTTGAGACCCACTCCCAGGCTGGCTAACTTGTATATTAATCTTTTGTGTGGGACTGTGTCAAATGCCTTGCTAAAGTCTAGGTAGGCCATGTCCACAGCCCCTCCCTGATCTACTACTTTGGTCACCCAGTCAAAGAAATCTATCAGATTTGTCTGGCATGACCTTCCCACTGTGAATCCATGCTGCCTAGGGTTCTGTGTCCCTCTGGCCTCTAGATACTCGACAATTCTTTCCTTCAGAAGTGATTCCATCATTTTCCCTATCACTGAGGTTAAACTAACAGGTCTGTAGTTTCCTGCTTCTGCCTTGCTCCCACTTTTGTGAAGGGGAATCACATCTGCCCTCCTCCAGTCCTCGGGTACCACCCCATCCTCCCATGATTTGTTAAAAGGGTAGTCAGTGGTGTCACTAGTTCTACCCTAGCTCTTTTAAATTCTGGGATGAATCCCATCAGGCCCTATTGCTTTGTCCACCTTCAGTTTTAAGAGTTCTTTCAGAACCCTTTCTTCTGTAAATGGGCTGGTATCAACTTCTGTATCCAGAGTGTTACTACTGTTTGTTTTATGTACCTCCCCTCTTCATTTGTAAATACTGAGCAAAATATTTGTTTAGTATCTCTGCCTTTTCACAGTCTCCTCTGCCCACCCTCCCTCCCCTTTATTAAGCCTCACTATCCCTCCCTTGGTCTTCCTTTTGCTCCTGATGTACCTATAAAGGTTTTATCCCTTCTTAACTGAGTTGGCTATCTTTTCCTCGGTTTGGGCCTTTGCTTTCTTCTTTCTCTGACTGCCTTCCCAGCCTCCTTTTGCTTTAACTGATACAGTTCTCTGTCCTGCTCCTTCTGCGATTCCTTGTACTTCCTGAATGCTTTCTTTTCTCTTGAACCTTCACTGCCACTTCCTTTGAGAACCATAGTGGTTTCTTACATCGTCTTGTTTTGTTTATTTGCTTCACACAAGGCTCGTTACCTCTGTGATGGCAGTTTTTATTATTCCCCATTGTTCTTCCACCCTCCTTCCTGCCCATTTGCTAGTGCATTCCTTAGGCACTCACCCATTTTGCAAAAGTCAGCCCTCCTAAAGTCCAGTACTTTTGTCTTTGTATGGCTTGACTCTATTGCTGTGTTTATTGTGAACCATACTGTTCAATGGTGCGCTAGTTCCCAGATGGCTACCCACTTCTGCATCTGTGATCCTCTCCATCTCCATTTGAGAGAATCAAGTCTAATATTGCTCCTCTCAGTGGGCTCCAGTACTAGTTGTCTAAGGCATGCCCCCTGTAGGGCATCTAGAATAACTGCACTCTTCAGTGGCAGCTGCAACTGCACTCCAGTTAACATCTGGCATATTCAGATCACCCATCAGCAATATCTCCCTTTTCTGCCATTCTAAGTATACTTTCTATCATTTCCTGTCCATTTCCTCCCCTGAGAAGGGGTTGTATATAACCCTATGCGTATTGTGGTGCCATTGCCTGTCTCCAAATTTACCCACAGTGCTTCTTCTCCTCCCTGTTTACCCTTTTGTTCTGTTGCTTTTATTCCTCCCCTTATGTAAGGAACTACTCCTCCTCCTCTTTTACCCTCCCTGTCCCTCCTGTAGACAGTGTATCCTGGTATGGTTATGTCCCAGTCACGGTTTTGTGTGTACCATGTTTCTGTGACTGCCACAATATCCAGATGTTACTCCTCCATCAAGGCCA